>CM056729.1:65106301-66306301 GCA_029844215.1 Przewalskia tangutica
GGGTTGGGGAACAGCTTTTCCTTCACCACTCAACCTTCTCATTATGCCATCCAACAAGGGATCCCTTTACAATCTTTATGTGGTAATGATGTTTTTATTTTCTACAACTGTACAGTAATATACAACTTATTTATTTTCTCTTCTCATTTTCTTTTTCCATTAGGAACTAGGGTGGGAACTGGGATCACATGAGTGAGTCTTCACGTGCATTTGCCAACCCATTCCAACAAAACTCATTACACTATCCACGCATGCTCATACTACTCATTCTTTGTCTCTACCATAATAATGTCCCCTCTCTCACTCACTCACTCACTGGAAATGTCGACATTATCATATATATACACAGCTCATCCTGGGACTCATGCATTCATTGATATTCATAATACTATCATCATGTTTGTTTCTACAATTCACTCACTGTTCGCTAAGAAAACTAACTTCCATACCAAGTTTCACATTCTAATGGTTTTTCTGTGGTAAACTGTCAGGTACTCTCCCCTACTGCCAGATTACACTTACCCTACGGTCTGTACCTCCATTATCTCCTTTTTCTTTCTGTCACTCTTATCTTTCATTTAACACTTCAACTACAATATGCATGTTACGTCTTTACCTTGTTAAAGGGACTGCTCCGTTTGTTTCATTTTAGGTGTGCTGTTTGATTATGCACAAAACGAAAGACAAAATGATTTTTGACTCATAAAAACAGTATTTTAAAATTTAGTTTTAGACATATTATGATATTTATATAATTATAAAAGCTTGTCAGTAACAGAAAATGAAAAATTTGCTAAGAAATTTTTTAAATATAGGACGTTTTCTTTAAACAAAGTAAAATAAGACGTATAAAATTAATGGAAGTGAAGGATCGAGCACGAATAAGTTTAAGGACCAGTTTGTGCTGAAGCATTGAATGCAATGATATTCGAAGCAGGAATACATGTGATTTTAGTCAAAAGCTGATTGTTGACCTTTAATTATTTTTTCCCAATTAAATAAGAAGGCATGAATCTTGAACTTCAGTATGTGGCAGTGGCATGCATGATGTTTCCACTTTTGCAGTCTACTCCGTTAATAAACTTAGTCAGACTCTCTGAGCAAAGTTTCAATCTAAAGTCTAAATAAAACACTTATAGTGGAGTTGAATCTTTTCCAAATTTAATAAAACAAAAATGCTTCGTCAATATTTCTATTTATATGTTAATTTTCTTTTGTTTTTCCTTAAAAGAATGACGCTCTCAACCTTTTAATTTATGTTTAATGACATGCTCTTATCGTCATAACATGTTTAAAAACAAGTTCTAAAAAATACTTTTGAGAATCGTTTTATTTCTTAAGCTTAGAACAACTGTAATATGAAATGAAGGAAGTTGTATATATTAAGGTCTTAGGATTTCGCTAATAACTTATGTAACCTATGAGAAGTCTGTGATCTTAAAAGACATTTTCTTTGCCCATTTGGTGCACTATGCATTGGTATGGAGAGTGTAGTTAGTTTTAATATGTGCAGGGTTACTATAGTGTGTATGGAGGAGCAACAAGTCAATATCCTGTGTATGACTGCGGCGGCTAGTGGTGTGTTATCGAGTGCAGCTGCTGCGTTTTACCCATACATGAATTTTGGAGAAGGGGAAGCGGCAACGGTGGCTACACAGCCAGCCAGGCTACGGTGTTCAGCACCCACACCATCTCTTCTCATCCAGCTATTACTGGCGCAGGTTACCCAACACATCACTATGGTACCCCATTTCCTCGCCTCACCTGCATTGCATTCAGGTTTGTATATCACACCCTTTAACATCTTTTCTTTGATATTTGATCATGGTAATTAAAGAGGTACTTAATATCTTTGACAGCTTGCTTTGCTGTGCCACAGGCGTGACAATGACGCTGCGTGCACCCATTCCTCATCGTTAAGAGAGATCAAATGGTCAACAGAGATCGATACAACATTGATCTATAATGCTACCTCCTGAAGGATCTTTGGCCTAACTATGGTTATCTTGCATCTTTTCTTTCTCAAATGGAGCCTGGCTCTGGGCGTATGCAACACAAGGGCTTCCACAAGTTTAAAGTCCCCCCTTAGAGGTACCCTACCCTCAAAAAAATGTGGTGTCAAATTAACTTCTCCACATTTCCATTTCTTCTCTTGTATGGAAAGGGTCCTTCAAGAGAAACAAAGCATGCATATGCATCTCATCATCACCAACTCGAGCTATCAAAACAACTTAGTTGGTAATCATATTTTATCTTCATCTTTTTTATCTCTAAAAACTTAGCATTGGAAAGGCTGAGCAAATTTTGCCCCTCAAGGGCTCAACTTAAAAGTCGTCAGTTTTAGTTTTGAAAAAAAAAATTCATGTATATTTCAAGAATATTCCAATCTTGTAGTCTCTTTTTCAACTTCACCTTAATGTGGATCTTGAAATGGCTAATCCTCTCCAACTTAAGCTTTATAACTTGTAGCTGTTATAGAAACTTGTGAAATCACGGGCATGAGGATGTCCAAAGTTTTGTTATTGCACAACTATTAACTAGTCTTAGGATTTTAGAACTTAGACTAGGATCAATCACCTTCGAATTTTTTTAAATTTTATTTTAATAATCAGACACTATGTGTCTAACAAGCCAGCAATCTCTCTTGAGGATAAGGGAGACTGTCTGAATTGATTGTTGATGTTTTGTTTTTAATGTTTTAAAAAGTCTAGGAGGGATAGTGGATAGTGTTGATTTTTTCATTTCTTTGGTAAATCAGTTTAGCTTTTATCATATTTCATTATCTTTAAGGAACTCCATTAAATGATCATGGAGTTCCAATGCATGAGAAGTTTAGTTACCTTAGGAGATATTTTGGGGTCCCTTGGGTTCTTCTTCAACTAGAATCATCAACCATGGTTAGGACTCAGGCCATTTTCACTCTCTCTTTCCCTATAAATTGATACTCTTTATATGTATAAGCCTATGATGTTTGGATTGTAGTAACTAGAAGAAGATTCCTTCTCTATCATGGATGATTGAGAATGGATTGATACTACTTAAGCAGCTTACTGTTTTCATTTCAATTATATTCAAGACAACTTTATTTAAATTTTACTAATGCATCGTTTATGATGGACTAAGGTTATCTGTCATCGTTTTGAACTTGTATCCTTAACTATCTTCTTATTGACTGTCATGTAATCTCCCCTGCCTGAGGACCTTATTTTCCATTCTCTTTCATTCTTTCCTTTTGTTTCAGAAAAGTTTACTTTTGGAGTTATAACCTAGAATATATGAAGTGATTCTTAGGTCAATGTAACCACGGTGATTGGATTAAAAGTTTTTAAAATGAAGCGATACATTGTTTTGTTCAATATCACTGATACATTAACGGATTCTTTCAAGGCACGCTTGATCAAAGAGTTCACAAGAAACGTCATCCTTGGCTGGCTCCCCACCTCCCCCTCCCAACCATACACACAAACAAAAAAACCTCAAAAAATCTCAAGAATCATCAATTTAGCTTCCCCACCTCATTTCTGGCTTGTTTTGTCAGAAGGAAAATATCGCCGGCGACCCTAGCTATCATCTCCAACTTCCTATTTCTTGTTTCCTAGACCCCTTAGCTTTGATCTATTAGATAAAAAAATCTAAGTGGTTACCCCATCAGGAGATCCCAATTGCTAAGTCATTCTATATTTTTTATTTGCAGGGGTGATTAGTATTACTCCTGTTGTCTTTATTTTGGCAAGTGTCCCAGGATGAATATTTGTTTAAGTGGGAAAAGATGTACCGATAGGTCCGTTCGTTTTGAGTATAAAAACTATTTTTTGCTAAAGGACACTTCTTGTAGATTCATCATGCATATTTTTTTTTCCGGGTAAATGAAAATATTATTACTAAAAAAGAAATTGGAAATTACAATCACTCATTGAGGGTTCTCAATCCTCAACGTAACACAAAACAAGAAATGGCTGAGGATGGGCGCTTCACCGAGGTGACGTTAAGAGTGGATTAAATCATAAATACTTTTCACTTCTCAAACTACGCTTGGCTTTGTTCATAATAACATCAACCGAGATGAACGCTTTCTTTGGAAATCGGGGGTAATGAAATGCTCTCCAATCTTCATACTCTGCAACTTTACCATCGCTTTGGAAATTCTTTCTGGAGTAACCTCATGCCATCCATTCTCATCTCCTCGCCTTGACACCGAGCACTAAAGCATCCGTAATCAAAGGCGATTAGGTACCCCTTAGTCCTCACATCCATGTCCACTACATTGTTCAATGATCCACCGACCGTAGTCGAACAAAGAGGGGTTGGTTTGAAGCGAAATGTAGGTTCATTAACACCAACCATTTCCGGATCTATTCCTTTGTCCGAAACAACCATTGGCTCATGAGTGCTCATTGTCTCCATAGGTGTTACATGTTCCTCCAATTTCTTACACTTGGAATGATTATGCCCGAATACTTTGCAATGAAAACAAAAATCAGGATAATTCTCATATTCCACCTTTTGAACATACTTGATATTGCTTGGTAATTTAACATTAAATTCGCGGACCTACCTCGCTAACATCGATTTCAATTAATACCCGCGGTATAATTCATTTCGACCTCTCCTTCGTGAATCGTCCGTATACAAGGGCTTCCCCACACGTGAGGCGATCTTACTTAACCCGGATGCGCTCCATAACGACAAAGGAACATCACGAAGCACCACCCAAACCGGGATGTTCATGAAAAGATCATTCGTGAGCAAAGTGTCCTTATCAACTGATTTTAACATCAATTTTTTCCCAAAAGTCGTATAAGGGCCACTATGAAATACCGTGATGCGATCTTGTTCAGTCATAAATCGGAAAACAGTCCATCGACGTCCGTATGAGATGATTCTACACTTAACTCTCCATTTTTTAACAATAGAATTTAATGCCTCACATCCCGGGAAAGGACCCGTGAAACACCCAATAAGACAATAACCCCAAGTTTCAACAAAGGGAACCTCGTCATTTGCGTCCAATTCCACATCATCCCCTTCTTGTTCGACAAATTGTAGTTTAAGTCCTTTTGATTCTAGACGAGAACTTGTAAAGATTCCCGCATAAGATTTCTTTGTTGGATTAGACTCATTATTTTGTCATGTACCCGAAGTATCATTTGCACGCTCAAGGTGCATTAGTTGCATTCGCGGGAAGTCAAGACTTGTGCACTATCGGGGAACGGTTGCCATAAATGGCTCATGTCTCTGCATTAAACGTGTTATACCCCGTATTTCCGTATGTATGTGAGCGGCGACGCATTTGTACAAACCCTAATTAGGTTAAGGATGAAATTGTGAACTTTCAACGAAAAGATTCCAACTCGTGGAAGGAAATTCACGCTTTTAATATTTTAACCGACACGGATTTTTCCAGAGACGAAATATTTTGGACCAATAGGAGGGCGACATGTGTCACCCTTAGTTGGCATGGGTTGGACGATTTGTATGGCCAAGTGGACATGGTCAAGTGGTCAAAGTCTTGGAAGATATTTTTCTTTTGGTGAGTGGGAGTAGGTATTTGGACGGTTTTGTGAGCCATGTGGATGGCCACATGGCTCATGTTAATGGGGACATATGTCCCCTGGTTGTCAGATGACATATGTCCCAAACATCAGGCGACACTTGGTCGAAGACCTCATTCTTCACATGGATCCAAATCTTCACCCTCCATTTGTTTTAATCTTGGCCTCGTGGTTCTATAAATGTTATACCCGTATTTCCAGTGTATGTGCGTGAGGCGCATTTATTAAAAGTTTAAGCCTTAAGTAGGCAAAGTGGCGAAATTTGTGCACAACTAGCTTAAAAGAGTCGCTTTTCGACAAACGCTTTTCCAAACTTTGCGAAGGGAAAATTCCTTTATGTCATTTATAATTTTTGCGGATTTTTCCGAGAGATGAAATATTTTGGACCAATGGGAGGTGACACTTGTCACCCAGTGGACTAGCGATCCAGGATTTCTTGCACGCTTTTTTAGCTCTTTTTTTGTCAAGGAGTTGGTAGGATATTTTTGTGTAGTTGATGAGCAAGTGGGACCCACAAACACATGTCCAAATCCCCACCCTACACTTGCCTACCACTTGTCTTAATCTTGGCCATTGGTTGGCCTATAAATACCCTCTAACGCAAGACATTTCTTCATCCACAAATCATTTTCCAAGTCTTGAAAATCCTCCCCTTAAGTGTAGTATTAGTCCAAGAGCACCCTCCCCTAGAGGCCCTCGGAATACCCCCTTGCACTAGTAGTTTTGAAAATACCCCTTGGTAGAAAAGTATTCTCCAAGTATTGTTACTATTCCAAAATACCTTGGCCCAAATACCTTGTAGTATTCCAAGGTTACACCTATACTAAAAGCCCGGAAATACTATTATACTTCCTTGATACAAAACGAAACCCCAAGAAAATCTTCATAGCCGGTTGAAGTATTAGAAGAAGTTCGTAGAACTTCTAGGTTGTTTGAGGCGGGTTGGAGCGTTGGAATGTGAGCTACACGTTGATCGGATCGACATATAAACTTGGATAATTTTGGGCTTATCGAGGTAAATACTGTCCTTCTATTGTAATTGGAAATTATATACTTTAGTTGTATATAAGTGATTATAATATATATAGAAGGATGGTATAAAAGAAGAGAATTGAATTGAAATCACATCAGAAGAATATTAAATAAGAAAATCAATCAGACTTACATGTGTATTTACGAAACTGTAGTTTGGGTAGGGAAGTCTTGCCCAATTTTCCGTAGAGTAAAGGAATGCAGATTCAGAAGTATTTTTACTGAATAGTTCTAGACGTTGATAGACTCTTATGACCGATATAGGTTGAAGATCTGCGAGTGGCGTATTCTACCGAAGGGTAGAAAAGGCTAACATGACTACAGATTGGGCGTTTGCTAATAGTCGATAATCGTCGCGAGGTATGTGATTCTTCCTATACTCTTGAGCATGATATTTTAAAAGTATATATATATATATAGCACGTTAGGCGACGCGTGTGTTAACTGAACGTAGTTTTACGGCAATGTCTTTTGACTTAAGCCTGAATAATAAGAATCTTGAAGTATTTCAAAAGATTTAAGAACCGTTTTTGAAAGAAGAGTAATACTTGGTTTTGAAAGCTTAAGTTATACTAGCTTTATGGGAAGTTAGGTGTAACGACTTAAGAGTGATAAAAGGAACGGTTGATCTAATTGAATTGATTTTAAAGTCTGTTAAAGTGTGAAACCTCATTCGTGAGTAATGAGTACTTGGTTTTTAAAAGAATAATGTTTTACTGATTTCGGAAATGAGAATAAGTTATTATATTAAAACCAGTAGAAACCTCCATCTGCATAGAAGCTAAGATAAGACAAAATAGTATTACATTTCCTAGATCATGGCTGCGTTAATGAGAATCAGTATAAACAAGCATTAATTTTCTTAAATCTTCAAAGTAAGGAACTTGATTTCTAAAAGAAAAGAGGCTTGAGGAATTGAAGAATTTTCTTAAAAAGAAAGACATTGTTTTGTCTTAAATTGGTTTAAAACATAAAGTGTTATAACAGCTTTATGGGAAGTTAGTTATAACGACTTTATGAAAACAAAAGAATGGTTTTATCATTGGGTTTTAAAGTGGTAACTTGACTTTAAAAGGAGAAGTGTTTTGGTCTAAAAAGAAGGCATGGTATTGTCTTAATTTGGTTTAAAAAGGAAAGTATGGAAGTTGTTTTTGTCACGACCCGAACCCGGGCCCGTGACTGGTGCCTTACCCCGGGCACCCAAGTAGACATACATCAGAGTAATCAGCGGAACATAAAGACAATACATGAAACCAGTGTAATAAGACAGTGAAATAAGAAGACAGGCTAACCAAAAATGGTTACCTTCAGTATATATATAAATAGCAACTTTTTCAACATGAACAGTTTAATCCTTTTTACAAACCCTGCCCACAACGATTACTACACCTCTAAGTATGATACGACAACTATGGCTGGACAGGGCCCGCCAAACCCCGAATGTAAACACTTACGACGGCGGGACTATACCGTCGATAAGCCTCCGAGAAACGGAGCTTCCCAAATAAACCGTGACTGAGAGCTAGGATCAACGATCGTGTACCTCAACTGCGGCATGAACGCAGCCGAGGAGGTCGATAACAGAGTATGTGGCGAAAATACATATCAGAAATGAAATCATAGCGATCATATATAAAGCAGAGACATGTATGATAACCAAACTACGATTTACAACAAAGCGGTATGTCAAGTCGAGGACTCACGCCTCAAGTCATCACTCAAGTATAACAATGGGTCTCGGGCCCACAACATCAATCATGCCCGTGGAATACCTTCCTCACCGCCGGCGCCTATGATATAAAAGCACCAGGAACACACATGAACACCGTGTCCCACTGTGTCATAATAAAATCAGACGGTAAATGCGAAGGCATAGCCGACTACTAAAAACCTACGCATCAACAAGGTCATGAACTGTATCATAAGACTGCCTAGACCGTCACATGATCAAAGCCGCCACTTGCCCGCAGATCACCGTACGCGTCTAACCTCGAACTCCCGCACTCGCATAGGCCAATCTCATCGCCCGCATGAGGTATTCCCGCATCGAGGGTAGCTACTCCCGGCGTCGCCCCGACTTCCGAGTCCGCATGGCCACAAGGACCGCATGCCCATAAAGGACGACGCTAACTTTGGAACTCTCGTAGCTCGCATAGGCCCCGTGACCCGCATGAGGTATTCTCGAATCACGGTCCTGCATCACCGAGTCTACCCCAGACGGAGGCGCTTAACCCGAATCATCTCAAGAGATGAATGCCACAATACTATCATAACGACCGATAGTTAATAAGCACAATCAAGGGAAACCCCTTACACAAACATCACAAGATACTAACACACGTAGCATCCTAACACGTTTACTTATCAAAGCAACAAGAAAGTATTACAAGGCTATCACAAACCAATACAATCAAGTTGTTCACACAAGGTACTTCTACTATATGATTAACAAGATCGGGTTTTATCCCCAAAGTACTTCATACATTAACTTTTAAAAGATACGTTACTTTCACAAAAGTCACACAATACCCGTAGTATATGAAAATAGGTGATTATCTTTTTAAAGTAAATCAATTACTTCTCTTTGTAAAATCAAGTAGCAACATTCTTTCCAATGTTCAAGTTTGCCTAATTTCCAATGTTCAAGTTTCTCATTTTAGAAAGGTTTCGTAGTTCATAGTCTTATTCATTTAAGAATATAATTCTCCTTTAAACAATCTGAGAAACCTAAGCCTTATATGTGAGTAGGATATTCTTGTTTATTACAATCTTATTACAAAGTGCATGATCTAGGAAATATCATTTTGTCTCATCTTAGCTTCTATGCGGATGGAAGTTTCTCTGGTTTTAATAATACTTAATTAGTCAAAACATTTCCTTTTATTAACGCCGCAGTTGGTTTGTCGATACACATTCGATTTCCGAATCAAGAAACATTCTTAAGCCGTTATACCTAACTTCCCATAAAGCTAGTATAACTCTTAAGTTTTTCAAAAAGCAAGTATTACCTCTTCTTTCAAAATGATTCAAAAATCTTTTGAAATACTTCAAGTTCTTTATTAACATATAACAAGCGCTTATAGTTCAAATCGCTACCTTTTAAAGACCACAAGTATTTTCTTACCAACATAAAGTCGTTATAACCAACTTCCCATAAAGCCGTTATAACACTTTATGTTTTAAATCAACCAAATACGCTTAGCACCGCACGCCTACCGTACTACATAGTTCACACGTATCATGCTAGAAGAGATAGGAAGAGGTTCACATACCTCGCGACGAGTATCGACTAATAGCAAACGCTCCAAGTACTTTCAAACCGCCGCTACTCCTTAGCCAAGATCGCGCCATACGTAGTACTTCAACCTATAAGGCCACAAGGCGCTTATTAACATTTAGATCCCTTAGAGAACATTCTACGTAAAATTCGCAGACTCTCCCCGCAACAGCGAAATCTCCTCCTCTATCGAGGCTGCTACCAAGCCAACCGGGGTTATACATCTAACCCTAACGGTACAATTCTACTCCACTGCACTACTTCACAAGTCTACTGTAATACAGCCCTAAGTAATTATAGTTCAGTAATCTTCTTTAATTTCAGGCTTAAGTCGCAAGACATTGCCGTAAGTATTATTCAGGCTTAAGTCAAAAGACATTGCCAAAAACTACGTTCGATTCTATATATAGTATACTTCAACTATATATTCTAACACTATGTAATTTCCAATTACAATAGAGGACAAGATATTTACCTCAATAAGCCCATAATTATCCAAGTATAAAGTCGATCCCGCAATCGTTTAGCTCCAACTCCGAGCGCCAACCAGCTTAAACCACCCTTAGAAGTTCTAACCAACTTCTACACAATACTCCGACTATGGAGATTTTCCTAGGGTTTCGGTTTTGTGACCGACTAAGTATAATAGTATTTTCTCGGGCTTTTCAGATAGGTATATCCTTAGAATACTACAAGGTATATGGCTAAGGTAATTTGGGCATTATAACAATACTTTTGAGAGTATTTCTACCAAGAGGGGGTATATATACGAGACAACACCACAAGGGGTATACCCTCTACCTACCACTGTGGGGTACTCGCTGGGGAAGGGTGCTCTCGGCTAAGCCTCACAAGGGGGGGACGAAACACAACAAGGGAGGGGAGAGTTTAACACTTAAAGATTTGTGGAAAGGATGAAGAATTCATCAAAGGGAGAGGGTATTTATAGGTCGAGGATGGCCAACCAAAGGCCAAGATCAATCCATGTGTTTAGGCAAGTGTAGGCCAGGATTTACCAAACACAAATATCCTACCTACCCTTGACTTTGTCAAGGCACAAAAACGTGCCTTACTTGTCCAATTCGTCCAAGTTGGACGATTTCGCCACCAATTGGAGGTGCCAAGTGGCGCTCTCTGTTGGTCCAAAATGTTTCGCCTCTCGGAAAAATCCGCAAAAATTAAAAATGACATAGCCGAAATTCCCTACGAAAGTCGTGGAAAACGCTTTCACTAAAAACGACTCTAACCGTGTTGTGCACAAAATTAAATCGCCAAGCCTACTTGAAGTTCGAAATTTCCTACGCACGTTCTCGCGTACATACTGAAATACGGGTATAACATTCTCCTCCTTAGAAACATTCGTCCCGAATGTTCCTTCTAAGTCTCAAAACAAACGCGCGCCAGTATAGTCTTTACTACTATACTTACAAGGACAAACTTGCCACACATGGCCACAGAAACAACTGCGCAAAATACTAATATCCAAGTCCACGAGGAAACACCTCTAATCATCACCACAACCACCTCTCTCCAGGGTCTAAAATATACTTCCTTCGTACCTTCTCTCTACAAAAGAAATGATCACATCTATGCTCGCCATACATGCTCGCTTCCCTCTTTACTCGTCGTAGATACCACTTTGTCACTTTGTCGCGAGCCTTGCTCCGACGACTAACAAATGGTACCGGCTGCTGCGATCCCGAGGATGTCGTGCACTCGAACTCTTACCACATTCTCGACACGGCCGTTATTCAAAACTCGGTTACTATCTCTAACGTGGTCATCATTAATCGGGAACACTGGATGGATCTTCGATACATCCCGAACATCACAATACGAAGACCGACGACCGCCTCCTACGTCGGACGGCAAATGCTAACATAAAGCAACCCGCCTATGAACTCACAAAGGCCCAAAGTAACTGCTAAGTTCCTCTGCTTTCCAAAACTCGCCGCACTCCAAACCCGGTGGTACTTTCAAGAAGACCGACCGTCAACTCAACTCTAAGCGTCGCCGCCGATTATCCGCACGATTCCTCCGAGCTGCCGTAACCTCTTCTAGACAAGCTTCACTATCCACACTGCCGGAACAAGCTCAACCAACCGTCGAACTGCCAACATCGAACCAATCGACCGACAACTTACACTTCCGCCTCTTACAAGGCTTCATAAGGCGATATCCAACACCGAAATGGTAGATCAAACACTACCTCCACAGAGACAACAATCCCGCAACTATCCTTGAAATCCAAACACCGCCCGAGGCGAACGCGATTTTGAGACTCACCAGTTCCTAACCTGCTGGTAAACTTTTTAGAAAACGAAATAGCCACAACACAGGCTTCATCGCTGACATAAGGTGAAGGTAGGCACCCGCGCACTTTCAACCCTTCGATAACTCAACACACCAGTAAACGGTCCCGAACGAAGAACACGATGGGTTGCCCCATCGACCCACCACGGCCGAACGATCCACGAACTCGCACGTTAACTAAATACGGGCCTAACACCCTCGTGACCTACCACAAGCGGGACCACCACAAACTGACCCCACCACTAAAATCGCCGCGGTTGACCCGCAACGCGGGCCTCAACCCACCCGCAACGCGCATCATACTAGCTCCCGAACCTAACAATCTCACTAATCACGTTACGAAAACCTAGCGGTCTTCTTAGCTCAACTACCCTCTTTCATTCCACACTACTAGGACCTGTCCCAACATAACTCACGGCACTATGCACTCCGATAAAGTCAAACATAACACTACACTTTTTCTCGAGATGGCCTCACCTCTAAGGTCTCTACGTATAAAGCTCTAAGGCTCACACTTTCTATCCCCAAAATCTTACTCTGCTAACAACCATGATTTCAAATCACAACTAACACACGCTATCGTAACATAGCACCTAAGGTATACTCACCTTATCACCTATACAAAACTCTGAGGTTAAGGATAGATCTATGTTCATCGCTTCACTCCTTAGTCGTTCTAATCAAACTCGCCTGCAGTGCGATAGCTAAGGAGGTGGCGAACTACCCACCAGATCAAGGCAAAGTCCTCCTACAAGGACACTATATCGACAATGCACCGACGGTCATAGGTACAACAAGTACCAACTAAAAGACGACATTCCCGTGATGACGCCCGCCAAACCGTGAACCTAAGCCCCGAGTTCTAACCAACTCCCGCATACCCCGAACGCCCCGAATCCGTGGAAGACCACTGCATTGTGGATATGCATAATCAAATCACGCGGTGAGGTGACTTGCCTCGAAAGTTACCAAAGGACTCATTGCTCGCCCTCTTCGCCCTCGTTAACCCGTCGATCTCTACGCTTTCTCGGCCGTATAAGCTCGTACACCGCCATGCTCAAGCTTAATCAAGAACTACTCTTGCACAACCCTCTCGTTGATATTCATCAAGATTCGCGGTACATCGGTATACTCTCTGGTAGTTAAATCCATAGCTAGTAATAGGGTCGCCTCTTTGCAATCCATATTCTCTGTTCCTGGTCGTGGAACTGAAGGTTCAAATATCATGGCCGCAGTAGGAACTGCCGCCGCCGTGCTAAACTTTGCTGGGGCTAGTGACGTCGCAGAACTCCCCGAATGAAGCACCACCCCAGGTGATGATTGGGCCTGTGCCCACGTAACCCTCTCAGACTTACTCGCAGCCTCCTCGCCGCTTGCCCTCCGGCGGGTTGCCCTACGCGGAGGCATAACGGTAAGGGAAAGAAATACGTCAGAGGGTCCAACTTACAACACAGCTCTAAGGCACGATCTCAGAGTGAGAAGAATAGAAACCAATCCTAAATACCCTATAGCCTCCTGATTATTGGTGTGGTGCACAACACACCGATAATCAAGACTCTACTGGATACGGTCTGTAGACACTTTCCGAGGATTAACTGCTCTGATACCACTTTTGTCACGACCCGAACCTGCCCGTGATCGTGCCACCCCGCACCTAAGTAGACATACATCGAGTAATCGAACATAAAGACAATACATGAAACCAGGTAATAAGACAGTTGAAATAAGAAGACAAAGCAACCAAAAACGGTTACCTTCAGTATATATAAATAGCAACCTTTTTCAACATGAACAGTTTAATCCTTTTTACAAACCCTGCCCACAACAGTACTACAGACCTCTAAGAATGATACGACAACAATGGCGGGACAGGGCCCCGCCAAACCCCTGAATGTAAACACTTACGACGCAGTGACTATACCATCGATAAGCCTCCGAGAAACGGAGCTTCCCAACGCCAAACCGTGACCGAGAGCTAGGATCAACGATCGTGTACCTCAACTCGCGCATGAACGCAGCCCAAGGAGGTCAAGACAACAGTACCGAGTATGTGAAATCAAAATACATATCAGAAATGAAATCATAGCGATCATATAAAGCAGAGACATGATGATAACCAAACTACGATTTACAACAAAGCGCCATGTCAAGTCGTGACTCACGCCTCAAGTCATCACTCAAGTATAACAATGGGTCTCAGGCCCACAACATCAATCATGCCCGTGGAATACCTTCCTCACTGCCGGCAGTCTATGATATAAAAGCACCAAGGAACACACATGAACACCAGGTCCCACCTGTGTCATAATAAAACTGTAAGGGGTAAGTACGAAGGCATAGCCGACTACTAAAAACCCACAGTACCAACAAGGTCATGAATCAGATCATAAGACTGTCTAGACCGTCACATGATCAAAGCCGCCACTTGCCCGCAGATCAATGCACGCGTCTAACCCCGAACTCCGCACTCCGCGATAGGCCAATCTCATCGCCCGCATGAGGTATTCCCGCATCGAGGGTAGCTACTCCCGCATCGCCCCGACTTCCGAGTCCGCGTGGCCACGCGACCGCATGCCCATAAAGGACGACGCTAACTCGAACTCTCGTGAGCTCCGCATAGGCCCTCAGACCCGCATGAGGTATTCTCGAATCATGGTCCTGCATCACCGAGTCTACCCCGTGACGGAGGGCGCTTAACCCTAATCATCTCAAGAGATGAATGCCACAATACTATCATAACGACCGATAGTTAATAAGCACAATCAAGGGAAACCCCTTACACAAACATCACAAGATACTAACACACGTAGCATCCTAACACGCTTACTTATCAAAGCAACAAGAAAGTATTACAAGGCTATCACAAACCAATACAATCAAGTTGTTCACACAAGGTACTTCCTACTATATGATTAACAAGATCGGGTTTTTATCCCCAAAGTACTTCATACATTAACTCTTTAAAAGATACGTTACTTTCACAAAAGTCACACAATACCCGTAGTATATGAAAATAGAGTGATTATCTTTTTAAGTAAATCAATTACTTCTCTTTGTAAAATCAAGTAGCAACATTCTTTTCCAATGTTCAAGTTTGCCTAATTTCCAATGTTCAAGTTTCTCATTTTAGAAAGGTTTCAGTAGTTCATAGTCTTATTCATTTAAGAATATAATTCTCCTTTAAACAACTGAGAAACCTAAGCCTTATATGAGTAGGATATTCTTGTTTATTACAATCTTATTACAAATACCATGATCTAGGAAATATCATTTTGTCTCATCTTAGCTTCTATGCGGATGGAAGTTTCTACCGTTTTAATAATACTTAATTAGTCAAAACATTTCCTTTTATTAACGCTGCAGTTGGTTTGTCGATACACATTACGATTTCCAAATCAAGAAACATTCTTAAGCCGTTATACCTAACTTCCCATAAAGCTAGTATAACTCTTAAGTTTTTCAAAAGCAAGTATTACCTCTTCTTTCAAAATGATTCAAAATCTTTTGAAATACTTCAAGTTCTTTATTAACATATAACAAGCCGCTTATAGTTCAAATCGCTACCTTTAAAGACCACAAGTATTTTCTTACCAACATAAAGTCATATAACTAACTTCCCATAAAGCCGTTATAACACTTTATGTTTTAAATCAACCAAATACGCTTAGCACTGTCGCTCACCGTACTACATAGTTCACACGTATCATGCTAGAAGAGATAGGAAGAGGTTCACATACCTCGCGAGTATCGACTAATAGCAAAACGCCCAAGTATTTCAAACCGCCGCTACTCCTTAGCCAAGAGATCGCGCCATACGTAGTACTTCAACCTATAAGGCCACAAGGCGCTTATTAACATTTAGATCCCTTCAGAGAACATTCTACGTAAAATTCGGCAAAGACTTCCCCGCAACAGCGTAAATCTCCTCCTCTATCGAGGCCGGCTACCAAGCCAACCGGGGGGGGGTTATACATCTAACCCTAACGGGTACAATTCTACTCCACGGTACTACTTCACAAGTCTACTGTAATACAGCCCTAAGTAATTATAGTTCAGTAATCTTCTTTAATTTCAGGCTTAAGTCGCAAGACATTGCCGTAAGTATTATTCAGGCTTAAGTCAAAAGACATTGCCAAAAACTACGTTCAGTTCTATATATAGTATACTTCAACTATATATTCTAACACTATGTAATTTCCAATTACAATAGAGGGACAAGATATTTACCTCAATAAGCCCATAATTATCCAAGTATAAAGTCGATCCTGGGCAATCGTTTAGCTCCAACTCCGAGCGCTCCAACCCGCTCTAAACCACCCTTAGAAGTTCTAACCAACTTCTACACAATACTCCACCGGACTATGGAGATTTTCCTAGGGTTTCGGTTTTGTGACAGACGGGAAGTATAATAGTATTTTCTGGCTTTTCAGATAGGTATATCCTTAGAATACTACAAGGTATATGGCTAAGGTAATTTGGGCATTATAACAATACTTTTGAGAGTATTTCTACCAAGAGGGGGTATATATACGAGACAACACCACAAGGGGTATACCTCTACTACCCCCACTGTGGGGTACTCGGCGAGGGGAAGGGTGCTCTCGCTAAGCCTCACATGGGGGACGAAACACAACAAGGGAGGAGAGTTTAACACTTAAAGATTTGTGGAAAGGATGAAGAATTCATCAAAGGGAGAGGGTATTTATAGGTCAAGGGATGGCCAACCAAAGGCCAAGATCAATCCATGTGTTTAGGCAAGTGTAGGGCTAGGATTTACCAAACACAAATATCCTACCTACCCTTGACTTTGTCAAGGCACAAAAAACGTGCCTTACTTGTCCAATTCGTCCAAGTTGGACGATTTCAAGCCACCAATTGGAGGGTGCCAAGTGGCGCTCTTGTTGGTCCAAAATGTTTCGCCTCTAAAAATCCGCAAAATTAAAAATGACATAGCCGTAAATTCCCTACGAAAGTCGTGGAAAACGTTTACTAAAAACGACTCTAACCGGGTGTTGTGCACAAAATTAAATCGGCCAAGCCTACTTGAAGTTCGAAATTTCCTACGTACGTTCCTGCGTACATACTCTGGAAATACGGGGTATAACAGTTTTACTTAAAAATGTTAGTCACTCTATTTTTATAATACGGGCATCGGGTGACCTTTATAAAAGAAATGGATCCTTTAAAACGAATTTAACGTACGTAGTACTTTGGGATTAAAACCTGAACCTTGGCATAAAATGAAAGTACCTTGAGTTGTGTGTAACTTGCATGTGTTTTCGTGTGATAGCCTTGTTGTGCAAATGTTGTATCCTTATGTTACCGTGTCTCTCGATGGAGGGCCGGTCATGTTATTCTTGATTGATGGACATACTGACACGATGGGTGGCCCACGGGTATGCTTCCACTAATCAATCCTTTTGGACATACTGACACGATGGGCGGCCCACGGGTATGTTTCCATTAGGAGTGTTATTTTGTTAATCGCTTTGGACATACTGACACGATGGGTGGCCCACGAGTATGCTTCCATTGTGATTGTTGTCTTGTTGTTTCCTTTTGGACCTACTGACACGATGGGTGGCCCACGGATATGGTTCCATTAGGATTGTTGTTCCATGGACTAGCTCTCCATGAGGTTTACTGATTCGGCCTTGGTACCTGGTAGTTAGCCTTCGCACTTGCCCCGTTCAGTGTAGTGGCGAAGTCTCGTGATACGGCCTTGGTATCTGGTAGTTAGCCCTCAGATTGCCACGGCCACCACGTGACACGGCTTTGGTATCTCGGTTGGCTGTGACTTGCCCGTATCGCCTTCGTGGTTTGGTTGTATAGTGTTGTTAGTGCGACCTTGGTGTTATTATATCATAGACTGCCGGCAGTGAGGAAGGTATTCCACGGGCATGATTGATGTTTTGGGCGTGAGACCCATAGTTATATTTGAGTGATGACGTTGAGGGCGTGAGTCCTCGACTTGACACGATCGCTTATTTATCGGGATCGTAGTTTGGTTATCATACATGTCTCCCGCTTTATATAGATCGCTATGATTTCATTTACGTGATTTTCGCCACATACTTGGTACTGTTATCGACTTCCGGCCGCGTCATGCCGCAGTGAGGTACACCGCTTATTGATCCTCGCTCATAGGATCACCGTTCAGATTGGGAAGCTCCGCTTTCTCGGAAGCTTATCTTTTCGTATCCCCACATCGTAGTACTTGTACATTCAGGTATGGCGGCCCCGTCGCCATGTTGTATAAAAACTCTTAGAGGTCTGTAGTACTGTTGTGGGCAGGGATTGTAAGGATATAACTGTTCAAACTTTGTATTTATATTTATGCCGAAAGACGACTTTCTCTCAGATAAAATATGCCTTATTTTACCTTTTTTTCATGTATTGTTTTTATGTTCCGCTGATTAATCTGATGTATGACTACTTGGGTGCCCGGCACTACCACGCCCCGAACGGTCGTGACAAAAGTGGTATCATAGCGCTTAATCTCTGAAAGTGTCTACAGACCGTGTCTAGTAGAGTCTTGATTATCGGTGTGTTGTGCACCACATCTATAATCAGGAGGCTGCAAGACATTTAGGATTGGTTTCCATTCTTCTCATTCTGAGATCGTGCCTTAGAGCTGTGTTATAAGTTGGACCCTTCTGACGTATTGCGTTTTTCACCAGTTATGCCTCCGCGCAAGGCAACCTGGGCCCAGATGGGCAAGGCAGTCGAGGAAGCTGCTAGTAGAGTACAGAGGAGTACGAGGGCGCAGGCCCGGTCTTTACCTGAGATAGCGCTTCAGACGAGCTTTCGCGCCGCCAACCCCAAAGAGTTTAGAGCGCAGCATGGGTCGCCGAGACCACAAGACTGAGACTCACCCCACACCGGAGCAGAGGAGTTGGGGTACAAAGAGATGGCCCAGTTATTGGCCAGGATAGTGGCAAGGTACGAGGATAAGCTGGATGCAGCGATTCCGGTACCGGTAGTACCCGTAGTTCACCCGAGAGCGGATAGTTTGAGATCGCGGACTTTCTCGAAAGGCCGCCCGATGTTTTATGGATCGAGGCACGAGGACGATCCGCAGGAGTTCATCCGACGATTCTGATCATGAGAGTGATCAAGGCTTCGAGACCGAGCCGTGGTCTTAGGTTCACATCGCCGCGTGATACCGCAGTCAACCGGTTTGATTCGCGAGCTGTCCTGGGAGCATGCGCCCACTATTCGGGGACGAGTTCTCGAGGCATTTCACATTTCTTGCCTCCACAGATGAGGAGGGCTCGGGCCGGGATTTTTGATGTTGAGGCGTAACGGACGTCTGATACCGGGAGTACAATGTTGAGTTCGACTCATTAGCTCAGTATGTCCCCGCGTTAGTAGCCGATATGGAGGATGAGTGCACCGCCACGCCACCGCTTGATGACTACTTGGCAGAGGCTTGTTCGGGTGTAGCTCTTCAGCCGGGCATGGACATTGCCCGCATGCAAGCTTATGCACTTGGGTGTGAGGAGCGGAGAGGTCGACGGAATGACCGAGATCAGCAGAAGAGGGCCAGAACAGCAGGGTCTTTTGGCGACTTTCGTGGCGGACCGCCTCAGCAGCAGACTAGTTATGCGCCTCCGCCAGTACAGAGTGGTCCTCCACAATCTTCAGGGCATCCAGAGTATTCAGGAGCAGGTCAGGGCTCCAAGGGTTCAGATTTTCGGGAAAGCAGGGGTGTTAGCCAGCTGAAGCCACCCCTACCTCGTTGTGGTCGTTGTGGTAGACTCCATAGTGGGGAGTGTCGTGCTAGTTCGGGAGTTTGTTTTACATGCGGCCAGCAGGGCCATTTTGCGAGAAACTGTCCGACCGGAGGTAGCACTGGTGGGATAACACAGACTACGGGATCTATGGCTGGTTCATCACCTTCTACAGCTAAGCGCCCTGCAGGGCAGGCTTATGATTAGAGTGAAGTGGTAGATACAGGTATATCCTTAACCCTCTAGAGTTTTGTATACTTGTTATGATGATTTTATTATTGTGTGCTATGTACGGATAACGTTGTGTTATTTGTGAGATAGAAAACATGGTTAGTTGGAAGGATAAGTATGGGGGCGTGGAAAGTGTGAACCTTAGAATATTTCACGATTGAGACCTTAGATGTAAGGCCGTCTTGAGTAAAGGATTTTGCAAATAACCCTTGTCGGAGTGCATTATACGCCTAGGGAGTATTAGTGTGATAAGTCCATGGGTAGTGTAAGATGGAAGTGGTAGCTTTCATGACGTGAATTAGTAAGATTGTTCCGTATCGGGGAACAAGAGTTCGGCACGATGGAGGGTCGGGTTGAGGACGTATTGCGGGTCAACCCGCAACCCGGTTTGGGGTGGGGTCAGTTCGGGGTGGTCCCGCCAGGTGGTAGGGTCACGAGGGTGCTAGGCCCAGGTTTAGATGACCATCGTATGAGTTCGTGGATATGTTCGACCAGAAGCGGTTCGTGAAGGCCGGGAATAGCCTTAAAGGAGATCGAGGATAGTAAGATGACCATGTTTGGAGGTAGTGGCTCCAGAAATTTTGGGAACTGAAGTTATGACTGAAGCATGGTACGTATGCTAGAAGAGTTCAAGTGTTCGAGAAGAGTACGACGAGTAAGGGAAGAAGCGTGCATGTGTTAAGAACATAGAAGTGATCATTTCGTTTGTAAAGAAAGGGTACGAAAAGAGTATCTTTTAGACCTTGGGTGGGAGCTTTTGTAGTGATGGAGGTGATTCCTCGTGGACTTGAAGTTGGGTAATTGCGCGTGTGTTATGTTATGACCAGGTACGGCATGATTGTTTTCGTAAGTATAGTAGTGAAGACTATACGGGCGCATGTTTGTTTTGAGACTTAGAAGGAACATTCGGGACGAATGTTTCTAAGGAGGGGAGAATGTTATACCCCGTATTTCCAGAGTATGTACGTGAGGGCGTACGTACAAAAGTTTAAGCCTTAAGTAGGCAAAGTGGCGAAATTTGTGCACAACTAGCTTAAAAGAGTCGCTTTCCGACTAAACGCTTTTCCAAACTTTGCGAAGGAAAATTCCGCTATGTCATTTATAATTTTATGGATTTTTCCGAGAGATGAAATATTTTGGACTAACGGAGGGTGACACTTGTCACCCAAGTGACGGCAATCCAAGGGATTTCTTGGCACGTTTTTAGCTCTTTTTGTCAAGGAGTTGGTAGGATATTTTGTGTAGTTGACGAGCAAGTGGGACCCACAAACACACGTCCAAATCCCCACCCTACACTTGCCTACCACTTGTCTTAATCTTGGCCATTGGTTGGCCTATAAATACCCTCTAATGCAAGACATTTCTTCATCCACAAATCATTTTCCAAGTCTTGAAAATCCTCCTTAAGTGTAGTATTCGCCCAAGAGAACCCTCCCCTTAGAGAGGCCCTGGCCGAATACCCCTGCCTAGTAGTTTTCGAAAAATACCCCCCCCCCTTGGTAGAAAAGTATTCTCCAAGTATTGTTACTATTCCAAAATACCTTGGCCCAAATACCTTGTAGTATTCCAAGGTTACACCTATACTAAAAGCCCAAAAATACTATTATACTTCCTTCAGTCACAAAACGAAACCCTAAGAAAATCTTCATAACCGGTTGAAGTATTAAGAAGAAGTTGCGTAGAACTTCTAAGGGTTGTTTGGAGCGGGTTGGAGCGTTCAGAATAGGAGCTAAACGTTGCTCATGATCGACATATAAACTTGGATAATTTTGGGCTTATCGAGGTAAATACTCTTGTCCTTCTATTGTAATTGAAAATTACATACTGTAGTTGTATAGAAGTGAGTATAAGATATATAGAAGGATGGTATAAAAGAAGAGAATTGAATTGAAATCACATCAGAAGAATATTAAATAAGAAGACTGAACTGTACTTACATAGGACTGTATTTACAGTAGACTTGTGTAGTTTGGCGGGTAGGGAAGTGATGCCCAATTTTCCGTAGAATAAAGGAATCTGTATCTAGAAGTATTTTTACAGAATAGTCTAGACGTTGATAGACTCTTATGACCGATATAGGTTGAAGTACTGCGAGTAGCGTATTCTACTCGAAGGGTGGAAAAGGCTAACATGACTACAGTACTTTGGAGCGTTTTGCTAATAGTCGATAATCGTCGCGAGGTATGTGATTCTTCCTATACTCTTGAGCATGATATTTTAAAAAAGTATATATATATATAGTACGTTAGACGTACGTGTGTTAACTGAACGTAGTTTTACGGCAATGTCTTTTGACTTAAGCCTGAATAATAAGAATCTTGAAGTATTTCAAAAGATTTAAGAACCGTTTTTGAAAGAAGAGTAATACTTGGTTTTGAAAGCTTAAGTTATACTAGCTTTATGGGAAGTTAGGTGTAACGACTTAAGAGTGATAAAAGGAACGGTTGATCTAATTGAATTGATTTTAAAGTCTGTTAAAGTGTGAAACCTCATTCGTGAGTAATGAGTACTTGGTTTTTAAAAGAATAATGTTTTACTGATTTCGGAAATGAGAATAAGTTATTATATTAAAACCAGTAGAAACCTCCATCTGCATAGAAGCTAAGATAAGACAAAATAGTATTACATTTCCTAGATCATGGCTGCGTTAATGAGAATCAGTATAAACAAGCATTAATTTTCTTAAATCTTCAAAGTAAGGAACTTGATTTCTAAAAGAAAAGAGGCTTGAGGAATTGAAGAATTTTCTTAAAAAGAAAGACATTGTTTTGTCTTAAATTGGTTTAAAACATAAAGTGTTATAACAACTTTATGGGAAGTTAGTTATAACGACTTTATGAAAACAAAAGAAGGGTTTTATCATTGGGTTTTAAAGTGGTAACTTGACTTTAAAAGGAGAAGTGTTTTTGTTATACCCCGTATTTCCGGAGTATGTACGTGAGGGCGTACGTACGAAAGTTTGGCCTTAAAAGTTTAGGCATGGCACGTTTTTTTGGGCACAACTCACTCAAGGAATCGTTTTCCGACGAAACGTTTTACAAGACTCGCGTAGGATAAATTCCAGCTATGCCATTTCTAATTTTTGCGGATTTTTCCGAGATACGAAACACTTTGGACCAACGAGA
Organism: Przewalskia tangutica; assembly: GCA_029844215.1. Lineage (NCBI taxonomy): Eukaryota > Viridiplantae > Streptophyta > Magnoliopsida > Solanales > Solanaceae > Przewalskia > Przewalskia tangutica. The sequence goes on from CM056729.1 coordinate 65,129,565, forward strand.
GGGCGACACTTGTCACCCTCTCATTGATGGATGTGAGGCGGAATTGTGGCCGATTGGAGTGTCCAATTTTGTCTTGGAGTTGGTAGGATATTTTGTGTGCAAGTTGGCCAAGGACACTTGCCCTAATCTTGACCTTACACTTGCCTTGCACTTGGCATAATCTTGGCCATTGGTTGGCCATCCCTTGACCTATAAATACCCCTCTTGTGATGAAGAGTTCTTCATCCACAAAAGCCTTCCAAGTCTAAAATCCTTCCTCTCCTTGAGCCTCTTTCGTCCAAACACCTCCCCTTGAGAAGCTGAGACGAGGCTACCCCGCCCCCTCGCCTAGCCGAAATATACCCCCGCGCCCTTGGTAGAACAGTTGTCTGCTCGTATTGGTATAAGGCCCAAAATACCCTAGCACAACTCCCTTACTACTTAGGAGAAGTTGTGAAGAACTTCTAAGGTTTCTCGAGCTATCTGAGCGCATAACTTAGAGCTAAGCCTTGCTCTGATCGACTTTTATCTAGGATATTATTGGGCTTACCGAGGTAAATAATCCTAACCCTCTTTGTATTAGAGAATGCATACCGTAGAAGTATAAGAATAAGTATTAAATACTTAGAAGTATATTACGAATAGAATTGAATCATATCACAAAAGGGTTTAAAGAAGAATAATTGAACTATACTTACATAGACTGCTTTCACAGAGACTTATATAGCTCACCGGTAGGGAAGTGCTGCCCGACTTTCCGTAGAATTGTGAACCTCCGATTAGAATGACCTTCAGAGTAGTCTAGACTTTGATAGATGCGTGACTATTATAGTCGATCCTCTCACGCGACATATTCAACTTGGGGAGGTTTTCACGAGAAGGTATGTGATTCTTCCTAAAGCATGATATTTTAAAATATATATATAGTACGGTAGACGTACACGTGTTAACTGAATAATAACTACGGCAATGTCTTTTGACTTAAGCCTGAATAATACTTACGGCAATGTCTTTTGACTTAAGCCTAAATAATAAAGATCTCAAAAAGTCTTTCAAAAGAATTATAACACAGTTTTGAAAGAAGAAGAATAGTTGTTTTTAAAACAAGAAGCTTAAGGGTTATACTAGCTTTATGGGAAGTTAAGTATAACGGCTTAAGTTTTATAAAAAGGAACAGTTTACTTATATGTTTATAAAAGACTTGTATTGATTTCTGAAAGGTATAATAAGATGGTTTTGATGAGTAGACATATTGTGATGCTATGTGTGAGTATCTTGTAACGTTTGTGTAAAGAGGTCAGTCTTACTTATGCTTATGTTGTTTAAACTATAAGCTGTTGTGTTAGTACTATATCACTCACCTCTTGAGATGATACCGGGTTGTCGCCTCCGACGCGGGGTAGACTCAAAGTGTCCGGGGACCATGATTCGAGAATACCTCATGCGGGTCCAGGGGGCCTATGCGGAGCTACGAGAGTTCCAGGTTAGTGTGCGGGGTTATGCCTCATGCGGTCTATGTGGCCATGCGGACAACGAGTCCAGGACGATGCCGAGGAGTAGCTACCCTCGATGCGGGGTTATACCTCATGCGGGCCTATGTGAGTGGCCTATGCGGACTCCGGGAGTCCAGGATTAGGCTTGCAGAGTGATAATATGGGCGAGTGGCCCTGCTTCGATCATTCGCAGCCTAGAAAAGACCTATTACAGTTACCTATTGTTGCTCTTGTTTATGATGTGGCACTATGTGCAGTTACATTGGTTGTTTCGTGCATATTTGTAAACTGGTTTTAAAATGATATGATTTCATTTCAGTATTTTACAGTTTCACATACTTAGTACCTGTTGTACTGACCTCCTTCGGGGGGCTGCGTTCATGCCGCAGGTAAGGGCAAGCAGGTGCTAGATCCACATCCTTAGGATCTCTTGCGTTGGTGTCAGGAGCTCCATCTTCTCCGGAGGCTCTACTTTTGGGTATGATCTCCCTGTATTGTAGATAGTTTTGTACATTCAGGGTATGGCGGGGCCCTGTCCCGCCATAGTGGTTTACTTCTTTAGAGGTCTGTAGTCCTATTGTACATTTGGGATGTAACTGCAAAACTGAGTTTATATATATTATGCCGAAAGGCGACTCTTCTCATATAAGCTGTGTCTAAACTTTCATTTGATTCATGTCTTGTTTTATATTCTGCTGATTTTCTCTGATGTATGACTACTTGGGTGCCCGGGTAAGGCACCAGTCACGGGCCCCGGATCGGGTCGTGACAAAAGTGGTATCAGAGCAGTTAATCCTCGGAAAGTGTCTACGCATCAGATGTAGAAGTCTTGATTATCGCTGTTGCGCACCACACCAATAATCGTGAGGCTATAGGATATTTAGGATTGGTTTCCATTGTTCTCACTCGAGATCGTGCTTTAGAGCCGTGTTATAGGTTGGACCTCTAACGTATTCCTTCTCAGAATGCTATGCCTCCACGTAAGGCAACCCGCCCGTGGCGGCAAGGCAAACAGGAGCCGCTAGCATGACACCTAGAGTCACGAGGCTCGTGCCCGCCTATACGAGACGGCGAGTTCCACGACGCCCACCCCAAAGCAGAGACTACAAGATACACCTCCACCCCACACCGGAGCAGATGAGACGGGTTACAGAGATGGCCGCCATCGCCGTGATCGTGGCCGAACGCAGACAGCCGGACGCGCGCCTGGGCCCAGCTCACCGGGCCGCACCCGTGGTGCACCCGAGGCGTATAGTCCGAGGCTACGAGATTTCTTGAGTTGTAGCCCGCCGAGTTTTACGGTCGAGGCCGAGGATGATCCGCAGGAGTTCATCCGCCGCCTTCGAGGATCATGCGTGTGATCAAGGCCTCAGAGACCGAGTCTGTGACCTTCGGTTCGCATCGGCTGCGTGATACCGCAGTCGATTGGTTTGATTCATGGGAGCTTTCCCGGGGAGAGCATGCACCTCCAGCAGTATGGGACGAGTTTTCAGAGGCCTTTCTCACTCATTTCTTGCCTCCATGATGACGAGGGCACGCCGATAGATTCTTGTCACGAGGCAGAGGACGCACCGTTAGGGAGTACAACGTTGAGTTTGATTCGTTGGCTCGATATGTCCCCTGCATTGGTAGCGATATGGAGGACAGGTGCATCGTTACGCCACTGGCTAGATGATTATATGGCCGAAGTCTTGCGCGTGTGGCTCTTCACCGTGCATGGATATTACCCAGATGCAGCTCACGCCTCGATGCGGCGAGCGCAGAGGTCGACGAGTGGAAAGACAAGCAGAAGGCGCCGTGACAGCGAGGGTCTTCCGTGGCTATCGTGGGCGGCCTCAAGCGAGCCTAGATTTGCACCACGCCACCAGAGCACTCGCACCGCCCTCACATGCCAGAGTATTCGAGGCGCACTGCGCCCTGTGGCTTCGGACGCCCGCAGTAGCAGAGTATCGCCGACGGACCACCCCGGTGTGCCGATGCGGTAGATCCCATTACGGAAGTGTGGTATCGCTTTGGGAGCTTGTTACGCCAGGCCGCAGGTCACTTTGCGGGATCGTCCCGACCGGGGCGCACGTGGTAGGCTCACCTTGTTCTCGCTGCCGCTTCATCATCTCCTAGCTACTCGCCCGAGGGCGTGGTACTCATGGGTCGCAGGTCGCGCAGGTCGTGGCTCGTCTCAGCCTAGCGGTCCTCGTAACCGCATTTATGCCTTGTCCACCGGGCAGATCGTGAGGCCTCACCGATGTCGCCACAGTACCTTATCGCCTCCGACATGATGTGTATGCCTTGATAGATCCGGTTCTACTGGCCCCATATATCTCCTTGTTGCTAGTAGGATAGGATAGAGCCCGAGTCCATAGATCCTTTCGAGGTAGCTACGCCAAATGGTGATCTGGTGGTAGCTCGGCGGGTATATAGGGCTTGTCAGTGACTATTTCATCGTCGGACCTGGCCGACTTGATAGAGTTGGATATGATTGATTTCGACGTGATCACGGGTATGGATTGGCTAGCCTCTTGCTACGCCAATGTAGACCGCAGAGAGAGTAGTACGGTTCCAGCTTCAAGAGCCATTGTTGAGTGGAGGAACATCAGACGCCGGCGGTAAGTTTATTTCTTACCTCAAGGCTAGGAAGACGGTGCGCAGGCGGTATATCTACCATCTCGTTCGGGTGTTTGATAACGAGGCCGCAGCGCGATTTTCACCGCCCAGTGAGTCGAGAGTTCCCGCACGTGTTTCCGCACGACCTCCGTATCCTCCCGAGAGGAGATTGAGTTTTGTATAGACATATTGCGGACACTCGGCTATTTCCATTCCGCCATACGTAATGGCACCGCCGAGTTGAGAGAGTGAAGGATCGGCTTAGGGATTTGCCGGAGAAGCGGCTTCATCAGCCTAGTGTTTCTCCCCGGGAGCGCCGTATTGTTCGTGAAGAAGAAGGACGGACGCCGCGCATGTGTGTTGATTACAGCACCAACAAGGTGACCATTAAGAACGTATACCCCTTCCTGTGATTGATGATTTGTTCGACCGGTTAGCAGGTGCGAGATGTTTCTCCAAGATTGATCCGCGATCGGGCTATCATCAGTGCGAGTCGAGAGGTGGATGTCCTCAGATCGCATTCCGACCCAGACGCATTATGAGTTCGTGGTCATGTCTTTTGGGTTGACCAATGCTCCGCGATATTCATGGATCCGATGAACCGAGTGTTCAAACCATTTTGGACACGTTTGTGATAGTGTTCATTGATGATATCTTGGTTTATTCTCGCCAGAGCAGGAGCACGCGGAGCATTTGGCGACTGGCCGACAGCTTCTCCGACCAGCTATACCCCAAGTTTTCCAAATGTGAGTTTTGGTTAGCTTCGTGGCTTTTCTTGGGCATATTGTCGGGCCGATGGCATTCGAGTGGATACGCCAAGATCGAGGCGCACGACTTGCCTAGACCTACTACTCCGGCGCAGGTTCGCAGTCGGGCCTTGCGAGGTTATTATCGGCGGTTCAGAGAAGTTTGCTTCTATCTCTCGCACCATTGACTAGGCCGACTCGTGGCGGCTAAGTTTCGATGGACTGATGCGTGAGCGTGGTTTCCAGATTCTTGCGAGAGACCGACGACCGCCCGCTCTTACTCTTCCGCAGGTCCGGATGGTTATGTCGTGTATTGTGATGCGCCGCATCGGCTGGGATGTGTTGATGCAGCAGGTAGAGTTATAGCGCACGCATCCCGACACCTTAAGAAACACGAGAGGAACTACCCCACCCATGATTTGGAGTCGCACCGTGATTCACGCCAAGATCCTGAGGCACTATTTGTATGGGGTTCACGTGGATATTTATACGCACCACAAGAGCCTCCAAGATATCTTCACCAGAGGAGCCGAACTTACGGCTGCAGACGGTGGTTAGAGTTGCTTAAGGATTACGATGTTGATATCCCGTACCACCCGGGAAGGCCAATGTCAGGCGGATGCCTTAGTCGTAGGTCGATGGGAGCCTATCGATGTGCAGCTAGAGAGGAGGGCATGGTTCGTGATTTGCATCGCCAGCGAGCCTTGGTGTCCGCTTGATTGATTCTCGATAGCAGCGGGTTCGAGTTCGTGAGGTTGCCGAGTCTTCCATCGCCGGCGAGGTGAAGAGGCAACAGCCGAGGATCCGCTTGACACGTTATCGTGATACAACTCTTCGCAGGGCAAGCGGTCCTTGAGGTAGCACCTGATGGGTGCTAAGGTTTGAGGGCAGGTTGTGTGTTCCGGATGTTTCAGACTTCGGCAGGTTCTTGGGAAGCACACGCCAAGCACTTTCATCCATCCGTGGTCGACCAAGATGTACCACGACCTTAGATCCGTATTGATGGGATGGCTTGAAGAGGACGCTGCAGTTCGTAGCTCGCCCGCCCGTGTTGTCGCAGTAAGGTAGAGCACCGCAGGCCTGGTGGTTTGTTACGCACGATAGAGATCCCGACCGAAGTGGGAGGTGATCAACACGGACTTCATCACAGATTGCCTCGCACTCGTAGGAGACATGATTCTATATGGGTTATCGTCGACAGTCGACGAAATCAGCCCACTTTCTTCCCGTCAGACGACTTTTTCTACCGAGGATTATGCCGCACTTTACATCCGAGAGATCGCCGATCGCATGGAGTCCCTATTTCGATCATATCGCATGCAGGAGCCTGGGCTTACGGCTAACTTCGGAGGTCCTTCCGTATGGCTTGGGGACGCAGTGAGCTCGAGTATCGCATTCCATCCACGCAGACGGACAGCAGAGCGCACTATCCGCACTCTCGAGGATATGTCGCGAGCCCGTGTTATCGACTTCGTGGGTAGCCGAGGATCATTTGCCTCTAGTTGAGTTTATGCGATAATAATAGCTACCACCCAAAGATTCGGATGGCGCCTTATGAGGCCTTGTATGGGAGGAAGTGCAGATCGCCGATAGGTCGGTTCGATGTGGGCGAGGTACGCTTAGTGGGACCAGACGGTACAGAAAGTGCGGATAAGGTGAAGCTTATCCAGAGAGGTTGCCGACACTCGAGTCGGCGAAGTCATACGCAGATCACCGTCGCCGTGATCCGGAGTTCGAGGTCGATGATTGGGTTTTCTGCGTGTCACCCACGGCGGTGTGATGAGATTCGGAAGAAAGGGAAACTCACCAAGGTACATTGGGCCGTATCGATAGTCCGCAGGTAGGCAAGGTTGCTCACGAGTTGGATCCGCCGTCCGATCCGGAGGCAGCATCCGGTGTTCCATGTTTCTACGCCGGCGAGACGTGTCGGGATCCATCTGTGGTGCACCCGATTGACGATGTCCAGTGATCGAGGGGTTATCGATGAGGAGATTCCCATAGCGATAGTCGATCGTCAGTTAGGCGCTCGCGACCAAGGACGTGGCTTCCGCCAAAGTCTTGTGGCGGAACGAGCTCAGGAGGAGATGACGGGAAGCCGGCGAGGACATGAGGCGTAAGTATCTCACCTATTCCCACACCTCCTGTAATTCACTTTCCTACTTGTAAATTTTCGTTATAGTGTTTGCCTAAGTGTTGTTACGTGGCGTGTGGCATTTACAATCGCTTAAGTTATGAAGAACCTTATCGTTAATCGTTTTAAAGGAACATTCGGGACGAATGTTTCTAAGGAGGGAAGAATGTTATACCCCGTATTTCCGGAGTATGTACGTGAGGGCGTACGTACGAAAGTTTGGCCTTAAAAGTTTAGGCATGGCACGTTTTTTTGGGCACAACTCACTCAAGGAATCGTTTTCCGACGAAACGTTTTACAAGACTCGCGTACCAAAAATTCCGGCTATGCCATTTCTAATTTTTGCGGATTTTTCCGAGAGACGAAACACTTTGGACCAACGAGAGGGCGACACTTGTCACCCTCTCATTGATGGATGTGAGGCGGAATTGTGGCCGATTGGAGTGTCCAATTTTGTCTTGGAGTTGGTAGGATATTTTGTGTGCAAGTTGGCCAAGGACACTTGCCCTAATCTTGACCTTACACTTGCCTTGCACTTGGCATAATCTTGGCCATTGGTTGGCCATCCCTTGACCTATAAATACCCCTCTTGTGATGAAGAGTTCTTCATCCACAAAAGCCTTCCAAGTCTAAAATCCTTCCCTCTCCCTTGAGCCTCTTTTCGTCCAAACACCCCCCCTTTTTTGGAGAAGCTTAGCCGAGGCTACCCCTCCCCCTAGCCTAGCCGAAATCTACCCCCCCTCCCTTGGTAGAAAAGTTGCCTTCTAGTATTGTTATAATGCCCAAAATACCCTAGCCCAAATCCCTTAGTACTTAGTAGGTTGTGAAGAACTTCTAAGGTTTCTCGAGCTATCTGAGCGCATAACTTAGAGCTAAGCCTTGCTCCTGATCGACTTTTATCTAGGATATTATTGGGCTTACCGAGGTAAATAATCCTAACCCTCTTTTGTATTAGAGAATGCATCGTAGAAGTATAAGAATAAGTATTAAATACTTAGAAGTATATTACGTATAGAATTGAATCATATCACGTAGAAGGGTTTAAAAGAAGAATAATTAAACTATACTTACATAGACTGCTTTCACAAGAGACTTATATAGCTCACCGGTAGGGAAGTGCTGCCCGACTTTCCGTAGAATTGTGAACCCTCTGCTTAGAATGACCTTGCAGTAGTCTAGACTTTGATAGATGTCTGTGACTATTATAGTCGATCCTCCGCGCGACATATTCAACTCAAGGGAGGTTTTCACGGTAGGTATGTGATTCTTCCTAAAGCATGATATTTTAAAATATATATATAGTACGGTAGACGTACACGTGTTAACTGAATAATAACTACGACAATGTCTTTTGACTTAAGCCTGAATAATACTTACGGCAATGTCTTGCGACTTAAGCCTAATAATAAAGATCTTAAAAGTCTTTCAAAAGAATTATAACACGCTTTTGAAAGAAGAGGAATAGTTGTTTTTAAAACTAGAAGCTTAAGGGTTATAATAGCTTTATGGGAAGTTAAGTATAACGGCTTAAGTTTTATAAAAAGGAATGCTTTACTTATATGTTTATAAAAGACTTGTATTGATTTCAAAGGTATAATAAGATGGTTTTGATGAGTAGACATATTGTGATGCTATGTGTTAGTATCTTGTAACGCTTGTGTAAAGAGGTCATCTTACTTATGCTTATGTTGTTTAAACTATAAGCTGTTGTGTTAGTACTATATCACTCACCTCGAGATGATACCGGGTTGTCGCCTCCGACGCGGTAGACTCAGCGTCCAGGACCATGATTCGAGAATACCTCACGCGTCCAGGGGCCTACGCGAGCTACGAGAGTTCCGTGTTAGTGTGCGGGATTATGCCTCACGCGGTCTATGTGGCCATGCGACAACGAGTCCAGACGATGCCGAGGAGTAGCTACCGATGCGGGTTATACCTCACGCGCCTACGCGAAGTGGCCTATGCGACTCGGAGTCCGTGATTAGGCTTGCAGAGTGATAATACGGGCGAGTGGCCCTGCTTCGATCATTCGCAGCCTAGAAAAGACCTATTACAGTTACCTATTGTTGCTCTTGTTTATGATGTGGCACTATGTGCAGTTATATTGGTTGTTTCGTGCATATTTGTAAACTGGTTTTAAAATGATATGATTTCATTTCAAGATTTTACGCTTTCACATACTTAGTACCGTTGTCTCGACTCTCCTTCTGGGCCGCGTTACGCCGCAGTGGCAAGGTGTGCTAGATCCACATCCTTAGGATCTCTTGCGTTGGTGTCAGGAGCTCCATCTTCTCCGGAGGCTCTACTTTTGGGTATGATCTCCCTGTATTGTAGATAGTTTTGTACATTCAGGGTATGGCGGGGCCCTGTCCCGCCATAGTGGTTTACTTCTTTAGAGGTCTGTAGTCCTATTGTACATTTGGGATGTAACTGCAAAATTGAGTTTATATATATTATGCCGAAAAGCGACTCTTCTCATATAAGCTGTGTCTAAACTTTCATTTGATTCATGTCTTGTTTTATATTCCGCTGATTTTCTCTGATGTATGACTACTTGGGTGCCCGGGTAAGGCACCAGTCACGGGCCCCGGATCGGGTCGTGACAGTTTTGGTCTAAAAAGAAGGCATGGTATTGTCTTAATTTGGTTTAAAAAGGAAAGTATGGAAGTTGTTTTACTTAAAAATGTTAGTCACTCTATTTTTATAATACGGGCATCGGGTGACCTTTATAAAAGAAATGGATCCTTTAAAACGAATTTAACGTACGTAGTACTTTGGGATTAAAACCTGAACCTTGGCATAAAATGAAAGTACCTTGAGTTGTGTGTAACTTGCATGTGTTTGCGTGTGATAGCCTTGTTGTGCAAATGTTGTATCCTTATGTTACCGCATCTCTCGATGGAGGGCCGGTCATGTTATTCTTGATTGATGGACATACTGACACGATGGGTGGCCCACGGGTATGCTTCCACTAATCAATCCTTTTGGACATACTGACACGATGGGCGCCCACGTATGTTTCCATTAGAGTGTTATTTTGTTAATCGCTTTGGACATACCGACACGATGGCGCCCACGAGTATGCTTCCATTGTGATCGTCTTGTTGTTTTCTTTTGGACTCATCGACACGATGGGTGGCCCACGAGTATGGTTCCATTAGGATTGTTGTTCCATGGACTAGCTCTCCACGAGGTTTACCGATTCGCCTGGTATCCGTGGTTGGCTTTGACTTGCCCCGCCTCGTGGTGATTCGGCCTCGTACTGGTAGTTAGCCTTCGCACTTGCCCCGCTCAGTAGTGGCGAAGTCTCGTGATACGCCTCGTATCCGGTAGTTAGCCCTCGTGATTGCCCCTCCACCACGTGACACCGCTTTGGTATCCGTAGTTGGCTGATTTGCCTGACGCCTTCGTGGTTTGGTTGTATAGTGTTGTTAGTGCGCCTTGGTGTTATTATATCATAGATCGCCGATGAGGAAGGTATTCCACGCATGATTGATGTTTTGGGCGTGAGACCCATAGTTATATTTGAGTGATGACGCTGAGGCGCGAGTCCCCGACTTGACATCGCTATTTATCAGGATCGTAGTTTGGTTATCATACATGTCTCCCGCTTTATATAGATCGCTATGATTTCATTTACGTGATTTTCGGGCCACATACTGTACTGTTGTATCGACCTCCTTCGGGCCGCGCTCATGCCGCAGTGAGGTACACCAGCTTGTTGATCCTCACCATAGGATCACCGCTCAGATTGGGAAGCTCCGCTTCTCCTAAGCTTATCTTTCGTATAGTCCTCACATCGTAGGTACTTGTACATTCAGGGGTATGGCGGGGCCCTGTCCCGTCATGTTGTATAAAAACTCTTAGAGGTCTGTAGTACTGTAGTGGGCAGGGATTGTAAGGATATAACAGTTCAAACTTTGTATTTATATTTATGCCGAAAGACGACTTTCTCTCAGATAAAATATGCCTCATTTTACATTTGTTTCATGTATTGTTTTTATGTTCCGCTGATTACTCTGATGTATGACTACTTGGGTGCCCTGTAAGGCACTGATCCACGAACGGGTCGTGACAATAAATACCCCCCTCTTGTGCAAGACTTCTTCATCCACAAAACAATTTCCAAGTCTTAAAATCCTTCCCTTTAGTCAAGTTCGCCCAAACTCCCTTTCCTAGTAGCTCACTAAACTCCCCTCTTGATAGTTCTCGTCCCACACCCCTCTCCCTTAAACAAACTTTGTCCAAAAATTCCTAAACTCTTAAGTGTTCTTCCTTAGTGTATTAGGAAGATTATTAACCAAAAGGTTAGAAAAGATTTTACACCCTAGCCCCTAAAGCCTCACCTTGGCCGAGAGTTGTGAGGACAAGAACCTTAGTGTTCTTCACTTGTTTAGGTTGGTTCTTAAAGAGGAGTTGGTTAGGAGCGTATAAGGGTTGCTTGGAGCGAGTCGAGCGCTGAGTAGAGCTAAACGTTGCTCAGATCGACATTAAATCTTGGATAATTTTGGGCTTATCGAGGTAATTAATCCCGCCCTTCTATTGTAATCGAGGTTACATACTATAGTAGTATAGAAATGAGTATAAGATATGAAGGATATTAAAGAAGAGAATTGAACTGTAATTACATGGACTGTATTTACAGAGACTTGTGTGGTTTGACTGGAAGTGTCCCAATTTTCCGTAGAATTAAGAACCTTCGCTTAGAATATTCTACGAGTAGTCTAGACGTTGATAGACATATTTGACTATTATAGGTTGATACTCATGCGACATATTCGACTTGGCAGTGGATTTCACGGCGAGGTATGTGATTCTTCCTATCCTCTCGAGCATGATATTTTAAAATATATATAGTACTATAGACGACGTGTGTTAACGAACGTGGTTTTACTTCGACGCCTTTTGACTTGAGTTTTAAATAATAAGAATCTTGGAGTATTTCAAAAGAAGTATGAATCGCTTTTTAAGAGTAATACTTGGTTTTAAAAGCTAAGAGTTATGCTAGCTTTATGGGAAGTTAGGTATAACGACTTAAGAAAGATAAAAGGAACAGTTTACTTAATTGTTTATGAAAGCCTTGTATTGATTTCGAAAAGGAAATAAGTATCGAACAAACTATCATAGCGCTAATAAAGGAAAATGTATCGACTAAGTAAGTATTATTAAAACCAAGAGAAACCCCATCCGCCTAAGCTAAGATAAGACAAAATTGTATTACATTTCCTAGATCATGATCGCTTTAATAAGATCATTAATAAACAAGTTTTGATTTTCTTAAAAGTTCAAAGTAAGGACTTGATTTATAAAAGACAAAGACTTAAAATTTGAAGTGTTTTCGCTGAAAAAGGAAGGCATGCTTTTGTCTTAAGTTGGTTTGTGATAGCCTTGTAATACGCTCTGTTGGTTTGATAAGTAAACATGTTATGATGCTACGTGTTAGTATCTTGTAGCGTTTGTGTAAAGGGGTTCCCTTGTTGTGCTTATGTTGTTTAACGATAAGTCGCTGTATCGCTAGTATATCACTTACACCGACTTGAAATTCCGAGGGTTAGCCGCTCGATGCGAAATACCTCACGCGGGTACGTGTGACCTATGCGGAGTCGCGGAGTTCCGTGATTGATCATTCGGGTGTATTATCCCGACGCGGAGTGCCTCACGCGGTCCCGTGTGACTACGCGGTCAGGTGACTACGCGACTTCGAGGTCCAGAGGATGCCGGGTTAGCTACCCCGACGCGAGGAATACCTCACGCGGGCCTATGTGGCCTATGCGAGTCGCGGTAAGTTCCAGATTAGACGCGCACATTGATACCGAGGGCGAGTGGCCGCCGACATGCGTGGCGCGGTCAGAAAGACCTTGTGATACGCTTTATAGCATTGTTGGTACTGGTTTTAGTAGTCGGCTATGCCTTCGCACTTACCCCGTGACGGTTTTATTATGACACGTGGGACCCGTGTTCATGTATTCCTTGGTGCTTTTATATCATGGATCACCAGTGAGGAAGGAATTCCACGGGCATGATTGATATCGGGCATGAGACCCATGGTTATATTTGAGTGATGACTTTGGGCGTGAGTCCTCGACTTGATATGATCACATATCAGGTATCGAAATTGGTTATCATAGATGTCTTCGGTTTTATATAGACTGTTATGATGTCATTTACGATTTTCGCCACATACTTGGTACTGTTATCGACCTCCTTCGGGCCGCTCATGCCGCAGTAGAGGTACACCAATTGTGATCCTCGCCATGTGGTCACGCTCAGCGTTGGGAAGCTCCGTGTTCCTGAGGCTTATCTTTGGTATAGTCCCCGTCGTTGTAGGTACTTACATCTGTGGGTATGTGGCCCTGTCCCGCCATTGTTGTTATAACATTCTTAGAGGTCTGTAGTACTATTGTGGACAGGGTTGTAAAAGGGATGTAACTGTTCAAGTTTATATATATATATGCCGAAAGGCAACTTTTCTCAGATAAACTGTTTCTCAATTCATATTGTTTCATGTCTTGTTTTATATTCCGCTGGTTACTCTGATGTATGTCTACTTGGGTGCCCGGGTAAGGCACCAGTCACGGGACCGGGTTCGGGTCGTGACAAAATGCTCCATCGGTCGAGACAAAAACAGACTTCCTAGGTGTCTTGGGAAAAAATGACCCTTCGGTTTCCACCATGGTTGATCTTCCAAGGCTTGTTTGTAGAGTAGACCCCTTGGTATTATCAGCATTTGAAATTCCAAGGCTCATGGGGAAAGGGGTTCCATCGAGACCCGCACTGGTCGAGTACCCATGTATCGGTCGAATGTGTGACCTTTCGGGATCCGCCACTCTTGAATGCCCAATGTTTATGGGAAATGATGTTCCATTGAATACTTGGAGTCTTGACTGATTGCCCTTGGACTTCATCCTTGACCCATGGTCATCTACCTGTCCCGCCTTCGACCCGAACCCATGACCCGTCTTCCCCTCGAGAAGGGGTGACATTTCGGAAACCGCAAAACTTGCATTCCCAAAGATCGTGGGAAATGAAAACCCCTCACCTTCTCCATCCCTTGGCTGAAGACTCATGGACTTCAACTCCGACCCGTGACCACCATCCTGTCCCGCCTTCGACCCGTACCCACCCATGTGACCCGTCTTCCCCTCGAGAAGGGGTGACGTTTCAGAAACCGCAAAACTTGCATTCCCAATATTCGTGGGAAATGAATACCCATCGCCTTCTCCAACCCTTGGCTGATGACTCATGGACTTCAACTCCGACTCGTGACCACCATCCTGACCCGCCATCGACCCGGGACCCCTAACTTTGAAGCAACAACCATTGAATGAGGCGTGCCTTTGGCTTCCGCAACCTTTGCATTTCCAAGGCCCATGGGAATTGGAGCATTCTTGTTATACCCCGTATTTCCAGAGTATGTACGCGAGGGCATACGTACAAAAGTTTAGCCTTAAGGTTAGGCTTTGGACGAAAAAGATTGGGCACACCTATCAAAAAGAATCGTTTTCCGACGAAACGTTTTACAAAACTTGCGAAGGGAAAATTCCGGCTATGACATTTATTATTTTTGCGGATTTTTCCGAGAGACGAAACATTTTGGACCAACGAGAGGGCGACACTTGTCACCCTCTAGTTGGTGGACGTGAGGCGTCCATTTGGACAATTGGAATGGCCTTTTTGTTAAGGAGTTGGTAGGATATTTTTGTGTAGTAGATGGATAAGGACACTTGCCCAAATCTCGACCTTACACTTGCCTACCACTTGGCTTCATCTTGGCCATTGGTTGGCCTATAAATACCCCCCTTAAGATGAAGAGTTCTTCATCCACAAATCAATTTCCAAGTATTGAAAAATCCCTCCCCTCTCTTGTTGTGTTTTCGTCCAAACACTCCTCCCCTCAGAAGGTCCTAGCCAAACCTACCCCCTCCTTGGTAGAAAGTTATCTTCCAAGTATAGTCACTATTCCAAAATACCCTAGCCCAAATCCCTTATAGTATTTTAGTAGAAGTTGTGTAGAACTTCTAAGGGTTTCGAGCTATCTGAGCGCATGTTAGGAGCTAAACCTTGCTCGTGAGCGACATTTAACTTGGATAATTTTGGGCTTATCGAGGTAAATACTCTTGGACTACTCTTGTAAGGGGATAATACATATAAGAATAGTATAGACTTGAGTATAAGATACATCAAGGATATTAAAGAATAGAATTGAATTATCACAGAGAAGGGTTTAAAAGAAGAATAATTGAACTATACTTACTTAGACTGTTTTCACAGAGACTCGAGTAGCTCGGGCAGGGAAGTGCTGCCCAATTTTCCATGAATAGAGAACCTCTACTTAGAATCACATGTAATAGTCTAGACGTTGATAGACGTATTTGACTATTATAGTCGATTCTCTCTTACGACATATTCGACTTGGCGGTGGATTTTGCCGGTAAGGTATGTGATTCTTCCTATACTCTTAAGCATGATATTTTAACATATATATATAGTACGGTAGACGCATACGTGTTAATCAATAATAATTACTGCAATGTCTTTTGACTTAAGGTCAATAATGAGAATCTTGATGCATTTCAAAAGAATATCAATCATTTTAATGTATGGAAATATTTGGTTTTTAAACAAAAGCTTAAGAGTTATACTAGCCTTACGGGAAGTTAGGTATAACAACTTAAGAAAGATAAAAGGAACTTTACTTATTTGTTTATAAAAACCTTGTATTGATTGTAAGGTGTAGTAAGATTGTTTGAAAAGTAGACATATTATGATGCTACGTGTTAGTGTCTTGTGATGTGGTGAAAGCGGGTCATTCTTGTTGGGCTTACGTTGCTAAACGGTAAGTCGGGCTTGTATCGTTGTTATATCACCTACCCTTGACTTGTTATACCGAGGGCTTGCCACCTCGACGCGTCTATACGCCTATGCGCTATGTGACTACGCGAGTCGCGGAGTTCCAGGATTGATCATTCCGGTGTTTATCCCGACGCAGGGATGCCCTATGCGGTCCGTGTGACTACGCGTCTATTGAGACTATGCGATCGCGAGTCCAGGAGGGTACCGGTTAGCTACCCGATGCGAGAATACCTCACGCGGTCTGTGTGACCATGCGGATCGCGAAGTCCGTGATTAGGCACGCATAATGATACTATGGGCGATTGGCCTTTCTTCGATCATTCGCGCCTAGAAAAGACTCATACATTTACCTATTATTGTTCTTGTTTGTGATATGGCACTATGTGCAATTGAACCGATTGTATTTGAAAATGGTTTTAAATACTTTGATTTCATTTAAGTACTTTACGCTTCACATACTTGGTACCGTTGTAATCGACCTCCTTCTGGGCCGCGCTCATGCCGCAGTAAGGGCAAGCAGTGCTAGATCCACATCCTTAGGATCTTTTGCTTTGGTGTCGTGAGCTCCATCTTCTCCAAGGCTCGACTTTGGGTATGATCTCCCGTTGTTGTATATAGTTTTGTACATTCAGGTATGGCGGGCCCTATCCCGCCATAGTTGTTTATCTTCTTAGAGGTCTGTAGTCCTATTGTACTGGGATGTAATCGCAAAACTATATTTATATATATATGCCGAAGGCTTACATTTTCTCACATAAAGCGTGTCTCATTTTACAAACTGTTTCATATCTTGTTTTTATATTCCGCTGATTACTCTGATGTATGACTACTTGGGTGCCCGGGTAAGGCACTACCACGCCCCGAACGGTCGTGACAAAAGTGGTATCGAGCGCTTAATCATCGGAAAGTGTCTACAAACCGTATCTAGTAGTCTTGATTATCGGTGTGCACCACACCAATAATCGTGAGGCTATAGGATATTTAGGATTGGTTTCATTCTTCTCACTCGAGATCGTGCCTTAGAGCCGTGTTATAAGTTGGACCTCTAACGTATTCCTTTCTCAGAATGATTATGCCTCCACGTAAGGCAACCCGAGCCCGAAGGGCAAGGCAATGAGGAGCCGCTAGTAGGACACCGAGAGTTACGAGGCTCGTGCCCGCCTATACCCGAGACGGCGAGTTCCACGCCGCCACCTCAAAGAGACCACGCACTTCGCCTCCACCCCACACCGGCGTAGGAGTTAGGGTACAAGGAGATGGCCCATTTATCGCCAGATCGTGGCGACATGAGGATAGGCCGACGCAGTTAGCCTGGCCCACCGAGTACCCGTGGTTCACCCGAGGCGTATAGTTTGAGACTACGAGATTTCCGAGTTGTAGCCCGCCGAGTTTTACTGTCGAGGCCGGAGGATGATCCGCAGGAGTTCATCCGCCGCCATGAGAGGATTATGAGGGTGATCGGGCGCCGAGACCGAGTCCGTGATCTTCGGTTCGCATCGGTGCGTGATACCGCAATCGATTGGTTTGATTCGCGAGTTATCCCGGGAGAGCACGCGTCCCCGCCTACTGGGATGAGTTCTCGAGGCTTTTCTCACTCACTTCTTGCCTCCACAGATGAGGAGGCGCGGGCATATTTTTGTTAATGAGACAGAGGGACGCACAGAGAGTACAATGTCGAGTTCGATTCTTTGGCTCGATATGTCCTCGCATTGTAGCGGATATGGAGGATGGTGCATCGCCACGCCACCGCTAGATGATTATATGGCCGAAGTCTTGCGGGTGTGGTGTCACGACCAACCCGCCCGTGGATCGTGCCTTACCCCGCACCCAAGTAGACATACATCGAGTAATCACGAACATAAAGACAATACATGAAACCAAGTAATAAAACGGTGAAATAAGAAGACAAAGCAACCAAAAACGGTTACCTTCGTGATATATATAAATAGCAACTTTTTCAACATGAACGCTTTAATCCTTTTTTACAAACCCCGCCACAACAAGATTACTGCACTTCTAAGAATGATATGATAACAATGGCGGATGGGGCCCGCCAAACCCCGAATGTAATCACTTACTACGACAGGACTATACCATCGATAAGCCTCCGAGAAACGGAGCTTCCCAAACGCCAAATCGTGACCGAGAGCTAGGATCAACGATCGTGTACCTCAACTCGCGGCATGAACGCAGCCCCGGGCGAGGTCAAGACAACAGTACCGAGTATGTGAAATCAAAATACATATCAGAAATGAAATCATAGCAAATCATATAAAGCAGAGACATGTATGATAACCAAACTACGCTTACAACAAAGCAAGCCATGTCAAGTCGTGACTCACGCCTCAAGTCATCACTCAAGTATAACAATGGGTCTCGTGCCCACAACATCAATCATGCCCGTGGATACCTTCCTCACCGCCGGCAATGGCATGATATAAAAGCACCAAGGAACACACTGAACACCGTGTCCCACTGTGTCATAATAAAACTGACGGTAAGTACGAAGGCATAGCCGATTACTAAAAACCTACGCACTAACAAGGTCATGAATCAGATTATAAGATCTGTCTAGACCGTCGCATGATCAAAGCCGCCACTTGCCCGCAGATCACGTACGCGCCTAACCTCGAACTCCCGCACTCCGCATAGGCCAATCTCATCGCCCGCATGAGGCATTCCCAAGATCGAGGGTAGCTACTCCGGCATCGCCCCGACTTCGCAGTCCGCATGGCCACAAGGACCGCATGCCCATAAAGGACGTACACTAACCTGGAACTCTCGTAGTTCCGCATAGGCCCCCGGGACCTGCATGAGGTATTCTCGAATCATAGGTCCATCGACCCGCCTGAGTCTACCCCGCATCGGAGGGCAGCTTAACCCCCGGAATCATCTCAAGAGATGAATGCCACAATATTATCATAACGACTGATAGTTAAATAGCACAATCAAGGGAAACCCCTTCACACAAACATCACAAGATACTAACACACGTAGCATCCCAACACGTTTACTTATCAACGCAATCAAGAAAGTATTACAAGGCTATCACAAACCAATACAATCAAGTTGTTCACACAAGGTACCTTCTACTATATGATTAACAAAAATCGGGTTTTTATCCCCAAAGTACTTCATACATCAACTATTTAAAAGATACGTTACTTTCACAATGTCACACAATTCCCGTAGTATAAAATAGAGTGACTATCCTTTTAAAGTAAATCAATTACTTCTCTTTGTAAAATCAAGTAGCAACATTCTTTTCCAATGATCAAGTTTGCCTAATTTCCAATGTTCAAGTTTCTCTTTTTAGAAAGGTTTCGTAGTTCATAGTCTTATTCATTTGAGAATATAATTCTCCTTAAAACTATCTGAGAAACATAAGTCTTATATGTGAGTAGGATATTCTTGTTTATAACAATCTTATTACAGCAGCCATGATCTAGGAAATATCATTTTGTCTCATCTTAGCTTCTATGCAGATGGCGCTTTCATCGTTTTAATAATACTTAATTAGTCAAAACATTTCCTTTTATTAACGCCGCAGTGGTTTGTCGATACACATTCGATTTCCAAATCAAGAAACATTCTTAAGCCGTTATACCTAACTTCCCATAAAGCTAGTATAACTCTTAAGTTTTCAAAACCAAGTATTACTTCTTCTTTCAAAATGATTCAAAAATCTTTGAAATACTTCAAGTTCTTTATTAACACATAACAAGCCGCTTATAGTTCAGATCGCTTACCTTTTAAAACCACACGTATGTTCTTACTAACATAAAGTCGTTATAACTAACTTCCCATAAAGCCGTTATAACACTTTATGTTTTACACCAATCAAATACATCTAGCACATGACGCCTACCGCATTACATAGTTCACACATATCATGCTAGAAGAGATAGGAAGAGGTTCACATACCGCGACGAGTATCGACTAATAGCAAAACGCTCCAACCGTGGCTACTCCTTAAGCCAAGCGATCGCGCCACACGAGTACTCCCACCTATAAGGCCACAAGGCGCTTATTAACATTTAGGTCTCATCGTAGAACTTTCTACGTAAATTTCGCAAAGACTCTCCCGCAAGAATCACAGAAATCTCCTCCTCTATCGAGACCGGCTACCAAGCCAACCAGGGGGGGGGGGTTATACATCTAACCCTAACGGGTACAATTCTACTCCACAGTATTACTACACAAGTCTACTGTAATACAGTCCTATGTAATTACAGTTCAGTATTCTTCTTTAAATTCAGGCTTAAGTCGCAAGACATTGCCGTAAGTTTTATTCAGGCTTAAGTCAAAAGACATTGCCGATAACTACGTTCAGTTTTATAAACAGTATACTTCCACTATATAATCTAACAACATGTAATTTCCAATTACACTAGAGGGACAAGATAATTACCTCGATAAGCCCATAATTATCCTAGCTTAAAGTCGATCCTGGGCAATCGTTTAGCTCCAACTCTGAGCGCTCCAACCCGCTCTAAACCACCCTTAGAAGTTCTAACCAACTTCTACACAATACTCCAACGGACTATGGAGATTTTCCTAGGGTTTTGGTTTTGTGGACTGACTGAAGTATAATAGTATTTTCTGGCTTTTCAGATGTATAACCTTAGAATACAACAAGGTATATGGCTAAGGTAATTTGGGCATTATAACAATACTTTGAGAGTATTTCTACCAAGAGAGGGGTATTTATACGAAACACTAGGCTGTGGGGTACCACGGCCACACCCCAAAGGGGAGAGGGAGGCTCTCCATAAAGTGCCTATCTAGTGAGTGGGGCTCTTGGACGAGAGTCAAACAAGAGGGAGAGGAGGACTTTAACACTTAGGAAATATTTGGAATGGATGAAGAAGTTCATCAACCTTAGAGGGTATTTATAGCACAAGCCAAGGCCAACCAATGGCCAAGATCTAGCCAAGTGCCTAGCAAGTGTAGGCCAAGATTCACCCACGTGTCCTTAACCAACTAACACACAAAATATCCTACCAACTCCACCTCTTCATTTCGTCCAAACCGATCCTTCAAGTCCGCTAACGGAGGGTGCCGTGGCGCTCTCGTTGGTCCAACACGCTTCGCCTCTGAAAAATCCGCAAAAATTAAAAATGACATAGCCGAAATTCCCTACGAAAGTCGTGGAAAACGCTTTTAAAAACGACTCAAAACGTGTGTTGTGCACAAAGTCTAATTCGCCAAGCCAAATCAAAAGTTTCAAATTTTCTACGCACGCCCCACGCATACCGGAAATACGGTATAACATTCTCCTTCCTTAGAAACATTCGTTCCGAATGTTCCTTCTAAGTCTTAAAACAAACGCGGCGCCAAAGATAGTCTTCACTACCATACTTACGAGAACAATCCTTGCCACACATGGCCATAAAACAACCGCACAAATACCCACATCTAAGCCCACGAGGAAAACACCTCTAATCATCACCTATACTCGCCATACGTGCTCGCTTCTCTTTACTGTCAGAGATACCATTTTGTCACTTTGTCGCGAGCCTTGCCCGACGACCCAACAAATGGTACCGGCCGCCATGATCCTCGAGGATGTCGATACCGAACTCTTTCCACATTTCGATATCGCTCCAGCTTCCAAAACCCGGTTACTATCTCTAACGTGGTCATCATTAATCGAACACTGATGGATTCTCCGATACTTTCCCGATCATAACAATACGAAAGACCGGACGCACGCTTCCTAAGTCGGACGGCAATGCTAACATATAGGCAACCCGCCTATTCTTCACATGAACTCACAAAGGCCCAAAGTAACTCTGCTAAGTTCCTCTCGCTTTCCAAAACTCGCCACACCCAAACCCGGTGGTACTTTCAAGAAGATCGACCACAACTCAACTCTAAGCGCCACCGATTATCCGCACAATTCCTCCGAGCCGTAACTTCTTCTAGACAAGCTTCACTATCCACTACCGGAACAAGCTCAACTAACTGGTTCAACCTTGCCAACCTCGAACCAATCGACCGGCAACTTACACTTCCGCCCTTACAAGGCTTCATAAGGCGATATCCGAACACTGAAATGGTAGATCAAACACTACCTCCACAGGAGACAACAATCCTCACAACTACCCCTGAAATCCACGCACTGGCCCGAGGGCGAATGCGATTCTAAGACTCACCTGAGTTCTTAACCCTGCCTGGTAAACTTTTAGAAAACGAAAATAACCACAACCTGGGCTTCACTGTCTGACATAAGGTAAAGGTAGGCACCCCGTGCAGCCTTTCAACCCTTCAGATAACTCAACACAGCCGAGTAAACGGTCCCGAACGAAGAACACGATGGGCTGCCCCCATCGACCCGACCACCGGTCGAATGCATCCACGAACTCAGACAAGTTAATCGAATACGGGCCTAACACCCTCGTGACTTACCATAAGGCGCGACCACCACAACCGACTTCACCACCAAACAGCCGCTGGTTGACCCGCATCATGGCCTCAATCCGACCCACAACGAGCACAACACTAGTTCCCGATCCTAATGGGCCTCACTAATCACGCTACGAAACCTAGCGGTCTTCTTAGCTCAACTACCCCCTTTCATTCAATACTACTAGGACCTATCCCAAACATAACTCACGTGCACTATGCACTCCGATAAGGATCAAACATAATGCCACACCTTTACCCGAGATGGCCTTACCTCTAAGGTCTTTACGTAAAAAGCTCTAAGGCTCACACCTTCTCTATCCCCCAAAATCTTACTCGGTTAAACAACCATGATTTCAAATCACAACTAACACACTGCTATCGTAACATAAAGACCTAAGGTATACTCACCTTATCACATATACGATCTCTGAGGGTTAAAGATATATCTATATCTACCGCTTCACTCCCTTAATCGCTCAAATCAAACCCGCCTGCAGGCGCAAAGTCGAGGAGATGACAAACTACCCACCGATCCTGAAGGCTAAGTCCTCCTACAAGGACACTCTTCGACACTGCACTCGACGGTCATAGGTACAACAAGTACCAACCTAAAGATGACATTCCCGATGACGTCCGCCACACCGCGAACCGGAAGCCCCGAGTTCACCAACTCCTCGATACTCCGAACGCCCCAACCCCGCGAGGATCATTCTCGCATCGCGGAGGTGCAAATCTACCACGCGAGGCGACTCGCCGAAGTTACCAGCGACCTTGCCGCTCGCCCTCTTCTACCGCCCTTCGTTAACCCGCCGATCTCTACATCGCTCGGCCGCGCATAAGCCCGCATACGTGCCATGCCAAGCTTCAATCAAGAATTACTCTTGCACAACCTCTTTTAGATAGTCCTCAAGACTCGCAGACATCGGTATACTCTCCGTAGCCAAATCTATACTAGTAATGTGGTTGTCCTCGCAATCTATATTCTCGCTCCTGGCCGTGGAACCGGCGTTCATATATCATGGTCGCAGTAGCATCGGGCCGCCAGACTAAACTCATTGGGGCTAGTGACGCCGCAAAACTCCCCGACAAGCACTACCCTAGGTAATGATTGGGCTCGCGCCTCGCCACCTCCTCAGACTCTACTCGCAGCCTCCTCCGCTTTGCCTCCTCACTCGGGTTGCCTACGCGAGGCATATCGGTAAGTGGAAAGAAATACGTTAGAGGGTCCAACTTACAACAAAGCTCTAAGGCACGATCTCGTGAGTGAGAAGAATAGAAACCAATCCTAAAATATCCTATAGCCTCGACATTATGTGGTGCACAACACACCGATAATCAAGACTTCATCGATACGGTTCGTAGACACTTTCCGAGGATTAATCGCTCGATACCACTTTTGTCACGACCAACCTCGCCGGATCGTGCCTTACCCTGCACCCAAGTAGACATACATCGTAGTAATCACGAACATAAAGACAATACATGAAACCAAAGGTAATAAAACGGTGAAATAAGAAGACAAAGCAATCCAAAACGGTTACCTTCAAAGATATATATAGATAGCAACTTTTTCAACATGAATAGCTTAATCTTTTTTACAAACCCCGCCCACAACAAGCATTACTGCACTTCTAAGAATGATATGACAACAATGGCGACAGGCCCCGCCAAACCCCGAATGTAAACACTTACTACGACAGGGGACTATACCACCGATAAGCCTCCGAGAAACGGAGCTTCCCAAACGCCAAATCGTGACTCGAGAGCTAGGATCAACGATCGTGTACCTCAACTCGCGCAGATGAACGCACTTCAAGCGAGGTCAAGATAACAGTACCGGTATGTGAAATCAAAATACATAATCAGAAATGAAATCATAGCACTATATAAAGCAGAGACATGATGATAACCAAACTACGCTTACAACAAAGCAGCCATGTCAAGTCGTGACTCACGCCTCAAGTCATCACTCAAGTATAACAATGGGTCTCGTGCCCACAACATCAATCATGCCTGATACCTTCCTCACACGCAGCCTATGATATAAAAGCACCAAGGAACACACTGAACACCGTGTCCCACTCGTGTCATAATAAAATCAGACGGTAAGTACGAAGGCATAGCCGATTACTAAAACCTACAGCACTAACAAGGTCGCGAATCAGATTATAAGATCTCGCTTAGACCGCCGCATGATCAAAGCCGCCACTTGCCCGCAGATCACCGTACGCGTTTAACCTCGAACTCCCGCAGCCCGCATAGGCCAATCTCATCGCCCGCATGAGGCATTCCCGCATCGAGGGTAGCTACTCCCAAGATCGCCCCGACTTCGCACCGCACGCCACAAGGACCGCATGCCCATAAAGGACGACACTAACTCGAACTCGTAGTTCCGCATAGCCCCGGACTGCATGAGGTATTCTCGAATCATAGGTCCATCGACCGCCCGAAGTCTACCCCGTGACGGAGGGCGCTTAACTCCCTAATCATCTCAAGAGATGAATGCCACAATATTATCATAACGATCGATAGTTAAATAGCACAATCAAGGGAAACCCTTCACACAAACATCACAAGATACTAACACACGTAGATCCCAACACGCTTACTTATCAACGCAATCAAGAAAGTATTACAAGGCTATCACAAACCAATACAATCAAGTTGTTCACACAAGGTACCTTCTACTATATGATTAACAAAAATCGGGTTTTTATCCCCAAAGTACTTCATACATCAACTATTTAAAAGATACGTTATTTCACAATGTCACACAATTCCGTAGTATAAAATAGAGTGACTATCCTTTTAAAGTAAATCAATTACTTCTCTTTGTAAAATCAAGTAGCAACATTCTTTCCAATGATCAAGTTTGCCTAATTTCCAATGTTCAAGTTTCTCTTTTAGAAAGGTTTCAGAGTTCATAGTCTTATTCATTTGAGAATATAATTCTCCTTAAAACTATCCGAGAAACATAAGTCTTATATGTGAGTAGGATATTCTTGTTTATAACAATCTTATTACAAAGAAATATGATCTAGGAAATATCATTTTGTCTCATCTTAGCTTCTACGCAGATGGCGCTTCATCGTTTTAATAATACTTAATTAGTCAAAACATTTCCTTTTATTAACGCCGCAAAGGGTTTGTCGATACACATTCGATTTCAAATCAAGAAACATTCTTAAGCCGTTATACCTAACTTCCCATAAAGCTAGTATAACTCTTAAGTTTTCAAAACCAAGTATTACTTCTTCTTTCAAAATGATTCAAAAATCTTTTGAAATACTTCAAGTTCTTTATTAACACATAACAAGCCGCTTATAGTTCAGATCGCCACCTTTTAAAACCACACGTATGTTCTTACTAACATAAAGTCGTTATAACTAACTTCCCATAAAGCCGTTATAACACTTTATGTTTTACACCAATCAAATACATCTAGCACATGTACGCCTCACCGTACTACATAGTTCACACATATCATGCTAGAAGAGATAGGAAGAGGTTCACATACCGCGACGCAGCATCGACTAATAGCAAACGCTCCAACCGTCGGCTACTCCTGCCAAGCAGATCGCGCCACACGTAGTACTCCCACCTATAAGGCCACAAGGCGCTTATAAACATTTAGGTCTCATCGTAGAACTTTATACAGAAATTTCGGCAAGACTCTCCCGCAATCGCAGAAATCTCCTCCTCTATCGAGACCGCCACCAAGCCAACCAGTGGGTTATACATCTAACCCTAACTGCACAATTCTACTCCACAAGATACTACACAAGTTCATCAGAATACAAATTCTATGTAATTACAACAAGATTCTTCTTTAAATTCAAAGCTTAAGTCGCAAGACATTGCCGTAAGTTTTATTCAGCTTAAGTCAAAAGACATTGCCGATAACTACGCTCGCTTTTATAAACAGATACTTCCACTATATAATCTAACAACATGTAATTTCCAATTACACTAGAGGACAAGATAAATACCTCGATAAGCCCATAATTATCCTAGCTTAAAGTCGATCCCGGCAATCGCTTAGCTCCAACTCGAGCGCCCAACCCGCTCTAAACCACCCTTAGAAGTTCTAACCAACTTCTACACAATACTCCAACTGACTATGGAGATTTTCCTGTGGTTTTGGTTTTGTGGACTGACGAAGTATAATAGTATTTTCTGGCTTTTCAGATAGGTATAACCTTAGAATACAACAAGGTATATGGCTAAGGTAATTTGGGCATTATAACAATACTTTTGAGAGTATTTCTACCAAGAGAGTGGGTATTTATACGAAACACTAGGCTAGGGGTACCCCACGCCACACCCCAAAGGGGAGAGGGAGGCTCTCGCCATAAAGGCCTATCTAGGGAGTGGGGCTCTGGACGAGTCAAACAAGAGGGGAGAGGGAGGGACTTTAACACTTAGGAAATATTTGGAATGGATGAAGAAGTTCATCAACCTTAGAGGGGTATTTATAGCACAAGCCAAGGCCAACCAATGGCCAAGATCTAGCCAAGTGCCTAGCAAGTGTAGGGCCAAGATTCACCCATGTGTCCTTAACCAACTAACACACAAAATATCCTACCAACTCCACCTCTTCATTTCGTCCAAACCGATCCTTCAAGTCCGCCAATGGGAGGGTGCCAAGTGGCGCCCTCTCGTTGGTCCAACACGTTTCGTCTCTCGGAAAAATCCGCAAAAATTAAAAATGACATAGCCGGAAATTCCCCTACGAAAGCTGTGAAAACGTTTCGTCTAAAAACGACTCTAAACGGGTGTTGTGCACAAAGTCTAATTCGGCCAAGCCAAATCAAAAAGTTTCAAATTTTCTACGCACGCCCCACGTACATACTGGAAATACGGTATAACGTGGCTCTTCACCGTGTACGGACATTACCCGCATGCAGCTCATGCACTTGGATGCGCGAGCGCAGACCGACGAGTCGACAGATATCAAGACGAAGAAGGCCAAGACGGTTCTTTTGGTAGTTCTCGGTGGACGGCCACAGCTAGCCTAGATTTGCACCGCCACTCGTGAGCACTCCCACATCATTGTCAAGACAGAGTATTCGGGGCGTGTCGGGCCCCGTGACTTCAGATTTCGGTAGCGGGTGCT
This sequence comes from Przewalskia tangutica, assembly GCA_029844215.1. Taxonomy (NCBI): domain Eukaryota; kingdom Viridiplantae; phylum Streptophyta; class Magnoliopsida; order Solanales; family Solanaceae; genus Przewalskia; species Przewalskia tangutica. The sequence continues at coordinate 65,156,895 of CM056729.1, forward strand.
AACCGATCGAGGTCCGCCTCGGTGTCCGTTGTGGTAGATTCCATTCAGGAGCTATAGTACTACCCGAGCTTGCTATACTTGTGGCAACAGGTCATTTGCGAGGGCCTATCCGACCGGGGCAGCGCGGTGGTAGGGCTCACCATCGGTCTGGTGCATTCGGTTCATCATCTCCTACGCTATCGCCGGAGGCGGTACTCATGGGCCCAGGTCGCGGCAGAGGTCGTGGCGCGGTCCCGCTTCTAGCGGTCCTCGAATCGCATTTATGCCTCGCCACCGACAGACGTGAGGCCTCACCGATGTCGCCACAGTACCTTATCGCCTCCGATTATGATGTGTATGCCTTGATAGATCCGGTTCTACTGGCCCTACATATCTCCCCTTGCTAGTAGGATAGGGATAGAGCCCGAGTCCATAGATCCTTTCGAGGTAGCTACGCCGTGGGTGATTCGGTGGTAGCTCACGGTATATAGGGCTTGTCCAAAGGATCTTATGCAACGTCGACCTAGCCGACTTGGTAGAGTTGGACATGACTGATTTCGACGTGATCATGGGTATGGATTGGTTAGCTTCCTGCTATGCCAATGTAGACTGCAGAGAGAGAGTGGTACAGTTCCATTTTTCTGGGGAGCCGGTTGTTGAGTGGGAGGGAACATCAGACGCCGAGGGTAGGTTTATTTCTTACCTCAAGGCTAGGAAGATGGTGCAGAGGGTATATCTACCATCTCGCTCGTGTTTGATACCGAGGTCGCAGCGCTGCGATTTCCAGCCCAGAGTCGAGTTCCCAGCACGTGTTTCCGCACCTCGGGTATCCTCCCGAGAGGAGATAGAGTTTTGTATCGATGTCTTGCGGACACTCGGCCTATTTCCATTCCGCCATACTGAATGGCACCGCCGAGTTGAGAGAGTTGAAGGACCACCGCGAGATTTCTTTGGAGAAGCGGCTTCATCAGCCTAGTGTTTCTCCCGGGAGCGCCGGTATTGTTCGTGAAGAAGAAGGGACGGACGCCGCGCATGTGTGTTGATTACAAAGTGAACAAGGTGACCATTAAGAACAGATACCCCTTCCTGTGATTGATGATTTGTTCGACCACCGCGAGTGCGAGATGTTTCTCAAGATTGATCTGCGATCGGGCTATCATCGTACGAGTCGAGAGGCTGATGTCCCTAGGATCGCATTCCGACCCGTGACGCATTATGAGTTCAGGTCGCGTCTTTTGGGTTGACCAATGCTCGGTATTCATGGATTTGATGAACCGAGTGTTCAAACCATTTTGGACACGCTTGTGATAGTGTTCATTGATGATATCTTGGTTTATTCTCGCCAGAGCGAGCACGCGGAGCATTTGAGACTGTGGCCGAGTTCTCCAGACCAGCAGCTTATACGCCAAGTTTTCAAAGTATGAGTTCTGGTTGACTTCTGTGGATTTTCTTGGGCATATTGTCGGGGCTGATGGTATTCAGGTGGATACGGGCAAGATCGAGGCAGTCAGGAGTTGGCCTCGACCTACTACTCCGGCGAGGTTCGCAGCTCGAGCCTCGCGAGTTATTATCGGCGTTCAGAGAGAAGTTTGCTATCTCTCGCACCATTGACTAGGCCGACTCGCGCAGCTAAGTTTCGGACTGATGCGTGGCGGGGTTTCCGATCGAAGGAGATCGACCGCCCGCTTCTTACTCTTCCGCAGGTCCAGACGGTTATGTCGTGTGTATTGTGATGCGCCGCATCGGGTTGGGATGTGTGTTGATGCAACAGGCAAGGTTATAGCGTATGCATCCCGACTTAAGAAACACGGAGGAACTACCCACCCATGATTTGGAGTTGGCAATGTGATTCACGCCAAGATCCGAGGCACTATTTGTATGGGGTTCATGTGGATATTTATACGCACCACAAGAGCCTCCGTATATCTTCACCAGAGAAGTGAACTTACGGCAGACGGTGGTTAGAGCCGCCAAGGATTATGATGTTGACATCCTGCACCACCCGGGAAGGCCAATGTTGTGGCGTATGCCCCAGTCGTAGGTCGATGGGTAGCCTATCGATGTGCAGCCGGAGAGGAGGGCATGGGTTCGTGATTTGCATCGCTTAGCGAGCCTTGGTGTCCGCTTGATTGATTCCGATAGCGGTGGAGTTCGAGTTCGAGAGGTTGCCGAGTCTTCCATCGCCGGAGAGGTGAAGAACATTTGATGATCCGGTTTTGACGCACCGTGATACGGCTCTTCGTGAGGAATGGTCCTTGAGGTAGCACCTGATGGGGTGCTAAGGTTTGAGGCGGTTGTGTGTTCCAGATGTTTCAGACTTCGCAGCGAGTTCTTGGGAAGCACACAGCGTTACTCCATCCGTGGTCGACCAAGATGTACCACGACCTTAGATCCGTATTGGTGGGATGGCTTGAAGAGGACGCGTTGCGAGTTCGTAGCTCGGGCCCATGTTGTCGCAGTGAAGGTAGAGCACCGCAGGCCAGTGGTTTGTTGCGCACGATAGAGATCCCGACCGGAAGTGGGAGGTGATCAACATGGACTTTATCACGATTACCTCGCACTCGGAGAGACATGATTCTATATGGGTTATCGCCGACAGTGACGAAATCAGCCCACTTTCTTCCCGGGACGACTTTTCGATCGAGGATTATGCCGACTTTACATCCGAGAGATCGCCGATCGCATGAGTCCCTATTTCGATCATATCGCATGCAGGAGCCCGGTTTACGCTAACTTCAGAGGTCTTTCCGTATGGTTTAGGACGCAGTGAGCTCGAGTGCATTCCATCCACAGATAGACGGACAGACAGAGCGCACTATCCAGACTCTTGAGGATATGCTGCGAGCCTGTGTTATCGACTTCAGGGGTAGCTGGGAGGATCATTTGCCTCTAGTTGAGTTTGCATATAATAATAGCTACCACTCCAAAGATTCGATGACGCCTTTGAGGCCTTGTATGGGAGGAAGTGCAGATCGATAGGATGGTTTGATGTAGGCGAGGTGCAGTTAGTGGGACCAGATTTGGTGCAACAGGCAGTGGATAAGGTGAAACTTATCCAGAGCGATTCCGACGGCTCAGAGTCGGCATAGTCATACGCAGATCATCGCCGTCAGATCCGGAGTTCGAGGTTGATGATTGGGTTTTCTGAAGGTGTCACCCACGAAGGGTGTGATGAGATTCGGGAAGAAAGGGAAACTCACCAAGGTACATCGGGCGTATCGATTATCCGCAGGTAGGCAAGGTTGCTATGAGTTGGATCTGCCGTCCGATCCGAGGCGCATCCGGTTTTTCACGCTTTCTATCCGAGGAGATGTATCGGATCCATCTAGTGGTACACTCGATTGACGATGTCCAGTGACCGAGGGTTATCGTGAGGAGGTTCCCATAGCGATAATCGATCGTCAAGTTAGGCGTCTGCAAGGACGCGGCTTCCGTCAAAGTCTTGTGGCGAACGAGCTCGTGGAGGAGATGACGGGAAGTCGAGAGGACATGAGACAGAAGTATCCTCACCTATTCCCCACACCTCCAGGTAATTCACTTTCCTACTTGTAAATTTTCATTGTCATTTATGCTTAAGTGTTGTTTTGTGGCCGTATGTAGCATTTGCAAACTGTTTAAGCTTTATCGTTAACTGTCTTGGGAAGGAACATTCGGGACGAATGTTTCTAAGGAGGGGAGAATGTTATACCCCGTATTTCCAGAGTATGTACGCGAGGGCATACATACAAAAGTTTAGCCTTAAGGTTAGGCTTTGGACGAAAAATATTGGGCACACCTATCAAAAAGAATCGTTTTCCGACGAAACGTTTTGCAAAACTTGCGAAGGGAAAATTCCGGCTATGACATTTATTATTTTTGCGGATTTTTCCGAGAGACGAAACATTTTGGACCAACGAGAGGGCGACACTTGTCACCCTCTAGTTGGTGGACGTGAGGCGTCCATTTGGACGATTGGAATGGCCTTTTTGTCAAGGAGTTGGTAGGATATTTTTGTGTAGTAGATGGATAAGGACACTTGCCCAAATCTTGACCTTACACTTGCCTACCACTTGGCCATTGGTTGGCCTATAAATACCCCCCTTAAGATGAAGAGTTCTTCATCCACAAATCAATTTCCAAGTCTTGAAAAATCCCTCCCCTCTCTTGTTGTGTTTTCGTCCAAACACTCCCCCTCCCCCCTTGTGAAGGTCCTAGCCGAAACCTACCCCCCCTCCCTTGGTAGAAAGTTGTCTTCCAAGTATAGTCACTATTCCAAAATACCCTAGCCCAAATCCCTTATAGTATTTTAGTAGAAGTTGTGTAGAACTTCTAAGGGTTTCTTGGAGCTATCGTAGCGCATGTTGTGAGCTAAACCTCGCTTCGTGAGCTACATTTAACTTGGATAATTTTGGGCTTATCGAGGTAAATACTCTTGTCCTTCTATTGTAATTGGATATTACATATAAGAATAGTATAGACTTGAGTATAAGATACACTGAAGGATATTAAAGAATAGAATTGAACTGTTATCACAGTAGAAGGGTTTAAAAGAAGAATAATTGAACTATACTTACTTAGGACTGTTTTCACAGTAGACTTGAGTAGCTCGACTGTAGGGAAGTGTCGCCCAATTTTCCATAGAATAGAGAACCTCTACTTAGAATCACATGTAATAGTCTAGACGTTGATAGACGTATTTGACTATTATAGGCTGATTCTCTGCGCGCGACATATTCGACTTGGCAGGTGGATTTCGCCGAGAAGGTATGTGATTCTTCCTATACTCTTAAGCATGATATTTTAACATATATATATAGTACGGTAGACGTACATGTGTTAACTGAATAATAATTACGGCAATGTCTTTTGACTTAAGCCTGAATAATGAGAATCTTGATGCATTTCAAAAGAATACTGAATCATTTTAACAGAAGGGAAATATTTGGTTTTTAAACAAAAAGCTTAAGAGTTATACTAGCCTTATGGGAAGTTAGGTATAACAACTTAAGAAAGATAAAAGGAACTGTTTACTTATTTGTTTATAAAAACCTTGTATTGATTTCTGTAAGGTGTAGTAAGATTGTTTGAAAAGTAGACATATTATGATGTTACGTGTGTTAGTGTCTTGTGATGTGGTGAAAGGGGGTCATTCTTGTTGGGCTTACGTTGCTAAACGGTAAGTCAGTTGTACTGTTGTTATATCACCTACCCCCTTGACTTGTTATACCGAGGGCTTGCCACCCTTGATGCGGGTCTATACGGCCTATGCAACATGTGACTATCGCGAGTCGCGGAGTTCCGTGATTGATCATTCCGGGTGTTTATCCCGATGCGAGGGATGCCCTATGCGGTCTGTGTGACTATGCGGTCTATTGAGACTATGCGGATGCGGAGTCCGTGGGTACCGGTTAGCTACCCCAATGCGAGGAATACCTCATGCGGTGTGTGACCCATGCGGTGCGGAAGTCCAGGATTAGGCACGCATAATGATACTATGGGCGATTGGAATGGCCTTTTTGTCAAGGAGTTGGTAGGATATTTTTGTGTAGTAGATGGATAAGGACACTTGCCCAAATCTTGACCTTACACTTGCCTACCACTTGGCCATTGGTTGGCCTATAAATACCCCCTTAAGATGAAGAGTTCTTCATCCACAAATCAATTTCCAAGTCTTGAAAAATCCCTCCCCTCTCTTGTTGTGTTTTCGTCCAAACACTTCTCCCCTTGTGAAGGTCCTAGCCAAACCTACCCCCTCCCTTGGTAGAAAGTTGTCTTCCAAGTATAGTCACTATTCCAAAATACCCTAGCCCAAATCCCTTATAGTATTTTAGTAGAAGTTGTGTAGAACTTCTAAGGGTTTCTTGGAGCTATCGGAGCGTACAAGTTAGGAGCTAAACCTTGCTCAGGAGCGACATTTAACTTGGATAATTTTGGGCTTATCGAGGTAAATACTCTTGCCTTCTATTGTAATTGGATATTACATATAAGAATAGTATAGACTTGAGTATAAGATACACCAAGGATATTAAAGAATAGAATTGAATCGTATCACAAAGTAGAAGGGTTTAAAAGAAGAATAATTGAACTATACTTACTTAGAACTGTTTTTCACGAGACTTGAGTAGCTCGACGGGTAGGGAAGTGCTGCCCAATTTTCCATAGAATAGAGAACCTCTACTTAGAATCGCTACTGTAATAGTCTAGACGCTGATAGGCGATTTGACTATTATAGGCTGATTCTCTGCGCGCGACATATTCGACTTGGCAGGTGGATTTCGCCGAGAAGGTATGTGATTCTTCCTATACTCTTAAGCATGATATTTTAACATATATATATAGTACGGTAGCCGTACATGTGTTAACTGAATAATAATTACGACAATTTCTTTTGACTTAAGCCTGAATAATGAGAATCTTGATGCATTTCAAAAGAATACTGAATCATTTTAACAGAAGGGAAATATTTGGTTTTTAAACAAAAAGCTTAAGAGTTATACTAGCCTTATGGGAAGTTAGGTATAACAACTTAAGAAAGATAAAAGGAACTGTTTACTTATTTGTTTATAAAAACCTTGTATTGATTTCTGTAAGGTGTAGTAAGATTGTTTGAAAAGTAGACATATTATGATGCTACGTGTGTTAGTGTATTGTGATGTGGTGAAAGGGGGTCATTCTTGTTGGGCTTACGTTGCTAAACGGTAAGTCAGTTGTACTGTTGTTATATCACCTACCCCCTTAACTTGTTATACCGAGGGCTTGCCACCCTTGATGCGGGTCTATACGGCCTATGCAGTCTATGTGACTACGCGAGCCGCGGAGTTCCAGGATTGATCATTACGTGTTTATCCCGACGCGGGGATGCCCATGCGGTCCAGTGTGACTATGCGGTCTATCGAGACTATGAGGATCGCGGAGTCCGAGAGTACAGGGTTAGCTACCCCACGCGAGGAATACCTCACGCGGGTCTGTGTGACCTATGCGGATCGCGAAGTCCGTGATTAGACACGCATAATGATACTATGGGCGATTGACCTTGCTTCGATCATTCGCGGCCTAGAAAAGACCTGTTACAGTTTACCTATTATTGTTCTTGTTTGTGATATGGCACTATGTACAATTGAACTGATTGTATTTGAAAATGGTTTTAAATACTTTGATTTCATTTAAGTACTTTTACGCTTTCACATACTTGGTACTGTAATCGACCTCCTTCGGGGCCGCGTCATGCCGCAGTAAGGGCAAGCAGTGCTAGATCCACATCCTTAGGATCTTTTGCTTTGGTGTCGTGAGCTCCATCTTCTCCGGAGGCTCGACTTTTGGGTATGATCTCCCTGTTGTTGTATATAGTTTTGTACATTCAGGGTATGGCGGGGCCCTGTCCCGCCATAGTTGTTTATCTTCTTAGAGGTCTGTAGTCCTATTGTACAGTTGGGATGTAACTGCAAAACTATGTTTATATCTATATGCCGAAAGGCGACATTTTCTCACATAAAACTGTGTCTCATTTTACAACTGTTTCATGTCTTATTTTTATATTCCGCTGATTACTCTGATGTATGACTACTTGGGTGCTCGGGTAAGGCACCAGTCACGGGCCCCAGAACGGGTCGTGACAATTCTCGAACTCAACAATCATTGTATGGTGACCCATGGACTTCTCCCTAGACCCATTCCCACCCACCTGACCCGCTGTCAACCCGGGACCATCCACATGACCCGCTTTCTCCTCGGCATCCAAAGTGTCTGCCGGAAAACCCCCTTCGGACTCAGAAACCAAAGACCGGTGACCCATGGGTTTCATCCACAACCCATGACCACCATCACGACCCCATTGTAACCCGGTACCATCCTCCATACCCTCTTTCGACCCGGGATCCCCCGCAAGACCCGTTTTCCCCCCAGTGTTAAGGGTTCCTGCCGGAACACCACCTGAGGTCGCCACCGGAAAGTTGGGAGAGTCTTTGAATTGCATCCTCGACCCATGACCACCATCATGACCCTCTTGCAATCCATAACCACCCTCCTGACCTGCTTTCGACCCGACTTCACCCGCCTGCCCCGATTTTCCCACAATGTTCATAGTTTCTATCGGGACACCACCGGAAGCTGCCACCACCGGATATGTACTCGAAAAATTCATACCTTGAACCATCAAACTAATCTCTTGCATTTCTCTTGGACATAATCTTTATATTCTTCATCATGGCAAGAAGGAAGATGACTCACACTAGGACTAAATCCCTTCGATAGTGGTGGAACCAACGAATACACAAAACTATGAAATCTTGGATGTTAAAGAAGATGAAAACTTACCTTTAACAAATCAACTAAAGTGAACATGAAATGAACACACAAACTTCTTCGTAAGATGGGATTGATCAAAGAACAATTTGTATAATTCAGTTGGTGAAAATCATAGAAGAAGGGAGACGTAGAAGAGCAACTAGAGGAAAATGTTGAGAGCATTTTCGCCTAGTGAGAGAAACATCTCTCTAACTCATCTCTGTACTTTCATCATGCATATTATGACTTGCAGAGTGGTTGGCACGCGTCCGGTCAATCGAATGCATATCGGATAAGAAAATAAAGAACTGGAGGCTTTGAGAAAATAAAATAAAATATGACTTGATCAAAGTCAACATTTTGGGTAAATGGTCTCGGAATCGAGGTTGAAAGTTTTCATTAGTTCGGATGATGATTCATGACATAGTTGGATAGCTAGGATAAATCTCGAGGGGCTCGTGATTGATCCGAATGCTTGAGTTGCATTTTAGTTGTTACACCCCGGAATACCAGGATATGTTTATAAGAACGTACGTAAGAACTCAAAAAAATGTTAAGATTTGAGACGAGTAAAAATTTATTGGAATTTTGGAATTTGTCGGAAAACGAAATATTATGATTTAATGGGAGGGCGACACGTGTCACCCCCCCTTAGTGGTCTTGGACGAAATTGACATGGATAAAATGGTCATTTGACCATAATTGAAGATGACCAAAGTCTTGCTAAAGCTAGAGCTTGATATTGTTGACTTAGTCAAGGCCACTTGGCTTGAATCCTTGTGAAACTCATCTAGGCCACCCATTTGTTCTAATCTTAACCCTCCATAGTGTTATATATATGTACTAGTAGCAAGACAAGTTCTACACTTAGCTAAATTTTCAAGAAATTGGAAGAACTCATTGAGAGGCTCTCGGGTTAGGCATCCTTTTGGAGAGAATTTTGTTTGTTTGTTGTCCAATAAGCTCCATACTTTAAACCAAGGTACCTAAGGGTATTGTAAGTGTATCTCAATAGAAAGATCCCGGAAAAGTGGCGTTTTCGTATTAGTCGCAAGGCGAAAACCTAAGGAGTTCTTCAACTTTGAAGTTGGAAATTGAAGAGGAGTTCTTCATAAGCTTCTAAGGGTTGCTTGGAGTGGATTGAAACGTCGAAAGGATGAGCTAAAGTTGCTAAGGATCGACTTGTAATCTTGGATCATATTTGGGCTAAATGAGGTAATAATCTTCGTCTTACTTTTGTAATTGAAGATTCCATGTTATGATAAGTTAGAAATGATCATGTGATATGTGTTATGAAGATTGATAAGTGTTATGGAAGTTTAGAAGCTAAAAACCGAAAATGACATGTTGAGCCATTTGAAATTGAAATCCAATTTGGTCGATAATTAGAATCGTCGCATATTACCTACTTGAAGATTGTAGTAGTTATAATCAATTGCGGCTTGATAACATGTTATACTAAACAACTTGAATTGAAAAGGAATTGGAAAGGTTGATATGTTGTTACACCTTTGGCCGAGAATGACTTTGTATGTTGGACTAGTTTGATATTAATTTGTGGGGTGAAATTTTACATGTCTTGTAGGCGTGTAATCCCCAATTGATAACTACATTGTTGAGCCTTAAATGTGGCGTGTTTGGTTATTGAATTCGGGCCTTGAAAAAGGTGGAAAAGTATGTAGAAACAAAGGAAGTGTTGTCCGATTTTCCGTAGAATTTAGGGACTTAGCACTTGGAATATTCTACGTTTGAAGTTAGAAGTTAATAGACGTATTATGGTCATTATAGGTTGACATACTACGACGCATATCGACTTGGCAAGGGGATTGAACCGAAGAGGTATGTGGAACTTTCTTATCTCTTGAGCATGAATAGTTGTAAATATGTAGTACGGTAGACGTACGAGATTTTGACAAATCTAGTCCATTTGATATCCTTGGCTTATTTTAAGAATGTCCAAGTTGGTTGAGTTAGGAAATTAACTCACTTGTTTAAAAATATCAAGGATATCTTAGTTTCTAAAAGTTAAGAAACTTGATTACTAAAGTTAAGGGACTTGAAGTATTTTAAAAGTATATGATATATGTCTTCGGTTTTATATAGACTATTATGAGTTCATTACAGTACTTTCAGTTTCACATATTTGGTACATGTTGTACTGACCTCCTTCGGGGGGCTGCGTTCATGCCGTAGGTAGAGTATACAGGTTGCTGATCCTCACTCTTAGGATCACTGCTCACCGCTGAGAAGCTCCATTACTCGAGGCTTATCCTTAGTATGCATCCCCGGTATGGTCGGTTGTTGTACATTCAGGTATGGCGGGGCCCCGTCCCGCCACTTGTTATTCTTAGGTCCGTAGTCACATTGTGGATTGGGTTTTTAAGAATGTAAATGTCGTTTATTTTATTTTGGATCATGTATATTTTACTAAGGTGGCCTTATCCGCCAGCCTGCCGATGTTCACCGCCTAAGTATGATTTTTATTTTACGAGTTGTGTATGTTCACCGCTATTCTCGATGTATACCGAAAGGGTGCCCAGTAGGGCACCGCCGCGGCCCGGGTCGGGTCGTGACAAAAGTGGTATCAGAGCAGTTAGTCCTCGGAAAGTGTCTACAGACCGTGTCTAGTAGAGTCTTGATTATCGGTGTGTTGTGCACCACATCTTTAATCAGGAGGCTGCAGGACATTTAGGATTGGTTTCCATTCTTCTCACTGTGAGATCGTGCGATAGAACTGTGTGGTTAGGGTCGTCTCTCCCTAACAAGTTATGTTGTTTGCAGCTACGAGAAAGGCAGCAGTGACCCAGGAAAGATTATGTGGATTGCGTATCCAGGTTGGTAATGTTTGTAGTATAGTTGGTATTATGACATACAACTATACGGATTTATGTATGAGGGTCACATATGTGTTGCCTAAAATGGTTTTAGATTATCAGGAATTGGTAAGGACTAAATAAATACCGGGAAGGTATGAAACAGTTTAATGAACTCTCATCAAGGTTTTACGTACTAATTTGAGATAATTAGGAGATGATGAGTTGTATGAGCAGGTAATGGACCCTTAAGAAGTTATAATTAAGGGACTTGATGAAAGTAGTATGATTAAGAGAATGGTACGGGTGAGATCCGTACGGAGTAAGTATGGTTGTTGTGGTCAAGACAACACGATTATGGTACTATGAGAAGTTATTGTACCCGTTTACGGGGGGACTGATAAGGTAGGCTTGGAGCATGGAAATTGCGAGCCTAAGAATATTGATAACCGCCGAGACCTTAGGTATATAAGGCCTTCTCGGGTAGTAAAAATTTAAGTCAGACCAAGAATAAGAGTTAAGTACGACGCCGAGTCGGGTTGAGGACCTACTAAGGGTCGCCCCATAGCCTGTAATGGAATGGGATCAGTTGGTAGTAGTCCCGCTACGTGACAGGGTCACGAGGGTGCAAGGCCCAAGTCTAGTTAATCGTTTTATGGGTTCGTGGACGCATTCCACCGGAACCAGGTTGTGAGAGCCGGAAAGGGCCTTATATTGTTTAATTTAGTAACTCCAAAGAGTGGAGGCCAGAATTAGTATGTAAGTTATGTACGTATGTTAGTATAAGTTTGGAAGTACGGAAAGAGTACGACCAGTAAAAAAGAGAGCAACCAAGTGTAAAGAAATAGAGCCTGAATCCATGAGAACCTTTCGAGGTGACTACACCCGTGAGTGTTGGGTGGTAGCTGAGCGGGTAGATAATAATTGTCGGTAACGATACAGTCGTTGGACCCTAGAAGACCTAGCAGAGCTGTTATGACAGACTTCGAGGTCATTATGGGTACGGGCTAGTTGGCCTCTTGTTATGCCAACGTTGACGGTAGAGAGAGATCAGTTCGATTTCAGTTTTCCGGTAAGCCGGTTATCGAGTGGAAAGGAAGAGAAGTGGTGGTAACCAGTGAATTATCCTTCCTTCTTTGACATCATTGTTTTTAATAAGTCTGTGTGACTTGTTCATTGAGGTGAATTAATGCAGGAAGTAAGTAATACTCGAATTTGAAGGAGTTTATGCTAAGTGCCCTTGGAGGTACTTAGAGTTGGTTTGGTGTGGCGGTCGTACACGACCTTCCGTATAAGTTCGTGATAGCGCAAGCAAGGAAAAGATAAGTACGAGTCGCCACGGAAAATGTAAGACATCTTTGGTAGGTTTTGAAAATCTACACGACTTTAAGGCGTTCTTGATGATTAGATTTTTGTAGACCGCAAGAGGACCGTGATTGTGGTTGTGACTCCAAGGAAAGTTTATTTAACGGAGATAAGTTCTCTCCCCACGAAATGATAGTTTTACGACATGGGTTACGTGTACCCATGTTGTTAGACGAAGGATAGGAGACGGGTAAGGTCTTCGGTATCGTCATGCCATAGGTTACACTTTTAGATAACCGTGGGAAAAGTTTTGTGTTGGGGTAACTGTGAACGACGTTACGAAATGGTCGAGGAAGTGTCGTAAGGACAAATGCATGTAGTACGCATGTATGAAACTGTACGATTATGAATCAAGATAGAAATACTTTTGCTAATAATAAGCATAAGAAGGGTTATGACCAGAATGATGAAAGAGAATACAACTATGGTTATGTAAGTTGCATGAGATATGATTCCCAGACTAGTGTAAAGACCATTAGTAAATAATGGGTAGTAAGAACACCTCGAGGAAATGTGGTAACACCTGTACTGACGAGAAAGGTAGTAAGAAAATACGGAGGGGGTAAGGGACCCCAGGACAACTTGAAACAACTTATAAAGGAAAGACGAGTAAACACTCGAACGATAAGAAATCTTGACAAGTCATTGGATTATGTAATACCGTGAATTGAGGTTGAACACCTGACTATAAGCTCTACGAGCTGGGGGAGAATAATAGGATTATTACTTGACGAGATCAAGGGAACCCCTCCCCCCTAAATTGTGATTGACAGTAAGTCTTAGCCATGAGGCAAGCAAATGAATCAAATCTAAGTTAGTGACCAAGTTTGGTTGTGACAGAGAAAGGGAAACAAGAACCATAATTGAGATTAAGGATGCCGAATATTTCGCAAGAATGAGAAAGGCTTCAAGTTATTGGAAGATAAGTTGACTCGACTACAGTTCTAACCCCTCCTGAGAGACTAGAGGGTTAGGTTATTATTGTAACACGTTGGGTGTTGGGCTAAGTTGTGTGCTGACGCAACACGATAAGGTTAGATCCTATGTTTTCCCTGCGGTTAGGGAAGCATGAAGGGAATTACGCTACTCACGATTTAGAGTCGGCGGCAGTTAATCCTATCTTGAAGATTTAGAGGCATCCCTTATATGGACTTTATGGAGATATTTGTGCAGACCACAAGAGCCTCTGGTATATCTTCAGATAGAGGCAGTTGAGTTTGCGACAGAGACGGTGGTTAGAGTTACTCAAGTATTGTGATATTGATATCCTATACTATCCGGGGAAAGCCAAGAGCTATGTATGCTCTTAGTCGTGGATCTATGGGTAGTCTGTCGGATGGGCAGCCAGATAGACAGGACGTGGTCCGTAAGATTCATCAGCTACCGAGCCGAGGGGTTCGATTATTTGTTTCCAAGGTTAATGAAGTTTAGATCCGAGGGGTTGCCGAGTCTTCCGTCGTTGAGGAGGTAAAGAGCCGACAGTATGAGGATCCAGTTATGATACGATATCGAGATACGACTCTCCGAGAAGGGAAGAGCCTGTTTGAGTAGTACCGGATGGGGTGCTGTGATATGAGGATAGATTGTGTGTACCTGCCGCAGTCTAGTCAAGCAGTTTTGCGAGGCACACAGTGCTTATTGCTCTAATTGTTCGGGGTCGACTAAGTTGTGTCGTGACCTCAGATGTATGTATTGGTAAGATGGTGTTACACCCCGTAGTTCAAGGACATGTTTAAGAGAATGTATGTAAGGAACACAAGACTTGAAAAGGGTACGAAAGGAAGAATTGTTTTTCCGACGGAAAATCTTCCGAACGTCGGAAAGGAGAAATGTTCGTTGGTGAGAATTAGATTCTCAAAATGCATTAATTGAAGAGTATGGAACTTATTATCATTATGGAAATTTAATTTTACGGATTTGGTAATGTTGGGTCCACCCGAGGAATTTTACGTTTTGTGGGACCCACGAGGGTTACGGAATTTTATGGACGAATGGGAGGGCGACATGTGGCACCCCCCCCCACATTGGTCTTGGACGAAATTGAAGCAACGATAGAATGGTCTTGATCCTCTTCCCCAGAGATCTCAGATGAGGGAACCCTGGGAGAGCCGCCGACTCCAACTACCGTCCATGTACGATCCATACTAGATCTGACCAACTGCCCATCCTACCTCCTCTACGCTCGATGACCCATCTTTGTCTCAAGAGAGTCTTTCGGGCACGTTTCAGTCCTCTTCCCCATTACTTAGAAAAAGTGAGCCACCGGTTGTCAAAGATTTGAACAATGAAAATAGGGCGAAATACCGATCGACCGATTATATTGACTAAGTCAAAAGTCAAGAGAGCTTGATAATATTGACCACATCCTAGCCTTCCATTTGGATTTATCCTAGCCTTTGATTTATTTATATATACTTCTACTACTACTACTAGTAGCAAGACATCCACACTTAGAAAAATATTGCAAAAACTTGAGTCTTGGAGCAAGCTCTCTCATTGGAGAAAAAAGAGAAGAAAATTTTCAATTGTTGTCCAATATTCACAAGACTTTAACCCAAGGTCCCTAAGGGTATTGTAAGGATATCTCAATAGAAAGATTTCGGAAAACGGCGTTTAATGTTAGTCGCAAGGCGAAAACCTAAGGCATTTTCATAGGTTTTGATTGGAAATGGAAGAGAAGTTGGTTGTGAGCTTCTAAAGGCTTCAAATAGCGGATTTGAGCGTAAAGGAAAGGAGCTAAGAATTGCTAAGGAGCGACATTGAGTCTTGGAAATTATAAGGGCTTGTAAAGGTAAAAATTCTTGTCGTTTTAGTAATTAAGATTACTTATTGTTGTAGCTATGGATATTAGCAAGTATGAGATATATATTATGAAGTTGATAAGTGTTATGGATATTGGAACCCTAATCCAAAAACTAGTATGTTTAGCCTTGAGATTTCAATTCAATTGGATTATTAGTTTAATCGTCACATGTTATATAAGGAAGGAATTATAATTGTTAAGTTGGTTATGACAATATAAAATGTTAGACCTAAGAAGTTGGATTGAAAAAGAATTGGAAAGAACTTTGTGTTATTGAATAAGTTAGCCGAGAATGACCTTGATTAAGGACTTAGTTGGTATTAATTGTGGGGCGGAATTTTACACGTATTGTAAGGCGTGTAATCCCCTTTGATTGGTTGTTGTAATGGGCCTTAAATGTGGCGTGTTTGGTTATTGAATTCGGCCTTGAAAAAGGTGGCAAAGTATGTAGAAACAAAGGAAGTGTTGTCCGATTTTCCGTAGAATTTAGTGACTTTGCACTTATAATATTCTACGTTTAAAGCTAGAGGTTTAATGGACGATATGGCCATTATAGGTTGAAGTACTAAGTATAGCGATTCTACTCAAGGATGGAATAGCTATCAAGGTTGAAGTACTTTGGAGCATTTTGCTATTTGTCGATAATCGTCGCGAGGTATGTGAACCTCTTCCTTCTTTTGACATGATTCTATGTATGGAATATACATGTAGTACTATTTCATGATTCCTTCTACTCTTAGAAGTTAAGAGGTATGTATGTTGATTTACTTTACGTAAAGGTTATGTCTAAGTTATCCTAAGTTCTTACCAAGTCTTATGGGGGATGTTGGTAAGAGTCGTTAGGAGGTATTTGGAGCCAAGTTGACTTGGCTAAGTTACGGCACAAATGAGAATAAGTATCGAACAAGCCACTGCAGCGTTAATAAAGGAAAATGTATTGACAATCAATTAAGTTAAAATGAGTAGAATTCTCCATCTGCATAGAAGCTAAGATAAGACAAAATTGTATTAAATTTTCTAGATCATGGCTACTTGATTAAGATCGTTATAAATAAGTATAACTTATTCACAATGCACCAAAGTATATGTTACTTAATTTAAAAGAGTTTACGTATGAAGTTTTAAGACTATGAACCTCAAATTCTTAAAAGGTTAAGAGACTTTATTTTTCAAGTTATGGGACTTGATTCTTAAAGGAAGAAATGAATTGATTTAAAAGTATAGAATACTTGATTTTGAAAGAATTGATTCCTTGCCAATTTAAAGATAAAAGAAGCTTGATTTCAAAAGCTAAGAGACTTGAAGTATTTTGAAAGCTATGTGATTTGATTTGAAAGTATAAGTTTATTGGTTATAAAAGGAATGAATTTGTCTAAGACATAAAGAGTTATAACGGCTTTATGGGAAGTTGGTTATAACAACTTTATGGAAGATTAAAAGAATGGTTTTCTTCAGTAATGTAAGCAAAGAAATGATTTGAAATAAAGAAGGGCAAATTGTTTTAAAGGTACCAATTGCTTAAGGATTTAAAGAAAGAAGTCACTTGATTTAGAAGCCTATAAATGTATTTCTAACAGGTATTGTGACTTGTCTTGAAAAGTAGATATGACTTGATACTACGGTTATTAGTATCTTGGAAGTTTTATTTGAAAGAGAATCATTTTAAAGGAGTAGAGGCACGTAGTACTGTTATACCCGTAGTTCCAGAGTATGTATGTGAGGACGTACGTACGAGAATACGACAGTAATTTTGGAAAGGAAGAAAGATGCGATTTTTCGACGGAAAAGTTTCCGGATTTTGTGAAGGAAAAAGGTTCGTTAATGGGAATTGGATTCCCAGATTTGGTATTCGGACATTTTGGAATATTTGAGAATTATGGAATTATATTTCCGGAATTGGTCACGTGGGGCCCACGGGAGGAATTTACGATTTGTGGGGCACACTTTATTTTTTCAGATTTTTGGCATTACGGATATTTTCGGAAGATGAAATATTTTGGACCAATAGGAGGGCGACACGTGTCACCCTTAGGTGGCAAGGTTGGACGAAAAATTGGACAAGGATTGGCACGTTTTTCATCTTTTAAAGGCTTAAATTGTTTGGTCAAGGTTTGGTAGGATATTTGTGGAGTAGATGGATAGGTGGGACCCACACACACATGGCTCAATCTTGGCCACACACTTGCATAGATCCTAGCCCTTGAATGTCCTATAAATACCCCCTTAGTTGAAGACTTATTTCATCCACACTTTGAGAGTTTCCAAGTCTTGAAAAGTTCCCTCCCATCTCCTTGATTGTTCTCGTTTTTAAGCCCTTCCCCTTAGCCAAAGTTGTCCAAAAAAATTCTTAAAGTCTTAAGTGTTCTTCCTTAGTGTATTAGGAAGATTAGTAACCAAAAGTTAGAAAAGATTTCACACCCCTAGCCTAAATACACCCCCCTTGGCCGAAACTAGCCACACTTAGAGCCTAAGTGTTCTTCACTTTTTAGAGTTGAAGTATTAAGAGAAGTTGTTTAGAAACTTCTAAGGGTTGCTTGGAGCGGGTTGGAGCGTAAGGAATCGAGCTAAACGTTGCTCGTGATCGACTTATACCTTGGATAATTTTGGGCTTATCGAGGTAAATAATCTTGTCCCCTATTGTAATTGGAATTACATGTTGTAGTAATATATAGTCGTAGTATACTATATATAGAATGAATATTGAAACGAATTGAACGGTAATTACATAGAAGGATATTAAAGCAGAGAACTGAACTGTAATTACATTGGACTGTATTTACAGTAGACTTGTGTAGTATTACTGTGAAGTAGAATTGAACACGTCCGGTTAGACGTAAACCCCTCTCGGGAGTTGTTGACCTGTAGCGGCCCGAGTGGAGGAGGAGATTTATGTGGTTACGTGGGGAGGTGTCGCCAAATTTTCTCAGAGAATAAGGAATCTTGCATTTAGAATATTCTACGAAGAGGTTCAGGAGTGATAGGCGTTTGTGACCTTTATAGGTTGCAAGATTACGAGTAGCGATTCTACTTCAAGAGTGGAAAAGGCTAGGTGGTTACAAAGATCGTGGAGCGCTTTTCCTAATTGTCGATAATCGCCGCGAGGTATGTGAACCTCTTCCTATCCTTTCTAGCATGATGTGTTGTAAACTATGTAGTACTAGACGCATACGTGCTAAATGAGTTTTGGTTGGTTTAAAACATAAAGTGTTATAATAGCTTTATGGGAAGTTAGTTATAACGACTTTATGTAGGTAAAAGAATGGTTTATTGATTTTAGAAGTTAAGAGACTTGATCTTAAAAGATAAGAGACTTGACTTAATTGACTTGATATGAATTTTGTTAAAAAGTGTGAAACCTCATTCGAGTAATGAGTACTTGGTTTTGTTAAGAATAATTTTTACCGATTTCGAAATGAGAATAAGTATCGAACGAACCATCGCAGTTAATAAAGGAAAATGTATTGACAAATAATTAATTATATTAAAACCAAGAGAAACCTCCATCCGCATGTAAGCTAAGATAAGACAAAATGGTATTACATTTCCTAGATCATGGCTGCTTTAATAAGAATGTTATAAACAAGAATAACCTACTCACACATAAGGCATATGTTACTCGAATTGTTTTAAAAGAGAATTATGTTATTAAGTGATTAAGACTATGAACTATGAAACCTTTCGAAAATAAGAGACTTGAGTATTTGAATTTAGGCAAACTGAAACTTTTGGAAAAGAAGGTTGTTACTTGTCTTTAAAAAGGGAAATTATTTTGGTTTACTTAGAATAATAGTTACTCGGCTTGGATACTACGAGTTTTAGTATCGTGACTTCGTGAAAGAATGGATCTTTTACGAGTCTAGAAGTATGGTAATTTTCTTGTGCTTGCTTGTGATAGCCTGCTTGTGTGCCAGATTTATGCTACCGCTTCTCTCGACGAGGTCGGTATATTGTTATTATTGTTACATGGACATGTCCGCACCGGCGCAGAATTCGGCATGCGCTACGCGGTGGGTTAATCACCCGGATATTGTTATTATTGTTACATGGACATGCTCGCACCGATGCAGACTCCGGCACGCGTTACGCGCGGTTAATCACCCAGATATTGTTATTATTGTTACATGGACATGTCCGCACCGATGCGCACTCCGGCATGCGTTACGCGGCGGGTTAATCACCCAGATATTGTTATTATTGTTACATGGACATGTCTACACCGATGCAGACTCGGCACGTGGCTACGCGCAGGTTGATTACCCGATATATTGTTATTATTGTTACATGGACACGTCGCACCGATGCAGATTCCGGCACGTGGCCACGCGACAGGTTGATTACCCAGATATTGTTATTATTGTTACATGGACACGCTCGCACCGATGGAGAATTCCGGTACGTGTGGCCACGCGCAGGTTGATTACCCAGATATCGTTATTATTGTTGCATCCTCGACATGTCTACACCGATGGAGAATTCCGGCACGGGCCACGACGCGACATGATTGATGTCAGGCACGAGACCCATAGTTATAGTTGAGGATAACTGAGGCGCGAGTCCCCGACTTGACATGACCGCTTTTATGTCAGGTATCGTATTTTGTTATCATATATGTCTCCTGCTTTATATAGACTGTTATGATTTAACTACAGTATTTTCAGGTTCACATACTTGGTACCGCAGATCGACCTCCTTCGGGCCGCGCTCATGCCGCAGTAGAGGTACATCGTTGTTGATCCTCGCCATAGGATCACAATTCAACAGATTGGGAAGCTCCGCTTCTCCGAGGCTTATCTTTTCGCATGTTACCCGAGTTGTAGGTTCTTGTACATTCGTGGTATGGCGGGCCTGTCTGTCATAGTTGTAGTTACATTCTTAGAGGTCCGTAGTAATCGCTGTGGAAGGGTTTGTAAAAAAAAGGGACTTAATCGTTTCGGTTTGATATGTATGTATATATTTTGGAAGGTGACCGCTTTGGTTAGCCTGTTTCATACTTTATGTCTCGCCTCATGTTTTAGTTTTTATTTCCACGATTTTTCTCTCGATGTTGTATCACTAGGTGCCCGGTAGGCACTACCACGGCCCGGTTCGGTCGTGACAAAAGTGGTATCGAGCGCTTAGTCCTCTGAAAGTGTCTACAGACCGTGTTCAGTAGTCTTGATTATCTGTGTTGTGCACCACATCTATAATCGTGAGGTCACAGGACATTTAGGATTGGTTTCCATTCTTCTCATTCTAAGATCGTGCCTTAGAGCCGTGTTATAAGTCGACCCTCCGACGTATTTCATTTTTACGCTTATGCCTCCACGCAAGGCAACTCGGGCCCGTATGGCAAGGCGCAAACAGGAGACGCTAGTAGGACACAGAGGAGTACGAGGGCGCAGCCCGCCAAGACTGAGATAGTGCTTCAGACGGCGAGTTTTGCGACGCCACCGGCCCCAGCAGAGTTTAGAGCCGCAAAGAAGCCGCCGAGACCACAATACCGAGCCTCCAGCCCCACACCGCGTATGAGATGGGTTACAGGAGATGGCACGCTTACTAGCCAAGATTGTGGCGCATACGAGGATAGGACGGACGCAGCAGCCCAAAGAGCACCGTGGTTCACCCGAGATCGGATAGTTCGAGGCTACGGACTTTCTCGAGTCAGTAGCCCGCCGCAGTTCTACTGTCGAGGCCGAGGATGATCCGCAGGAGTTCATCCGAAGCCATTCTGACCGATCATGAGAGTGATCAGGGCTTCGGAGACCGAGTCAGTGGTCTTAGGTTCACATCGGCTACGTGATACTGCAGTCGACTGGTTTGATTCGTGGGAGCTGTCCCGGGGAGAGTATGCACTTCCAGCCGTATGGGACGAGTTCTCAGGGGCATTTCTTGCACATTTCTTACCTCCACAGCTGAGGAGGGCTCGGGCCGACAGATTTTTGGTGTTGAGGCAGGACGGTCGTACGGTTCGGGAGTACAATGTGGAGTTCGACTCATCGGCTCTGTATGTCCCCGCTAGTAGCTGAAATGGGGGACAGAGTACACCGCTACGTCACCGGGCTCGATGACTACTTGGCAGAGGCTTGTTCGGGTGTAGCTCTTCAGCCGGGCATGGACATTGCCCGCATGCAGGCTTATGTACTTGGATGTGAGGAGCGGAGAGGTCGACGGAATGACCGAGATCAGCAGAAGAGGGCCAGAACAGCAGGGTCCTTTGGTGACTTTCAAGGCGGACCGCCTCAGCAGCAGGCTAGTTATGCACCTTCGCCAAGATGCAGTGGTCCCCACAACCTTCGTGGCGCCCGTATTCAGAGCATGTCGTAACTCCAAGGGTTCAGTTTCGCGAGTAGGGTGTTGGCGGATGCAACACCCCTACCGGTGTGGTCGATGTGGTAGACCGCATTTTGGGAGTGTCGTGGTGCCAAGGAGCTTGTTATTTTGCGACAGCAGGCCATTTTGCGAGGAACCGTCTCTGTGGGTAGCACGGATGTTACGACTCAACCTTCAGGATCAGTGGCTGGTTCATCACCTTCACTAGCTATGCGCCCTGCAAGGCAGGACTGTGATTAGAGTAAAGCGGTAGTTACAGGTATATCCTTAACCCTCTAGAGATTGTATGCGTGATATGATGATTTTATGTTGAGTATTATGTTTGGATAGCATTGTGTAAAATTGTGACCTAGAGAACATGGTTAGTTGAAAAGGTAAGCTTAGGGATAGGGAAATTATAAGCCT
The DNA here is from genome assembly GCA_029844215.1 of Przewalskia tangutica. NCBI lineage: Eukaryota > Viridiplantae > Streptophyta > Magnoliopsida > Solanales > Solanaceae > Przewalskia > Przewalskia tangutica. The sequence continues at coordinate 65,178,831 of CM056729.1, forward strand.
TAGAATATTATAACAAGTTGAGACCTTAGATGTAAGGCCGTCTTGAGTAAAAGATTTTACTGTTAGTTTTTGTCGAAATAATTGGTATGCGTGAAATGCATTGTGGGAAATTCCTTGGGTTATGTAAGAAGAGTGGTAGCTTTCGGGACTTGAATAGGTAAGATTGTTCCGGATCGGGAAACAAGAGAGTTCGGCACGACGGAGGGTCGGGTTGAGGATCGACGGGTCAACCCGTAGTCGAATTAAGGCGGGTCTTTTGGGTGGTCCCGCCAGTGGTAGGGTCACGAGGGTGCTAGGCCCAAGTTTAGGTAACCATCGTATGAGTTCGTGGACGCGCTCGACCGTAATCGATCGCGACGGAAATGGCCTCAAGGAATTCGTGGCTAGTATGATGACCAAGTTTGGAGGTTGTGACTCCAAAGATTTTGGAAACTTAAGTGATGACTGAAGTGTGGCACGTATACTAGAAAGAGTTCGTGTTCGAGAAGCGGTACGAAAGGAAAGAAGTGAACACGCCGAGAGATGGAAGTGATCATTTTTGTGAAGTGAAGGTACGAAGAGAGTATCCTTTGGACAAGGAGTAAGAGTTAGTATTGGTTTACATCTGAGAGGTGATTCCTCGTTGGCGTGGATTTGGGTTTCGCGCGTATGATTATATTATGGCAGTATGGGGCATAGTTGGTTTCGTAATTATAGTAGTGAAGACTATACCGGCGCATGCATGTTTGGAGACTTAGAAGGAACATTCGGGACGAATGTTTCTAAGGGGGGAAGAATGTTATACCTCGTAGTTCCAGAGTATGTATGTGAGGACGTACGTACGAGAATATGACAGTAATTTTGGAAAGGAAGAAAGATGCGATTTTTCGACGGAAAGGTTTCCGGATTTTGTGAAGGAAAAAGGTTCGTTAATGGGAATTGGATTCCCAGATTTGGTATTCGGACATTTTGGAATATTTGAGAATTATGGAATTATATTTCCGGAATTGGTCACGTGGGGCCCACGGGAGGAATTTACGATTTGTGGGGCCCACTTTATTTTTTCGGATTTTTGGCATTACGGATATTTTCGGAAGATGAAATATTTTAGACCAATAGGAGGGCGACATGTGTCACCCTTAGGTGGCAAGGTTGGACGAAAAATTGGACAAGGATTGGCACGTTTTTCATCTTTTAAAGGCTTAAAATGTTTGGTCAAGGTTTGGTAGGATATTTGTGGAGTAGATGGATAGGTGGGACCCACACACACATGGCTCAATCTGGGCCACACACTTGCATAGATCCTAGCCCTTGAATGTCCTATAAATACCCCCTTAGTTGAAGACTTATTTCATCCACACTTTGAGAGTTTCCAAGTCTTGAAAAGTTCCCTCCCATCTCCTTGATTGTTCTCGTTTTTAAGCCCTTCCCCTTAGCCAAAGTTGTCCAAAAAAATTCTTAAAGTCTTAAGTGTTCTTCCTTAGTGTATTAGGAAGATTAGTAACCAAAAGTTAGAAAAGATTTCACACCCCTAGCCTAAATACACCCCCCTTGGCCGAAACTAGCCACACTTAGAGCCTAAGTGTTCTTCACTTTTTAGAGTTGAAGTATTAAGAGAAGTTGTTTAGAAACTTCTAAGGGTTGCTTGGAGCGGGTTGGAGCGTAAGGAATTGGAGCTAAACGTTGCTCAGGATCGACTTATACCTTGGATAATTTTGGGCTTATCGAGGTAAATAATCTTGTCCCCCTATTGTAATTGGAATTACATGTTGTAGTAATATATAGTTGAGTATACTATATATAGAATGAATATTGAAAAGAATTGAACTGTAATTACATAGAAGGATATTAAAGAAGAGAACCGAATCAGAATTACATCGACCGTATTTACGAGACTTGTGTAGTATTGTGAAGTAGAATTGAACACGCCCTGTTAGACGTAAACCCCTCTCCTGAGTTGTTGACCGGTAGCGGCCCGAGTGGAGGAGGAGATTTACGTGGTTACGGGGAGGTGTCCGAATTTTCTGTAGAATAAGGAATCTTGCATTTAGAATATTCTACGAAGAGGTCTAGGAGTGATAGGCGTTTGTGACCTTTATAGGTTGCAAGATTCACGAGTAGCGTATTCTACTCAAGAGTGGAAAAGGCTAGCGTGGTTACAAAGATCGTGGAGCGCTTTGCTAATTGTCGATAATCGCCGCAGGTATGTGAACCTCTTCCTATCCTTTCTAGCATGATGTGTTGTAAACTATGTAGTACGGTAGACGCATACGTGCTAAATGAGTTTTGGTTGGTTTAAAACATAAAGTGTTATAATAGCTTTATGGGAAGTTAGTTATAACGACTTTATGTAGGTAAAAGAATGGTTTATTGATTTTAGAAGTTAAGAGACTTGATCTTAAAAGATAAGAGACTTGACTTAATTGACTTGATATGAATTTTGTTAAAAAGTGTGAAACCTCATTCGTGAGTAATGAGTACTTGGTTTTGTTAAGAATAATGTTTTACTGATTTCGGAAATGAGAATAAGTATCGAACGAACCACTGCAGCGTTAATAAAGGAAAATGTATTGACAAATAATTAATTATATTAAAACCAGTAGAAACCTCCATCTGCATAGAAGCTAAGATAAGACAAAATGGTATTACATTTCCTAGATCATGGCTGCTTTAATAAGAATGTTATAAACAAGAATAACCTACTCACACATAAGGCATATGTTACTCGAATTGTTTTAAAAGAGAATTATGTTATTAAGTGATTAAGACTATGAACTATGAAACCTTTCGAAAATAAGAGACTTGAGTATTTGAATTTAGGCAAACTGGAACTTTTGGAAAAGAAGGTTGTTACTTGTCTTTAAAAAGGGAAATTATTTTGGTTTACTTAGAATAATAGTTACTCGGTTTTGGATACTACGAGTGTTAGTATCAGGTGACTTCTTGTGAAAGAATGGATCTTTTTATGAGAGTCTAGAAGTATGGTAATTTGCTTGTGCTTGCTTGTGATAGCCTTGTTGTGTGACAGTTGTATTCTTATGCTACCGCGTCTCTCGACGGAGGGCCGGTATATTGTTATTATTGTTACATGGACATGTCTGCACCGATGCGCACTCCGGTACGCGGTTAATCACCCGTATAATGTTATTATTGTTACATTGACATGCTCGCACCGGCGAAGAATTCGGCATGCGCGTTAATCACCCGTATATTGTTATTATTATTACATGGACATGCTCGCACCGGCGCACTCGGCACGCGCCACGCGGCGGGTTAATCACCCGGATATTGTTATTATTGTTACATGGACATGTCTACACCGACGCACTCCGGCATGTGGCCACGCGGCAGGTTGATTACCCAGATATTGTTATTATTGTTACATGGACATGTTCGCACCGATACGCACTCGGGCATGTGGCCGATGGCGTAGTTGATTACCCAGATATTGTTATTATTGTTAGATGGACATGTTCGCACCGACGCAGACTCCGGCATGTGGCTACGCGGCAGGTTGATTACCCTGTATATTGTTATTATTGTTGCATCATGGACATGTCTACACCGATGGAGAATTCCGGGCACGGCCACGACGCGACATGATTGATGTTGTGGGCATGAGACCCATAGTTATAGTTGAGTGATAACTTTGAGGGCGTGAGTCCCTGACTTGACATGACTGCTTTTATGTTGTGTACTGTATTTTGGTTATCATATATGTCTCCTGTTTTATATAGACTATTATGATTTAACTACGATTTTCGCCACATACTGTACTGTCAGATCGACCTCCTTCGGGGCCGCGTCATGCCGCAGTAGAGGTACATCGGCTGTTGATCCTCGCCATGGATCACAACAGATTGGGAAGCTCCGCTTTCTCCGAGGCTTATCTTTTCGTATGTTACCCCGAGTTGTAGGTTCTTGTACATTCGTGGTATGGGCCCCGTCTGTCATAGTTGTAGTTACATTCTTAGAGGTCTGTAGTACTGTTGTGGGAAGGGTTTGTAAAAAAAAAAGGGACTTAACTGTTCGGTTTGATATGTATGTATATATTTTGGAAGGTGACCGTTTTGGTTAGCCTGTTTCATACTTTATGTCTTGTCTCATATTTTAGTTTTTATTTCCGCTGATTTTTCTCTGATGTTGTATCACTAGGGTGCCCGGGGTAAGGCACCAGTCACGGGCCCGGGTTCGGGTCATGACAAGTACGTTGGGTTAAATTCCCGGATTTTATAATGACATGTTAGTGCCTTAAGTAAACAAAAATGAGAGTGTATATGAACAAGCTAATAAGAAGTTAGGGGATTTCTTAACTTGCTTATGTAATGTATGATAAGCCGGTGGTGCTTATGTTATGTATGGTGTTGGTGCTTATGTTATGTATGATAAGTCAGTAGTGCTTATGTTATGATCAGAGTGCTTAGTCATTATGTTATGTTTCAGAGGCTTATGTTATGTATGATGGCCATTGTGTTAGGGTAAGAGTATAAATGAGGGTAAACCCCAAGACGTTATACTACTTTCTCCGTGGTAAGAGTATAAATGAGGGTAAACCCCAAGACGTTATACCACCGCTCGTGGTAAGAGATAAACGGCGGTAAACCCCAAAGACGCGTTATACCACATGTTCCGTGGATTTGCTACCCATGATGCGAGGAATACCTCACGCGAGTCCTTATGGGCTTACGCGGTGAAATAGTCCCACGCGGCGGTACAACTATGCGAGGAATACCTCATGCGGGTCCACAGACCTATGCGGTGAAATAGTCCCGAGTAGGATTTCTTATCGATACTACGCGAGGACCTCGCTTGATCATGAGCCTCCTATTTTATGCAGATACCTTTACGGGCAGACTTATGTGATTTTATCGCGTCCCAGTTGGGTCGGGCAAGATACCTTTATGGGCGGACTTACGTGACTTATCGCGTCCCAGTTGGTACAAGATAAGCGCTCCTCCATAATGGGACGGATTAGGTTATGCAAGATACGTAAGTTATATGTTTATGAACTTGATGAGTTTTCTTATGTATGTACGTAAGAATTTGACTATACTCTTATGGAAAAATGGGAAAAGATAATAAGGTACGATTAAGTTCACGAGATGGAAATGACACTGTAGGATCCGTATTTACCCTTTCTTTATACTTGCCCCCGCCATTCTTTTTGTACAATTATGATTTGTTATCGCACTTATTTTCCGCTCCATATTCGGTACTGTTGTAATCGACTTCTTCGGGGCCGCTCATGTCCGCAGTTTAGGTATTACGCTGTGGATCCGCGAGCTTAGGATCCCGGTTCAAAGATTTTGAGACGGCTCCAATGTTCCGAGCTTGTCGTCATGGTTATGTATATTCGTGGTACGACGGCCTTGTCCGTCATAACATCGTCCAAATCTTAGAGGTGTATTCATCGTAAATCGGATCGACTAGAAATGTTTTTCCATTGTTAAACAGTGTAGACCCTTTCGGGTAAGTTATATGTTATGGCAGCCTTCTCGGCTTGGCCTTATTTTTAAAAAAAAAAACTGTTATTTATCTTCCGCAGTTTATTATGTCAGATGAATGGCGGTGCCTGTAGGGCACCGCGCCCGGGTCGGGTCGTGATAAAAGTGGTATCGAGCGCTTAGTCCTCTGAAAGTGTCTATAGACCGTGTCAGTAGTCTTGATTATCGTGTGTTGTGCACCACATCTATAATCGTGAGGCTGCAGGACATTTAGGATTGGTTTCCATTCTTCTCACTCGAGATCGTGCGATAGAGTGTTGTTAGTGGTCGCCTCCCTAACGAGTTATGTTGATTGCAACTACGAGAAAGCGCAAAGATGACCCGGTAGCGACTATGTGGATTGCGTATCGTGTTGGTAATGATTATAGTATAGTTGGTATTGTGACATACATCTATACGGAGTTATGTATGAGGGTCAGACGCGTGTTGGCTAGAATGATTTTAGATTACCAGGAGTTGGTAAAGACTAACTAGATACCGGGAAGGTATGGAACAGTTAATGAATTCTCGCCAAGGTCTTGTGTTTTATTTTGAGATAATTGGGAAAGGATGAGCTGTCTGATAGGGCAGTGAACCCTTAAGAAGTCATGTTAAGAAACCTAATGGAATACCATGTTAATATATTAAGCTACGTGGTAGGCTTAAGAGAATTGTACGGATGAGGTCCTTATAGAGTAAGTAATGGTCGTTGTGATCAAGACAGCATGGTTATGGTATTATGAGATGTTATTGTACCCGTTTACGGGGGGACGGATAAGGTAGGCTTGGTGCATGAAAAATGCGAGCCTAAGAATATTGATAACCGCCGAGACCTTAGGTATATAAGGCCTTCTCGGGCAATAAGATTTATTATAGACCAAGAATAAGAGTTAAGTGCGACGGTGGGACGGGGTGAGGACCTATTGCGGGTCGCCCCATAGCCTGAAATGGAGTGGGATCAGTTGGTAGTAGTTCCGCTACGTGACAGGGTCACGAGAGTGCAAGGCCCAAGTCTAGTTAATTGTTTTACGGGTTCGTGGACGCGTTCCACCGGAACCAGGTCGTGAGAGCCGGAAATGGCCTTATGTTGTTTAATAGAGTGACTCCAAAAGATTGGAGGCCATAATCGTTATGGGGGTTATGTATGTATGCTAGTATGAGTTGGAAGTACGGAAAGAGTGCGACCAGTAAGAAAGATAACAACCAAGTGTAAAGGAATAGAGCCTGAATCCATAAGAACCTTTCGAGGTAACTACACCCGTGAGTGTGTGGGGTGGTAGCTGAGCGGGAATATGAGATTTTCCCGGTGATGATACAGTCGTCATGTCACGACCCGACCTCGGGCCGCGACTGGTGCCCTACCTGGGCACCCTTCTATGCATACAACATAATAAACTGCGGAAGATAAATAACACTTTTTTTTTTCTTTTATAAAAAACTAAGGCCAAGCCGATAAGGTTGTCATAACATAAAAAAACTTCCCGAAAGGGTCTACACTGTTTAACAATGTAAAAACAACTCTAGCCAGTCCAGCCCACAGATGAATACAGACCTCTAAGATTTGGACAAATACTATGACGGGACAAGGCCCCGCCGCACTCGAATATACATAACCATGACGACAAGCTCCTAACATCGAGCCATCTCAAATCTTGAACCAGATCCTAAGCTCGCGGATCCACAATCAGGTACCTAAACTCATGACATGAACGCAGCCTCGAAGGGGTCGATAACAAAAATCTAATATGGAACGGAAAATAAGGTACGGTAAACAAATCATAACTGTACAAAAGAATGACATGGGCAAGTATAAAAAGGGTAAATACCAGATCCTACCATGTCATTACCATCTCGTGAACTTAATCGTACCTTATTATCTTTTCCCATTTTTACATAAAAGTTATAGTCACATTCTTACGTACATGCTTAGGAAAAACCGTCAAGTTCATTACCATATAACTTACTTACCTTGCATAACATAATCTGGCCCTTTATGGAGGGACGCCTATACTGCCCGGCCCAATCTGGGACGCGATAAAGTCACATAAGTCTGCCCATAGAGGTATACTGACCGACCCAATCTGGGACGCGATAATGTCATATAGTCTGCCTATAAAGGTATACTGCCCGGCCCATTTCTGGGACGCGATAATGTCATATAGTGTGCCCATAAAGGTATACTGCCCGACCCATTTTTGGGACGCGATAATGTCATATAGTCTGCCCATAAAGGTATACTGCCCGGCCCATTTCTGGGACGCGATAATGTCATATAGTCTGCCCATAAAGGTATACTGCCCGGCCCATTTCTGGGACGCGATAATGTCATATAGTCTGCCCATAAAGGTATACTGCCCGACCCATTTCTGGGACGCGATAATGTCATATAAAATCCGGGAATTTAACCCAACGTACTACGTACCTCTACTCCTTTAGAATGACTCTCTTTCAAATAAAACTTCCAAGATACTAATAACCGTAGTATCAAGTCATATCTACTTTTCAAGACAAGTCACAATACCTTTTAGAAATACATTTACGGGCTTCTAAATCAAGTGACTTCTTTCTTAAAAACCTTAAGCAATTGGTACCTTTAAAACAATTTTTCCTTCTTTATTTCAAATCATTTCTTTGCTTACATTACTGGAGAAAACCATTCTTTTAATCTTCCATAAAGTTGTTATAACCAACTTCCCATAAAGCCGTTATAACTCTTTATGTCTTAGACAAATTCATTCCTTTTATAACCAAGAGACTTATACTTTCAAATCAAATTTCATAGCTTTCAAAATACTTCAAGTCTCTTAACTTTTAAGAAAACAAGTTTCTTAACTTTAGAATGGCAAGAAATCAATACTTTCCAAATCAAGTATTCTATACTTTTAAATCAATTCATTTATTCCTTTAATAATCAAGTCCCATAACTTGAAAAATAAAGTCCCTTAACCCTTTAAAAATTTGAGGTTCATAGTCTTAAAACTTCATACGTAAACTCTTTTAAATTAAGTAACATATACTTTGGTGCGTTGTGAATAAGTTATACTTATTTATAACGATCTTAATCAAGTAGCCATGATCTAGAAAATGTAATATAATTTTGTCTTATCTTAGCTTCTATGCAGATGGAGAATTCTACTCATTTTAACTTAATTGATTGTCATTACATTTTCCTTTATTAACGCTGCAGTGGCTTGTTCGATACTTATTCTCATTTGTGCCGTAACTTAGCCAAGTCAACTTGTCTCCAAATACCTCCTAACGACTCTTACCAACATCCCCCATAAGACTTGGTAAGAACTTAGGATAACTTAGACATAACATTTACGTAGAGTAAATCAACATACATACCTCTTAACTTCTTAAGAGTAGAAGGAATCATGAAATAGTACCACATGTATATTCCATACATAGAATCATGTCAAAAGAAGGAAGAGGTTCACATACCTCGCGACGATTATCGACAAATAGCAAAATGCTCCAAAGTACTTCAACCAATAATGGCCATAATACGTTCATTAACCTCTAGCTTCGAACGTAGAATATTCTAAGTGCAAAGTCACTAAATTCTACGGAAAATCGGACAGCACTTCCTTTGTTTCTACATACTTTGCCACCTTTTTCAAGGCCGAATTCAATAACCAAACACGCCACATTTAAGGCTCAACAATGTAGTTAACAATAGGGGATTACACGCCTACAATACGTGTAAAATTCCGCCCCACAATTGATACGAAACTAGTTCCAATATTTAAAGCCATTCTCGGCTAACATAAACAACAACTCAAAGTCTTTCCCAATTATTTTTCAATCCAACTTCTTAGGTCTAACATGTTATATAGTCATAAACAACTTAGCAATTATAACCACCTTAATCAACTCTTTAGATAACATGCGACGACTAAACTAGTAACTAAATTGAATTACAATCTTAAAGGTTAAATCATGCAACTTTCGGATTCCATCCAAATATTCCATAACACATATCATTCCTCATAATATAATCCACATGATCATTTCTAACTACTACAACATGAAATCTTGAATTATAATAGAAAGACGGAGATTATTACCTCCTTAAGCTCAAAATGATCCAAAACCCTAAGTCGATCCTTAGCAACTCCAACTCCTTTTCTTGACGTTCCAATCCGCTATTTGCAACCTTTAGAAGCTTGTGAAAAAGTCCTCTTCTATTTCCAACTTCAAAGTTGAAGAACACCTTGGGTTGTCGCCTTGCGACTAACGTAAAAATGCGGTTTTTCCGGGATCTTTCTATTGAGATATCCTAACAATACCCTTAGGGACCTTGAGTTAAAGTCTTGTGAATAATGGATCACAAACTAAAATTTTTGTGTGGGAGAAAGTACTAAAGCCGAGAGCACCTCTAAGGCTAGCACAAGTTTCTTGAAAAATTTCTCTAAGTATGGAACTTGTCTTGCAACTAGTGTAGAATATATACTACAATGAAGGGTCTAGATTAAACCATTTGTGTGGCTAGGATGAAGGACATTAATTATCTACACAAGTGGCAAGTTGACTTAAGTCAAATATCTCAAGCTTTGAAGACTTATTCATCTTCAATGGTCAATGACCATACTACCCTTGTATAATTTCGTCCAAGACCATTGTGGGGGGGGGGGGGGTGCCACGTTTCGCCCTCCCATTCGTCCATAAAATTCTGTAACCCTCGTGGGTCCCACAAACGTAAAAATTCCTCGGGTGGGCCCCACGCGACCAAATCCGTAAAAATAAATTTCCATAATGATAATAAGTTCCATACTCTTCAATTAATGCATTTTGAGAATCTAATTCTCACCAACTAACATTTCTCCTTTCCGACGTTCGGAAGATTTTCCGTCGGAAAAACAATTCTTCCTTTCGTACCCTTTTCAAGTCTTGTGTTCCTTACATACATTCTCTTAAACATGTCCTTGAATTACGGGGTGTAACACGTCAGACCCTAGTAGACCTAGTAGAGAGGATTATGACAGACTTTGAGGTCATTATGAGAATGGGCTAGTTGGCTTCGTGAGTGCCAAGGTTGACATTTTAGTATAAGTATTGTTATGTGGCCATGGGTGACATATGTTGTAAGAAGGGTGTAGTAAAAGGAGGCTATGTCGCGCTCTAATTAGATTGGACTCCGAAAGAACATTCGAGGACGAATGTTTCTAAGGGGGGAATAATGTTACACCCCATAGTTCAAGGACATGTTTAAGAGAATGTATGTAAGGAACACAAGACTTGAAAAGGGTACGAAAGGAAGAATTGTTTTTCCGACGGAAAATCTTCCGAACGTCGGAAAGGAGAAATGTTCGTTGGTGAGAATTAGATTCTCAAAATGCATTAATTGAAGAGTATGGAACTTATTATCATTATGGAAATTTAATTTTACGGATTTGGTCACGTGGGGCCCACCCGAGGAATTTTACGTTTTGTGGGACCCACGAGGGTTACGAAATTTTATGGACGAATGGGAGGGCGACACGTGGCACCCCCACATTGGTCTTGGACGAAATTGAAGCAAGGATAGAATGGTCATTTGACCATTGTATAGATGAGCAAGTCTTGCTAGGCATTGGCTTGATTATATTGACTAAGTCAAAAGTCAAGAGAGCTTGATAATATTGACCACATCCTAGCCTTCCATTTGGATTTATCCTAGCCTTTGATTTATTTATATATACTACTACTACTACTACTAGTAGCAAGACATCCCACACTTAGAAAAATATTGCAAGAACTTGAGTCTTGGAGCATGAAGCTCTCGGCTTTGGAGAAAAAAAAGAGAAGAAAATTTTCAATTGTTGTCCAATATTCACAAGACTTTAACCCAAGGTCCCTAAGGGTATTGTAAGGATATCTCAATAGAAAGATTTCGGAAAAACGACATTTTCACGTTAGTCGCAAGGCGAAAACCTAAGGCATTTTCATAGGTTTTGATTGGAAATGGAAGAGAAGTTGGTTGTGAGCTTCTAAAGGTTTCAAATAGAGGATTGGAGCGTAAAGGAAAGGAGCTAAGAATTGCTAAGGAGCGACATTGAGTCTTGGAAATTATAAGGGCTTGTAAAGGTAAAAATTCTTGTCGTTTTAGTAATTAAGATTACTTATTGTTGTAGCTATGGATATTAGCAAGTATGAGATATATATTATGAAGTTGATAAGTGTTATGTATATTTGAACCCTAATCCGAAAACTAGTATGTTTAGCCTTGAGATTTCAATTCAATTGGATTATTAGTTTAATCGTCACATGTTATATAAGGAAGGAATTATAATTGTTAAGTTGTTTATGACAATATAACATGTTAGACCTAAGAAGTTGGATTGAAAAAGAATTGGAAAGAACTTTGTGTTATTGAATAAGTTAGCCGAGAATGACCTTGATTAAGGACTTAGTTGGTATTAATTGTGGGGCGGAATTTTACACGTATTGTAAGGCGTGTAATCCCCTTTGATTGGTTGTTGTAATGGGCCTTAAATGTGGCGTGTTTGGTTATTGAATTCGGCCTTGAAAAAGGTGGCAAAGTATGTAGAAACAAAGGAAGTGTTGTCCGATTTTCCGTAGAATTTAGTGACTTTGCACTTATAATATTCTACGTTTAAAGCTAGAGGTTTAATGGACGTATTATGGCCATTATAGGTTGAAGTACTAAGTATAGCGTATTCTACTTGAAGGATGGAATAGCTATCAAGGTTGAAGTACTTTGGAGCATTTTGCTATTTGTCGATAATCGTCGCGAGGTATGTGAACCTCTTCCTTCTTTTGACATGATTCTATGTATGGAATATACATGTAGTACTATTTCATGATTCCTTCTACTCTTAGAAGTTAAGAGGTATGTATGTTGATTTACTCTACGTAAAGGTTATGTCTAAGTTATCCTAAGTTCTTACCAAGTCTTACGGGGATGTTGGTAAGAGTCGTTAGAGGTATTTGGAGCAAGTTGACTTGGCTAAGATTACGACAAAAATGAGAATAAGTATCGAACAAGCCATCGCAGCGTTAATAAAGGAAAATGTATTGACAATCAATTAAGTTAAAATGAGTAGAATTCTCCATCTGCATAGAAGCTAAGATAAGACAAAATTGTATTACATTTTCTAGATCATGGCTACTTGATTAAGATCGTTATAAATAAGTATAACTTATTCACAACGCACCAAAGTATATGTTACTTAATTTAAAAGAGTTTACGTATGAAGTTTTAAGACTATGAACCTCAAATTCTTAAAAGGTTAAGAGACTTTATTTTTCAAGTTATGGGACTTGATTCTTAAAGGAAGAAATGAATTGATTTAAAAGTATAGAATACTTGATTTGGAAAGTTGATTCCTTGCCAATTTAAAGATAAAAGAAGCTTGATTTCAAAAGCTAAGAGACTTGAAGTATTTTGAAAGCTATGTGATTTGATTTGAAAGTATAAGTTTCTTGGTTATAAAAGGAATGAATTTGTCTAAGACATAAAGAGTTATAACGGCTTTATGGGAAGTTGGTTATAACAACTTTATGGAAGATTAAAAGAATGGTTTTCTTCAGTAATGTAAGCAAATAAATGATTTGAAATAAAGAAGGGCAAATTGTTTTAAAGGTACCAATTGCTTAAGGATTTAAAGAAAGAAGTCACTTGATTTAGAAGCCTATAAATGTATTTCTAAGAGGTATTGTGACTTGTCTTGAAAAGTAGATATAACTTGATACTACGGTTATTAGTATCTTGGAAGTTTTATTTGAAAGAGAATCATTTTAAAGGAGTAGAGGCACGTAGTACGTTGGGTTAAATTCCCGGATTTTATAATGACATGTTAGTGCCTTAAGTAAACAAAAATGAGAGTGTATATGAACAAGCTAATAAGAAGTTAGGGGATTTCTTAACTTGCTTATGTAATGTATGATAAGCCGGTGGTGCTTATGTTATGTATGGTAAGCCGGTGGTGCTTATGTTATGTATGATAAGTCGGTAGTGCTTATGTTATGTATGATAAGTCGGTAGTGCTTATGTTATGTATGATAAGCCGGTAGGGCTTATGTTATGTATGATGGCCGGTTGAGTTAGAGTAAGAGTATAAATGAGGGGTAAACTCCCAAGACGTTATACTACCTTCTCCAGGGTAAGAGTATAAATGAGGGGTAAACCCCCAAGACGTTATACCACCTGCTTCAGGGTAAGAGTATAAATGAGGGGTAAACCCCCAAGACGTTATACCACCTGTTCCGTGGATTTGCTACCCATGATGCGAGGAATACCTCATGCGAGTCCTTATGGGCTTATGCGGGTGAAATAGTCCCATGCGGTAGTGCTGACTATCACGAGGAATACCTCATGCGGGTCCACAGGACCTATGCGGGTGAAATAGTCCCAGGAGTAGGATTGCTTATCGATACTACGGCCGAGGGACCCTGCTTTGATCAAGAGCCTCCTATTTTATGCAGTATACCTTTATGAGCAGACTTATGTGATTTTATCGCGTCCCAGATTGGGCCGGGCAGTATACCTTTATGGGCAGACTTATGTGACTCTATCGCGTCCCAGTTGGTAAGCGGTATAGGCGTTCCTCCATAAAGGGCGCGTTAGGTTATGCTGAATCGTAAGTTATATGTTTATGAACTTGATGAGTTTTCTTAAGTATGCGTAATAATTTGACTATACTCTTATGGAAAAATGGGAAAGATAATAAAGTGCGATTAAGTTCACGAGATGAAAATGACACGGTAGGATCCGTAATTACCCTTTCTTTATACTTGCCTCATTCTTTTGTACGCTTATGATTTGTTCTTGTACCTTATTTTCCGTTCCATATTATATTTTGTATGACCCGCCGGAAGCTGCGTTCATGTCCATGAGTTTAGGTACGATTGTGGATCCATGAGCTTAGGATCTGGTTCAAGATTTTGAGATGGCTCGATGTTAGGAGCTTGTCGTCATGGTTATGTATATTGAAGTGCAGCGGGGCCTTGTCCCGTCATAGCATTGGTCCAAATCTTAGAGGTATGTATTCATATGTGGGCTGGACTGGCTAGAATTGTTTTTACATTGTTAAACAGTGTAGACCCTTTCGGGTAATTTTTATGTTATGGCAGCCTTATCGGCTTGGCCTTAGTTTTAAAAAAAAGAGTGTTATTTATCTTCCGCAGTTTATTATGTTGTATGAATAGAAGGGTGCCCAGGTAGGGCACCAGTCGCGGCCCGGGGTTGGGTCGTGACAGATGGCCTGAAGAGGGACGTAGCAGAGTTGTTGCTTAATGTCCAAATTAGTAACAGATCAAGGTTGAACACAAGAAGCCCAATGGGCTACTACAGGCGATTGAGATCCCGACTTAGATATGGGAGGTGATTATTATGGATCTTGTTACAGGGTGGCATCGTACTCAGAGGAAGTGCGACTCCCTGGGGGACATAGTAAACAGACTGACGAACCAGCCGTGTTTTTCCGGTTAGGACCACTTACTCGGCTGAGGATTATGCTAGATTTTATAGCAGGGAGATGGTGAGACTGCACGGGGTTCCTACTTTTATGATGTCAGACAGATGAGCTCGGTTACGGCTGACTTCTGGAGGTTTTTTCCAGAAGGTATTAGGGAAACAAGTGAGTCTTAGTGTGACATTTCACCCTCAGACCGACGGACAGGCAGAGCGTACTATCCAGGCACTTGAGGATAGGTGGCGGGCCTGTGTTCTTGATTTCAGAGATAGCCGGGAGGGTTATTTGCCTCTTGTTGAGTTACGTACGATAACATATACCCTTCCAGTATTTTCGGATGGCCCTGTATGAGGCCTTGTATGTAAGGAAGTATAGATCGCCGGTTGGTTGGTTCGACGTAGGCGCGGTTCAGCTATTTAGTCCAGACTTGATTCGTGAGTGTGGATAAGGCGAAGCTTATCCGGGAAAGATTATTACTAAGCTCAGAGTCAGCAGAAGCTTTATGCAGATAACCGACGTTGACACTTGGGGTTCAGCTTGACATTTTAGTATGAGTATGGTTATGTGGCCACATGTGGCATTATTGGTATGTAGGGGTTGTAAGGAGACTATGTCGCTATCTTTAAGTTTGACTCCCAAAAGAACATTCGGGGACGAATGTTTCTAAGGGGGGAAGAATGTTACACCCCGGAATACCAGGATATGTTTATAAGAACGTACGTAAGAACTCAAAAAAATATTAAGATTTGAGACGAGTAAAAATTTATCGGAATTTTGGAATTTGTCGGAAAACGAAATATTGCGACGAATGGGAGGGCGACACGTGTCACCCCTTAGTGGTCTTGGACGAAATTGACATGGATAAAATGATCATTTGACCATAATTGAAGATGACCAAAGTCTTGCTAAAGCTAGAGCTTGATATTGTTGACTTAGTCAAGCCACTTGGCTTGAATCCTTGTGAAACTCATCTAGGCCACCCATTTGTTCTAATATTGTTACACCCCGTAGTTCCAGGGTATGTATGTGAGGACGTACGTACGAGAATACGACGGTAATTTTGGAAAGGAAGAAAGATGTGATTTTTCGACGGAAAAGTTTCCGGATTTTGTGAAGGAAAAAGGTTCGATAATGGGAATTGGATTCCCAGATTTGGTATTTGGACTTCTTGGATTATTATATAATTATGGAATTTTATTTCCGGATTTGGTCACGTGAGGCCCACGGGGAAAATTTACGGTTTTGTGGGGCCCACTTTGTTTTGGAGATTTTGGATTTTTCGAATATTTTCGGGAGATGAAATATTTTGGACGAGTAGGGGGGCGACACATGTCACCCCGTGTACCATGTTGGCGAATGGCTAGTGGACATGTGGCTTGGAGCGGTTTGGGTGGACAAGTGGCTGGCCAACTGTCCAAATTTGTGGTGGACATGTGGTTGGTAGAATCCACACCACGTACCCCAATCTACACCACACACTTGCATAGATCTTGGCCCTTGATTTCTCTATAAATACCCCCTTGTTTGCAAGACTTTATTCATCCACATTAGAGAGGTTCCAAGGCAAAAATTATCCTCCCTCCCCTTAAGTGTTCTCGTCCAACCCCCCTCCTTTGTGTAGAAAAAATTCTTCAAGTGTTGGTATAGTCCCAAATACCTTAGCCTAGTATTTCTAGTAGTATTCCAAAGTTATTTCAATACTAGGAGCCCGGAAATTCTACTTTATTCCTTTAGTCGAAAAATGAAGCCCTAGGAAAATCTTCATAAGTTGGTTGAAGTGTTAAGAGAAGTTGTTTAGAAACTTCTAAGGGTTGCTTGGAGCGGGTTGGAGCGTAAGGAATTGGAGCTAAGCGTTGCTCATGATCGACTTATTAATCTTGGATAATTTTGGGCTTACTGAGGTAATGATCTTTGTCCCCCTATTGTAATTGGATATTACATATTGTAGTAGTTTAGAATTGTGTATAAGTTATATTAGAAGGATAATTATAAAGAACTGAACTGTATTTACATTGGGTATATTCTGATGAGCTTGTAGTATTATTGTGGGCGATGTTGTACACGTCAGGTTAGGCGTGTAACCCCTCTTGAGTTGTTGGCTTGGTAGCGGGCCTTGATAGAGGAGGAGATGTATGTGGTTGCGGGGAGAGTCTTGATTTTAGTAGAATAAGGAACCTTGTACTTTGAAATGTTCTACGAAGGGATCTAGAAGTTGATAGACGTTTTGTGGCCTTTATAGGTTGAAGTACTACGAGTAGCGTATTCTACTTGAAGGGTGGAAAAGGCTAGCAGGGTTATAGTACTTTGGAGTGTTTTGCTAATTGTCGATAATCGTCGCGAGGTATGTTAACCTCTTCCTATCTTTTCTAGCATGATGTTGTGAACTATGTAGTACGGTAGGCGTCGTGTGCTAAGCAATTTTGGTTGATTTTAAAAGATAAGAGACTGGACTTATATTTTGACTTGGTATGAAATGTGAAGAACTTGAATTGTGTTAAAGTAGTGAAACCTCATTCGTGAGTAATGAGTACTTGGTCTAGAAAAAAGAATAAGTTATATTAATTTCGGAAATGGGAATAACTATCGAACAAGCCATTGTAGCGTTAATAAAGGAAAATTTAATGACAATTAATTATATTAAAAACAGTAGAAACCTCCATCTGCATAGAAGCTAAAATAAGACAAAATTGTATTACATTTCCTAGATCATGGCTGCTCTAATAAGAATTATTATAATCAAGTTTTGATTTTCTTAAAATTCCAAAGTAAGGAACTTGATTTCTAAAAGAAAAGAGACTTAAGAATTTGAAGTGTTTTGGTTTAAAAGAAAGGCAGGGTTTTGTCTTAAATTTGTTTAAAACATAAAGTGTTATAATAACTTTATGGGAAGTTAGTTATAACGACTTTATGAAAACAAAAGAATGGTTTTATTATTGGATTTAAAATGGTAACTTGATTTTGGGAAAAGAAGTAACTTGAGTTTAAAAGTATACTTGGCGTTGTTTTAAAAAGTGTAAAGTACTTGATTTTAAACATAAGCGTGTTTGGTACTACGGATAATAGTATCGAGTTGTGTTTTCGTAAAGAGATCTTTTGAAAGGATTAACGTATGTAGTACTTTGGGGTTAAAACGGATTTGTTGTCATAAAATGGAAGTCTAAGAGTATGTTAATTTACCTATGCTAGTTGTGATAGCCTTGGTGGTATTACTATGTTACGCGTCTACCGGTTGGAGGGCGGTGACTTGTTGTGAATTTGTTGGGCGTCTGGCGGTGACGGAGGATTCACGGTATGCTTCCATTTTATTTGATCTTGGCCATGCTTATCTGATGAGAGATCTTGGGGCATGCGACCGAGGATGCGGGTTAGATGCGTCGTTTCATTGGATGTCTGCGTGTGGAGGATTCCACGGGTATGCTTCCATTGTTATTATCACGTGGACATGTCTACAGATGAGGATTCGGGGCGTGTGGCCGTGCGGGTTAAACTCGGTATATTATTATTGTCACATGGGCATGTCTACACCGATGAGGATTCGGGCCATGTGACCATTACTATTATTCCATGGGCTAGCTCCCCGTGAAGACCTGTCTGCAGATGAGGATTAGGGGCATGGTATATGCGATCATTATTCCATGGGCTAGCTCCCGTGAAGACTGCGCTGCGATGAGGATCTGAGGGCGCGTTATGGCCATATTACACGATGAGGATTAGGGACATGCGGCGCGTATATATATATATATATATATTTATATATGTATGGCGCGGTGAGGTAGGATGCCAGGTCACGTGGTTATATGTTACACCTACGGTGGCGGTGATGGAGGATTCCACAGGCGGAGGTATATATATATGTATTGTATATGTATGCGTAGACGGTGAGGTAGGATGCCGCAGGCGCGTCACGTAGTATGATTTATGTCATAGGCTGGCGATGAGGAAGGAATTCCACGGGCATGAGTGATGACTTGAGGCGTGAGTCCCAGACTAGACTGGCCTTATATGTTGTGTCTTGTAGTTCGGTTATCATACATGTCTCTGCTTTATATAGACTATTATGATTTCATTTCTGATATTTTGATTTCACATACAGTACTGTTATGCGACCTCGCCCGAAGTGCGTTACATCTGCGGTAGAGTACACGGTTGTTGATCCTCGCTCATAGGATCACGATTCAGCATTTTAGGAAGCTCCGTTTCTCGGAGGCTTATCTTTGGTATAGGCCACTGTCATAGTAGGTACTTGTACATTCGGGGTATGGCGGGGCCACTGTCCGTCATAGTTGTGGTTACATTCTTAGAAGTGCAGTAATCTTGTTGTGGGCATGGTTTGTAAGGGATTTAAGCTTCGTGTTGATATTTATATATACGAAGGTAGCAGATTTTAGTTAGTGTTATACCGTATTTCAGTATGTGCGTGGGGCGTGCGTAGAAAAGTTTGGGCTTTTAAGTAGGCTTGGCGAATTATTTTTGTGCCTGACACGATTAGAGTCGTTTTTCGGCGAAACGTTTACGACTTGCGAAGGAAAATTCGGCTATGTCATTTTTAATTTTTGCGGATTTTTAGAGAAGAAGCGTGTTGGACCAGCGAGAGGCGCCACGGCACCTGCCGTTAGCGAAAAATTGTGGGCGTCCTTTGGATGATTTGGCCATTGTTTTGGTCAAGGGTTGGTAGGATATTTTGGTGGTAGATGGATAAGGTGCACATGGATGAATCTTGACCTACACTTGCCTTGCACTTGGCATGATCTTGGCCGTTGGTTGTCCTTTGCTTGACTATAAATACCACTCCCCTTTGAAGACTTCTTCATCCAAAAATTGTGCTAAGTCTAAAAATCCTCTCCCCTCTCTTGTAGTATCTCGTCCTAGCCTCTCCTCCCCTTGGCGAGAGCCACTCCCCTTGGCCAGAGTACCACTCCTAGTGGGGTTGGCAGAGGTATACACCACTTGTGGTGTTGTCTCGTATAAATACACCCTCTTGGTAGAAATACTCTCAAAGTATTGTTACTATACCCAAATTACCTTAGCCATATACCTTGTAGTATTCCAAAGATACCTCTGTCGTGAGGCAGGAAATACTCTAGTATGTCCTTTGTCTCAAGCCAAGACCCTAAGGAAAAATCTCCATGGTTGGTTGGAGTATTAAGAAGAAGTTGCGTGGAACTTCTAAGGGTTAGTTGGGCGGGTTGGAGCACCGGAGTAGGAGCTAAGCGTTGCTAAGGGTGACGTTTATACTTGGATAATTATGGGCTTATCGAGGTAAATATCTTGTCCCTATTGTAATTGGAAATTACATGTTGTAGGAATATATAGTTGAAGTATACTATATATAGCGAACATAGTTTTGAGGAAATGTCTTTGGACTTAATCCTGAATTTAAAGAAGAGAGAATTGGGTGTACTTACATGGGTGTATTCTGATGAACTTGTGTAGTTTGTGGGTAGGAAGGGCTGCCCAAATTTCCGTAGAATCTTGTATCTAGATTTACTCTGGGATAGTCTAGACTTTGATAGACTCGTATAACCTTTATAGGTTGATGTTACGTGAGTAGCATGTGCTCTTGAAAGGTGGACAAGGCTAAGCGGGTTATAGCGATGGGCGATTTGCTAATAGTCGATAATCGTCGCGGTATGTGATTCTTCCTATCCTCTTGAGCATGATATTTTAAAAGAATATATATATATAGTACGGTAGGCGTCTGCGTGCTAATTGAGCGTGGTTATGCGGCAATGTCTTTTGACTTAAGCTGAATAATAAGAATCTTGAAGTATTTCAGAGAATTAAGCTTGTTTTTGAAAGAAGAGTAATACTTGGTTTTAAAAGCTTAAGAGTTATACTAGCTTTATGGGAAGTTAGGTATAACGGCTTAAGAATGATAAAATGAATGATTTATTGAAGTAAAGTGACTTGATCTTAAAAGATAAGAGACTTGACTTAAAATGAATTAATATGAATTTTGTGTGAAACCTCATTCGTGAGTAATGAGTGCTTGGTTTTAAAAGGAATAATGTTTCTTGATTTGAAATCAGAATGAGTATCGACAAACCACTGCAGCGTTAATAAAGGGAAATGTTTTGAATAAATGAAGTATTATTAAAATCAGTAGAAACCCCCATCTGCATAGAAGCTAAGATGAGACAAAATGATATTGCATTTCCTAGATCATGGCTGCTTAATAAGATTGATTATGAACAAGAATAACCTACTCACATATAGGGCATATGTTTCTCAGATTGTTTAAAAGAGAATTATATTCTTAAATGAATAAGACTATGAACTACGAAACCTTTCTAAAATAAGAAACGTGAACATTTGAAATTAGGCAAACTTGAACGTTTGGAAAATAATGTTGTTACTTGATTTTACAAAGGGAAGTGTTTTGGTTTACTTAAAAAGACAGTCACTCTATTTTATACTACGGGTATTGTGTGACTTACGTGAAGAAAGCGGATCTTTTAAAGAGTTGATGTATGAAGTACTTTGGGGATAGATGCGAACTTGTTAGCATAAAGTACCTTGTGTGAATAACTTGATTGTGTTGGTTTGTGATAACCTTGTAGTACTTTCTTGTTGATTTGATAAGTAAACATGTTAGGATGCTACGTGTGTTAGTATCTTGTGATTGTTATGTAAAGGGTCATTCTTGTTGGGCTTACGTTGTTAAGCGTTAAGCGTTATCTTGTTATTGTATCACATACCCTTGACTTATTATCACAGGGCTTGCCACGCGATGCGGTCTATCGGCTATGCGGTCTATGAGAATATGCGGGCGGCGGTATGCTCGAGATTGATCATTCGGTGTTTAGCCCGTCACGAGAGATGCCTATCACGATGCTTTGAGGTATGCGGTCTTTGAGGACTATGCGAGCTGCGGAAGTCGGCGGATCTGGGGTTAAAGCGCCTCCGATCGAGGTATACCTCGAGCGGTATGCGAGACCATGATTCGAGAATACCTCATGCGGGTGCATGTGTGACCTATCGCGGGCTGCGGTAAGTTCGAGGATAGGCAGCGCCTTGCGGTGATCTGCGGCGAGTGGCGGCCGATCGTGGTGCGATGCAGAAAGACCTCGTGATCTGATTTATGGCATTTTAGTGCGTGGGTTTTAGTAGTCGGCTATGCCTTCGTACTTACCGTGCGGTTATTGTGATGACTTTGAGGCGTGAGTCACGACTTGACATGACTACTTATTTATTGTGAGCTGTAGTTTGGTTATCATACATGTCTCTGCTTTATATAGACTACTATGATTTCATTTCTGATATTTATTTTGATTTCACATACTGTATTTTTGTTATCGACCTCCTTGAAGTGCGTTCATCTGCGCGAGTAAAGGTACACCGATCGTTGATCCTCGCTCTTAGGAGTCCTGATTCGTTTAGAAAGCTCCGTTTCTCGGAGGCTTATCTTGGTATAGTCCTGTTGTTGTAGGTGCTTACATTCGGGGTATGGCGGAAGACCTGTCGTCGTTGTTATCATATCATTCGTAAGTGCAGTAATCTTGTTGTAGGCGGGGTTGTAATGGGATATAGCTGTTCAACTTATTATTTATATATCACGAAGGTAGTTTTTGGTTGCTTTGTCTTCTTATTTCCTTTGTCTTATTGCATTGGCTTCATGTTATTGTTTATGTTCCGCTGATTTTCTCGATGTATGACTACTTGGGTGCGGGTAAGGCACGATCCACGAACCGAGCATTCGTGACAAAAGTGGTATCGAAGCGATTAATCCTCGGAAAGTGTCTACGGACCGTATCGATGAAGTCTTGATTATCGGTGTGTTGTGCACCACACCAATAATCGAGGCTATAGGATATTTAGGATTAGTTTCCATTCTTTTCACTCGAGATCGTGCCTTAGATCTGTGTTGTAAGTTGGACCTCTAACGTATTTCTTTCCCTTACCGTTATGCCTCGCGTAGGCGCAAACCGGGCCGGAGAAGCGAGCGTGAGAGATGCGAGTAGAGTCTGAGAGGTTCACGAGGCAGGCCCGATTATCACACAGGGTAGTGCTTCATTCGGGAGTTATGCTCGTCGCGGCCCGTGAGTTTAGCAATGGCGGCGATTCCTACTGCGGCCATGATATTTGAACGCTTGATTCCGGCCAGGGGCGAGAGAATATGGATTGCAAAGCGACCCTATTACTAACTATGGATTTGGCTACGGAGAGTATACGATGTCTGCGAGTCTTGATGACTATCTAAGAGAGGTTGTGCGAAAATTCTTGATTAAGCTTGAGCATGGCCTGCATGCGGGCTTATGCGCGGCGAGCCAAGCGTAAGTCAGCGGGTTAACGAAGGCGAGAAGAGGGCGAGCGGCAAGGTCCTTTGGTAACTTCGGCGAGTCACCTCACGGCGGATTTGATTATGCACATCCACGGTCTGAGAGAGGTCCTCACGGGGTTGGGGCGTTCGGGTTATGCGAGGAGTTGGTGAGCTCGGACGCCGGTTCACGGTGTGGAAGAGCGTCATCGGGAATGTCGTCTTTGTTGGTACTTGTTGTACTGCGGCCGTCGGGGCAGTGTCGAAAAGGTGTCCTAGTAGGAGGATGCAAGTAGGAGGACTCGGCGCCCGGGATCGGTGGGTAGTTCGTTACGCCACAGCTATCGCCCTACAGGCGGGTTTGATTAAACGACTAAGAGTGAAGCGGTGAATATAGATATATCCTTAACCCTCAGAGATCGGTATGTGTGATAAGATGGGTATATCATAAGTGCTATGTTACGATGGCGTGTGTTAGTTGTGATTAGGAATCATGGTTAGTGCAGGGAGAGAGTGGGGATAGGAAAAGTGTGAGCCTTAGAGCTTTATCGTGGAGACCTTAGAGGCAAGGCAATCTTGAGAAAAGATTACATTTGTGTTTAACCCTTATCGAGTGCATAGTGCACGTGAGCTATGCTTGTGGGATAAGTCCACGAGTAGTGTGAAATGAAGAGGGTAGTTGAGCTAAGAAGACGCTAGGTTTTAAATGCGTGATTAGTGAAATTGTTCGGATCGGGAGCTAGTGTTTTGGCGTTGCGGGTCGGGTTGAGGCCGCGTTGCGGGTCATCCAGCGGCCTGTTTGGTGGTGGGGTCTGTTTTTGGTGTTCCCGCCTTGTGGTAAGTCATGAGGTGTTAGGCCCGTGTTTAGTTAACCAGTCTGAGTTCGTGGATCGTTCGACGATGGTCGGGCGATGGGGTCGACCCATCGTGTCTTTCGGTCGGGACCGTTGCTTGGCGGTGATGATATATCGAAGGTTGTAAAGGCTGCGGGGTGCCTACCTTCGCCTTATCTGAGCAGTGGAGCCAGTGCGGTGTTTCTTTTCTAGAGGTTTTACGAGCGGGGTTAGGAACTCGGGTAAGTCTCGTGTCGCGTTCGCCTCGGGCGGTGTTTGGATTTGAGGGTAGTTGTGAGGATTGTTGTCTCTGTTGGGAAGTGTTTAAGCTACCATTTCGTGTTCGGATGTTGCCTTATGAAGCCTTGTAGGGCGGAAGTGTAAGTTCTTGGTCGATTGGTTCGATGTTGGCAAGGTTGAGATAGTTGGTTGAGCTTGTTCCGGTAATGTGGTTAGGGTGAAGCTTGTCTAGAAGAGGTTTTGGCGGCTCGGAGGAATCGTGCGGATAATCGGCGGCAGCTTAGAGTTCGAGTTGGTCGGTCTTCTTGAAGGTACCACCGGATAGGGTGTGGCGAGTTTTGAAGCTGACGATGTGAAATGTGGTAAGAGTTCGAGTGTACAAGAAAGTGCGACACGTAAGGAAGAAGCGAGCATGTATGGCGAGCATAGATGTGATCATTTCTTTTGTAAAGAGAAGGTCACGAAGGAAGTATATTTTAGACCCCGGAGAGAGGTGTTTGTGGTGATGTTAGAGGTGTTTCCTCGTGGACTTGGATGTAAGTATTTTGCGCAAGTTGTTTCTGTGGCCATGTGTGGCAAGGATTGTTTCGTAAGTATAGTAGTGAAGACTATACTGGCGCACGTTTGTTTTTGAGACTTAGAAGGAACATTCGGGACGAATGTTTCTAAGGAGGAGAATGTTATACCGTATTTCAGTATATGCGTGAAATGCGTGCGTAGAAAAGTTTGGGCTTTTAAGTAGGCTTGGCGAATTATTTTTGTGCCTGACACGATTAGAGTCGTTTTTGACGAAGCGTTTTACGACTTGCGAAGGAAAATTCGGCTATGTCATTTTTAATTTTTGCGGATTTTTCAGAAGGCAACGTGTTGGACAGCGAGAGCGCGCTTGGCACCCTACCGTTGGCGAAAATTGTGGCGTCCTTTGGGCGATTTGGCCATTGTTTTGGTCAAGGGTTGGTAGGATATTTTGGTGGTAGATGGATAAGGTGCACATGGATGAATCTTGACCCTACACTTGCCTTGCACTTGGCATGATCTTGGCCATTGGTTGGCCTTTGCTTGACTATAAATACCACTCCCCTTTGAAGACTTCTTCGTCAAAATTGTGCTAAGTCTAAAAATCCTCTCCCCCCTCTCTTGTAGTATCGCGTCCTAGCCTCTCCCTCCCCCTTGGCGAGAGCCCCTCCCATGGCGAGTACCCACTCTGAGTGGGGTTGGTAGAGGGTATACACCCTTGTGGTGTTGTCTCGTATAAATACCCCTCTTGGTAGAAATACTCTCCAAAGTATTGTTACTATACCCAAATTACCTTAGCCATATACCTTGTAGTATTCCAAAGATACCTCTATCGTAGAGCAGGAAATACTCAGTATGTCCTTTTGTCTCAAACCAAGACCCTAAGGAAAAATCTCCATAGTTGGTTGGAGTATTAAGAAGAAGTTGCGTGGAACTTCTAAGGGTTGGTTGGAGCGGGTTGGAGCACCCGGAGTAGGAGCTAAGCGTTGCTGGGGTAGCGTTTATACTTGGATAATTATGGGCTTATCGAGGTAAATATCTTGTCCCCTATTGTAATTGGAAATTACATGTTGTAGGAATATATAGTTGAAGTATACTATATATAGAATGAACATAGTTTTTGCGGCAATGTCTTTGGACTTAAGCACGAATTTAAAGAAGAGTGAATTTGTACTTACATGGGGTGTATTCTGATGAACTTGTGTAGTTTGTGGGTAGGGAAGGGCTGCCCAAATTTCCGTAGAATCTTGTATCTAGATTTACTCTCTGGATAGTCTAGACTTTGATAGACTCGTATAACCTTTATAGGTTGATGTTACGTGAGTAGCATGTGCTCTTGAAAGGTGGACAAGGCTAGTAGGGTTATAGCGTGGGCGATTTGCTAATAGTCGATAATCGTCGCGAGGTATGTGATTCTTCCTATCCTCTTGAGCATGATATTTTAAAAGAATATATATATATAGTACGGTAGGCGTCGGCGTGCTAATTGAGCGTGGTTATGCGGCAATGTCTTTTGACTTAAGCTGAATAATAAGAATCTTGAAGTATTTCAAGAGAATTAAGCTGTTTTTGAAAGAAGAGTAATACTTGGTTTTAAAAGCTTAAGAGTTATACTAGCTTTATGGGAAGTTAGGTATAACGGCTTAAGAATGATAAAATGAATGATTTATTGAAGTTAAGTGACTTGATCTTAAAAGATAAGAGACTTGACTTAAAATGAATTAATATGAATTTTGTGTGAAACCTCGTTCGTGAGTAATGAGTGCTTGGTTTTAAAAGGAATAATGTTTCTTGATTTGAATCGAATGAGTATCGACAAACCAACTGCGGCGTTAATAAAGGAAATGTTTTGAATAAATGAAGTATTATTAAAACCAGTAGAAACCCCATCTGCATAGAAGCTAAGATGAGACAAAATGATATTACATTTCTAGATCATGGTGCTTAATAAGATTGATTATGAACAAGAATAACCTACTCACATATAGGGCATATGTTTCTCAGTTGTTTAAAAGAGAATTATATTCTTAAATGAATAAGACTATGAACTACTGAAACCTTTCTAAAATAAGAAGCGTGAACATTTGAAATTAGGCAAACTTGAGCGTTTGGAAAATAATGTTGTTACTTGATTTTACAAAGGAAGTGTTTTGGTTTACTTAAAAAAACCAGTCACTCTATTTTATACTACGGGTATTGTGTGACTTACGTGAAAAAGCGGATCTTTTAAAGAGTTGATGTATGAAGTACTTTGGGGATAGATACGAACTTGTTAGCATAAAGTACCTTGTGTGAATAACTTGATTGTGTTGGTTTGTGATAACCTTGTAGTACTTTCTTGTTGATTTGATAAGTAAACATGTTAGGATCTACGTGTGTTAGTATCTTGTGATTGTTATGTAAAGGGTCATTCTTGTTGGGCTTACGTTGTTAAGCGTTAAGCCGTTATCTTGTTATTGTATCACATACCCGCGACTTATTATCTGAGGGCTTGCCACGCGATGCGGTCTATCGGCTATCTGTCACGATCTATGAGAATATGCGGGCGTGGTATGCTCGAGTTGATCATTCGGGTGTTTAGCCCGTCACGAGGATGCCTATCACGGTCTTTGAGGACTATGCGGTCTTTGAGGACTATGCGGGCTGCGGAAGTCGGCGGATCTGAGGTTAAGGCGCCTCCGTCGAGGTATACCTCGAGCGATGCGAGACCGTGATTCGAGAATACCTAAATGCGGTGCATGTGTGACCTATGCGGGCTGCGGTAAGTTCGAGGATAGGCGCGCGGTGATGATCTGCGAGCGAGTGGCGGCCGATCATGTGGTGCGATGCAGAAAGACCTCGTGATCTGATTTATGGCATTTTTGGTGCGTGGGTTTTAGTAGTCGGCTATGCCTTCGTACTTACGTCTGCGGTTCTATTGTGATGACTTTGAGGCGTGAGTCCACGACTTGACATGGCTTATTTATTGTGAGCGTAGTTTGGTTATCATACATGTCTCTGCTTTATATAGACTACTATGATTTCATTCTGATTTATTTTCAGATTTCACATACTCGGTACTTTTGTTATGACCTCGCCGAGTGCGTTCATCCGCGGTAAAAGGTACACCGATCGTTGATCCTCGCTCTTGGTCACGATTCGGCGTTTGGGAAAGCTCCGTTTCTCCGAGGCTTATCTTGGTATAGTCCTGTTGTTGTAGGTGCTTACATTCGGGGTATGGCGAACCACTGTCCGTCGTTGTTATCATATCATTCGTAGAAGTGCATGTAATCTTGTTGTGGGCGGGGTTGTAATGGGATATAGCTGTTCAACTTATTATTAATATATCTGAAGGTAAGTTTTTGATTGCATGTCTTCTTATTTCAACTGTCTTATTGCATTGGCCGTATGTTATTGTTTTATGTTCCTGATTTTCTACGATGTATGACTACTTGGGTGCGGGTAAGGCACGATCACGAAGCCGGGCAGGTCGTGACAAAAGTGGTATCGAGCGATTAATCCTCGGAAAGTGTCTACGGACCGTATCGATGAAGTCTTGATTATCGGTGTGTTGTGCACCACGCGATGTCGAGGCTATAGGATATTTAGGATTAGTTTCCATTCTTCTCACTGCGAGATCGTGCCTTAGATGCGTTGTAAGTTGGACCTCTAACGTATTTCTTTCCCTTGCCGGTATGCCTCGCGTAGGCAAGCCGGGCCCGGAGAGCAAGCGATCGAGGAGATGCGAGTAGAGTGCGAGAGGTTACGAGGGCACGAGCCCGATTATCACACAGGGTAGTGCTTCATTCGGGAGTTATGCTCGTCACCAGCCCAGTGAAGTTTAGCGGCGGCGGTTCCTCTGCGGCCATGATATTTGAACCTTGGTTCCACGGCCAGGGGCGAGAGAATATGGATTGCAAAGAAGCGACCACATTACTAGCTATGGATTTGGCTGCAGAGAGTATACCGATGTCTGCGAGTCTTGATGACTATCTAAGAGAGGTTGTGCAGAGAAATTCTTGATTGAAGCTTGAGCATGGCCTGCATGCGGGCTTATCGCGGCGAGCAGAAAGCGTAAGTCAGCGGGTTGAAGGGCGCGAGAAGAGGGCGAGCGGCGAGTCGCTGGTAACTTTCGGCGATCACCTCGCGTGGATTTGATTATGCACATCCACGGTCTGAGAGGTCTCGCGGGGTTCGGGGCGTTCGGGTTATGCGAGGAGTTGGTGAGCTCGGACGCCGGTTCACGGTGTGGCGACGTCATCGGGAATGTCGTCTTTTGTTGGTACTTGTTGTACTGCGGCCGTCGAGGCAGTGTCGAAAGTGTCCTAGTAGGAGGATGCAGTAGGAGGACTCGGCCGGGATCGGTGGGTAGTTCGTTACCCCTAGCTATCGCGCCTGCAGGCGAGTTTGATTAGAGCGACTAAGGGAGTGAAGCAGTAGATATAGATATATCCTTAACCCTCTAGAGATCAGTATGTGTGATAAGATGGGTATATCATAAGTGCTATGTTCTGATAGCAGTGTGTTAGTTGTGATTAGGAATCATGGTTAGTAACCGGGAGAGATTGGGGGGATAGGAAAAATGTGAGCCTTAGAGCTTTATACGTGGAGACCTTAGAGGCAAGGCAATCTTGAGAAAAGATTACATTTGTGTTTAACCCTTATCGGAGTGCATAGTGCACGTGAGCTATGCTTGTGGGATAAGTCCCTGAGTAGTGTGAAATGAAAGAGGGTAGTTGAGCTAAGAAGACCGCTAGGTTTTCGTAACGTGATTAGTGAAATTGTTCCGGATCGGGGAGCTAGTGTTTTGCGGCGTTCGGGTCGGGTTGAGGCCACGTTGCGAGTCAACCCGCGGCACTGTTTAGTGGTGGGGTCAGTTTGTGGTGATCCGCCTTGTGTAGGGTCATGAGGTGTTAGGCCCGTGTTTGAATTAACGTGTCTGAGTTCGTGGATCGTTCGACCCGATGGTCGGGCGATGGGGTCGACCATCGTGTCTTTCGGTCAGGACCGTTGCTTGGCAGTGATGATATATCGGAAAGGTTGTAAGGCTGCACGGGGTGCCTACCTTCACCTTATGTGACAGTGGAGCCAGTGCAGTTTGTTTCTTTCTAGAGGTTTTACGAGCGGGGTTAGGAACTTCGGGTAAGTCTCGTGTCGCATTCGCCCTCGGGCGGTGTTTGGATTTGAGGGTAGTTGTGAGATTGTTGTCTCTGTTGGGAAGTGTTTAAGCTACCATTTGATGTTCGGATGTTGCCTTATGAAGCCTTGTAGGGCGGAAGTGTAAGTTCTTAGTCGATTGGTTCGATGGTGGCGAGTTGAGATAGTTAGTTGAGCTTGTTCCGGTAGTTGTGGTGAAGCTTGTCTAGAAGAGGTTTTGGCGGCTCGGAGGAATCGTGCGGATAATCGGCGGCGACAGAGTTCGAGTTGGTCGGTCTTCTTGAAGGTACCACCGGATAGGGTGTGACGAGTTTTAGGCGAAGCGATAACAGAAATGTGGTAAGAGTTGAGTGTACAAGAAAGTGCGACACGTAAGGAAGAAGCGAGCATGTATGGCGAGCATAGATGTGATCATTTCTTTTGTAAAGAGAAGGTCTGAAGGAAGTATATTTTAGACCCGGAGAGAGGTGTTTGTGGTGATGTTAGAGGTGTTTCCTCGTGGACTTGGATGTAAGTATTTTTGCATGAGTTGTTTCTATGGCCGTGTGTGGCAAGGATTGTTCGTAAGTATAGTAGTGAAGACTATCTTGGCGCGTTTGTTTGAGACTTAGAAGGAACATTGGGACGAATGTTTCTAAGGAGGAGAATGTTATACCGTATTTCCAGTATATGCGTGGGGCGTGCGTAGAAAAGTTTGGGCTTTTAAGTAGGCTTGGCGAATTATTTTTGTGCCTGACACCCGATTAAGTCGTTTTTGGCGAAGCGTTTTACGACTTGCGAAGGAAAATTCGGCTATGTCATTTTTAATTTTTGCGGATTTTTAGAGAGGCGAACGTGTTGGACCAGCGAGAGCGCGGCAGCACCTCTCATGGGCGGAATTGGTGGGCGTCCCTTTGGACGATTTGGCCATTGTTTTGGTCAAGGGGTTGGTAGGATATTTTGGTGGTAGATGGATAAGGTGCACATGGATGAATCTTGACCCTACACTTGCCTTGCACTTGGCATGATCTTGGCCATTGGTTGGCCTTTGCTTGACTATAAATACCCATCCCTTTGAAGACTTCTTCGTCAAAATTGTGCTAAGTCTAAAATCCTCTCCCCCCTCTCTTGTAGTATCTCGTCCTAGCCTCTCCCTCCCCCCTTGGCGAGAGCCCTCCCACAGCGAGAGTACCCCTCCAGTGGGGTTGGTAGAGAGTATACACCACTTGTGGTGTTGTCTCGTATAAATACCCCCCCTCTTGGTAGAAATACTCTCCAAAGTATTGTTACTATACCCAAATTACCTTAGCCATATACCTTGTAGTATTCCAAAGATACCTCTATACGTAGAGCCAGGAAATACTCTGGTATGTCCTTTGTCTCAGCCAGACCACTAAGGAAAAATCTCCATAGTTGGTTGGAGTATTAAGAAGAAGTTGCGTGGAACTTCTAAGGGTTAGTTGGAGCGGGTTGGAGCACCGGAGTAGGAGCTAAGCGTTGCTGGGGTGACATTTATACTTGGATAATTATGGGCTTATCGAGGTAAATATCTTGTCCCTATTGTAATTGGAAATTACATGTTGTAGGAATATATAGTTGAAGTATACTATATATAGAATGAACATAGTTTTGCGGCAATGTCTTTGGACTTAAGCTGAATTTAAAGAAGAGAATTGGTGTACTTACATGGGGTGTATTCTGATGAACTTGTGTGGTTGTGGGTAGGGAAGGGCTGCCCAAATTTCCGTAGAATCTTGTATCTAGATTTACTCTAGGATAGTCTAGACTTTGATAGACTCGTATAACCTTTATAGGTTGATGTTACGTGAGTGGCATGTGCTCTTGAAAGGTGGACAAGGCTAAGTAGGGTTATGGCCAGTGGGCGATTTGCTAATAGTCGATAATCGTCGCGAGGTATGTGATTCTTCCTATCCTCTTGAGCATGATATTTTAAAAGAATATATATATATATATGCGGTAGGCGTCGGCGTGCTAATTGAGCGTGGTTATGCGGCAATGTCTTTTGACTTAAAGCCTGAATAATAAGAATCTTGAAGTATTTCAAGAGAATTAAGAACTATTTTTGAAAGAAGAGTAATACTTGGTTTTAAAAGCTTAAGAGTTATACTAGCTTTATGGGAAGTTAGGTATAACGACTTAAGAATGATAAAATGAATGATTTATTGAAGTTAAGTGACTTGATCTTAAAAGATAAGAGACTTGACTTAAAATGAATTAATATGAATTTTGTGTGAAACCTCATTCGTGAGTAATGAGTGCTTGGTTTTTAAAGGGATAATGTTTCTTGATTTGAAATCGAGAATGAGTATCGACAAACCAACTGCGGCGTTAATAAAGGAAATGTTTTGAATAAATGAAGTATTATTAAAACTGTAGAAACCCCATCTGCATAGAAGCTAAGATGAGACAAAATGATATTACATTTCCTAGATCATGTTGCTTAATAAGATTGATTATGAACAAGAATAACCTACTCACATATAGGGCATATGTTTCTCAGTTGTTTAAAGAGAATTATATTCTTAAATGAATAAGACTATGAACTCTGAAACCTTTCTAAAATAAGAAGCGTGAACATTTGAAATTAGGCAAACTTGAGCGTTTGGAAAATAATGTTGTTACTTGATTTTACAAAGGAAGTGTTTTGGTTTACTTAAAAAGACGATCACTCTATTTTATACTCACGGGTATTGTGTGACCTCTGTGAAAAAGCGGATCTTTTAAAGAGTTGATGTATGAAGTACTTTGGGGATAGATACAGAACTTGTTAGCATAAAGTACCTTGTGTGAATAACTTGATTGTGTTGGTTTGTGATAACCTTGTAATACTTCTTGTTGATTTGATAAGTAAACATGTTAGGATGCTACGTGTGTTAGTATCTTGTGATTGTTATGTAAAGGGTCATTCTTGTTGGTCTTACGTTGTTAAGCGTTAAGCCCGTTATCTTGTTATTGTATCACATACCCGTGACTTATTATCACAGGGCTTGCCACGCGATGCGGTCTATCGGCTATCGGTCTATGAGACTATGCGGGCGGCGGTATGCTCGAGTTGATCATTCGGGTGTTTAGCGTCACGAGATGCCTATCATGCGGTATTTGAGGACTATGCGGTCTTTGAGGACTATGCGGGCTGCGGAAGTCGGCGGATCTGGGGTTAAAGCGCCTCCGTCACGGGGTATACCTCGGTGATGCGAGACCGTGATTCGAGGAATACCTCATGCGGGTGCATGTGTGACCTATCGCGGAGGCTGCGGTAAGTTCGAGGATAAGGCGCGCGGTGATCTGCGGGCGAGTGGCGGCCGATCATGTAGTGCGATGCAGAAAGACCTCGTGATCTGATTTATGACATTTTTGAGTGCGTAGGTTTTAGTAGTCGGTTATGCCCGTACTTACCGTGCGGTTATTGTGATGACTTTGTGGCGTGAGTCACGACTTGACATATTGCTTATTTATTGTGAGCGTAGTTTGGTTATCATACATGTCTCTGCTTTATATAGACTACTATGATTTCATTCTGATGTTATTTTCGATTTCACATACTAAATTTTTGTTATCTTGACCTCGCCCGGCTGCGTTCATCTGCGAGTAAAGGTACACGATCGTTGATCCTCGCTCTTAGGGTCACATTTCAGCGTTTGGGAAAGCTCGTTTCTCGGAGGCTTATCTTAGTATAGTCCCTGTTGTTGTAGGTGCTTACATTCGAGGTATGGCGGGAGCCACTGTCCGTCGTTGTTATCATATCATTCGTAAGTGCATGAAATCTTGTTGTGGGCGGGGTTGTAATGGGATGTAGCTGTTCAACTTGTTATTTATATATCTTGAAGGTAACCGTTTTTAGTTGCTTTGTCTTCTTATTTCAACTGTCTTATTGCATTGGCTTCATGTTATTGTTTTATGTTCGCTGATTTTCTCGATGTATGACTACTTGGGTGCGGGTAAGGCACGATCCACGAACCGGAGGCAGTCGTAGTGATTAACTTTGTTGCTTATTTTATGTATTGTTTCATGCTTAAGGTTTTTATTTCCGCTGATTTTCTCTGATGATTGTATCACTAGGGTGCCCGGGGTAAGGCACCAGTCACGGTCCCGAGGTCTGGTCGTGACAAATCTTAACCTTCCATAGTGTTATATATATGAATTAGTAGCAATGTCACGACCCGATTCCGGGCCCGTGACTGGTGCCTTACCCCGGGCACCCTAGTGATACAACATCAGAGTAATCAGCGGAACATAAAACGATACAAGACATATTATGAAATATGAAACAATAATCTGAGAAAAACTTGCCTTTCGGCATATATATAAACAACAACTTTTTCAACATGAACAGTTTAATCCTTTTTACAAACCACACTTGTGATTACTCTGGACCTCTGAAATTATACAACAACAATGGCGGGGCGGGGCCCGTACCCACTGAATGTAACACCTCACAACGGGGACTATACGTGATAAGCCTCGGAGAAGCGGAGCTTTCCCAATACGCTGTGACCACTAGGCGAGATCGATGGTGTGTACCTTTACTGCGGCATGAGCGGCCCGAAGGTCGATCTGGTGCGAGTATGTGGCGAAAATAAATCTTGTAAATGAAATCATAGTAGTCTATACAAAGCGGGAGACATGTATGATAACAAACTACGATTCTGATAAATAGCGATCATGTCAAGTCGGGGACTCACGCCAAAGTCATCACTCAAAAATAACTATGGGTCTCACGCCACAACATCAATCATGCAGTGGAATACCTTCCATCGCTGGCGATCTATGATATAAGCACCAAGGAATACACATGAACACGGTCCACGTGTCCAAATAAAACGATGAGGGTAAATGCGGCGCATAGCGACTACTAACACCCACGGTACTCGCGAGGTCATAAAGCGTATCATGATATCTGTCTGAACCGTCATGATCAAAGCGGTCACTCGCCGCGATATCAAATGTGCGCGTCTAGCCACAGAACTCTCGCGACTCGCATAGGCCAGCTCATGAAGCGCGTGAGGTATAACCCGCATCGGTAGCTACTCCCGGCATCGTCTGGACTCGCGATCGCGTAGCCTGAACCGCGTGACCACAAGGGCGCAAACTAACACGGAACTCCGTAGTTCGCATGGATCCCCTGGACCGCGCAGGTATTCTCGAATCATGGTCCCGGACCGCTGATCTACCCGCGTGGAGGCGACAACCTCGGAACAAGTCGAGGTGAGTGGTATAATACCAGCATAACGGTGAGAGTCAAACAACTTTAAGCGCGATCGAGAAACCCCTTGTTATACCGTATTTCGGTATATGCGTGAGGATTACGTACAAAAGTTTAGCCTTAAAGTTTAGGCTTGGGCGATTTTTTTGGGCACTGACTCACAAAGCGAATAGTTTTCGGCGAAGCGTTTCCACGGCTTTCGTAGGGTAAATTCGGCTATGCCATTTCTAATTTTGCGGATTTTTCAGAGGCGAAACATTTTGGACCAGCGGGAGGCGACATGGCACCCTCCAATTGGTGGACTTGAATAGATCCATGGGGGTGGAATGGGATCGCGCGTTTTGGTGCCTTTCTCAAAGTCGAGGAGTTGGTAGGATATTTGTGTATAGTTAATCCTCGCTACACTTGCCTTGCACTTGTCTAAATCTTGGCCATTGGTTGGCCACTTCTTGACCTATAAATACCCCTTAAGATGAAGAGTTCTTCGTCCATGAAGCTTTCAAGTCTTGAAAATCCTCTCCTCTCCCTTTGTAGCTCTTTTAGTCAACACTCACTCCCGCATGAAGGCCTCGGCCGAATACCCCTAACTAGCCAAAAATCTACCCCCTCCTTGGTAGAAAAGTTACCTTCTTGTATCGTTATAATGCCCAAATACTAGCCCAAATACCTTAGTACTTAGTAGAAGTTGTGAAGAACTTCTAAGGTTCTTCAGCATACAACTTAGGAGCAAAACCTTGCTCAGTATGACTTTTCTAGGATATTATTGGGCTTCAGAGTAATAATCCTAACCCTCTTTTGAATTAGAGAATACTTCTGTTATAGTATAAGAATAAGTATAAATACTTAGAAGTATATCACGAATAGAATTGAAGTGTTAATCACTTAGAAGGGTTTAAAGAAGAATAATCAAAATGTACTTACATAGAATTTGTTTTCACGATGAACTTATATAGCTCATAGGGTAGGGAAGTCTGCCCAGACTTCAGTAGAATTATGAACCCATGTTTAGAATGACCTTGAGTAGTCTTTAATAGATATCTGTGACTATTATAGGTGACTCTGCTGTGCGACATATTGACTTGGCGGTGGTTTTATTTGAGAAGGTATGTGATTCTTCCTAAAGCATGATATTTTACAATATAACTCTGGCAATGTCTTTGACTTAAGCTGAATAATACTTACGGCAATGCCTCACGGCTTAAGCTGAATAATACTTCGGCAATGCCTGCGGCAAGCTTTGAATAATAAGAAGCGAAAACATTTCAAAAGACTCTTGAATCATATTAACAGAAGAGAACTAATTGGTTTTTAAAACAGAAGCTTAAGAGTTATACTAGCTTTATGGGAAGTAAGTATAACCACTTAGGATTTATAAAAGAAACAAGTTTGCCTATGTGTTTATAACAGACTTGTATTGTGAAAAGAATAATAAAGATGGTTTGATAAATGGACATGATGCTATGTGTGTTAGTATCTTGTAACGTTTGTATAGGTGAGTATCCTTGTTGTGCTTATGTTGTTTAAAGATAAGTTGTTATGTTAGTATACTATCACTCGCTCTTGAGATGATCTGGGGTTAAGGCGCCTCCGTCTGGGGTAGACTCGGTGATGCAGGACCGTGATTCGAGAATACCTCATGCGGGTCGAGGGCCTATCTTGCGGGCTCACGAGAGTTCGAGTTAGTATGCGGGGTTATACCTCATGCGATGCATTGTGGCCGTGCGGACAGCGAGTCGGGGCGATGCAGGAGTAGCTACCCTCGATGCGGGGTTATACCTCATGCGGGCCCGTGAGTGGCCTATCACGGACTCGGGAGTCGAGTTAGGTTTGCGAGAATGATGATGAGGCGAGTGTCCTGTTTTGATCATTCGCGGCCTAGACAAGACTCATTCTGATTACCTATTGTTGCTCTTGTTTGTGATGTGGCACTATGCGGTTTCCTTGGTTGTTTCATACATATTTGTAAACGGTTTTAAAAAGATATGTTGCATTTAAGTACTTCTGATTTCGCATACTTAGTACTGTTATCTTGACCTCGCCGAGGCTGCGTTCATCTGCGGTAAGGGCAGCGGTGCTAGATCCGCGTTCTTAGGATCTACGTTGGTGTCGGGAGCTCCATCTCTTCCGGAGGCTCTACTTTTGGTATGATCTCCTGTTGTAGATAGTTTTATCTGATCGAGGGTATGGCGGGAACCTGTCGCCATAGTTGTATATTTCCTTAGAAGTGCATAGTCATGTATGCGATGTCGGATGCTTGCTGAATTATGATTATATATATATGCGAAAAGCGGTGTTTTCTCACATAAAGCGTATCTTATTTTAT
Source organism: Przewalskia tangutica (assembly GCA_029844215.1). NCBI lineage: Eukaryota > Viridiplantae > Streptophyta > Magnoliopsida > Solanales > Solanaceae > Przewalskia > Przewalskia tangutica. The sequence goes on from CM056729.1 coordinate 65,216,220, forward strand.
AAAGCTGTTTCATGTCTTGTTTTATATTTCCGCTGATTTCTCGATGTATGACTACTTGGGTGCCGGTGAGCACGATCCACGGCCGGAGCAGTCGTGACAAAAGTAGTATCGAGCGATTAATCCTCGGAAAGTGTCTGACCGTATCTAGTAAGTCTTGATTATCGGTGTGTTGTGCACCACACCAATGTCGAGAGGCTATAGGATATTTAAGTTGGTTTCCATTCTTCTCATTACGAGATCGTGCTTTAGAGGCGTGTTATAGGTTGGACCTCTAACGTATTCCTTTCTATGCTGATTATGCCTCGCGTAAAGGCCGGGCCCGAAGGGCAAGGCGCGAGAGGCGCTAGCGAGACACCAGTCACGAGGGCTCGGGCCAGTCTATACGAGGCGGCGAGTTCTATGGCGCCGCCGGCCCAACCAGAACCACAGTACCGCACTCGCATCCCGGCACGGGCGGAGAGTTAAGCTGAGAGATGCCCGACTTTTGGCTAAAGTTGTGGCGATACGAGAGAGGCTGGATCGGCGGTTCGGCTCGGCTCGGTCGTGCCGTTGTTCACCCAGGCGAAGAGTTTGAGGCTACGAGACTTCTTGAGTTGTAGCACTTGAGTTTTATGGGTGGCGGAGGATGATCGCGAGTTCATCCGTCGGTCGGAGGATTTTGAGAGTGATCGGGCGTCGGAGACCAGTCGTGATCCTTGGTTCACATAGGCTGCGTGATACGCGATCGATTGGTTTGATTCATGGGAGTTATCGTGGAAACGCAGCGTCCCAGTACTTGGGATGAGTTCTCGAGGCTTTCCTCGCTCAACTTTGCCTCGCGGATGAGGAGGCGCGGTGATAGATTTTTTTCTTGAGGCGAGAGGGCCTTGCTTGTCGGGAGTACAATGTCGAGTTTGATTCATTGGCTCGATATGTCCCGGCATTAGTAGCGAATATGGAGGATAGGGTACACGCTATGTCAGGAGCTGAACGACTATATGGCGAGTCATGTGCGGGGTTTCTCTCGGTAGGGTATGGACATTACCGCGTGCGAGCTCACGCCCTTGGATGCGAGGCGCGAAGGTCGGCGAGTGGGCGACGGCGGCGAAGAAGGCGGGGCGGGAGGGTCTTACGGTGGTTATCGTGGTGGCGGCCTCGTGGCGATCTGGGTCGCACCACGGCCGGCTCGAGCACTCTGCACCGTCTCGGCCTGCGGCGAGTTTTCGAGGCGGACCGGGGCGGGGCTTGAGCGTCGAGTAGCGAGTGCGGCGTCAGGACCACCCGATGTGGCGTCGGTAGATCCCATTACGGAAGTGTGGTACTACTTATGGATCTTATTCTGATTGTGGCGGCGGTCACTGCGGCTGTCAGGCCAAGCGTGGCGGTGGTAGGGCCCGACGCCGAGTTACGTGGCGGCCATCATCTCTGATTACTCGCCGGGGCGAGTGCTCATGGGTCGAGTCGCGGCGGTCGTGGCTCGGTCGATTCTGCGGTCCTCGAGCGCATTTATGCTTTGTCGGTAAGCGGGATCGGGAGGCCTCACGATGTCGTCACGGTACCTTGCTCGGTTACGGGTTTGATGTTTATGCCTTGATAGATCCGGGTTCTACTCTGTCCTATATATCTCCCACTTGTTGCTAGTAGGATAGGGATGAGCACGAGTCCATGAACCACTTCGGTAGCTACGCCGATGGGTGATTCGGTGGTAGCTCGGCGGGTATATAGGGCTTGTCTGTGACCATTCTGATCGTCGGACCTGGCGACTTGATAGAGTTGGAGATGATTTACCAGCGTGATTATGGGGATGGATTGGCTAGCCTCTTGCTATGCCAATGTAAGCTGAGAGAAAGTAATGCAGTTCGATTTCACGAGGCCAGGTTGTTGAGTGGGAGGAGCAGTGTATCGTAGGTAGGTTTATTTCCTACCTCGAGGCTAGGAAGATAGTGCGAGAAGGGTATATCTACCATCTAGTTCGGGTGTTTGATCGAGGTGCGGTGCAGATTTTGATCGATTCCGTAGTCGCGAGTTCCCGGGCGTGTTTCGGATGACCTCCGGGTATCCCTCACGAGAGGAGATTGAGTTTTGTATTGACATATTGCGGATACTCGGCCTATTTCCATTCCGCCATACTGAATGGCACTGCCGAGTTGAGAGAGGCTGAAGGATCGGCAGGGATTTGCTAGAGAAGGGCCATTAGGCGGTGTTTCTCCACAGAAGCGCGGTATTGTTCGTGAAGAAGAAGAAGGGCGGGGCCTGCGTGTGTGTTGATTCTGACGGTGAACAAGGTGACCATTAAAACGAATACCCTCCCGGGATTGATGATTTGTTCGACCGGTTGCGAGTGCGAGATGTTTCTCGAGATTGATCTACGATCGGGCTATCATCAGTGCAGTCGAGAGGTGGATGTCCACTAGGATTGCATTCGGACCGATGCGGGCATTATGAGTTGGTCATGTCTTTTGGGTTGACCAATGCTCGGCGGTATTCATGGATTTGATGAGCAGTGTTCAAACCATTTTGGACACGTTTGTGATAGTGTTCATTGATGATATCTTGGTTTATTCGCTCGGAGGCGAGGCATGCGGGCATTTGAGGCTGTCTTGTGATTCTCGAGACCAGCGATTTATCGCCAAGTTTTCCAAATGTGAGTTTTGGTTGACTTGATGGCGTTTCTTGGGCATATTATGGGGCTGATGGCATTCGAGTTGTCTGGCGAATCGGCGATCGAGACTTGGCGAGACCTCTACTCAGAGAGGTTGCGATTTTACAGGCCTTGCGAGTTGTGCTCGGTTCGTGGAAGTTTGCTTCTATCTGCGCACCATTGACTAGGTGACTCGAAAGCGGCCAAGTTTGATGGTGATGCTTGTGGCGAGGTTTCGATTCTTTGAAAAGAGGCGGCGGCCGCCCCGTTCTTACTCTTCGGAGGTCGGATGGTTATATCGTGTATTGTGATCGTCGGGCATCGGGTTGGGATGTATTGATGCGGCATGGCGGGGTTATAGCATATGCGTCCGGCAGTGAAGAAACACGGAGGAACTACCCGCGTGATTTGGAGTTAGCGGCCGTGATTCACGCTTTGAAGATGCAGGCACTATTTGTATGGGGTTCACGTGGATATTTATACGGACCACAGAGCCTCGGTATATCTTGACGGAGGAGCTGAACTTACGGCGAAGCGGTGGTTAGAGTTGCTTAAGGATTACGATGTTGATATCTATACCACGGGAAGGCGATGTTGTGGCGGATGCTCACGAGTCGTGGGTCGATGGGAGCCTATCGGATGTGCGACTAGAGGAGGACATGGTTCGTGATTTGCATCGATTAGCGAGCCTTGGTGTCGGTTGATTGATTACGATAGCGATGGGGTTAGAGTTCGTGAGGTTGCCGAGTCTTCCATCGTCGAGAGGTGAAGAGGCAGCGATTCGAGATCGACTTTGATTCGATATCGTGTCTGACTCTTACGTGAGGCAAGGGTCCTTTTGGTAGCACGATGGGGTGCTAAGGTTTGAAAGCGATGTGTGTTCGGATGTTTGAGGACTTGGCGAGTTCTTGGGAAGCACACGGTAGCGCGTTACTCTATCCGTCAAAGTCGACCAAGATGTACCACGACGCCTTAGATGCGTGTATTGGTGGGATGGCTTGAAGAGGGCGTTGCGAGTTCGTAGCTCGGTGCGTGTTGTCGGCGGTGAAGGTAGAGCACGAGGCACGGTGGTTTATTCTGACGATTGAGATCCGACACGGAAGTGGGAGGTAATCAGCGTGGACTTCATCACGGGATTACCTCGCTTTCGGAGGAGACATGATTCTATATGGGTTATATCGTCGGCGGTGGCGAAATCAGCCCACTTTCTTCCGTCGGGCGACTTTTGGTGAGGATTATGCGGACTTTACATCAGAGATCGTCGGTGCATGGAGTCCCTACTTCGATCATATCAGACAGAGCCCGGTTCTGGCTAACGGAGAGTCCTTCCGAGGAGTTTAGGGGCCTTGGTGAGCACAGTCTGCATTTCATCCACGAGCAGGCGGACGAGCGAGCGCTATCCGGACTCTTGAGGATATCTTTGCGAGCTGTGTTATTGACTTTAGTGGTAGTTGGGAGGATCATTTGCCTCTAGTTGAGTTTGCATATAATAATAGTTACCACTCGGTATTCGGATGGCGCCTTATGAGGCCTTGTATGGGAGGAAGTGCGGATCGCCTATAGGTTGGTTCGATGTGGGCGGCGGCTAGTGGGACGATTTGATACGGTGACGATGGATAAGGTGAGGCTTATCAGAGAGGCTATTGATGGCTCGAGTCGGCGAAGTCATATCACGGATCATCGTCGTCGGCATCTTGAGTTCGAGTTCATGATTGGGTTTTCCTAAAGGTGTCACCCGTGAAGGGTGTGATGAGATTCGGAAGAAGGAAACTTCGACCCACAGGTGCATTGGGCGTTTCATTGTCGCGAGGTAGGCAAGGTTGCCTATGAGTTGAATCTGCCGTCCGTCTGGAAGCGATCATCCGGTTTTCACGTATCTATCTTTGAGGAGATGTATCGGGGATCCATCTAGGTACACCGATTGGCGATGTCAGTGGCCAGGGGTTATCGTATGAGAGATTCCCATGGCGATAGTCGATCGTCGGAGTTAGGCGTCTGCGGACGGGGCGTGGCCGTCGAAGTTTTGTGGCGGAGCGAGCTCGAGAGGAGATGGCGTGGGAGGCGAGGAGGACATGAGGCGAAGTATCCTCACTATTCCCAGCACCTCGGGTAATTCACTTTCCTACTTGTAAATTTTCATTATCATTTATGCCTAAGTGTTGTTTTGTGGCGCGTGTGGCATTTGCAAGCTTGTTTAAGTTATGAAGAATCTTATCGTTAAGCGTCTTGGAAGGAACATTCGGGACGAATGTTTCTAAGGAGAGAATGTTATACCGTATTTCCAGTATGTGCGTAAGGGATTACGTCAAAAAGTTTAGCCTTAAAGTTTAGGCTTGGGCGATTTTTTTGCCTGACTCACAAAGCGAATAGTTTTCAATGAAGCGTTTCCCACGACTTTCGTAGGGTAAATTCGGCTATGCCATTTCTAATTTTTGCGGATTTTTCCGAGAGGCGAAACATTTTGGACCAGCGGGAGGCGACACTTGGCACCCTCCGATTGGTGGACTTAGATAAATCCATGGGACGAATTGGAATGGGATTGTACGTTTTTGGTGCCTTTCTCAAAGTCAAGGAGTTGGTAGGATATTTGTGTATAGTTAATCCTCACCCTACACTTGCCTTGCACTTGTCTAAATCTTGGCCATTGGTTGGCCACTTCTTGACCTATAAATACCCCCAGATGAAGAGTTCTTCATCCACAAAGCTTTCAAGTCTTGAAAATCCTCTCCTCTCCCTTTGTAGCTCTTTTAGTCCAACACTCCTCCTCCTTGTGAAGGCCTCAGTAGAATACCCCTAGCCTAGCCAAAAATCTACCCCCTCCCTTGGTAGAAAAGTTACCTTCTTGTATCGTTATAATGCCCAAAATACCTAGCCCAAATACCTTAGTACTTAGTAGAAGTTGTGAAGAACTTCTAGGTTCTTGGAGCATACAACTTAGAGCAAAACCTTGCTCAGTGCGACTTTTCTAGGATATTATTGGGCTTACGAGGTAATAATCCTAACCTCTTTTGAATTAGAGAATACTTACTGTTATAGTATAAGAATAAGTATAAATACTTAGAAGTATATCACGAATAGAATTGAAGTGTTAATCACTTAGAAGGGTTTAAAGAAGAATAATCAAATTTGTACTTACATAGGAGTTTTCACTGATGAACTTATATAGCTCAGGGTAGGAAGTGCTGCCCGACTTACAGTAGAATTATGAACCCTGTTTAGAATGACCTTGAGTAGTCTTTAATAGATATCTGACTATTATAGGTGACTCTCTGTGTGACATATTGACTTGGCGGTGGTTTTATTTGAGAAGGTATGTGATTCTTCCTAAAGCATGATATTTTACAATATAACTCTGATGTCTTTGACTTAAGCCTGAATAATACTTACGGCAATGCCTCACGCTTAACTGAATAATAAGAAGCGAAAACATTTCAAAGACTACTGAATCATATTAACAGAAGAGAACTAATTGGTTTTTAAAAACAGAAGCTTAAGAGTTATACTAGCTTTATGGGAAGTAAGTATAACCACTTAAGATTTATAAAAGAAACAAGTTTGCCTATGTGTTTATAACAGACTTGTATTGTGAAAAGAATAATAAAGATGGTTTGATAAATGGACATGATGCTATGTGTGTTAGTATCTTGTAACGTTTGTATAGGTGAGTATCCTTGTTGTGCTTATGTTGTTTAAAGATAAGTTGTTATGTTAGTATACTATCACTCACCTCTTGAGATGATACCGGGGGTTAAGCTGCCCTCCGATGCGGGGTAGACTCAGGCGGTCTGGGACCATGATTCGAGAATACCTCATGCGGGTCCAGGGGGCCTATGCGGAGCTACGAGAGTTCCAGGTTAGTATGCGGGGTTATACCTCATGCAGTGCGTGTGGCCGTGCGGACAGCGAGTCGGGGCGATGAGGAGTAGCTACCCTCGATGCGGGGTTATACCTCATGCGGGCCCGTGAGTGGCCTATGCGGACTCGGGAGTCGATTAGGTTTGCGAGAATGATGATGGGGCGAGTGGCCTGTTTCGATCATTCGCGGCCTAGACAAGACTCATTCTGATTACCTATTGTTGCTCTTGTTTGTGATGTGGCACTATGCGGTTTCCTTGGTTGTTTCATACATATTTGTAAACTGGTTTTAAAAAAGATATGTTGCATTTAAGTACTTTACGATTCATACTTAGTACTGTATGCGACCTCCTTGAGGCTGCGTTCATGCCGCGGTAAGGGCAGCAGTGCTAGATCCGCATTCTTAGGATCTCTACGTTGGTGTCGGGAGCTCCATCTCTTAGGAGGCTCTACTTTTGGTATGATCTCCCTGTTGTAGATAGTTTTATCTGATCGGTATGGCGGCCCTGTCGCCATAGTTGTATATTTCCTTAGAGGTCTGTAGTCATGTTGTACAGTGTCGGATGTAACTGCTGAATTATGATTATATATATATGCCGAAAGGCGGTGTTTTCTCACATAAACTGTGTCTTATTTTATAAACTGTTTCATGTCTTGTTTTATATTTCCGCTGATTTCTCTGATGTATGACTACTTGGGTGCCCCGGTAAGGCACCAGTCACGGGCCCCGGAACGGGTCGTGACACCCCTTTACACTAACATCACAAGATATTATCACACGTAGCATCCTAGCATGTTTACTTAACAAATCAACAAGAGAGTATTACAAGGCTATCACAAACCAATACAATCAAGTTATTCACACAAGGTACTTTCTACTAACAAGTTCGGGTATCCATCCCCAAAGTACTTCATACATTAAATCTTTAAAAGATCCGTTCCTTCCACATAAGTCACACAATACCCGTAGTATAAAATAGAGTGACTGTCTTTTTAAGTAAACCCAAAACACTTACCTTTGTAAAATCAAGTAACAACATTATTTTCCAAGCGTCCAAGTTTGCCTAATTTCAAATGTTCACGTTTTTTATTTTAGAAAGGTTTCGTAGTTCATAGCCTTATTTCTTTAAGAATATAATTCTCTTTTAAACAGTCTGAGAAACATAAGTAGGACATTCTTGTTTATAACAATCTTATTACAGCAGCCATGATCTAGGAAATATCATTTTGTCTCATCTTAGCTTCTATGCAGATGGGAGTTTCTACTGGTTTTATTAATACTTAATTATTCAATACCTTTTCCTTTATTAACGCTGCAGTGGTTTGTCGATACACATTTCTGATTTCCGAAATCAGTAAAACATTACCCCTTTCAAAAACCAAGTACTCATTACTCACGAATGAGGTTTCACACAAAATTCATACAATTCATTTAACTTAAGTCTCTTATCTTACAAGATCAAGTCTCTTAACTTCTAAAATAAAATAATACATTCGTTTTATCTCTCTTAAGCCATTATACCTAACTTCCCATAAAGCTAGTATAACTCTTAAGATTTTAAAACCAAGTATTACTCTTCTTTTAAAAACAGTTCTTAATTCTCTTGAACTACTTCAAGATTATTATTATTCGGGCTTAAGTCAAAAGACATTGCCGTACAACTACGTTCAATTAACACACGTACGTCTACCGTACTACATAGTTATACACATATCATGCTGGAAGAGATAGGAAGAGGTTCACATACCTCGCGACGATTATCGACTATTAGCAAATCGCTCCACGACTATAACCCGCTGGCACGGTCCACCTTCTCAAGTAGCCCATGCTACTCGCAGAACATTCAACCTATACAGGTTACACAAGTCTATCAAAGTCTAGACTACTCGGTAGAATAAATCTAGATGCAAGATCCTACGGGAAATTGGGCAGCCCTTCCCTACCCGTCAACTACACAAGTCTACTGTAATACAGTCCTACGTAATTACAGTTCAGTTCTTAACTTTAAATTCAGGCTTAAGTCCAAGGACATTGCCACAACATTAAGTTCAGTACTATATATAGTATACTTCAACTATATATTCTAACATCATGTAATTTCCACTTACCATAGAGACAAGATAATTACCTCGATAAGCCCATAATTATCAAGTTAAAATGTCGATCCCGCAACGTTTAGCTCGACTCCGGCGCTCCAACCAGCTCTAAACCACCCTTAGAAGTTCTAACCAACTTCTACACAATACTCCAACGACTATGGAGATTTTCCTTAGGGTTTTGGACTGACGGGAAGTATAATAGTATTTCTAGGCTTTTCGTATAGGTATAACCTTAGAATACAACAAGGTATACGGCTAAGGTAATTTGGGCATTATAACAAGACTTTTGAGAGTATTTCTACACCACAAAGGGGGTATTATCAAAGCAACTAGGCTAGGGGTACCCTACGGCTAGCACCACTAGGAGAGGGGTGAAGTCTCGCCACAAGGCCACACAGGGAGGGCTCACGCGGGGAGGGGATGGTGTTGGCGAGAACACCTCTAAGAGAGGAGGGTTTTAACACTTAGAGATTTGTGGAAAGGATGAAGAATTCATCAAAGGGAGAGGGTATTTATAGGTCAAGTGAAGGCCAACCAATGGCGAGATCTTGCCAAGTGCAAGGCAAGTGTAGGGCCAAGATCCACCCAAGTGTCCTTGACCAACTAACACACAAAAATATCCTACCAACTCCCCTTGACCAACAAGGCCAATTCGTCCAACCCCCCCTTTACCGCCCATTCACGTCCACGTGAGAGGGTGCAGTGGCGCCTCTTGTCGCCCAACACGTTTCGCCTCGGAAAAATCCGTAAAAATTAAAAATGACATAGCCGGAAATTCCCTACGAAAGTGTAAACGCGTTTAAAAACGACTCTAATCGGGTGTTGTGCACAAAAGTAAATCGGCCAAGCCTATTCTCAAGTTCAAATTTTCTACGTACGTCCTTGCGTACATACTCTGGAAATACGGGGTATAACAAGCAAGACAAGTTCTACACTTAGCTAAATTTTCAAGAAATTGGAAGAACTCATTGAGAGGCTCTCGGGTTAGGCATCCTTTTGGAGAGAAAATTTTTTGTTTGTTGTCCAATAAGCTCCATACTTTATACCAAGGTACCTAAGGGTATTGTAAGTGTATCTCAATAGAAAGATCTCGGAAAAGTGGCGTTTTCGTATTAGTCGCAAGGCAAAAACCTAAGGAGTTCTTCAACTTTGAAGTTGGAACTTGAAGAGGAGTTCTTCATAAGCTTCTAAGGGTTGCTTGGAGTGGATTGGAACGTCGAAAGGAGGAGCTAAAGTTGCTAAGGATCGACTTGTAATCTTGGATCATATTTGGGCTAAATGAGGTAATAATCTTCGTCTTACTTTTGTAATTGAAGATTCCATGTTATGATAAGTTAGAAATGATCATGTGATATGTGTTATGAAGATTGATAAGTGTTATGGAAGTTTAGAAGCTAAAAACCGAAAATGACATGTTGAGCCATTTGAAATTGAAATCCAATTTGGTCGATAATTAAAATCGTCGCATATTACCTACTTGAAGATTGTAGTAGTTAGAATCAATTGCGGCTTGATAACATGTTATAGTAAACAACTTGAATTGAAAAGGAATTGGAAATGTTGATATGTTGTTACACCTTTGGCCGAGAATGACTTTGTATGTTGGACTAGTTTGATATTAATTTGTGGGGCGGAATTTTACACGTCTTGTAGGCGTGTAATCCCCTATTGATAACTACATTGTTTTTTTTTTTAGGTAAATGCAAATATTATAAAAGAATAAGCGAAAAGAACAGGGAGCTACAATCAGTCGTTGAGGGTTCTCAATCCTCAACGTAAGCATAAACACGAAATGAAAGAGCGGGGGATGGGGCGTTCACACAAAGGTGACGTTACAGGAGGGGATTAAATCATAAACTCAATCTTGGAAAGTTGAAATACTCTTTTCACTTTTCAAAATTGCTGCTTGGCTTTGTACTTGATACAATTCTTCCTTGAAGTAACTTCTGGCCATCCATCATTACCCGCACAAAGTGGTGTTTGCATGTACACCCTCGGCGTATTCACGATACCCATAGCACTTCTAATCGTATAGGGACCACCAAGAAAAGTGTTGGTTCCCGCAAATGAAGTCGAAAAGTGTCACGACCCGCTCTGGGGCCCGTGACTGGTGCCTTACCGGGGCACCCAAGTAGTCATACATCAGAGTAATCAGCGGAATATAAAAACAAGACACGAAACAGTTGTAAAATGAAACACAGTTTATGTGAGAAAAATGTCGCCTTTCGGCATATATATATAAACATGGTTTAGCAGTTACATCCCATCTTGCATAAGTGACTACAGCATAAGGAAATATACAACTATGGCGGACAGGGCCCGCCATACAACGAACTGACAAAACTATCTACAACGGGAGATCATACCCAAAAGTAGAGCCTCCGAGAAGATGGAGCTCACGACACTAACGCAAAAGATCCTGAGATGCGGATCTAGCACTGCTTGCCTTACCTGCGTGAACGCGGCCCGAAGGAGGTCGATAACAGTACCAAGTATGTGAAACTATAAAGTACTTAAATGAAATCAAGTATTTAAAGACCATTTGCAAATACACTCAGTTCAATTGCACGTAGTGCCATATCACAACAAGAACAATAATAGGTAAGTCAGAATGTGTCTTTTCTAGGCGCGAATGATCGAAGCAAGGCGATCGCCCATAGTATCATTATCGTGCCTAATCACGACTCCCGCAGTCCGCATAGGTCACACACGCACCCGCAAGGTATTCTCGCGACGGGGTAGCCAACCCGGTACCGCCGACTCCGCGATCCGCATAGTCTCAATAGACCGCGTAGTCCTGGACCGCATAGGGCATCCGCGTCGGGCTAAGCACCGGAATGATCAATCACGAGCATACCGCTGCTCGCATAGTCTCACGAACCGCGTAGCCGTATAGACCGCATCAAGGGTGGCAAGCCTCGGTATAACAAGTCGAGGGTAGGTGATATAATAATGATGATGGACATCCGGTTAGCAACGTAAGCCTGCAAGAATGACCCCTTTCACACATTACAAGGCACAAAACATATAGCATAATATGTCTACTTATCAAACCATTTTACTACACTTAACAAAGAATCAATACAAGGCTTTACAAACAAACAAGTAAATAGTTCCTTTTATCATTCTTAAGTTGTTATACCTAACTTCCCATAAAGCTAGTATAACTCTTAGCTTTTGTTTTAAAACCAAATATTTCTCTTCATTAAAAATGATTCGATATTCTTTTGAAATGCATCGATTCTTATTATTGCTTAAGTCAAAAGACATTGCCGTAGTTATTATTCAGGCTTAAGTCAAACGACATTGCCGTGATTATTATTCAGTTAACACATGTACGTCTACCGTACTATATATATATGTTAAAATATCATGCTTAGAAAGAATCACATACCTTCTACAAAACCTCCGCCCAGTCGAATATGTCGCGCAGAGAATCACCTATAATATCAATACGTCTATCAACGTCTGATCAGATCGTATAAAGCTCTAAGCAGAGGGTTCTCAATTCTACGGAAAGTCGGGCAGCACTTCCCTACCCGGTGAGCTATATAAGTCTACTGTGAAAACAGTCCTATTGTAAGTATAGTTCAATTATTCTTCTTTTATACCCTTCTACTGTGATAACAGTTCAATTCTATTTTGTAATAATCTTCTAAGTATTTAATACTTATTCTTATACTTCTACAGTATGTATTTATAAAAGAAGGGTAAGATTATTTACCTCTATAAGCCCAAAATTATCCGAGTATAAACGTCGCTCCTGAGCAAGGTTTAGCTCCTAATTTGTACGCTCCGATAGCTCCAAGAACCTTTAGAAGTTCTTCACAACTTCTACTAATTACTAAGTGATTTGGGCTATGGTATTTTGTGCATTATAACAATACTAGAAGGCAACTTTTCTACCAAGGGAGGGGGTAGATTTCGGCTAGGCTAGGGGCCTCGGCCAAACTTTACTCGAGGGAGATGGCTTGGACGAAAATGCTCAAGGGAGAGGGAAGGATTTTTCAAGACTTGGAAAGATTTTTGTGGATGAAGAACTCTTCATCTTAAGGGGTATTTATAGGTCAAGCCTTGGCCAACCAAGAGCCAAGATGATGCCAAGTGCAAGGCAAGTGTAGGGTGAGGATTTGCCCAAGTGTCCTTATCCATCCACTACACAAAATATCCTACCAACTACTTGACAAAATAGCCAATCCATTTCGGTCCAATTCCGCCTCACATCCATCAATTGGAGGGTGACAAGTGTCGCCCTCCCGTTGGTCCAAAGTCTTTCGTCTCTCGGAAAAATCCGCAAAAATTAGAAATGGCATAGCCGGAATTTATCCTACGCGAGTCTTGTTAAACGTTTCTTCGGAAAACGATTCCTTGAGTGAGTTGCCCAAAAACGCGCCATGCCTAAACTTTAAGGCCAAACTTTACGACGCACGCCTACGTACATACTCGGAAATACGGGTATAACATTCTCCTCCTTAGAAACATTCGTCGAATGTTCCTTCCCAAGACGATTAACGATAAGGTTCTTTATAACTTAAAGTTTGCAAATGCCACATACGCCAAAAAACAACACTTAGGCATATATGACAATGAAAATTTACAAGTAGGAAAGTGAATTACACGGAGGTGTGGGAACGGTGAGATACTTCGCCTCATGTCCTCCTCGCCCCACGCCATCTCATCCCTAAGCTCGTTCGCCACAAGACTTTGTGGAAGCCACGCCCGTCCGCATGACGTCTAACGGCGATCGATTATCGCTATGGGAATCTCCTCATACGATAACCCTCGATCACTGGACATCGTCAATCGGATGCACCTAGATGGATCCCCGACATCTCCTCAAAGATAAACATGAAACACCGGATGCACCGCCTCCGGATCGGACGAGATCCAACTCAGAGCAACCTTGCCTACCCCGGACTATACGATACGCCCAATGTACTGGCTGAGTTTCCCTTTCTTCCCGAATCTCATCACACCGCCATGGGTGACACCTTCAGAAAACCCAATCATCAACCTCGAACTCCATCTGGCGACGATGATCTGCATATGACACTGCGACTCTGTGCCGTATCGACAACCTCTCTGGATAAGCTTTACCTTATCCCGCCTCTCTGCACCAAATCTGGTCCCACTAGGCGCACTCGCCCACATCGAACCAGCCTATAGGCGTGCACTTCCTCCATACAAGGACTCATAAGGCGTCATCACGAATACTAGAGTGGTAGCTATTATTATACGCAAACTCAACTGAGGCAAATGATCCTCCCGGCTACCATCGAAGTCAATAACACGGGCTCGCGTATCCTCAAAGTCCGGATAGTGCGCTCTGCCTCCGTCTGCATGCGTGGATGGAATGCGATGCTCGAGCTCACTGCGTCCTAAACCATTCTCGAAAGACCTCCGAAGTTAGCCGAAGCGGGCTCCTCTGCGATATGATCGAAATAGGGACTCCATGCGATCGGCGATCTCTCGGATGTAAAGTCGGCATAATCCTCGGTAGAAAAAGTCGTCCCCGACGGAAGAAAGTGGGCTGATTTACATCGTCGGCGATAACCCATATAAATTATGCCTCATGCGAGTGCGAGGCAATCGCTGATGAAGTCCGTGTTGATCACCTCCCACTTCGGTCGGGATCTCTATCGTTCAGAACAAACCACCGGGCCTCGTGCTCTACCTTCACCGCTGACAACACGGGCGAGCTACGAACTACGCAGCGCACTCTTCAAGCCGTCCCGCTGATACACGATCTGGTGTCGTGGTACATTTTGGTCGACCGGATGGATAGGTAACGCGCTACCGTGTGCTTCCCTAGAACTCTGCTGAAGTCACGAAACATCCGGAACACACAACACGCCCTCAAACCTTAGCACCCCATCAAACCTCAGGACCGCTTCCTCACGAAGAGCCGACACGATAACGTGCAGCCGGATCCTCGGCTGTTGCCTCTTCGCCTCCTCGGCGATGGAAGACTGGCAACCTCACGAACTCGAACCCATCGCTATCGAATCAATCAAACGGACACTGAGGCTCGCTAATCGATGCAAATCATGAACCATGCCCTCCTCTCTAGCCGCGCATCGATGGGCTCCATCGACTCACGACTAAGGCGTACGCCTGACATTGGCCTTCCCGTGGTATAGGATATCAACATCGTAATCCTTAAGCAACTCTAACCACCGCTCTGCCGTGTAGTTTAGCTCCTCTGGCAGAAGATATCTTTGGAGGCTCTTGTGCAGTGTATAAATATCCACGTGAACCCCATACAAATAGTGCCTCCGAATCTTGGCGTGAATCACCGCCGCTAACTCAAATCATGGGTGGGGTAGTTCCTCGTGTTTCTTGGTGCCGGGATCGTTCGCTATAACTCTACCGCTGCATCAACACACATCCCGGCCGATGCGCGACGTCACAATACACGACATAACCATCCGACCTCCGAAGAGTAAGAACGAGGCGGTCGTCGCCTCCTTTAGTAGAAAACCCCGCCACGCGCATCGGTCCATCAAACTTAGCGCATACGAGTCACCCTGGTCAATGGTGCGAGAGATAGAAGCAAACTTCTGCGAACCGATAATAACTGCGAGGCCCGAGCTGCGAACCTGCAGCCGAGTAGTAGGTGCAGGCTAAGTCCTGACCGCTTTCGATCTTGGCGTATCCACTGAATGCCATCGGCCCACAATATGCCCAAGAAAAGCTACGAAGCTAACCAAAACTCACATTTGGAAAACTTGGCGTATAATCTACTGGTCGGGAGAAGCACGCCTGATCTCGAATGCTCGCGTGCTCTGCTCTGGCGAGAATAAACCAAGATATCATCGATGAACACTATCACAAGCGTGTCCAAAATGGTTTGAACACTCGGTTCATCAAATCCATGAATACCACGAGCATTAGTCAACAAAGACATGACCGAACTCATAATTCCGTCTGCATCGTCCGAATGCAGTCTAGGACATCCACCTCTCTCGACTACTTTGATGATAGCGACGCAGATCAATCTTGGAGAAACATCTCGCGTCCCGCAATCGGTCGAACAAATCATCAATCTTGGGAAGGGGGTATTCTTAATGGTCACCTTGTTCGGTGCACCGTAATCAACACACGCGCGCGGCGTCGCCCTTCTTCTTCTACGAACAATCTGCGCTCACGGGAGAAACACTAGTGCGGCGAAGCCGCTTCTCCAAAGAAATCTCTCGGTGGTCCTTGACTCTCTCAACTCGGCGGTGCCGTGCAGTATGGCGGAATGGAAATAGGCCGAGTGTCTGCAACACATCTATACAAACTCAATCTCACTCTCGGGAGGATGCAGGAGGTCGCCTGCAGGCCCGGGAACTCTCGGACTCTGAATCGATGAAAATCTGGTACCGCGGCCTCGGTATCAAACACGAACGAGATGGTAGATATACCCTTCGCACCATCTTCCTAGCCTTGAGGTAAGAAATAAACCTACCACCGGCGTAAAGCTTCCTCCCACCAACAACCGGCCTCAAGAACAGGAACTGTACCACTCTCTCCACTGCCTACATTGGCGTAGCAAAAGCTAGCAATCCATGCCCATGATCACGTCGAAATCGGTCATGTCCGACTCTGTCAAGTCGGCTAGGGTCGGCGTGATATAGTCATTAGACAAGCCCTATATACCGTGAGCTACCACCGAATCACCCATGGCGTAGCTACCTCGAAAGGTCTATGGGCTCGAGCTCTATCCCTATCCTACTAGCATAAGGAGATATATAGGGGAGTAGAACCGGATCTATCAAAGCATACATCATGTCGGAGGCGATAAGGTACAGTGGCGACATCGGTGAGGCCTCACGATCTGCCGGTGGGCGACAGCATAAATGCGCTCGAGGACCCGGCTAGAAGCTGTGAGACCCGCCACGACCTGCGCCGACCTGGCGGCCCTATATGCGTACCTTGCCTCGGGCGGTAATCGCTGTCGAGATGAAGAACCGCAGCGACCTGCTGGTGACCCTACCATCAGTGTGCACCTGCTTCAGACGGACTCGCAAAATGACCACTGCCTGAAGTGTAGCAAGCTCCGAGTAATCTTGCAACCCACGAATGGAACTGCCATGGACACCTGTTGCTGAAGCGGACCTCGATCGTTAGCACCGCGCTACTGGAAGTCAGGCGTCCTGGGCCACGACACGCCCGGCGCTCTGGCTGCAGAAAATGATGTAGGAGTGCTACGAGCCGTTTGCCATTGCAAATCTAGACCTGGCGATCACGATCCACCACGAGAACCACAAAGAAGCGGCCGTCTTGGCCTTCTTCTGCTGATATCGGTCTACGCGGTTTCTACGCTCTCGCATCCCGGTCGCATGAGCTGCGTACAGGTAATGTCCATACTGGTGAAGGACTCGCCCGCGCAAGACTTCGGCCGTGTAATCATCTAGCCCTGACATAGCGATGCACCCGGTCCTCCATATCTGCTACGGTCTGAGGACATATCGAGCCAAAGAATCGAACTTCGACATTGTACTCCTGGCGTGCGTCCTCACTGCTCATTAACAAGAATCCGGCTTGCCCTCGCCTCATCTGCGAGGCAAGTGCGTGAGAAAGCCTCGAAAACTCATCCCATATCTGCTTTGGAGGTGCATGCTCTCCCGAAAGCTCCCGTGAATCAAACCAATCGGCTGCGGTATCACGCGCTGACGCGTCTGACCGAATATCACAGACTCGGTCTCACGAAGCCTTGATCACCGCGTGATCCTCTGCAGAAGCGGATGAACTCCTGCGGATCATCCTCCGACCTCGACCAGTAAAACTACGGCGGGCTCTGACTAAGGAAATCCCATAGCCTCAAATGCGCCTCGGGTGAACCACGAGTCTTCTTGGAGGCTGGAACAGCTGCGTCGGCTGTCCTCATGTGCGCCACAATCCCGGACAAATAACTCGGCCGTCTCTGTACCCCATCTCTGCTCTGAGTGTGGGACCGGAGGTCACAGTGCTGTGATCTCTCTTTGGGGGCGGCGTCATGGAACTCGTAGTCTCGGGTATAGGCGGGCACGAGCCCTCGTGACTCTGGGTGTCTGCTAGCGGCTCACCATTGCCTTGCCGCCACGGGCACAGGTTGCCTTACGTGGAGGCATAAGCTATTCTGAGAAAGGAATCGTTAGAGGTCGAACCTATAACATGCTTCTAAAGCACGATCTCGAGTGAGAAGAATGGGAACGATCCTAAATATCCTATAGCCTCACGATTATTGGTGTGGTGCACAACACAGATAATCAGACTTACTAGATACGGTGCGTAGACGCTTTCAGAGATTAAGCGCTTCGATACCACTTTTGTCATGACTGGCCATTTCAGGAGCAGTGGTCGTGCCTTAGAGGCAAGTAGTCATACATCAGTAATCGGAATATAAAAACAAGACTTAAACGATTGTAAAATGAAACCACGTTTATGAGAAAAATGTCGCCTTTAGCATATATATAAACATGGTTTAGCGATTCATCCCATACTGCATCTACTTGTGACTACAGACATACAAGGAAATATACAACTATGGCGGGACAGGGCCGCCATACCTGGATCAGATAAAACTATCTACAATGGGAGATCATACCCAAAAGTAGAGCCTCGGAGAAGATGGAGCTCACGACACCAACGCAAAGATCTAAGGATGGATGCGGATCTAGCACTGCCTTACTGCGGCATAGGCGCGGCCCGAGGTCGGTAACATTACCAAGTATGTGAAACTATAAAGTACTTAAATGAAATCAAGTATTTAAAGACCATTTGCAAATACACTCGATTCAATTGCACGTAGTGCGGTATCACCAACAAGAACAATAATAGGTAGTCGTGAAAGTCTTTTCAGGCGCGAATGATCGAAGCAAGGCGATCGCCCATAGTATCATTATCGTGCTAATCACGGACTCGCATTCCAGCATGGAGTCACACTGGAACCAGCGTGAGGTATTCCTGCGCCGGGGTAGCCAACCCCGGTACACTTTGGACTCCGCAGTCCGCGTAGTCTCGATAGACCGCGTAGTCACGTGGGCGCGTAGGGCATCCAGCGTCGGGCTAAGCACCGAATGATCAATCACGGAGCATACGCTGCTCGCATGAGTCTCGCGGACCGCGTAGGCCGTATAGACCAGCATCCAGGGTGGCGAGCCCTCGGTATAACAAGTCGAGGGGGTAGGTGATATAATAGCGATCTGATGGACATACCGTTTATGCAGCGTAAGCACGGCAAGAATGACCCCTTTCACACATTCTGAGCCACAAAACTTATAGCATAATATGTCTACTTATCAAACCATTTTACTACATAACAACAACAATCATACAAGACTTTACAAACAAACAAGTAAATAGTTCCTTTTATCATTCTTAAGTTGTTATACCTAACTTCCCATAAAGCTAGTATAACTCTTAGCTTTTGTTTTAAAACCAAATATTTCTCTTACATTAAAAATGATTCGATATTCTTTTGAAATGCATCGAGTTCTTATTATTAGGGCTTAAGTCAAAAGACATTAAGTAGTTATTATTCGGGCTTAAGTCAAACGACATTGCGTGATTATTATTCGATTAACACGTGTCGTCTCTGGTACTATATATATGTTAAAATATCATGCTTAGAAAGAATCATGCATACCTTCTCGAAAACCTCTGTCGATCGAATATGGCCTTGAAGAGAATCGACTATCTACGATCGAATCGTCTATCAACGTCTAGATGTATTGTATAAAGCTCTAAGCGAGAGGGTTCTCAATTCTACGGAAAGTCGTGGGCAAACACACTGCAGGTGAAGCTATAAGTCTACTGTGAAATGAGTCCTATTATGAAGTAGTTCAATTATTCTTTCTTTATACCGCCTACTCATGTGATACAGTTCAATTCTATTTTGTAATAATCTTTCAAGTATTTAATACTTATTCTTATACTTCTACGATGTGTATTTATAAAAGAAGGGTAAGATTATTTACCTCATAAGAAATGGCATAGCCTAGGATTTTATCCTCTGGTACTGTAGTCTTGTTAAGCGTTTAGCGTCGAAAAAGCTTGATTCCTTGAAGTGAGTCAGGCCTAGCGTGCCATGTACCTAAACTTTAAGGCGAACTTTAAACGTGCGGCCTCGGCGCATACATACACCTCGGAAATACTCGGGGTATAACAAAAAACTAGTATTATTGGGAATTGGTGTCCCAAAGTGCATGTTGTATTAATACATTTATCAATTAATCGTTAGAGTTCTGGCCATGGCTCGGTTTCGGGGCAGCGATTCCGTTGCCCCCAAATCTCCGAGTAATGGCGTTCATTAAAGCGGGAATGACTACATTCCCATGCCAATTAAAAAGTGTTGAGTTAATAAAGCTAACTTGGAGAAAACCACTTAGCTTCCGCCGCTTTTTGCGCTTACCAAGATCCGTTGGAATAGGGAGAAGCGATTTAGATTGTAGCACCCGTTGAACGGTAGCGCGCGTGGCTATCAAAACCAGTTCCACGAAATCGACTACTGAAATGCGCCTTAAATGTAGAATGGCTTGTCTGCTCCCGAGAACGGATTAGGAGGCGGCTCTAGTCTGGCTGGAGCACATTTAATGAACGTAGGCGTGCCATGAAGCATCCGCATGACCGAATGCGTCGTGAATAATTCTAGACCTCTTTTTGGATAAAAAACCCTCTCGGCTTCCGTGAGCCTTAGCAAATCGAGCGCTAATTGGAAAAGGAGTAATTCCGGACTCGACAACCACAAAAGATCGGTGGCCCATGGACTTCACCCAAGACCACGTACCACGCCACCGACCCATGATCGACCCGAGACCCAGGCGAGACCCGGCTTACGCGGCGTCAAAGTGCCCGTGGGAAAAACCTTCGTTGTACTTCGAGTAAATCGCGACTGGGCCGGCGAACCAAGCGTTCAAACCACAAATCAGCTTAACATCGGCACGCACTCTCAACCGCGAACCTCGACAGCTTGGGACCCTCCATACTGGCACCTTTTTGACCCGGGATCCCTGCTCCCGAGATCATGATCCCCATGATCAAGTGAGCCTACCGAACAATCGCGGCGCCTTCCAGGCTACCGAGCCTCGCCATTAAAGCCGCTTTGACTCTTAAAACACTAAAGATCCATTTGACCCATGGGTTTCAAACCAGCAACCCCTTATCACCATCACGACCGAATCTTATGACGGGACCACCTAACGCACATACCCGCAAATGACCGGGAAATCCGTCGAAGCACCAGATGCCTTCAAAGCTGTCAAGTTGTCAGCAAGAAACACGGTTACTGAGGATGCCACCTGGAAAGTTGGGAGAAACCAAGAGCTGCGCTAACCTGACCGACTAGACCACCATCGCGACCCTCCTCTGCGCACCAAGATCACCCTCTTCGCCTCTTGCTATCCCACAGCAACACCCGCGATCCGATCTCCATAAAATTCCAGCAGTACCAGCAAAGCTGCCACCGCGGCAGATTGCCCGCCGAAATGCAAACTTCAAATTCATATCTCAGATCTTGTAATCTTGAGCAATCAAAATAATCTCTTTCATTCTTTTAAACATTTGAAATCTTTGTATTCTTTCTACATGGCTATAAGGAAGATACGCTTACTCATATAAAATAAATCAATTAGAGTGGCGTGAAATGAACACACAAACTTCAATGTAGGATGGATTAGATCAAAGAACAATCCGTGTAGTATATCGAATGATGAAAATCATAGAAGAAGGAAGAGCTGTAGAAGGAATATTTAGGAAAAATGTTGAGAGCATTTTACTTTAGTGAGAGAAAACATCTCTCTAACTCCTATTGATAACTACATTGTTGAGCACTTAAATGTGGCGTGTTTGGTTGTCGAACTCAGACGCCCAAAAAGGTGGAAAGACGTAGGTCGTGCCAAAGTCATTGTCCGATTTTCTCAGAGAAATTTAGGGACTTGTAGCTTGGAATATTCTAATGCCAGTTTGACTAGAGAGTATTAGACGTATTATGGTCGTTTATATGCTGACATACTACGTGCGGTATAGCCTGGATTCTGGCAGAGGATCGAATCAGAAGAGGTAATGCGGGAATTTTAACATCTCTCGAGCATGAATTCCATCACGACTGGCCTGCCCGCCGATGGCAGTGTCTTTACCGGGCAATCTTTAGTGATACAAACATCGCAGAAATTCAGCTTTAAATAAAAAAATTTTAAATACGTGGAACAAGATAAACAAGAAATAAAGCAATCCAAAGCGAATTACGCTACCTTTCTATATTAATTAAAAACTTCAACAGCTATATCCCTTGCAACCGCCACATCAGCATTTTACAAACCTCTGGGAATTGGAAAGTAATACAACTACGACGGGACAGGTTCTACCATACCCGGTCTTGAGTCAATGTGGGCAATTTACAACGATATGACTATACTCAAAAGATAATATTCTCCGAGAAACGGTGAGCTTCCTAGATCACTGAATCGATCCCATGAAAGCGAGGATCAACAACCAGGTGTACCTCTCCAACTGCTGGTATTTAACGCGCCTCTGGCTGAGGTCAGTACAACAAAAATGCAGTATGTGAAATCGAAATATCGTAGAATAAAATCATAGAAGCTCCAGATAAAATGTGAGACATATATGATAAACAAACTACGACATACATGATAAGCGATCATGTCAGGGTCGTGACTCACGCCTAAAGTCATCACTCAAATATAACCACGGTCTCACGCCCCACAACGTATCAATCATGCCCGTGGAATACCTTCGCACTCTCGGCCGCCAACATTTATAATATGACACTGGCCGGTGCAAGGCACGAACACCGTGTCCACGAAGGTATGCGCCACATAAAACCGTGACGGCGCAATACGCGAAGCACTACGCATCCAATACGCATTCATCAACTCATCGAGCAAGCAATCGAAAGCGACGCCTACCGTAATCCCACCGCATCAGACCAATACCTAAATAACTATATCACGGCGGCCGACACTGCAAAGCGCGACAGCCTCTACCAGATCCACTCCCGCAAATCACGTGTTGGCCGACCGTGATCGACGTGAAGCTAACCACCGAGATCAGTTAATCGTGAAGTCACAAAATCACCCTGAAACTATAAACTAACTCCACAGAAGTCGACACAGGCAAGTAACAAGCGCCGACTCACCGTGATACACCTACCACGCCTTACCGCAGCCAGCCGACCAGGCAATCTGCACGGCACTCACCGTGATACCAAAATCGTAGACCACGTAGACTTGGCCACAAAACCCGAATCCAGGGCAATCACGGGCGCTGTAACTACCAGATACCAAAGCCGGACCACCTACCGCACCGGCAAGTACGTAGGTCACCACAAGATACCAAAGTCGAATCCGCAAAACCTCAAGCGGGAGAGCTAAAGTCCGTGGGAATAATAACGTCTTGAAAAGTTACACTACGAATCCTCGTCACTGCCGCTGCACACCCAAGTAAGTTCATACTGTCACCTACTTCTCCATCGAGAGACGCCAGCGGTGGTATAGGAAATACAACATTTCACAACAAACAGCATCACAAGTTCCAAGACAGGCGTAAGCCAGTTCAAATATACTTTCTTAGACTTCCATTAACATGTAATTTTGATTCACTCATTTATAAAAACTCAAAGTGCTCCATTTTATGCACCAACAATCCAAGTTTTAACTCCTGCAAGTACTACGTATCGCTAAATTCTTTCTTAAAAGATTCATTTCTTTTACAAAGGCCACACGACACCCAGAGTATCGTATCGGAGATAGTTTAATTATCATTTCTGAGTAAACCAAAACAATTTCCATACTTTCTTTTACTAAACCAAATTCAAGACAATACTCACGTATATCTTCTTTAAACCAAATCACTTAAACTCCTTTAAAGTCAAGTCACATTTTAAATCCAATTTATAAAACCATTCTTTTGTTTTCAGTAAAGTCGTTATAACTAACTTCCTATAAAGATATTATAACACTTTATGTTTTAAACCAATTAAAGACAAAACCTTGCGTTTCTTTAAACAACAAAAACTCTTCAATTCCTCAGAGTCTCTTTTCTTTAAAAATCAAGTTCCTTACTTTTGAAATTTAAGAAAATTAATACTCGCTTATAATGTGTATTCTACATTAAGCGGTCACTTATCTAGAAACGTGAATACAATTTTGTCTTATCTTTAGCTTCATGCAGAATGAGGCTTTACTTGTTTTAATATAAATTAATTGTCCGTTTACTTTTCCTTTATTAACGCTTGGCATGTAATGATCATTGTTCGACAGTTATTCCTATTTCCGAATCAATATAACTTATCTTGCTCTTTTAGAACCAAATACTCACTACTCAAGTCATGCTAGTTCTCACAATCTTTTAACCACAAACTTAAGTCCTTATTATTTGCACTAATGCTCATTTTATAAGTCAAGTCTAACTATCTTTTAAAATCCAATAAACCATTCTTTTATTTACATAAAATCGTTATAACTTGACTTCCCATAAAGTCGTTATAACCGCTTTACATGTTCAAACTCACCAAATTCGTTGCTACCACACGTGACGTCTTCACCGACTTACGCTTCGCCATCAATCATTTGCTAGAAAGGATAGAAGAGGTTCACATACCTCGCGACGCATTATCGACATAATTAAAGAAAACGCCCAAAAAGCATTATAACATCACTAGCTTGCTGGCACCCTTCAAGTAGGAATATCTTTGCTACTTCATGCTTCAACCTGTAATAAAGAGCCAAGCAAACGCCTATCAACTTCTAGATGCCTTCGTGAGAATATTTCTAAGTACAAGCGTTCCATATTCTCATGGAAAATTCTAAGAAGACTCTCCTTTGTTTCTACATACCTTGCCACCTTTTCCAAGGCCCGATAATAGTAACCAACATGCCATAAATAAGGCGCAATAACCCCGGAAATTTAAAGCAGGGATCACACGCCTAAACGGAACGCGATTAACAATCTTCCCCTAACAACAACAATAATCAGCAAGAGGATCACACGCCACAAACGGAACGCTGATATTAACAATCTTCTCCTCTTAATAACAATGTAAATGACATACAGCCAAAGTAAATACATGCCCAAAGTAAATACTATCCAAAGTAAATCACGGTCCAAAGTAAATACGGTCCAAAGTGCAAATACGGTCTTAAGTCGGGTCGCTGGCCAATCGTTGCTACAATTTACTTATCCAATTACTTCATTAGTCCTTCAACTTATATTTCAATCTTATATAAGTCATAGTTTCTTGTTGTTAACTTCTCTTAGTAAGTAATGGATACATTTTTACCATTTTAACGGCTAATATGCAATTCTCCTTTTTAACATCTTAACAAGGTCCAAATCTTTCTTATATCTCATACTCGCATAATATACTTCCAATATATGTATAATATCCATATATACATAATAATCAACTTCTACATAAGAGTGTTACAGGTTCATTACCTCAAAATAGCCAAAAGATCCAAGGAACTTAAAGTCGCCCTAAGCAAGTTTTAGTCTAAATCTCAGAAGTTCAAACCACCACACAAAGTTACCCTTAGAAGTTCCTAACCAACTTCTGTATTCACAAAGAATTAACTCCAAAAGTGAAGAACACTAAGGTTCCAATTTCTCTCCAACTCTCTACAAGCGGGGATTTCGCTGCAGGGTGTGAAATCTTGTCTAACGTTTCATAATAATCTTCCTAATACATTAAGGAAGAATACTTAGAAGTTTAAGAATTTTTGACAACAATTGCTCAAATATCGAGGCTTTGGACGAGAACAACAAGAAAAGGAGAGAAAATATTTTCAAGTCTTGGAAATGTTCTAAGTGTAGAAAGATTTCATCAACTAGAGGTGTTTATATAGTGACAACCAAGCGGTTGTGATTGAAACACACGTGGTATGCGTTATGTATTGTTTACAGTAGGTTCCTTTCTCCACTTGTCCCACAAATGCCTTACGCAATACTTTGACCATTTGACTTGCCCACTAACCTTGCAAAAACTACCACCCATGCAGAAATGCCATGCAAGACTTTGACCACTTGTCTTGCCAACTAATCGCAAAGAAAAACCGGTCCACTAAGTGTCTACTCTGGGTGTGACACGTGTCGGCTCTCCTATTGTTCCAAAATATTTTATCTCTCGGAAAAAAATTTTAAGTAATTGAAAAACAATATTGAAAACGAAACTTCCTTCACAAGTGTTCTGGAAACTTTTCCGCCGGAAACAATTCTTTCACTCTTTGTTGGACCCTAATTAGGCTTATACATTCGCATATTGACGCCCTCACATACATACCCTAACTCACGCGGGTATAACATGAATAGTTATGTAAATATATAGTACGGTAGACGTCACGCAGATTTTGACAAATCTAGTCCATTTGATATCCTTGGCTTTCTATTTTTGTTAATGTCTCAAGTTGGTCGAGTTAGAATTAACTCAGCTTGTTTAAAATATTAAGGATATCTTAGTTTCTAAAGTTAAGAAACTTGATTACAAAGTTAAGGGACTTGAAGTATTTTTAAAAGTATATGATACTTGTTTCGCTCTTTAAAAGTAGCAAGTCCCTTTGGATATATGAAGAATGAAGATAATTCAAAGTATAAAGCTAGTATAATGACTTTTTATGTAAGCTTAGTTATAATATCTTTATGGAAAGTTAAAAAAAGAGTGGTTTTTCTAAGTAATGTAAGTATGATAAATGACTTGAATTATGTAAGGCAAATTGGTTTGAAGGTATCAATTGCTTAAGGTTTTAAAAGTTAACGTAAGTCACTTGATTTAGAAGCCTCAAATGTATTTCTAAAAGGTATCATGTGACTTGTCTTGAAAAATAGTGTTATGACTTGATACTACCAGTTATTAGTATCTTGGAAGTTTTATATGAAAAAGAGTCATTTTAAAGAAATAGAAGTACGTAGTGAATGCTGGATTAAATTCTCGGATTTTTTATAATGGCATGTTACAATACTTTTAAGTAAACTAAAACGGTAGCAGTAGAGCAACAATCAAGACTACGTTATGTTAGTTGTGATTTCTTAACTTGCTTATGTTGCATGTATGATGTCTGTCAGAGTTGCTTTGCACATGTTATGTACGATAGCCAAGTTGTTAGTTTATGTTATTCTTACTGGGTAAAGCCCTGGTTACTACTTAATTCCAATGGATTTGCTTCCTGGCATGACGCGAAAAAGTGCATTTGTAGCCTTCACTGCATGGCCCACCGCCTGCCCAAGCGGGTGAAATACCTCCTGCACGGGTGAAATAGTCCTACGCGAGGAATATCTACCGCTGCGTCCACACGGCACTCTATGTGGGCGGATATAGCCTATATGGCGTAGTGGCTTACTCTATACCGCCGGGTCCACAGGACCTCACGCGGTGAAATAAGCCTTCAGTGAGTGGATCGCTTAACGACATGTTACTTCGGGCAAAGCGGGCTCCACGCCGATCACAAGCCTCCTATTTTTATGCAAAGAAAGTATACTCTTGCTTTACTTCATCATTGTATAGTAATGTGCACAAGGTAATCGTTAATTGAGTTATCAGTACATGTTCTCTAATCTCTTGGCTTTAGACTTATGAAGTTCACATAAATGTGATTTCTCGGGGCTTCATGATATTTGGTACAGTGTTGTAATCGTAATCTTCTGTGTGGCATGTTTCAGTGCTGCCGCAGTGAGAGTATACCGTTGTTGTCATCCTCACTCTAGGATCGTTCGCTCAGCTTGTTGGTAGAAGCTCCATTACCTCGAGGCTTATCTCAGTGGCTGCATCCCTGGTATGGTCGGTTGTCGTATTCAAAGTGGTAGCCACCGGGCGGCCCCGTCCCGCCACGTGGGGGCCATATTTCCTGGGGAGGTCCTGTAGAGTCACTATCGCAGGGATCGGGGTTTTGCAACGTAAATGTAAATGCATCAAGTTTATTTTATTTTTTGGATCATGTATATTTTACGGGTTTAAGCGGCCTTACTCTGGCCAGCCAAAATTGGGCCGGAATGCCTACCGCTCTAAGTGGCATGATTTTTATTTTACGAAGCCGCATATAGGCACTCACGG
The DNA here is from genome assembly GCA_029844215.1 of Przewalskia tangutica. Classification (NCBI taxonomy): domain Eukaryota; kingdom Viridiplantae; phylum Streptophyta; class Magnoliopsida; order Solanales; family Solanaceae; genus Przewalskia; species Przewalskia tangutica. The sequence goes on from CM056729.1 coordinate 65,243,819, forward strand.
GTGATTTCCGCAGTAATGTGACGCTGGTAGGACGCGACGAGAAAAAGTTTGGACTTTTAAAGTGCTGGCTTCGACGATTTTTTTGTGCACAACACCCGATTAGAGTCGTTTCGACGGTCAGTCGCTTTACATAATTCCTTCCATGGCGGGAAAATTCCGCCATGTCATTTCTAATTTTTATGATTTTTCCGGAGAGATTTAAATATTTTGGATTAACGTGGAGGCGAAGTGACAGTCACCTCAAGACATGGATGGAAGCGTTGAAGTGCTGCACGGACGGTAAAAAGGTGCGCCTGGTTAGGTAGGATATTCGTGTGTCAGCCAAAGCGCGTGTATGGATAAGCGTGTACTTGGCTTGATCTTCGCTCTTTGCCTAACTTGGCTCCTTTGCACTTGGCATGATCTCGCCATCGGGTTGGCCTTACTGACCTATAACATAATTTCTCTAAGTTGGAAGACTTTCTTCATCCACAAATACTTTCTAAGTGTTGCAAAATCCTCCCCTCTTAGTGTTGTTCTCGGCCCAACACCATCCTCCCCTTTGAGAAAATCCCTGGCCGAAACCCCCCTCTGCCTAAATGCCGTTCTGAGCAATGAGAACCCCCTCCCCTAGCCTAGTTGCAGCTGGGTCGAATACTACCCCTGGTGGTAGTAAATACTCTAAGTGTTAACAGTCATATGCCCAAATACTTCTTTAGCACTTCAACATACCTTGTAGTATTTCCAAAGTACCTCTATACGAAAAGCTCCTAAAAATACTATTATACTTCCCCACCTCCTGGTCGGGCCATGTAAAACCAACTCCTAAGGAAAAATCTCCCATAGTTAGTTGAGTATTAAGTGTAAGCCGTTAGAACTTCTACTCGCGGTGGTTTGGGAGCCGTGGTCGAGCGCATCTTTGAGTCGAGCCAAACGCTGCACTAAAAGATCTATACATCTATACTTGATACCATTACGGGCTTATCGAGGTAATTATTCTTCGTTCCTCTATTGTGTTCTGGAGATTACATGTCAGAGGAATATAGTAGTTGAAGTGATACATATATAAGCAATCCGAACATAAGTTTTGTGAAATGTCCTCGGGACTTAAGCCCTCGAATTTAAAGTTAGTAGGAATTGAACTCAGAATTACGCATCAGAACGTATTACGCATCAGTACTCAGCAGAGTTTGACTCGCAGTATCGGCTGCCTTCCAATTTCCCCGTGAGGACTTTGTATCTAGATTTATTCTTCACTTATAGTCTGTGAGACATTTGAGCAGACTTGTATAACTCGTGATAGCTCAAAGTTCTCATGAAAGTAGCACATGTGCTACTTGAAGTGAAGCGCCGGGACCAGTTAGGCCCAAGTTAAATAGCCGGGTGGAGCTGACGGTTTGCTAATCAGTCGATAATCACGCTTTACAGGTAATGCAGAACCTCTTCCTATCTCTTCTAGCATGAGCATGTGGTATAACTCATGTAGTACCAGAGACGACGCTGTTAATTGAACGTAGTTATACTACAATGTCTTTTGACTAAGTTCAATAATAATACATCTCAAGAGGGGTTCAAGAAAATTAAGAACCATTTTTAACAAGAAGAGGTAATACTTGGTTTTAAAAATCTTAAGAGTTATACTAGCTTTAATGAAGTTAGGTATAAATGGCTTAAAGAGAGATAAATCTAATGATTTGAGGTTGGTTTGTAGTTAAGAGGACTTAACTGACATGAATTATATGAATTTTAAGTGCTAAACTCATCACTACAGTAATGAGTACTGGTTTTAAACGTGGAGAATGTTTAAATACCATTTCTAAATCGTTGAAATCGGTATCGACAAACCATCATAAATACTAATAAAGGGAAATGGTTTATGATTAATGAAGCATATTAAAAACTGCAGAAACCTCCATCTCGGATATAAGGTTAAGACGACAAAACGATATTACATTTGACTGGGATTACGGTCGCTTAATAAGCATTGTTATGACTTGCATAACCATCATCATTGGGATAAGCAGTATATAGCCAAATTGTTTAAAATGATATTAAACGGCTTAACTACTTAAAAATCCTTTCTTTAAAAATGAGAAACCTGAGTAACTGAAATTAGGCAAAATGTGAAACGCTTGGAAAAGAATGTTAGTCACATTGATTTTACAAAACAGGTTAAGGTTTGATTTACTTCAAAAGATAATCACTCATTTTCATATACTACGGTATCAGCGTGATTCTTTTTATGTAGCAATCGCATCTTTTAAAAGCAGTTAATGTGTCGTAAGATTGGGGATAAAACCCGATCTTGTTAATCATATAGTAGAAAGTGCCTCGTGTATAACTTTGATCAGGTCGCGGTCATCGCTGATAGCCTTGTAATACTTTCTTGTCGATTTGTTAAGTAAACACGCCAGGATGCCACGCTGGCATAAGCATTTCAGGATGTTTGTGCTAAAGGGGTCGATCGGACGCGGCTTCTTTAAATTGTTTTCACTATCGCCCGATATGTCGGGTATTGTACCACCTCACTCGACTTGCTCGAAAGCTGTTAAGCCGCCTCCGCCGCAGGTATCGCTCAGCGGTCTGCTGGTGGACCTATGATTCGGAGGGATACCCTACGCGGTCCTGTGGTGCTCATGCGAGCTACGAGAGTTCCGTGTTAGCGTGGCAGGCTCTTTATGCGTCACGCGGTCTACGCGGCTACGCGATCGGGGCGAATTCGTCCGCGCTGACGCCGGGAGTAAATGCTTACCTCGACGCGTGGTTATACTTCACGCAAGCCAACGAAGTTTGGCCTACGCGAGCCGTTGAGAGTTCCGGTGGCTAGACGCGCACATTGGGATACTCGCGCGAGCGGTCGGGCCAATCACGTGGATTCGCTTCAGACAGATCTCATGCGATACGTTTTAATGACCTTGTCGGGTAATCGCGTGGTTTTAGTAGGTCGGCTGGCGCTCTTCAGACTTACCCCCGTGACGGTTTTATTAGGACACGAAAGCGGACCTGTGTAAACGGCCGCATGCGGTATTCCTCGGGATGCTTTTTGGAGTATCATGTAGGATCACAAGAATGGCGAAGGTATTCCACTTCGCATGATTGATGTCATACTGCGGGCGGAGACCATGGGGCTTATATCTGAGTGGATGACTTTTGGTATGCCGAGTCCCCCGACTTGACACGATCGCTTATTTATCGCGGGGAACTCAAGAATTCGTTATCATACATGTCTCCTGGCTTTACATAGACTACTATGATTTCATTTACGTGATTTATTTCAAGCTCTCACATACTCTGTGACCTGTTGTAACTGACTCCTCGGGGGCTGCGCCTCACGCCGGTAAGCGCAGGTACTACCGCCATCGATCCTCGCCTAGTGGTACAAGCTCATTGCTAAGTCAAAGTCTCCGCTTCTCCGAGGCTTATCAATGGTATAAATCCCCTCGTCAGTTGTAGGTATTTACATTCAGGGTACATGGCCCCCGTCTCCACCTCATTGTCACGTGATCGGGGATTACCTGTGAGGTCCCTGTAGTACCGCCATTGGGCGTGCAGTTGTAATAAGGCGATGTAAACCTGTTTCTCGTTTTAAAGTTGATTTATACATGCCGAAAAGGCAATTTTTTCTCGTGATTATCGTTTATACTTTCGTTATTTCATTTTACCGCTTATCATGGAGTGTTCCACGCTGATTACTCCGAGTGTTGTATCACCAGGTGCCGGGTAGGCACTACCACGTGGCCCGGAGTTCGGTGCGTGAGCATTGTGTATGTTTAAGCCGCTTTTCTACGGATGTGATGCACGAAAGCAGGTGCCTGTGTAGGGCACACTGGGTCGCGCCCGGTCGGGTCGTGACATTAGTAGGAAATTGATTATAGTCGTTAACCAAACTACACCAAATTCATGATTTGATAGTTCCGGTAAGTTTGTATGATGATTTTGAATTTGTCCTGCAAGTCTTGGTTAGATTTCGATGATTTTGAAATCGCTTTTTATTGTTTTGCATTCGTATTTGATGTCTTAAGCGCTGCTTTTGAGCATAAACGGTACTACACAAGCATGTACATTTTATATCTTATAGATGACGATGAATTAGTGATTTGGTTATTAAGAAAAGTCTTATTTTAGCACAATCCGACTTACCTTACTCTGGACCATTCAATTAATAGGGTAGAGAATATATTAAGTGCCAAATAAAATCAAGATCAAGTAATCAAGCTAATAAATAATCAGATAACCAATTAAGGAGTACCATTGTCACGAATTCTAGATTCTCGTTCGCGATCGTGACCTTACCCTCTGCACCCTAGTGATACAACATCGTAGAAAATCAGCGGAAATAAAAACTTAAACAACTGAAACAAGATAGAGATAAGAACACAGGCTAACCAAACGCAAGGTTGCATCCTTCTCTGGTATATAAACTAAAACTTCAACGCTTAAATCCTTTTACAAAAACTTACCCATGTCAGCATTTCGACTGGACAAGACTCTCTAAGAATGAAATCAACTATGACGTGAGACAGGCTGGCCCCACGCATCTATTCCCGAATGTACACAAGATATATGACCTCGTGAACCGTAATTAAAAGACAAGCCTCCCGTGCCGTGAACAGCTTCTCCCAGGGCTGAACAGTGATCCTAAGAGAGCGGATCACGCCAAGCTACGTGACTTCAACTGCATGGCATGAACGCACTGGCTCAAGTTAGTCGCATAACAAAAATTCAAGTATGTGTGGAACTAAAAATACTGTAATGAAATCATAATAGTCTATATATAAAATAGGAGACAAGTATGATAATCAAAAAAATGTGTTTCACAAAGCCAAATTTAACAACAAGCAGGCAGTAATGAACATCAAGATTGTCTCTAAAAAGATACCATTTCACAATCTAAAACAATCGTGGTCAGAGTCGTGGACTCCACGCCTCAAAGTCATCACTCAAAATATAACAATGGGTCTCACGCCCATAACATCAATCATGCGAGTGGAATTCTCCTCACCTTCATGGCGGTATACAGCTTCCATTACATAAATCATACTCATGGCCTTGACGTCTGGAATCCTACCACCGTTTGCCAGCCATTACCGCGTATATAATACATATATATATATATATATATATATACTCGGAAACCGCATGCCCCGGAATCCTCATCGTATAAGCATGGCCATACATCGCGTTGCCCTAATCCCTCATCGCAGCGCAGTCTTCATGAGCTAGCCCCATGGAATAATAATATAACATGCCCCCGAATCCTCTTTATGCATTGAATGTTTATGTCTTCACTTCCGGGAGCTTCAGCCCGCGATGGAGTAAAGTATAACATGGTCGCATGCCCCGGAATCCTCATCGATAAGCATGGCGGGAAGTACGCTGAGTTGTTATACCGTATTTTCAGAGTATGTCACGCCAGTGACGCACGTACAAAAGTTTAAAGCCTTAAGTTAGGCAAAAGTGGGGCTTAAATTTGTGCACAACCCCTTTAAAAGAATTGTTTTCCGACGTAAAATCGCTTTTCCAAACTTTGCGAAGGGAAAATTACGGTTCGCGACATTTATTATTTTTGTATATGGATTTTTCCCGGAGAGATGAAATATTTTGGACCAACGAAGTAGGCAACACTTGTCACCTCAAACGGGCGGAACAGCATGGCCGTTTTATCTTGGCATGATTTTGGTGGCCTAAACCATGTGGTCAATGTTCTGGAGTGATTTTGTGGAAATAGTAGATGGATAGGAGTGAACTCGGGGCAAATCCACACCCTCCACTTGCCTCCACTTGCGCTAATCTTTTGCCTTGAAAGCCCTATAAATACCCACACTTAGTTCACAAGACTCTTCATCCACTCCACACTTTCTAAGTCTTGAAAATCCTTCTCCCCTCTTCAAGCTCTCGCCCAAGAGCCCTCCCCTTGAGAGGCTCCTTGGCCGAGGAAGTACCCCACTCATCTTGAGTTGTTCTCGTAAAATACCCCTGGTAGAAAAATACTCTCCCAAGTATCATAAGTTACTTATTCCAAATACCTTAGCCTTATACCTTGTAGGGTATTCCAAAGCATTACCTCACGCACGAGTTCGGAAATACTACCTTATGTCCTTTTTAGTCTCAAAACGAAACCTAAGGAAAATCTTCATAGTTGGTTGAAGTGCTAAGTAGAAGATTGTTTGGAAACTTCTAAGGGTTTCTTTGAGACTTCTGAGCGCAAATTAGGAGCTAAACATTTGCTCAGGTGATCGAGCATTAAATCTTGACACTGGGCTTGTCGAAGGTAAATATCTTGTCCCCCTATTGTAATTAGAGTTTACATATTGTTCAAGTATAAGGATTAAGTATAAGTTATATACAAGGAAGGTATATAAGAAGTGGAATTGAATCATGACTTAAGATAGGAGTCGTATTTACAAGAGGCTCAGGTGAACTTCACAGTAGTGTGTGGTGGGAAGTACTGCCCAATTTTCCTAGAATCTTGTGTATCTAGATTTATTCTATAGAGTAGTCTAGACATTGATAGACTTATAACCGCTATAGGTCGGAAGCATCGCGAGTAGCGTATTCTACCTTGGGCAGGGTGGAGGAAAGGCTAAAAGCGTGTGATTAGCAACTTTCAGCCGTTTTGCTAATCGCTGTCTGCAATCGTCGCGAGGTATGCTGGATTCTTCCTATCCTCTTGAGCATGATATTTTAAAAGAATATATATATAATGCACGGTAGACGTGACGCAGTTAACTCGAACGATGGTTTTATCGCGATGTCTTTTGACTTGAGTCTAAATAATGAAGACCTTGAAGTATTTCAAAAGAATTTAGAAACCTTTTTTGAAAGCCAAGAGTAATACTTGGTTTTAAAAGCTTAAGAGTTATACTAGCTTTATGGGAAGCTTAGGTATAACGATCTTAAGAGAGATAAAGGAACGTGTTTACTTAATTATTGTTGTTTATGAACGCCGTGATATTGATTTTAAAATGAGAATAAGTATCGAACAAACCATCAACGCCATAATAAAGGAAATGTATTGACTAACTTCTAGAAGTATTATTAAAACCAGTGTAGAACCTCCATCTACATGAGAAGCTAGATGAGACAATATGATATTACATTTCTAGATCATGGATCGCATCACAATAAGATTGTTATGAACAAGAATAACCTACTCACACATAAGGCATATGTTTCTCAAATTGTTTTAAAAGAGAATAATATTATTAAGTGACAGACTACGAGCTACTTAAACCTTTCAAAATAAGCAAGAGACTTAAGTATTTGAACTTAGGCAAACTTGAACTTTTGGAAAAGAAGGTTGTTACTTGTCTTTAAAAGGGAAATTGTTTTGGTTTACTTAAAAGATAGTCACTCTATTTAATACTATCTTGAGGTATCGTGTGACTCTTGTGAAAGAAACATGATCTTTTAAAAGAGATAATGTACGAAGTACTTGGGGGATAAAAACCCGAATTTGTTGGCATAAAATAGAAAGTACCTTGTGCGGAATAACTCGATTATGTTGGTTCAAAGTGATAGCTTTGGTAATACTTTCTTGTTGATTTGATAAGTAAACATGTTAGGATGTCTTTCGCTGCGTGTTAGTATCTTGTGATGCTCTGTAAAAAAGCGGGTTTCTTGTTGTGCTTATATGTTGTTTAACGATAAGCCGCTATGTTAGCTGTTCTGTACCACTCACCTCTTGGATACATGTTATACCCGGGTTAAAATTTGCCGCCCCTAATGCCAGCGGAGTATACCTCTACGCGATCTGTGGTGACTATGATTCGCGAACACCTCACGCGGGTCCAAAATGGACCTACGCGGGGAGCCACGAGAGTTCCAAAGTTAGTGTGCTGGGATACCACGCGTCCACGTGGCCACGACTACGGTTCAAAGTCCGTGATCGATGCGCGCAGAGAAAGCTACCCTCGATCACGCGGGGATTACTCTTACGCGGGCTTTGAAAGGTGGCTGCGCGAGTCAGCGCGAATGAGTTCCCGTGATTTGACGCGCGGCTTGGATACCGGAGGGCGAGGCCGCCCGCTTCGATCATATGGCGCCGTTATGCAGAAAGACCCTGCGGCATACGCTTCTTATAGCATTGTTGGTACTGCGGGTTTTAGTAATTAGAAGCTCCGGCCATGCTCGCATTACTTACCCCGCACGTTTTATTATGACACAGCGGACCTGAGTGTTCATGCCAGATTCCTTGGTGCTTTATATCAGCGGGACCGCCACAGCCGGCGGTGAGGAAGGTATTCACACGCATGATTGATGTTGTGGCGTGAGACCCATAGCGTTATATTTGTTTGATGACTTCTGGTGGCGTGTCCCGACTTCTTGACATGCATCAGCTATTTATCATGTGAATCTAGAAGTTTTGGTTATCATACATGTCTCCCCGCTTTATATAGACTACTATGATTTCATTTCACAAGATTTTTAGTTTTCATATACTGTATGTCATCGGTTTACACGGTATCTGGGAATACCTTCTTCAAGCCCAGAAATTGCGTTACGTGTCAGCGGATAAAGAATAGCGCCCCTTCTAGGGATCATCGCTCTTAGGATCACCATTGGTTGAGAAGCTCCCATTTTCGGGAGGCTTATCATCAAACCGGAACAAAGCGATCCCAAGAGCGAAAGGATCAGCAACTGCCAGACTTCCACTTGTGCGATGAACGCCATTTCCGGGCGAAAGGTGTCGTAAGACAACATGTACCAAATATAATGAAACCGAAAGTACCATAATGAAATCATAAGTCTAAAATAAACCGAGATACGATGATAACTCAATTAACAAAAGACATGCCGCCTTACTAACAAATGCAGAGTAACATGGGTGAGTATACTTACAATATAAAGTAGGAAAGCTCACGCGATTCAAAGCAGACCACCATGCCCAAAGTATCATTAAGCTAATCCTATTCCCGGGACTATTTCACCGCGTGATAGATCGCGTGGACCCGCATGATGGTATTCCTCGCATGGGACTATTTCACCCGCGATAAGCCCTTACGGACTGCGCATTTAGCCGTATAGAGCCTTCGTGATAGGTCGGACTCCGCCCGCACGGGACTATTTCACCGCAAGATAAGCCCTACGGACTAGCCGCATGAGGTATTCCTCGTGATCGCGGGTAGCAAATCCACGAAATATGCAACGCCACAAACCCGGAACGCACCGCGCTAGCGAAGAACGCATTGTAGTATAACAATACTAGCACAAATCCTAGCTTATCACATTATAACATAAGCACTACCGAAATTATCATACAATATATAAGCAAGTTAATAAACCCTAACTTCTTATTATTCTTATTTATATACACTCTGCATTTTAGTTTACCTAAGGCACTAACATGTCTTTTATATAAAAATCCGAGAATTTAACCCAAAGTACTACGTCACTTGTTCTTTTAAAATGACTCATTTCGTTATAACACTTCCAAGATACTATAACCGTAGTATCAAGTTACAATTCTTTTTCAAGACAAGTCAATAAATACTTTTAGAAATAAAATTAGGCTTCTAAATCAAGTGACTTCTTTTCTCAGAAAAACCTTAGGCAATTGATGCCTTTAAAACAAATTGCCTTTCTAATAAATCAAGCCATTTATCTTTCCATAAAGCCAATATAACCAACTTCCCATAAAGTCGTTATATATTCACTCTTTTATACCTTAGTCAGTACAATTTCGCTTTCCAAGGACTTATACGTTTAAAATGAAACAAGTATCACATTCTTTAAAACTCTTCAAGTCCCTTAACATACTTAAGTTACTTAGAGTAAACCACTCTTTAAACTTTCCATAAAAACAAGTATCAAAATACTTTCAACATACTTAAAGTCTCTTAACTTTGAAACCAAGATATCCTTATAATATAAACAAGTGAGTTAATCTCTAACTCAAACAACTTGGGCATTCTTAAAATAAGCCAAGGATATCAAATAGACTAGATTTGTCAAACTCAGACGCTCACCGTACTATACATTTACAACTTAATCATGCTCAAGAGATAAGAAAGTTTCACATACCTCTTCGGTTTAATCCACTTGCTAAGTCCAATCGTCGTATCGTAGTATGTCAACTTTATAATGACCATAGTACGCCTATTAACTTCTAGTTTCAAACGTGAATATTCCAAGTGCAAGTCACTAAATTCTCTGGAAAATCGACAAAGACTTCCTTTGTTTTACTAACTTTGCCACCTTTTCAAGGCCGAATACAATAACCAAACAGCCCCAATTGGCTCACCACAATTTATAAGGTAGTTCAATACAAATGAATAACCAAACAGCCCCAATTGGCTCACAACAAACGATAACAAACTAGTCTAAACTATAATGTCAATTCGCAATGGGCAACAATACAAATCGCTTCCAATTCCTTTTAATCCAAGTGGTTTAGTATAACATGATATCAAGTCGCAATCGACATAACTACTACAATCCTCAAGTAGGTAAACATGCGACGATTCTAATTAATGACCAAAATTGTATTTCAATTTCAAAAGGCTAATCATGTCATTTTCTGTTCTAGGCTTCTACAATCCATGTCACTTATCAAACTTCATAACACAAATCACACGTATCACTTATAACTTATCATAACATGAAATCTTCAATTACAAAAGTAAAACTAAGATTATACCCTCAATTAGCCCAATTATGATCCAAGATCACAAGTCGCTTCCTTAGCAACTTTAGCTCCTCCTTTCACGCTCCAATCCACTCCAAGCAACCCTTAGAAGCTTATGAATAACTCATCTTCAAGTTTCAACTTCAAAGGAATAACCCCTTAGGTTTTCGCTGCGACTAATACAAAACGCCTCTTTTCCTAGATCTTTCTATTGAGGAACACTTACAATACCCTTAGGTACCTTGGTTTAAAGGGGAATTATTGGACAACAATTGAAATTTTTTCTTCTTTGAACCTCAAAGTCGAGAGCACTACTGAGTCTTCAAGATTTTTGTGAAAAAAAATGGCTAAGTGTTGCCTCTCTCGCTACTAGAGTTTAATAAAGGGACACGGAGGGTTAAGATCCACACAAATGGTTGGCCTAGATGGGTTTCATACGGATCAAGTCTAGTGGCCTTCGACTTAGTCAACTTTGTCAAGCTTCAAGACTAGCAAGACTTGGTCATTTAAATTATGGTCAAACGACCATTCTAACCATGACAATTTCGTCCATGACCATAAGGGGGGTGACACGTGTCGCCCTCCCGTTCGTCGCAATATTTCGTTTTCCGACAAATTCCAAAATTCCGATAAATTTTTACTCGCCTCTAATCTTAACATCTTTTGTTCTTACGAACGCTCTTATAAACATATCCAAATTCCGGTGTAACATTCTTCCCCTTAGAAACATTCGTCCCGAATGTTCTTTGGGAGTCAAACTTAAAGATAGCGACATAGTCTTCTTTACAACCCTACATAACAATAATACCACACGAGGCCACATAACAATACTCATACTAAAATGTCGTCAACCCCTGTGTCAATGCTAGGTTATCCGCATAAAGCCTCACGACTCTAAGCTTTACTAATAATCTTTCCCTGATAAGCTTCGCTTTATCCACACTCCGACTAATCAGTGCCGACCAATTAACCGAACTCGCCTATGTCGAACCCACCAACCGGCGATCTACACTTTCCTTACATACTAGCCTCAAACAGGCCATCCGAATACCGGAAGCGGCATCTGTATCGACGTAATACACAACAAGAGGCAAATAACCTTCCTACCTACCTCGAATCAAAAACACAGCCCGCTACTCATCCCTAAATGCTCGATAGTACGCTCTCACGTCCGCTTGCCCGAGGTGTAATGCAATACCGAGACTCACTCGTGCTCCCTAATCCCTTCTCAAAACCTCCGTAAGTTATCCGCAACCGAGCTCATCTGTCTGCTATCATAAACGTAGGAACCCCGCAGCCTCACAATCTCTCTCGCTATACAAGCAAGCCTAACTCACCGAGTAAGTGGTCCCAATCAAAGAACACGACTGGTTTCGGCCATTTAATTACTACTTACCCTGCGGGTCGCGACTTCCTCAGTACGATGCCACCTGTAACAAGATCCATAAAATACTCCTCATATCTAGGTTCGATTTCAATCGTAATAGCCCACCGGGCTTCGTGCTCAACCATGACTGCTACTAACCCTACACTTAAGCAAGAACTCCGCTATGTCCCTTTTCCGGCCATCTTACCCATACATACATCCGAGGTCACGACACAACTTAGTCGTCGGCAGAGCACACCGTGGCACTAAGCATCGTATGCCTCCCCTAAAGCCTGCCGACTAGTCCTTGCAGCATCGGTACACGCAATCTATCCTCCTTCGCAGCACTACCTCCTGTTACTCAAACAGCTTTTCTCCTCTCTGCAGTCGATTCGAGCATCGCATCATAATCGGATCTCATATTGTCGCCTCCTTACCTCCACAACGACGGAGACTCGCAACCTCTCTGATCTAAACCTCGTTAACCTTGAAACAAATAATCAACCACAGGCTCGATAATCAAGAATCTCACTGACCACATCTTGTCTATCCGCTGCCTATCCGCACTACCCAGTTCCATTTACAAAGAGTGTCACGACCAACTCGGCTGATCGTGCCTTACCTGCACCCTAGTGATACAACATCGAGTAATCGGAACATAAAACACATACATGAAACAAATGAAGTACAAAACAAGAACTGAGGAAAACTTGCTCGAGGTATATATATAAATAACAACTTACAAATGAACAGCTTTAATCTTTTTACAAACCCCGCTTCTACAACAAGATTACTGTACTTAAGAAATGATACGACAACAATGACGGGACAGGCCCCGTCATACCTCTGAATGTAAGCACCTACAACAACAGGGACTATACCAAGATAAGCCTCCGGAGAAACGGAGCTTTCCCAACGTCAATCGTGACCCTAAGAGCGAGGATCATCGATCGTGTACCTTTACCGCAGATGAACGCAGCCTCGGCGAGGTCAAGATAACAAAAATTTGAGTATGTGAAATCGAAAATAACATCAGAAATGAAATCATAGTAGTCTATAAAGCAGGAGACATGTATGATAACCAAACTACAGTTCACAATAAGCGATATGTCAAGTCGTGACTCACGCCTCAAAGTCATCACAATCAAACCGTGACGGGTGGCACGCAGCATAGCCGACTACTAAGACCCCGCATCACAAATGCCATAAATCAGATCACGAGGTCTTTCTAGACCGCACCATGATCGGTTGGCCGCCACCGCTCGCAGATCATCGCGGCGCCTATTCCCCGAACTCGCAGCCCGCATAGGTCACACACGGACCGCATTTAGGTATTCCTCGAATCATGGTCCTGCATCACCGAGGTATACCCCGCATCGAGGCGCTTAACCCCAGATCCGCCTAGGCTCCCGCAACCCGCATAGTCTCAAAAGACCGCATAGTCTCAACAGATCGCATAGGAATCCCCGTGATCAAAGCTAAACACCCGAATGATCAATCCCGAGCTACCGTGACTCGCATAGTCACAAGGACCGCGTAGCCGTAGAGACGCATCGCGGTGGCAAGCCCTCGTATAATAAGTCAAAGGGTATGTGATACAATAATAGTTAACCGCTTAACGCTTAACAACGTAAGCACAACGAATGACCCCCTTACACAACATCACAAGATACTAACACACGTAGCATCCTAATATGTTTACTTATCAAATCCACAAGAAAGTATTACAAGGCTATCACAAACCAACACAATCAAGTTATTCACACAAGGTACTTTATGCTAACAAGTTCGGGTATCTAACCCCAAAGTACTTCACACATTAAATCTTTAAAAGACTGCTTTTCACATAAGTCACACAATACCCGTAGTATAAAATAGAGACTGATCCTTTTTAAGTAAACTAAAACACTTACCTTTGTAAAATCAAGTAACAACATTATTTTCCAAACGCCCAAGTTTGCCTAATTTCAAATGTTCACGTTTCTTATTTTAGAAAGGTTTCAGAGTTCAAGGTCTTATTCATTTAAGAATATAATTCTTTTAAACAATCTGAGAAACATAAGCCCTATATGCGAGTAGGATATTCTTGTTTATAACAATCTTATTATAGCACATGATCTAGGAAATATCATTTTGTCTCATCTTAGTTTCTATGCAGATGGAAGTTTCTACCGGTTTTAATAATACTTAATTATTCAATACATTTCCCTTTATTAACGCCGCAAAGGGTTTGTCGATACACATTTCTGATTTCAAATCAAGAAACATTATCCCTTTTAAAAATCAAGTACTCATTACTCACGAATGAGGTTTCACACAAAATTCATATAATTTATTTAAGTTAAGTCTCTTATCTTACAAGATCAAGTCTCTTAACTTCTAAAATAATTAAAATCATTCGCTTTATCTTTCTTAAGCCGTTATACCTAACTTCCCATAAAGCTAGTATAACTCTTAAGCTTTAAAACCAAGTACACTCTTCTTTAAAAACAATTCTTAATTCTCTCAACTACTTCAAGATTATTATTATTCGCTTAAGTCAAAAGACATTGCCGTATTAACCATGTTCAAATAACATACATACGCTCACCGCACTACATAGTTATACACACATCATGCTGTAAGAGATAGAAGAGGTTCACATACCGCGACGATTATCGACTATTAGCAAATCGCTCCACGCCATAACCCGCTAGTCTGGTCCACCTTCTCAAGAGCACACGCTACTCGCAGAACATTCAACCTATACAAAGTTACACAAGTCTATCAAAGTCTAGACTACTCTTAGAATAAATCTAGATGCAAGATCTCACGAAATCGCGTACAAATCTTCCCTACCCACAACTACACAAGTCTATCAGAATACAGCCCCATGTAATTACATTCGCTTCTTCAGCTTAAGTCCAAGGACATTGCCACAACATTAAGTTCAAGACTATATATAGTATACTTCAACTATATATTCTAACATTATGTAATTTCCAATTACAATAGAGGACAAGATAATTACCTCGATAAGCCCATAATTATCCGAGTTTAACGTCGATCCTTAGCAAGGTTTAGCTCCAACTCGAGCGCCCAACTCGCTCTAAACCACCCTTAGAAGTTCTAACTAACTTACACAATACTCCAACGGACTATGGAGATTTTCCTGTGGTTTCGGTTTTGCCAGGATCGACGGAAGTATAATAGTATTTCTGGCTTTTAGAAAGGTATAACCTTAGAATACTACAAGGTATACGGCTAAGGTAATTTGGGCATTATAACAATACTTTTGAGAGTATTTCTACACCACAAAGGGGGTATTATACGAAAGCAACAAGGCAGTGGGTGGTACCCCACGGCTAAGACCTCAGGAGGGGAGGGCTCTCGCCATGTGGGGAGGCTTAGGACGAACTCAACACAAGTGGGAGGAGAAGGAGAGCTTTCAAGACTTAGGCAAATATTTGGATGAAGAAGTCTTCACTACGGGTATTTATAGGTCAAGTGAAGGCCAACCAATGGCCAAGATCTTGCCAAGTGCTAAGCAAGTGAGGCCAAGATCTTGCCAAGTGCACACTAGCCAACTAACACAAAATATCCTACCAACCCTTGACCACAATGGCCAACTTTCGCCACTACATTGCTTGGTGTCCCAATGAGAGGTGACAAGTTGTCGCCTCTTGTTGGTCCAAAATGTTTCGCCTCTGAAAAATCCGCAAAATAAAAATGGCATACCTAAATTCCCCACGAAGTCGTGAAAACGTTTCACTAAAAACGACTCTAATTGGGTGTTGTGCACAAAATTAAATCGCCTGCCTACTTGAAGTTCGAAATTTCCTACGCACGCCCTCGCATACATACTGAAATACGGTATAACATTCTCCCCTCCTTAGAAACATTCGTCCCGAATGTTCCTTCTAAGTCTCAAAACAAACGCGCGCCAGTATAGTCTTCACTACTATTCTTACGAGAACAAACCTGCCACATCTGGCCACAGAAACACCCACGCGAAATACTTACATCCAAGTCCACGAGGAAACACCTCTAACATCACCAAAATGATACTACTTTGTCACTTTGTCGCGAGCCTTGCTCCGACGACCCAACAAATGGTACCGGGCTGCATGCGATCACCGGCCGTCAGACACTGAATTCTTACCACATTTCGATAACGCTTTAGTATCCAAAACTCTGGTTACTATCTCTTAACGCGGCATCATTTACCGAACATTCGATGGATCTTCGATACTTTCCAACATAACAATACGAAAGATCGGACGCCCCGCTCCTAAGTCGGTCGTCTAATGCTAACATATAGGCAACCTGGCCAATTCTTCACATGAACTCACAAAGGCCCAAGTAACTCGCTAAGTTTCTCTGCTTTCCCAAAGCTCGCTACACCGACGTGGTGGTACTTTCAAGAAGACCGACCGCCAACTCAACTCTAAGCGCCGCCGATTATCCGCACGATTCCTCCGAGCCGCCGTAACTTCTTCTAGACAAGCTTCGACTAACCACGATCACCGGAACAAGCTCAACCGATCGTCAACCTTGCCAACATCGAACCAATCGACCAAGCAACTTACACTTCCGCCTTTACAAGGCTTCATAAGGCGACATCCAACACCGCAATGGTAGCTAAAACACTTTCTACAGAGACAACCATCCCCACAACTACCCTCAAATCCAAACACGGCCCGAGGGCGACGCGACTCGAGACTCACCGAGTCCTTAACCCCGCTGGTAAAACTTCCGTAAACAAAAGCAACGTATCTCGGCTCCATCTCGCCATAAGGTGAAGGTAGGCACCCCGTGCAGCCTTACAACCTTTCGATGTATCAACACCGCCGGTGAATGGTCCCGATCAAGAACACGGATGGGCTGCTTCATCGCCCGACCACCGGTCGAACGCATCCACGAACTCGCAGTTGGTTAACTAAACTGGGCCTAACACCTCGTGACCTACCACAAGGCGACCACCACAACCAGACCCACCACCAAACATGCCGCGGGTTGACCCGCAACGCGGCCTCAACCCGACCCTAAGGCGAAAATACTATCTCCCAAGGAACAATCTCACTAAACATGTTACGAAACCCAGCTCTTCTTAGCTCAACTACCCTCTTCATTCCACACTACTAGTGACCTATCCCAAACATAGCTCACGCGCACTAGGCACCCCGATAAGGATCATCATAACCATACGCCTTTTACTCTAGACGACCTTACCTCAAGGTCTCTACGTAACAAGACTCTAAGGTTTACACCTTCTCTATCCCCAATTCTTACTTGGTTAACTAACCAGATTTCTAATCACAACTAACACAAAGCACTTAAGGTATACTCACCTTATCACATAAACAAAACTCTGAGGTTAAAGATATATCTATATTCATCGCTTCACTCCCCTTAGTCGTCTAATCAAACCCGCCTGTAGGGCGATAGCCGAGGAGATGACAAACTACCCACCGATCCTCGAGGCTAAGTCCTCCTACAAGGACACTCTTCGATACTGCACTCGACGGTCATAGTACAACAAGTACCAACCTAAAAGATGACATTCCCCGATGACGCCCGTCACATCGCGAACCGAAGCCCGGAGTTCTAACCAACTCCTGCATACCCCGAACGCCCCAAATTCGGGAAGACCACTCGCGACCATGGACGGGCATAATCAAATCACGCGAGGTGACTCGCCGAAAGTTACCAGCGACCTCACGCTCGCCCTCTTCTCGTTGTCCTTCGTTAACCCGCCGATCTCTACGCTTTCGGCCACGCGCATAAGCCCGCATACGTGCCATGCTCAAGCCTAATCAAGGATTACTCTTGCACAATCTTCTTAGGTAGTCATCAAGACTTGCGGTACAACGGTATACTCTTTGTAGCCAAATCCATAGCTAGTAATGTGGTCGCTTTCTTGCAATCTAAATTCTCTGCTCTGGCCGCGGAATCAAGGTTCAAATATCATGGCCGCAGAGGAATCGCCGCCGCAGCAAACTCTGTGGGGCTAGTGATGTCGCAGAAATCTCAAACGAAGCACCTAACTCAGTGATGATTGGGCTCGCCCTCGTGAACCCTCAACTCTACTCAGCCTCCTGCGCTTCGCCTCTCCGGGCCGTTTCCCACGCGAGGCATAACGCAAGTGAAAGAAATACGCTAGGGTCCAATTTACAACACCTCTAAGGCACGATCTCGAGTGAGAAGAATAGAAACCAATCCTAAATATCCTATAGCCTCCTCGATTATTGGCGTGGTGCACAACACACCGATAATCAAGACTTCATCGATACGGTCTGTAGACACTTTCCGAGGATTAATCGCTCGATACCACTTTTGTCACGACCAACTGGGCCTGGATCGTGCCTTACCCGCACCCTAGTGATACAACATCGTAGTAATCACGAACATAAAACACATACATGAAACAAATGAAGTACAAAACAAGATCTGAGGAAAACTTGCCGAGGTATATATATAAATAACAACTCTTACAAATGAAATGCTTAATCCTTTTACAAACCCCGCCTAACAGATTTTGCACTTAAGAAATGATACGATAACAATGACGGACAGTATTCGCCATACCCCGAATGTAAGCACCTACAACAACAGGACTATACCAAGATAAGCCTCCGAGAAACGGAGCTTTCCCAAACGCCGAATCGTGACCCTAAGAGCGAGGATCATCGATCGTGTACCTTTACCGCAGATGAACGCAGCCCGGGCGAGGTCAAGATAACAAAAATTTAGTATGTGAAATCGAAAATAACATCGTAAATGAAATCATAGTAGTCTATAAAGCAGAGACATGTATGATAACCAAACTACGCTTCACAATAAGCCATATGTCAAGTCGTGACTCACGCCTCAAAGTCATCACAATAAAACCGCACGGTAAGTACGAAGGCATAGCCGACTACTAAGACCCCAGCACCACAAATGCCATAAATCAGATCACGAGGTCTTTCTAGACCGCACCACATGATCGAGCCGCCACCGCCCGCAGATCACCGCGCTGCCTATTCTCGAACTCTCGCAGCCCCGCATAGGTCACACACGACCCGCATGAGGTATTCCTCGAATCATGGTCCTGCATCACCGAGGTATACCCGCATCGAGGGCGCTTAACCCCAGATCCGCCTAGGCTCCGCAACCCGCATAGTCTCAAAAGACCGCATAGTCTCAATAGACCGCATAGAATCCCCGCGTCAGGCTAAACACCCTAATGATCAATCACGAGCTACCGCGACTCGCATAGTCACAAGGACCGCATAGCCGTAGAGACCGCATCAAGGGTGGCAAGCCCTTGGTATAATAAGTCAAAGGGTATGTGATACAATAATAGTACAACGCTTAACGCTTAACAACGTAAGCACAACAAGAATGACCCTTACACAACATCACAAGATACTAACACACGTAGCATCCTAACATGTTTACTTATCAAATCCACAAGAAAGTATTACAAGGCTATCACAAACCAACACAATCAAGTTATTCACACAAGGTACTTTATGCTAACAAGTTCGTATCTAACCCCAAAGTACTTCACACATTAAATCTTTAAAAGATCTGCTTTCTTTCACATAAGTCACACAATACCCGTAGTATAAAATAGAGTGACTATCTTTTAAGTAAACTAAAACACTTACCTTGTAAAATCAAGTAACAACATTATTTTCCAAACGCCCAAGTTTGCCTAATTTCAAATGTTCACGTTTCTTATTTTAGAAAGGTTTCAGAGTTCAAGGTCTTATTCATTTAAGAATATAATTCTCTTTTAAACAATCTGAGAAACATAAGCCCTATATGTGAGTAGGATATTCTTGTTTATAACAATCTTATTACAAAGTATGATCTAGGAAATATTATTTTGTCTCATCTTAGTTTCTATGCAGATGGAAGTTTTTATCGGTTTTAATAATACTTAATTATTCAATACATTTCCTTTATTAACGCCGCATGGTTTGTCGATACACATTTGATTTCCAAATCAAGAAACATTATCCCTTTTAAAATCAAGTACTCATTACTCACGAACGAGGTTTCACACAAAATTCATATAATTTATTTAAGTTAAGTCTCTTATCTTACAAGATCAAGTCTCTTAACTTCTAAAATAATTAAAATCATTCGCTTTATCTTTCTTAAGCCGTTATACCTAACTTCCCATAAAGCTAGTATAACTCTTAAGCTTTTAAAACCAAGTACACTCTTCTTTTAAAAACAATTCTTAATTCTCTTGAACTACTTCAAGATTATTATTATTCGGGCTTAAGTCAAAAGACATTGCCGCATAACTACGCTCAAATAACATACGCACGCCTCACCGCACTACATAGTTATACACACATCATGCTAGAAGAGATAGGAAGAGGTTCACATACCTCGCGACGATTATCGACTATTAGCAAATCGCTTCCACGCTATAACCCGCTAGCCTGGTCCACCTTCTCAAGAGTACACATGCTACTCGCAGAACATTCAACCTATACAGGTTACACAAGTCTATCAAAGTCTAGACTACTTGGTAGAATAAATCTAGATGCAAGATCCTACGGGAAAATTGGGCAGCCCTTCCCTACCCGTCAAACTACACAAGTTCATCAGAATACACCCCATGTAATTACGCTCAGCCTGGGATTCTTGCTTAAGTCCAAGGACATTGCCACAACATTAAGTTCAGTACTATATATAGTATACTTCAACTATATATTCTAACATTATGTAATTTCCAATTACAATAGAGGGACAAGATAATTACCTCGATAAGCCCATAATTATCCGAGTTTAATGTCGATCCTTAGCAAGGTTTAGCTCCAACTCCGAGCGCCCAACCCGCTCTAAACCACCCTTAGAAGTTCTAACCAACTTCTACACAATACTCCAACGGACTATGGAGATTTTCCTAGGGTTTCGGTTTTGGACCGACGGGAAGTATAATAGTATTTCGGCTTTTCAGAAAGGTATAACCTTAGAATACTACAAGGTATACTGCCTAAGGTAATTTGGGCATTATAACAATACTTTTGAGAGTATTTCTACACCACAAAGGGGGTATTATACGAAAGCAACAAGTCTAGGGGTACCCCACGGCTAGCACCTCAAAGGAGGGGAGGGCTCTCGCCAAGGGTGGGAGGCTTAGGACGAACTCAACACAAGGGTAGGGAGAAGGAGAGCTTTCAAGACTTAGGCAAATATTTGGATGAAGAAGTCTTCACTAAGGGGTATTTATAGGTCAAGTGAAGGCCAACCAATGGCCAAGATCTTGCAAGTGCTAAGCAAGTGTAGGCCAAGATCTTGCCAAGTGCACACTAGCCAACTAACACAAAAATATCCTACCAACCCTTGACCACAATGGCCAACTTTCGCCACTACATTATCGCTTGGGTGTCCTAATGAGAGGGTGACAAGTGTCGCCTCTTGTTGGTCCAAAATGTTTCGCCTCTCGGAAAAATCCGCAAAATAAAAATGGCATAGCCGAAATTCTCACGAAAGTCGTGGAAAACGCTTTCACTAAAAACGACTCTAATTGGGTGTTGTGCACAAAATTAAATCGCCAAGCCTACTTGAAGTTCGAAATTTCCTACGACGTCCTCGCGCATACTGAAATACGGGTATAACAAAGAGTATTCAGAATCGCTTGGCTTCCGGATGGTATAGGATATCAATATCACAATCCTCGAGTAACTCTAGCCACCATAGCCGCCGCAAATTCTACCGCCACTGCAGATATATCGAGGCTTTGTGGTCCGCACAAATATCCACATGAAGTCTCAGATATACGCCCCGCCCCAAATCTTCAAGGCATGATTTAACCGCCACACTTCTAAATCGCGAGTGGCGAAATTTCCTTTCCGCTTCTCTAGCTACTTCGGGAAAACATAGGCTCTATCCTTCTGCCATACAAGACACAACCTAGCCCAACACCCAACGTGTTATCAATATAACCTAACCTCTAGTCTCACAAGAGGGGTTAGAATCAGAGTCGTGGTCAACTTATCTTCCAATAATCAAAGCCTTTCTCATTCCTCGCAAGTATTCGGTATCCTTAATCTCACTTATGGTTCCCGATTCCTTTTTGTTGCAACCAAACTTGGTCACTAACTTAGACTTAATTCCTTTGCTTGCCTCACGGCTAAGACTTCATCACAATCACATTTTTAGGGAGGTTTTCCTTGATCTCACAAGAGTAACCCGATTTTTCCTTTCCCATTCAGAGCCTATAACTAGGTGTTACCATATTTTCTCGAAATGTTCTTACCGCCCATTATCTACTAATGGTCTTTACACTAGTCCTGGTAAACATATCTCGTGCAACCTACATTTATATCTTTACTGCATTTCCCGACCAATTCGTACGCTGCTCTTAATTACCCCAACACAACACTTTTCCCACGGTTATCTACAATCAGAACCTATGGTATGACGATATCAAGACCTTACCATCTTATATCCTTCGCCTAACAACATGAGTACACGCAACCCCATAATACGCAAAACCGCCCTTTTACGTGGGAAGAGAACTTATCTCCTTTCTTAAACTTTCCTCGAGTCACAACCCTAATCACAGGTCCTCATGTCCAAGCATTAGCTAATCATCACGCACCGCCTTAAAGTCATGCAGATTTTCAAACCTACCAAAGATGCTCGCCTTTCTCACAGCAAAGACTGTACTTATCTTATTCATGCCTTGCATATTTTCTGAAATTATTCGAAGGTCGTGGCCCTGACCGCCACACCAAACCAACTCCAAGTACCTCCAAGGGCACTTAACACAACTTCCTCCAAATTCAATTATTACATACTTTCAAGGCCAATTTACCCCAAGTGAAACAAGTCACACAGACTTAAAAGAAAAACAATGATGCCAAAGAAGGAAGGATAATTCATCGTTACTACCACTTCTCTTCCTTTTCACTCGACAACCGCTTATCGGAAACCGTACCAATCAATCTCTCTCTCAGTAGTCCACGTTGGCATAACAAGAGGCCAACTAGTCCGCACTAGTTGTAACCTCAATATTCGCCATATAATTACTGGTCCAACGACTTTATCGTTATCGGAAATTATCTACCCGCTCACTACTACCCAACACTCACGGTGTAGTCACCGAAAGGTTCTCAGATTCGCTTTATTTCTTTACACTTGGTTGCTTTCTTTGTCACCGTCGCACTCTTCCCGCATTTCCAAACTTATACTAGCATACGACACAAAATTCCATACTAATTCTCGCCTCAACTCTTTGAAGTTACTAAATTAATCAATACAAGGCCCATTCCGCTTCACAACTGGTTCGTGGAACACGCCCACGAACCCGTGAAATGACTAACTAAACTGGGCCTTGCACCGTGACTCGTCACGTAGCGGGACTACTACCAACTGATCCCATTTCATTTCAAGCTATGGGGAGACCCTTAATAGATCCCCAACTCGACTCGGCGTCGCACTTAACTCTTACCCTTGGTCTGACTTAACTTTCTACCCGAGAAGGCCTTATATACCTAAGGTCTCGACGGTTATCCCATTCTCGTGCTCGCACTCCATACTCCCACCTATCTTATCACCTCAGAATCGGTACAAAACTTCTCGTAATACCATAATCGTGTTGTCTTGTCCACAACAACCATACTTACTCCATACGGATCTCACCCGTACTATTCTCGAAATCCTTCACGTAGCTCAATCTATTAACATAGTCTAACATTAAGTCCCTTAATCACCCTCTTGAGGGTCCATTACATCCTCCCGCAACTCATCATCACCTAATTATCTCAAATTAGCACGTAAAACCTTGATGAGAGTTCATTAAACTGTTTCATACCTTCCCTGTATTTATTTAGTCCTTACCAAATCTCGTAATCTAAAATCATCCTAGTAAACACATACGTGACCCCATACATAAATCCGCATAGTTGTATATCACAATACCAACTACAACCATTACCAACCTGGATACGCAACCCACGTAATCCTTCCCGGTCATCACGCTTCCTCGTAGTGCAAACAATCATAACTTGTTGTGAGAGACGACCCTAACCATACATTTCTATCGCACGATCTTAGAGCGAGAAGAATGGAAACCAATCCTAAATGTCCCGCAGCCTCCCGACATGGATGTGGTGCACAACACACCGATAATCAAGACTCTACTAGACACGGTGCAGACACTTTCCGAGGACTAATCGCTCGATACCACTTTTGTCACGACTCCGATCATGCTCACATCGGTGCCCTACCTGGCACCCTTTGGCATACATCGAGAATAGCAAATGAACATACACAATCGATAAAATACTTAAACATAAAATAACAACAAAGCTAGCCGATAAGGCCACCTTCCGTAACTTATACCAATAAAAGACATTTTTTTCTTTACAACCCAAACCACAATGTGACTACGCACTCTAAGAATAACAACCTCAAGTGACAGGCCCCGCCATACCCCGAATGTACAACAACCGACAATACTGTGGATAAGCCTCCGAAATGGGAGCTTCTCAACAAATACAGTGATCCCAAGAGCGAGGATCAAGAATCTGCACTCTACTCATGCATGAACGCAGCCTCGGCGAGGTCGCATAACATGTACCAAATATGTGAAATCAGTATCAGAATGAAATCATAAGTCTAAAATAAAATCGAGACATGCGATGATAACTCAATTAACGAAGACATCGTGCCTTACTAACAATGAGTAAATAGAGTATACTTACAATATAAAGTAGAAAGCTCACGATTCAAAGCAGACCACCCGCCGCAGATCATTAAGCAATCCTATTCACGGGACTATTTCACCCGCATAGATAGCGTGGACCCGCATGAGGTATTCCTCGCATGGGACTATTTCACCCGCATAAGCCCTTACGGACTCGCACGAGGTATTCCTCGTGATAGGTCGGACCCGCCCGCACGGGACTATTTCACCCGCATAAGCCCTACGGACTCGCATGAGGTATTCTCGCATCGTGGGTAGCAAATCCACGAAATATGCAATGCCACAAACCCGGAATGACCCGCAACGAATAGTATATCACTAGCACAAATCCGCTATCACACATAACATAAGCACTACCGCTTATCATACAATATATAAGCAAGTTAAGAAATCCCTAACTTCTTATTATTCTTATTTATATACACTCTCATTTTAGTTTACCTAAGGCACTAACATGTCTTTTATAAAAATCCGAATTTAACCCAAAGTACTCCGTACTTCTATTCTTTTAAAATGACTCATTTCGTTATAACACTTCCAAGATACTAATAACCGTAGTATCAAGTTACAATTCTTTTCAAGACAAGTCACAATACTTTTTAGAAATAAAATTAGGCTTCTAAATCAAGTGACTTCTTTTCTTGTAAAACCTTAGGCAATTGATGCTTTAAAACAAATTGCCTTTCAATAAATCAAGCCATTTATCTTTCCATAAAGCCAATATAACCAACTCCCCATAAAGTCGTTATATTCACTTTATACCTTAGTCAAGTACAATTTCCTTTCCAAGGACTTATACGCTTAAAATGAAACAAGTATCACATTCTTTAAAACTCTTCAAGTCCCTTAACATACTTAAGTTACTTAGAGTAAACCACTTTAAACTTTCCATAAAAACAAGTATCAAAATACTTTCAACATACTTAAAGTCTCTTAACTTTTGAAACCAAGATATCCTTATAATATAAACAAGTGAGTTAATTCCTAACTCAAACAACTTGGGCATTCTTAAAATAAGCCAAGGATATCAAATAGACTAGATTTGTCAAACTCTCAGACGCCTACCGCATTATACATTTACAACTTAATCATGCTCAAGAGATAAGAAAGTTCCACATACCTCTTCGTTTAATCCACTTGCTAAGTCCAATCGCCGCACGTAGTATGTCAACCTATAATGACCATAGTACGCCTATTAACTTCTAGTTTCAAACGTAGAATATTCCAAGTGCAAGTCACTAAATTCTACTAAAATCTGACAACACTTCCTTTGTTTTTACTAACTTTGCCACCTTTTCAAGGCGAATACAATAACCAAACAGCCCCAATTGGCTCACCACAATATATAAGGTAGTTCAATACAAATGAATAACCAAACAGCCCCAATTGGCTCACCACAAACTATAACAAACTAGTCTAAACTATAATGTCAATTCCGCAATTAGGCAACAATACAAATCGTTTCCAATTCCTTTTTAATCCAAGTGGTTTAGTATAACATGATATCAAGCCGCAATCGACATAACTACTACAATCCTCAAGTGGTAAACATGCGACGATTCTAATTAACGACCAAAATTGTATTTCAATTTCAAAAGGCTAATCATGTCATTTTCGGTTCTAGGCTTCTACAATCCATGTCACTTATCAAACTTCATAACACAAATCACATGATCACTTATAACTTATCATAACATGAAATCTTCAATTACAAAAGTAAAACGAAGATTATACCTCAATTAGCCCAATTATGATCCAAGATCACAAGTCGCTCCTTAGCAACTTTAGCTCCTCCTTTCGACGTTCCAATCCACTCCAAGCAACCCTTAGAAGCTTATGAATAACTCATCTTCAAGTTTCAACTTCAAAGTTGAATAACCCCTTA
This sequence comes from Przewalskia tangutica, assembly GCA_029844215.1. NCBI lineage: Eukaryota > Viridiplantae > Streptophyta > Magnoliopsida > Solanales > Solanaceae > Przewalskia > Przewalskia tangutica. The sequence continues at coordinate 65,270,376 of CM056729.1, forward strand.
GGTTTTCGCCTTGCGACTAATACAAAAACGCCTCTTTTCCGGGATCTTTCTATTGAGGAACACTTACAATACCCTTAGGTACCTTGGTTTAAAGTGGGGGAATTATTGGACAACAATTGAAATTTTTTTCTTCTTTGAACCCTCAAAGCCGAGAGCACTACTTGAGCTCTTCAAGATTTTTGTGAAAAAAAAATGGCTAAGTGTTGGCTCTCTCTTGCTACTAGTAGTTTAATAAAGGGACATGGAGGGTTAAGATCCACACAAATGGTTGGCCTAGATTGGTTTCACATGGATCAAGTCTAGGTGGCCTTTGACTTAGTCAACTTTGTCAAGCTTCAAGACTAGCAAGACTTGGTCATTTAAATTATGGTCAAATGACCATTCTAACCATGACAATTTCATCCATGACCATAAGGGGGGGGGGGGTGACACGTGTCGCCCTCTCAATCGTCGCAATATTTCGTTTTCCGACAATTTCCAAAATTCCGATAAATTTTTACTCGTCTCTAATCTTAACATCTTTTTGTTCTTACGAACGTTCTTATAAACATATCCTGAAATTCCGGGGTGTAACAAGCGGCTAGTTCATCACCTTTCCTAGCTATGCGCCCAGCAGGGCAGGATTGATTGGAACAACAGAGGGGAGTGGAGCAGTAGATACAGGTATATCCTTAACCCTCTAGAGATTTGTATGTGTGATAAGATGAGTATATCTTAAGTTTTATGTTCAGATAGCATTGTGATAATTGTGATTAGAAATCATGGTTAGTTAAAAGGGTAAGATTGGGGATAGGGAAAGTGTGAGCCATAGAATGTTGTACGTAGAAACCTTAGAGGCTAGGCCATCTCGAGTAAAAGATTTATTTTATGTTTGACCCTTATCGGAGTGCATAATACACGTGAGATATGTTTGTGTGATAAGTCCCTGAGTGGTACGAAATGAAAGAGGGTAGTTGAGCTAAGAATGACCACTAGGTCTTCGTGACTTGATTAGTGAGATTGTTCCGGATCGGGGAACAAGAATTTTTGCGCGATAACGGGTCGGGTTGAGGACCCATCGCGGGTCAACCCGCGGCCTGTAATGTGGTGGGGTCAGTTCGTGGTGGTCCCGCTAGGTGTCAGGATCACGAGGGCGTTAGGCCCAAGTGTAGTTAACCATCGTACGAGTTCGTAAGTGCGTTCGACGTAAGTCCGCCGACGAGGTCACCCATCTTGTCTTCCGCCAAGATCGCTTACTCAGCAGAGGTTATGCGAGATGTTATATATCGTGAAGGTAGTAAGGCGCATCGTGGTGCCTACTTTCACCTTATGACGCATGTGAAGCCCGTGTTATGGCTATTTATTTTTCCGAAGTTTTACCAGCAGGTTAGGAACTCGAGTGAGTCTCGATGACGCATTCACCCTCGGGCCGGTGTTTTTGATTTTCAGGGGTAGCAGCGAGGATTATGTGCCTCTTGTTGAGTGAGTATCATTTTAGCTACCATTGCAGTATTCAGATGTCGCCGTATGAAGCCTTGTATGGGCGGTAGTGTAGGTTGCCAGTCGATTGGTTCGATGTTGGCAAGGTTCAGATTGTTGGTTCATACTTGTTTCAGCAGGATGTGGATAGGGTGAAGCTTATCCAGAAGAGGTTATTGGCAGCACAGAGTCAACAGAAGTCGTGCGGATAATCGACGACGACGCTTGGAGTTCAGGTTGACGGTGGGTCTTCTTGAAGGGCACCACCCCGGAAAGGGTGTGACGAGTTTTGGAAAACAGAGGAAACTTAGCCTGAGGTACTTAGAGCCTTTTCAGATCATGTGGAGAATAGGCCAGGTTGCCTATAAGATAGCATTGCCATCCGACTTAGGAAGCAGTACGTCCGGTCTTTCATGCTGCTATGTTCGGAAGAGTGTCAGAGATCCATCCAGAATGTTCCCTGTTAATGATGACCAAGTTGGAGATAGTAACCCAGAGATTTTGGAAACTGAAGCAATAACAGAAATGTGGTAAGTTATGAGAAAGAGTTCGAGTGTACGAGGAGGGTACGACGAGTAAGGAAAGAAGTGATCATTTCTTTTGTGAAATGAAGGTGCGAAGGGAGTGTCTTTTAGACCTTGGGTGGGAGCTTTTTGTGGTAATAGAGGTGTTTCCTTGTGGACTTGGATTAAGTAATTGCGCGTGTGTTATTTTATGGCCAGGTGTGGCATTGGCAACTTGTTCAAGTTAAGAGGAACTTATCGTTATCTGTATCGGGAAGGAACATTCGGGACGAATGTTTCTAAGGAGGGGAGAATGTTATACCCCGTATTTTCAGAGTATGTACGTGAGGACGTACGTACAAAAGTTTAAGCCTTAAGTTAGGCAAGGGGCGAAATTTGTGCACAACCCCCGAAAAGAATTGTTTTCCGACGAAACGTTTTCCAAACTTTGCGAAGGGAAAATTACGGTTGCGACATTTATTATTTTTGCGGATTTTTCCGAGAGATGAAATATTTTGGACCAACGAGAGGGCGACACTTGTCACCCTCAAGTGGGCGGAACCATGGCCGATCTTGGCATGATTTTGTGGCCTAAACCATGGGTCAATGTTTGGAGTGATTTGTGGAGTAGAGGGCTAGGTGCACTGGGCAAATCCACACCTCCACTTGCCCTCCACTTGCCTCAATCTTGGCCCTCAAAGCCCTATAAATACCCCTTAGTTAAAGACTTCTTCATCCACTCCACACTTTCTAAGTCTTGAAAATCCTTCTCCCCCTCTTGAAGCTCTCGTCCAAGCGCCCCCTCCCCCGTTGAGAGGCCCGTGGCCGAGAAGTACCGCCGTGTTGAGTTGTTCTCGTAAAATACCCCTTGGTAGAAAAATACTCAAGTATTGTTACTATTCCAAAATACCTTAGCCTTATACCTTGTAGTATTCCAAAGTTACCTCTCTACGTAGAGCCCGGAAATACTACCTTATGTCCTTTTAGTCTCAAAACGAAACCCTAAGGAAAATCTTCATAGTTGGTTGAAGTGCTAAGTAGAAGTTGTTTGAAAACTTCTAAGGGTTTCTTGGAGCTTTCGGAGCGTGCAAATTGGGAGCTAAACATTGCTCAGGATCGACATTAAATCTTGGATAATTTTGGGCTTGTCGAGGTAAATATCTTGTCCCCCTATTGTAATTAGAGTTTACATATTGTTGAAGTATAAGGATTAAGTATAAGTTATATACAAGGAAGGTATATAAGAAGGGAATTGCACTGTACTTACATAGGACTGTATTTACAGTAGACTTGTATAGTTTGACGGGTAGGGAAGTGCTGCCCAATTTTCCGTAGAATCTTGTATCTAGATTTATTCTACAGAGTAGTCTAGACATTGATAGACTTATAACCGTTATAGGTTGAAGTACTGCGAGTAGCGTATTCTACTCGAAGGGTGGAAAAGGCTAGCAGGATTACAGTACTTTGGAGCGTTTTGCTAATTGTCGGTAATCGTCGCTGTCACGACCCGATCCCGGGCCCGTGACTGGTGCCTTACCCCGGGCACCCTAGTGATACAATCATCAGAGAAAATCAGCGGAAATAAAAAACTAAAACATGAGACAAGACATAAAGTATGAAACAAAGCAACTAAAACGGTCACCTTCCGAATATATACATATATATATATCAACTCAGCAGCTAAATCCTTTTACAACCCCGCCACAACAAGATTACATGCACTTAAGAATGTAACCATAACTATGACGGACGGGGCCCCGCCATACCCTCAATGTACAAGTAACTACAGTGATGAGGACTATACCAAAGATGAGCCTCCGAGAAACGGAGCTTCCCAAAACGCTGAATCGTGATCCTATGGCGAGGATCCACAACCAATGTACCTCTACTGCGGCATGAACGCAGCCCCGGGCGAGGTCGATAACAGTACCAAGTATGTGAAATCAAAATACAGTAAATGAAATCATAGTAGTCTATATAAAACAGAGACATGTATGATAACCAACTACAGCTCACAATAAATAAGGCCATGTCAACTCAGGGACTCACGACCTCAAAGTCATCACTCAAATATAACTGTGGATCTCACGCCCACAACATCAATCATGCCCGTGGAATACCTTCCTCACTGCCGGCAGCCTATGATATAAAAGCACCAAGGAATACACATGAACACCAGGTCCCACCTGTGTCATAATAAAACCGTACGGGGTAAGTACGAAGGCATAGCCGACTACTAAAACCCACAGTACCAACAAGGTCATAAATCAGACACGAGGTCTGCTTAGACCGCCACATGATCGGCGGCCGCCGCCGCAAGATCAAATGCGCGCTTTAGTCCTCGAACTTCCCGCAGCTCCGCATAGGCCACTCACATAGGCCCGCATGAGGTATTCCCCGCATCGAGGGTAGCTACTCCCCGGCATCGTTCTGGACTCGCAGTCCGCATGGCCACATAGACCGCATGACCACAAAGGCCGCACACTAACCTGGAACTCTCGTAGCTCCGCATAGGTCCCCGGGACCCGCATGAGGTATTCTCGAATCATGGTCCTGCATCACCGAAGTCTACCCCGCATCGGAGGCGCCTTAACCCCAGATCATGTCAAGAGGTGAGTGATGTAATACTAACATAACGGCTTACCGTTAAACAACATAAGCACAACAAGGGAAACCCCTTTACACAACCATCACAACACACTAACACACGTAGCATCCTAACATGTTTACTTATCAAGTCAACAAGAAAGTATTACAAGGCTATCACAAACCAACACAATCAAGTTATTCACACAAGGTACTTTCTACTTTATGTTAACAAGATCGGGTTTTTATCCCCAAAGTACTTCATACATTAACTCTTTAAAAGATCCGTTTCTTTCACAAAAGTCACACAATACCCGTAGTATAAAAATAGAGTGACTATCTTTTTAAGTAAACCAAAACACTTCCCTTTGTAAAATCAAGTAACAACATTATTTTTCAAACATTCAAGTTTGCCTAATTTCAAATGCTCAAGTTTCTCATTTTCGAAAGGTTTCGTAGTTCATAGTTTTAATCACTTAATGATATAATCCTCCTTTAAAACAATTTGAGAAACATATGCCTTATGTGTAAGTAGGTTATTCTTGTTTATAACAATCTTATTAAAGCAGCCATGATCTAGGAAATGTAATATCATTTTGTCTCATCTTAGCTTCTATGCAGATGGAGATTTCTACTGGTTTTAATAATACTTAATTAGTCAATACATTTCCCGTTATTAACGCTGCAGTGGTTCGTTCGATACTTATTCTGATTTCCGGAATCAGTAAAACATTATTCCTTTTAAAAACCAAGTACTCATTACTCACGAATGAGGTTTCACACTTTTTAACAAAATTCATATTAATTCAATTAAGTCAAGTCTCTTATCTTTTAAGATCAAGTCTCTTAACTTCTAAAATCAATACAAGTCTTTTATAAACACATAAGTAAACCGTTCCTTTTATCATTCTTAATTCGTTATACCTAACTTCTCATAAAGCTAGTATAACTCTTAAGCTTTTAAAACCAAGCCTTACTCTTCTTTCAAAAAGGTTTCTTAATTCTTTTGAAATACTTCAAGATTCTTATTAATTAGACTCAAGTCAAAAGACATCGCAGTAAAACCACGTTCAGTTAACACACGTACGTCTACCGTACTATATATATTCTTTTTAAAATATCATGCTCAAGAGGATAGGAAGAATCACATACCTCGCGACGATTATCGACAATTAGCAAAACGCTCCACGGCTATAACCCGGCTAGCCTTGTCCACCTTTCAAGTAGAACATGCTACTCGCAGAACATTCAACCTATAAAGGCCATATACGTCTATCAACGTCTAGACTACTCTGTAGAACATTCTAAATACAAGATTCCTTATTCTACAGAAAATTCGCAAGACCTCCCGCTTATCACATAAATCTCCTCCCCTATCAAGGCCCGCTACCAGGCCAACAACTCTCAGGGGATTACACGTCTAACCGGACGTGTTCAATTCTGCTTCACAATAATACTACACAAGTCTACTGTAAGTACAATCCAATGTAAATACAGTTCAATCCTTTATAATCATCCTTCCAATAATATACTCAAGTATAACTACTACAACATGTAATATCCAATTACAATAGGGGGGCATAGATCATTACCTCGATAAGCCCAAAATTATCCAAGTTTAATAGTCGATCCTGAGCAACGTTTAGCTCCAACTCCTTACGCTCCAACCCGCTCCAAGCGACCCTTAGAAGTTTCTAAACAACTTCTCTTAAAACTTCAACCAAGCTAGGAAGATTTTTCTAGGGTTTCACTTTGCGACTATTGGAATAAAGTAGTATTTCCGGGCTCCTAGTATTGAAATAACTTTGGAATACAACTAGGGATACTAGGCTAAGGTATTTGGGATTATACTACAATACATGAAGTATTTCACTACACAAAGTGGGAGGGGGACGAGAACTACAAAGGAGGGAGTATTATTTTTGCCTTAAAAACTCTTAAGTGTGGATGAAATTATGTCTTGCTATCAAGGAGTATTTATAGAACAATTAAGGGTCAAGATCAATGTAAGTGTATGGTCAAGATTGGGCCATGTGTGTGGGGGTCCCACCACACCACATGGCCAACGAAAATTGGTGCCAAGTGCCATGGCCATTTCGGCCAAGGGGACAAGTGGCTAGCCACTTGTCCCACCAATTTCGGCCCACATGGCCACTCAAGTGGGGTGACACGTGTCGCCCCCTTACTCTTCCAAAATATTTTGTCTTCCGAAAATCTCAAAAACAAAGCGGGCCCCACAAACCCGTAAATTTCTCCCGTGGGCCCCACGTGACCATTTCTGAAAATAAAATCCCAAAATTCTAATATAATCCAAGAAGTCTAAATACCAAATCTGGGAGTCCAATTCCCATTAACGAACCTTTTTCCTTCACAAAAACCGGAAACTTTTCCGTCGAAAAATCACACCTTTCTTTCTTTCCAAAATTTCTGTCGTATTTACGTACGTACGTCCCCACATACATACCCTGGAACTACGGGGTATAACAGTCGCGAGGTATGTGATTCTTCCTATCCTCTTGAGCATGATATTTTAAAAGAATATATATAGTACGGTAGACGTACGTGTGTTAACTGAACGTGGTTTTACTGCGATGTCTTTTGATTTGAGTCTAAATAATAAGAATCTTGAAGTATTTCAAAAGAATTTAGAAACCTTTTTGAAAGAAGAGTAATACTTGGTTTTAAAAGCTTAAGAGTTATACTAGCTTTATGGGAAGTTAGGTATAACGACTTAAGAGAGATAAAAGGAACGGTTTACTTAATTGTTTATGAACGTCGCATATTGATTTCGAAAATGAGAATAAGTATCGAACAAACCACTGCAACGCTAATAAAGGGAAATGTATTGACTAACTAAGTATTATTAAAACCAGTAGAAACCTCCATCTACATAGAAGCTAAGATGAGACAATATGATATTACATTTCCTAGATCATGGCTGCTTTAATAAGATTGTTATGAACAAGAATAACCTACTCACACATAAGGCATATGTTTCTCAAATTGTTTTAAAAGAGAATGATATTATTAAGTGATTAAGACTATGAGCTACGAAACCTTTCGAAAATAAGAGACTTAAGTATTTGAACTTAGGCAAACTTGAACTTTTGGAAAAGAAGGTTGTTACTTGTCTTTAAAAAGGGAAATTGTTTTGGTTTACTTAAAAAGATAGTCACTGTATTTTAATACTACGGGTATCGTGTGACTCTTGTGAAAGAAACAGGATCTTTTTAAAAGAGATAATGTATGAAGTACTTTGGGGATAAAAACCCGAATTTGTTGGCATAAAATAGAAAGTACCTTGTGTGAATAACTTGATTATGTTGGTTTGTGATAGCCTGGTAATACTTTCTTGTTGATTTGATAAGTAAACATGTTAGGATGCTACGTGTGTTAGTATCTTGTGATGTTTGTGTAAAGGGGTTTCCCTTGTTGTGCTTATGTTGTTTAACGATAAGCCGTTATGTTAGTATTGTACCACTCACCTCTTGACATGTTATACCGGGGGTTAAGCTGCCCCCCGATGCGGGGTATACCTCATGCGATCTGTGTGACTATGATTCGCGAATACCTCATGCGGGTCCAGGGGACCTATGCGAGCTACGAGTTCGTGTTAGTGTGCGGGGGATACCTCATGCGGTCCATGTGGCCATGCGGACTACGAAAGTCCAGGACGATGCCGAGGAGTAGCTACCCTCGATGCGGGGATTACCTCATGCGGGCCTAGGTGGCCTATGCGGAGCTGCGGTGAGTTCCAGGATTTGACGCGCACATTGATACTGAGGGCGAGTGGCCCGCTTCGATCATATGGCGCGGTCTAGAAAGACCTCGTGATACAGTTTATAGCATTGTTGGTACTGTGGGTTTTAGTAGTCGGCTATGCCTTCGTACTTACCCCGTACGGTTTTATTATGACACAGGTGGGACCTTGTGTTCATCTGTATTCCTTGGTGCTTTTATATCATAGACTGCCGGCAGTGAGGAAGGTATTCCACGGGCATGATTGATGTTGTGGGCGTGAGACCCATAGTTATATTTGAGTGATGACTTTGAGGGCGTGAGTCCCTGACTTGACATGACTGCTTATTTATTGTGAACTGTAGTTTGGTTATCATACATGTCTCCTGCTTTATATAGACTACTATGATTTCATTTACAATATTTTCAGTTTCACATACTTGGTACCTGTTGTACTGACCTCCTTCGGGGGGCTGCGTTCATGCCGCAGGTAGAGGTACACCAGTCATCGATCCTCGCTCATAGGATCACAGTTCAGCGTTTTGGGAAGCTCCGTTTCTCCGGAGGCTTATCTTTGGTATAGTCCCTGATGTTGTAGATATTTATGTTCATTCAGGGTATGACGGGGCCCTGTCCCGCCATAGTTGTTTTACTTCCTTAGAGGTCTGTAGTCGAGTTTGTAAAGTTGGGATGAATCGTTTCATTTTGGGTATTTATATATATATATCTTAAGGCGACTTTTCTCGTAAAAAGCTTTCTCACTTCATTTTATTTCATGTCTTGTTTTATATTCCGCTGATTTCTCTGATGTATGTCTACTTGGGTGCCCGGGTAAGGCACCAGTCACGGGCCCGGGTTCGGGTCGTGACAGGAGTAATGAAACGCGCGGGCATCTAACCCGCATCCTGGCCGCATGCCCCGGAATCCCTCATCGTATAAGCATGGCCAAGATCAATCACAATGGAAGCATACCCGTGGAATCCTCCGTCACAGCCGGTACGTCCAAATAAGTTCACAACAAGTCAGCCGGCCCTCCATCGAGAGACGCGGTGGTATAAAAATACAATACTTGCACAACAAAGGCTATCATAACTAGCATAGGCAAGTTCAACATACTCTTAGACTTTCATTAACATGTAAATAGATTCACCATTTATATAAACTCAAGTACTCCAATTTTATGCCCACAATCCGGGTTTTAACCCTAAAGTACTACGTACATTAGATTCTTTCAACAGATCCATTTCCTTTTTCGAAGGTCACACGATACTCGTAGTATCAAAATAGAGTGACTATTATTTTAAGTAAACCAAAATAATTTCCATACCTTCTTTTTTAACCAATTTAAGACAAAACCATGCCTTTCTTTTAAACCAAAAACACTTCAATTCCTCAAGCCTCTTTTTAGAAATCAAGTTCCTTACTTTGGAATTTAAGAAAAATCAATACTTGTTATTAATGACCTTATTAAAGCAACCGTGATCTAGGAAATGTAATACAATTTTGTCTTATCTTAGCTTCTATGCAGACGGAGGTTTCTACTTGTTTTAATAATATTAATTATTTGTCAATATATTTTCCTTTATTAACGCTGCAGTGGTTTGCTCGATACTTATTCTCATTTCCGAAATCAATATAACATTATTATTCGAAACCAAGTACTCATTACTCAATATAATTAATTATCGTTACTTTTTCCTTTATTAACGCTGCAGTGGTTTGTTCGATACTTATTCTCATTTCCGAAATCAATATAACATTATTATTCGAAACCAAGTACTCATTACTCACGAATGAGGGTTCACAACTTTCCACACAATTCAAATTTTTCAAATATCAAATCAAGTCAAGTATAAGTCAAGTCTCTTTTCTTTTTAAAAATCAATAAACCATTCTTTTACCTACATAAAGTTGTTATAATTAACTTCCCATAAAGCCATTATAACACTTTATGTTTTAAAATAAACCAAATTCATTTTACACACGTACGTCTACCGTACTATATATTTTTCACAAATATCATGCTAGAAAAGATAGGAAGAGGTTCACATACCTCGCGACGATTATCGACAATTAGCAAAATGCTCTGAAGTACTATAACTTTGCTAGCCCTTTTCCACCCTTCAAGTAGAATACGCTACTCGTAGTACTTCCACCTATAATGGCCATGAAACGTCTATTAACCTCTAGATCTCTTCGTAGGATATTTCTAGGAACAAGGTTCCATTTCCTACGGAAAATTCGGCAGCACCTCCCCCGTTTCTACTCAATTTTCCACCTTTTCCAAGTCCCGATAGCCGTGATTAACCTACTATAATTAAGGTGCAATAATACTGAAATCTAAAGAAGGGGATAACACGCCCAAACGGAACGCGATTAACAATCTCTCCTTCATAATAATAATAACTAAAGAAGAGGATAACACACCCAAACGGAACGCGATTAACAATCTCTCCTTCATAATAATAATAACTAAAGAAGGGGATAACACGCCCAAATGGAACGCGATTAACAATCTCTCCTTCATAATAATAATAAGTAAAGAAGGGGATAACACGCCCAAACGGTAACGCGGTTTACTATCTCCCTTCATAATAACAATAAGTAAAAGAAGGGGATAACACGCCCAAACGGTAACGCGGTTTACTATCTCCCTTCATAATAACAATAAGTAAAAGAAGTCCAAAGTAAAAAGTCCAAAGTAGATACGGTCCTTAAGTTGGGGTCCTTGGCCAACTTTTACAATAATACTTATCCAATTACTTCATTAGTCCTTCAACTTATATTCCAATCTTTATATAAGTTATAGTTTCCTTGTTGTTAACTTCTTAGCAAGTAATGGATACATTTTACCATTTTAATGGCTAACATGCCAATTCTCTTTTTAATATCTTAACAAGATCCAAATCTTTCTTTATATCTCATAGTCCATAATATACTTCCAATATATGTATAATATCCATATATACATAATAATCAAATTCACAATGAGGTTAAGGTTCATTACCTCAAGATAGTCCAAAAAACGTGACTGTCCAGATTTTTAGCTACTGCTTCGTCAGCTGAACTTGCAACGTCTATAACTCTCTACTCCAGTGTCCTATCGACGAGTGGTTGGTTGTGTTGGAAACTAGACTCGACAAACTTCATTTTAGGCTTTTGAAACACCCAAAAACTCCTTATATGCTAGGAGATATTCCCTTCCAAACTTGACTAAAAAATCTGCCCAAAACAGTTTCGAAAATCTGCCTACTCTCGGCCAAGGGAAGGTTTCTTTTGAGGCTAGGGGTGTGAAATCTTGTCTAACTCTTGGTTAAAAATCTTCCTAACACATTGAGGAAGAACACTTATAAATTTAAGAATTTTTGGACAACTTTTGGTTAGGGGAGGGGGGGGGGGGGGGTTGGACGAAATCAAGATAGAGAAGGAGGGATAGAAAATGTTTTTCAAGTCTTGTAATATGTTAAGTGTGGCTGATTTTCATCCACTAAGGGGGTTTATATAGCACAACCAAGGGTTGAGATTAACACATGTGTAAGGTAGAGATCATATGTGAAGGTTCCTTCCCACACTTGTCTTACTAAAGCCATGCAAGACCTTGACCATGCAAGACTTGCCCACTAAACTTAGCCAAATTTGTCCAAGCCAAGACTAGCCATGCAAGACTTTTGGCCACTTGTCTTGCCTACTTGTCCACTCAATTTCGTCCCACATGGCCCAATCTAGGGGTGACACTTGTCGCCCTCCTATTGGTCCAAAATATTTTATCTCACGGAACAATTCCATAATCGTAAAAATATTGAAAACGTAAAATTTCCTTCACAAGGTTCGGAATAATTTCCGTTGGAAAAACAATTCTATCATTCTTACCCTAATTAGGGCGTATACATTCGTACGTACGTCCTCACATACATACTCCGGAACTACGGGGCATAACATTCTCCCCCCCCCCCCCCCTTAGAAACATTCGTCCCGAATGTTCCTTCAAGATTCAAATAACTCAGATAACGGCATAGTCCCTCATAACTTGAACAATTTGCAAAATGCCACATATGGCCACAATACAATGTACGCGCAAAAACTCACATCCGAGCCAATGAAGCAATCATATCTAAAGCGTATAACAATACTATTAGCTCCCACCCAAGGTCTAAAGGATACTCCCTTCGCATCTTTACTTCATAAAAGGAGCACTTCTAACTTCTTAACATATCTTCGCCTCTTTTCTTACTCGTCGTACCCTCCTCGTATACTCGAACCCTTTCTAGTATACGTACCATACTTCAGTCATTGCTTCAGTTTCTCAAAATCTTGGAGTTACTACCTCCAACCTTGGTCATCTTACCATCCTTGCATTCCTCTAAGGCCATTCCCGGCCTTCACGATCCGATTCTGGTTGAACGCATCCACGAACTCGCACGATGGTTATCTAAACTTGGGCCTTGCACCCTTGTGACCCCATCACCTAGTGGGACCACCTCAAATTTACCTTACTTCATTCCGGGCTGCGGGTTGACCCGCAATCTGGCCTCAACCCGACCCATTATCGCGCCAAACTCTCTCGTTCCCCCATCGAGAACAATCTCACTAATTCTCGTCATGAAAGTTACCACTTTGTCACGACCCGATCCCGGGCCCGTGACTGGTGCCTTACCCGGGAACCCAAGTAGATATACATCAGAGTAACCAGCGGAATATAAAAACAAGACATGAAACAATAAAGAGTAAGAACAGTCTAACCAAGAAAATGTCGCCTTTCGGCATGTATATATAAACCAAAACTTGAACAGTTACATCCTTTACGAACCCTGCCCACAACAGTACTACAGACTTCTAAGAATGTGACCACAACTATGACGGGACAGGGCCCCGCCATACCCCTGAATGTACAAGTACCTACAATGACAGGGGACTATACCAAAGACAAAGCCTCCGGAGTAATGGAGCTTTCCAAGAACTGAACAGTGATCCTAAGAGTGCGGATCAGCAAGCTACGTATCTCAACCTGCGGCATGAACGCAGCCCCCCGAAGGAGGTCAGTACAACAGGTACCGAGTATGTGAAACTGAAAATACTGTAAAGGAAATCATAATAGTTTATATAAAATAGGAGACGTATATGATAATCAAAATGCGTTTCACAAATCCCGGCAAATTAACAAGAGTAATGAATATCAACATTGTCTCTAAAAGATATCATTTCACAATCGATAAACAATCGTCTCAAGTCAGGGACTCACGCCCTCAAGGTCATTGCTCAAATATAACCATAACATTTTAAAACCAATTCACAAATATGTACGAAACAAACCAAGTAAATCGCATGTAGTGCCACATCACAAACAAGAGCAATAATAATTATAATGTAACTGGTCTTTTCTAGGTCGCGAATGATCGAAGCAAGGCCAATCGCCCATAGTATCATTATGCGTGCCTAATCCTGGACTCCCGCAGTCTGCATAGGCCACCTCTGGCCCGCATGAGGTATTCCTCGCATCGAGGTAGCTAATCCTCGGCATCGCCACGGACTCGTAGTCCGCATGGCCACATAGACGCGTGAGGTATTCCTCGCACACTATCACGAACTCCCGTAGCTCCGCATAGGTCCCCGGGACCCGCATGAGGTATTCCTCGCATCGGGGGGCAGCTTAACCCCCGGTATCATGTCAAGAGGTGAGTGGTGTAATACTATCACAACGGCTTATCGTTAAACGACGTAAGCCCAACAAGAATAACCTCCTTACACAAACATCACAAGAATCGAACAATCACAAGAATCGAACACCACGACTTATCGTAAGCACCATAATCATAACAAGAATAATCTCCTTACACAAACATCACAAGAATCGAACACAACGACTTATCGTCAAATAACATAGGCATAACAAGAATAACCTCCTTACACAAACATCACAAGACATTAACACACGTAGCATCAAAATAAAGTAACTATCTTGTTAAGTAAACCCAAACAATTTCCATACTTCTTTTTTAAACCATCTTAAGACAAAAACATGCCTTTCCTTTAAACCAACATACTTCAATTTCTCAAGTCTCTGTTCTTTTAGAAAATAAGTTCCTTACTTTGGAATTTAAGAAAAATCAATACTTGTTTTTAATGACTTTAGTAAGGCAACCGTGATCTAGGAAATGTAATACAATTTTGTCTTATCTTAGCTTCTATGCAGATGGATGGTTTCTACTTGTTTTAATATAATTTATTATTTGTCAATATATTTCCCTTTATTAACGCTGCAGTGGGATGTTCGATATTTATTCTCATTTCCGCAATCGATATAACATTATCATTCGAAACCAAGTACTCATTACTCACGAATGAGGTTTCACAACTTTCCACACAATTCAAGTTCTTCATATATTAAATCAAGTCAAATATGAGTCAAGTCTCTTATTTTTTTAAAAAAATCAACAAATCATTCCTTTACTTACATAAAGTTGTTATAATTAACTTCCCATAAAGCCATTATAACACTTTATGTTTTAAATAAACCAAATTCATTTTACACACGTACGTCTACCGTACTATATATATATTTCGCAAATATCATGCTAGAAGAGATAGGAAGAGGTTCACATATCTTGCGACGATTATCGACTATTAGCAAAACGCCCCTAAGTACTATAACCTTGCTAACATTTTCCATCCTTCAAGTAGAATACGCTACTCGTAGTACTTCCACCTATAATGGCCACGAAACGTCCATTAACCTCTAGATCTCTTCGTAGGATATTTCTAAGAACAAGTTCCATATCCTACGGAAAATTCGGCAGCACCTCCCCCGTTTCTACTCAATTTCCCACTTTTTCCAAGGCCCGGTAACCGTGATTAACTCACTATAATTAAGGTGCAATAATTTCGATAAGTAAGGAAGGGGATAACACGCCCAAACGGAACGCGATTAACAATCTCTCCTTCATAAATATAATAAGTAAAAGAAGGGGATTACATGCCCAAACGGTAACGCGGTTTACTATCTCGCCTTCATAATAACAATAAGTAAAAGAAGGGGATTACACGCCCAAACGGTAACGCGGTTTACTATCTCGCCTTCATAATAACAATAAGTAAAAGAAGGGGATTACACGCCCAAACGGTAACGCGGTTTACTATCTCGCCTTCATAATAACAATAAGTAAAAGAAGTCCAAAGTAAAAATTCCAAAGTAGATACGGTCCTTAAGTTGGGGTCCTTGGCCAACTTTTACATTTTACTTATCCAAATACTTCATTAGTCCTTCAACTTATATTCCAATCTTTATATAAGTTATAGTTTCTTTGTTGTTAACTTCTTAGCAAGATCCAAATCTTTCTTTATATCTTATAGTCCATAATATACCTCCAATATATGTATAATATCCATATATACATAATAAATCAAATTCACAAAGAGGTTAAGGTTCATTACCTCAAGATAGCCCAAAAACGTGACTGTCCAGATTTTTAGCTACTGCTTCGTCAGTTGAACTTGCAACGTCGATAACTCTCTACTCTAGTATCCTATCGACGAGTGGTTTATTGCATTGGAAACTAGACCCGACGAACTTCATTTTAGGCTTTTGAAACACCCACAAACTCCTTATATGCTAGGAGATATTCCCTTCCAAACATGACTAAAAATATGCCCAAAACAGTTTCGAAAATCTGCCTACTCTCGGCCAAGGGAAGGTTTCTTTGAGGCTAGGGGTGTGAAATCTTGTCTAACTCTTGGTTAATAATCTTCCTAACACATTAAGGAAGAACACTTATAAGTTTAAGAATTTTTGGACAACATTTGGTTAGGGGAGGGGGGGGGGGGTTGGACGAGAACACTTTAGAAGGAGGGAGAGAAGAAATGTTTTCAAGTCTTGTAATATGTTAAGTGTGGCTGATTTTCATCCACTAAGGGGGTTTATATAGCACAACCAAGGGTTGCGATTAACACATGTATAAGGTAGAGATCATATGTGAAGGTTCCTTCCCACACTTGTCTTACTAAAGCCATGCAAGACCATGCAAGACTTGACCATGCAAGACTTGCCCACTACTTGCAAAAAAAATCGTCCAAGCCATGCCTTCCATGCAAGACTTGTTGGCCACTTGTCCACTCCATTTCGTCCACTTGGCCCAATCTAGGGGTGACACTTGTCGCCCTCCTATTGGTCCAAAATACTTTATCTCTCGGAACAATTCCATAATCGTAAAAATATTATTGAAAACGTAACTTTCCTTCACATGGTTCGGAATAATTTTCGTCGGAAAACAATTCTATCAATCTTGCCCTAACTAGGGCGTATACATTCGTACGTACGTCCTAACATACATACTCCGGAACTACGGGGTATAACACACTTCTATCTCAAACTACCCATGGAATTATCACACAAATACTCCACGTATACTATGCACTCCGACAAAGACTAACCGTAAAATCTTTTACTCAAGACGGCCTTACATCTAAGGTCTCGGTCTCAACTGTTATAAATTCTAAGGCTCATAATTTCCCTGCCCCTAAACTTACCTTTTCAACTAACCATGTTCTCTAAATCACAATTTTACACAGTGTTTATCCCAACATAACACTTCACATTAGGTCATCATATCATGCATACTAGTCTCTAGAGGGTTAAGGATATACCTACAACTACTGCTTCATTTCCCTTTGTCGCTCTTAATCAAAATCCTGCTCTGCTGGGCGCATAGTTATAGAAGGTGATGAACCAGCCACTGATCCCGAAGGCTGAGTCGTAACATCCGCGCCACCTCTGGTTGGACAATTTCTCGCAAAATGGCCCTGCTGGCCGCAAGCATAACAAGCTGTCGAAGTAGTACGACACTCCCCATGATGACACCTACCACAACAGCCACACCGAGGTGGGGGTGGCCTCCTCTGGCTAACACCCCTTTCTCTCCGAACCATTGGATCTGCAACCGACCTGGTAGGCTGAGTCATCCCACCTGTATCCCCCCTACTAGGACATTCCCTCCTCACATGGCCCTGCCGGCCGCAGGTAAAACAAGCATTGGTAAAAAGACGACATCTCCTGGGATGACGCCTACCACATCGTAAACACTGAAGGAAAACTGAATCTGGCTGGCTAGAACCTATGTAAATCTGTGAACCGGAAACCCTGGAGCTCTGACCAACTCCTGCATACTCTGAACGTCCTGAAGCCTGTGGAGGACCACTCTGTACTGGCGGAGGCGCATAACCAGTCTGCTGCTGAGGAGGTCCGCCTCGAAAGTTACCAAAGGACCTCATTGCTCGCCCTCTTCTGCGATCTTGGTTAATCCGTCGATCTACGTTCGCTCGACTGTGCATAAGCCTGCACGCGGGCAATGTCCATGCCTGACTGAAGAGCTACTCTTGTACACCCCTTTACTAGATAATCGTCTAGGCCCGTGATATATCGATGCACTCTATACTCCCTGTTTGCTAACGTCCTAGCTAGTAACAGGTTCATCCCTTTGTAATCCATACTCGCCTTGGCCGTGGAATCGAAGGCTCATATACCGCCGCAGTAGGAATCGCCGCGTGTTAAACTTCTGAAGGGGCGGCGCCACGTAACTCTCTAAATGAAGCACCACCTCAGGTGATGGTGAGCTGTGCCTCGTACTTTGTGTTCTACTCGCGACTCCGCCATTGCCCTTCCGCCCGGGTTGCCTTGCGTGGAGGCATAAGCGGTAAAAGAAGTATGCGTCGGAGGGTCCAACTTATAACACAGCTCTAAGGCACGATCTCAGAGTGAGAAGAATGGAAACCAATCCTAAATGTCCTGCAGCCTCCTAATTATAGATGTGGTGCACAACACACCAATAATCAAGACTCTACTAGACACGGTCTGTAGACACTTTCCGAGGACTAACTGCTCTGATACCACTTTTGTCACGACCCAGCCCGCGATCGTGTCTTACCGGGCACCCTAGTGATACAACATCGAGAAAATCGTGAAATAAAAACTTAAACATGAAACGAGATAGAATAAGAAACAAAGCAACCAAAGCGGTTACCTTTCAGTATATAAACTAAAAACTTGAGCTTAAATCCTTTTACAAAACTTACCCACAACGATTACATGCACTTAAGAATGAAATCAACTATGACGGGACAGGGCCCCGCCATACCCCCTGAATGTACACAAGTATATGACCTCAGGGAACCGTACCAAAAGACAAGCCTCCGGCGAAATGGAGCTTTCCAAGAACTGAACAGTGATCCTAAGAGAGCGGATCAGCAAGCTTACGACTCAACTCAT
Organism: Przewalskia tangutica; assembly: GCA_029844215.1. Lineage (NCBI taxonomy): Eukaryota > Viridiplantae > Streptophyta > Magnoliopsida > Solanales > Solanaceae > Przewalskia > Przewalskia tangutica. The sequence continues at coordinate 65,288,916 of CM056729.1, forward strand.
GCGGCATGAACGCGGCCCGGCGAGGTCAGTGAAACAGGTACCAAGTATGTGAAACTGAAAATACTGTAATGAAATCATAATAGTCTATATATAAAACAGGAGACAAGTATGATAATAAAAAAATGCGTTTCACAAAGCCCGGCTAACAACAAGAGTAATGAACATCAACATTGTCTCTAAAAAGATACCATTTCACAATCTAAAACAATCGTGTCAAGTCAGGGACTCACGCCCTCAAAGTCATCACTCAAAATATAACAATGGGTCTCATGCCCGTGGAATTCCTTCCTCACTGCCGGCAGTCTATGACATAAATCATACTCATGTGACGCGCCCGTGGAATCCTACCTCACTGTCGGCGTACACATATACAATACATATATATATATATATATACTCGGCCGCATGCCCCGGAATCCCTCATCGTATAAGCATGGCCATAACGTGCCCTCGGAATCCCTCATCGTAGGCGCAGGTCTTCATGGGGAGCTAGCCCATGGAATAATAATATAACATGCCCCCGGAATCCCTCATCGTGGGTACATGTCTTCACGGGGAGCTAGCCCATGGAGTAAAGTATAACATGGTCGCATGCCCCGGAATCCCTCATCGTATAAGCATGACCATGGAGTAATGAAACGCGCGGGCATCTAACCCGCATCCTGGCCGCATGCCCCGGAATCCCTCATCGTATAAGCATGGCCAAGATCAATCACAATGGAAGCATACCCGTGGAATCCTCCGTCACAGCCGGTACGTCCAAATAAGTTCACAACAAGTCAGCCGGCCCTCCATCGAGAGACGCGGTGGTATAAAAATACAATACTTGCACAACAAAGGCTATCATAACTAGCATAGGCAAGTTCAACATACTCTTAGACTTTCATTAACATGTAAATAGATTCACCATTTATATAAACTCAAGTACTCCAATTTTATGCCCACAATCCGGGTTTTAACCCTAAAGTACTACGTACATTAGATTCTTTCAACAGATCCATTTCCTTTTTCGAAGGTCACACGATACCCGTAGTATCAAAATAGAGTGACTATTATTTTAAGTAAACCAAAATAATTTCCATACCTTCTTTTTTAACCAATTTAAGACAAAACCATGCCTTTCTTTTAAACCAAAAACACTTCAATTCCTCAAGCCTCTTTTTAGAAATCAAGTTCCTTACTTTGGAATTTAAGAAAAATCAATACTTGTTATTAATGACCTTATTAAAGCAACCGTGATCTAGGAAATGTAATACAATTTTGTCTTATCTTAGCTTCTATGCAGATGGAGGTTTCTACTTGTTTTAATAATATTAATTATTTGTCAATATATTTTCCTTTATTAACGCTGCAGTGGTTTGCTCGATACTTATTCTCATTTCCGAAATCAATATAACATTATTATTCGAAACCAAGTACTCATTACTCAATATAATTAATTGTCGTTACTTTTTCCTTTATTAACGCTGCAGTGGTTTGTTCGATACTTATTCTCATTTCCGAAATCAATATAACATTATTATTCGAAACCATGTACTCATTACTCACGAATGAGGGTTCACAACTTTCCACACAATTCAAGTTTTTCACATATCAAATCAAGTCAAATATAAGTCAAGTCTCTTTTCTTTTTAAAAATCAATAAACCATTCTTTTACCTACATAAAGTTGTTATAATTAACTTCTCATAAAGCCATTATAACACTTTATGTTTTAAAATAAACCAAATTCATTTTACACACGTACGTCTACCGTACTATATATTTTTCACAAATATCATGCTAGAAAAGATAGGAAGAGGTTCACATACCTCGCGACGATTATCGACAATTAGCAAAACGCTCTGAAGTACTATAACTTTGCTAGCCCTTTTCCACCCTTCAAGTAGAATACGCTACTCGTAGTACTTCCACCTATAATGGCCATGAAACGTCTATTAACCTCTAGATCTCTTCGTAGGATATTTCTAACAACAAGGTTCCATTTCCTACGGAAAATTCGGCAGCACCTCCCCCGTTTCTACTCAATTTTCCACCTTTTCCAAGGCCCGATAACCGTGATTAACCTACTATAATTAAGGTGCAATAATACTGAAATCTAAAGAAGGGGATAACACGCCCAAACGGAACGCGATTAACAATCTCTCCTTCATAATAATAATAACTAAAGAAGGGGATAACACGCCCAAACGGAACGCGATTAACAATCTCTCCTTCATAATAATAATAACTAAAGAAGGGGATAACACGCCCAAACGGAACGCGATTAACAATCTCTCCTTCATAATAATAATAAGTAAAGAAGGGGATAACACGCCCAAACGGTAACGCGGTTTACTATCTCCCTTCATAATAACAATAAGTAAAAGAAGGGGATAACACGCCCAAATGGTAACGCGGTTTACTATCTCCCTTCATAATAACAATAAGTAAAGAAGTCCAAAGTAAAAAGTCCAAAGTAGATACGGTCCTTAAGTTGGGGTCCTTGGCCAACTTTTACAATAATACTTATCCAATTACTTCATTAGTCCTTCAACTTATATTCCAATCTTTATATAAGTTATAGTTTCCTTGTTGTTAACTTCTTAGCAAGTAATGGATACATTTTACCATTTTAATGGCTAACATGTCAATTCTCTTTTTAATATCTTAACAAGATCCAAATCTTTCTTTATATCTCATAGTCCATAATATACTTCCAATATATGTATAATATCCATATATACATAATAATCAAATTCACAATGAGGTTAAGGTTCATTACCTCAAGATAGTCCAAAAAACGTGACTGTCCAGATTTTTAGCTACTGCTTCGTCAGCTGAACTTGCAACGTCTATAAATCTCTACTCCAGTGTCCTATCGACGAGTGGTTGGTTGCGTTGGAAACTAGACTCGACGAACTTCATTTTAGGCTTTTGAAACACCCAAAAAATCCTTATATTCTAGGAGATATTCCCTTCCAAACTTGACTAAAATCTGCCCAAAACAGTTTCGAAAATCTGCCTACTCTCGGCCAGGGGAAGGTTTCTTTTGAGGCTAGGGGTGTGAAATCTTGTCTAACTCTTGGTTAAAAATCTTCCTAACACATTGAGGAAGAACACTTATAAGTTTAAGAATTTTTGGACAACATTTGGTTAGGGAGGGGGTTGGACGAAATCAAGATAGAGAAGGAGGGAGAGAAAATGTTTTTCAAGTCTTGTAATATGTTAAGTGTGGCTGATTTTCATCCACTAAGGGGGTTTATATAGCACAACCAAGGGTTGAGATTAACACATGTGTAAGGTAGAGATCATATGTGAAGGTTCCTTCCCACACTTGTCTTACTAAAGCCATGCAAGACCTTGACCGTGCAAGACTTGCCCACTAAACTTAGCCAAATTTGTCCAAGCCAAGACTAGCCATGCAAGACTTTTGGCCACTTGTCTTGCCTACTTGTCCACTCAATTTCGTCCCACATGGCCCAATATAGGGGTGACACTTGTCGCCCTCCTATTGGTCCAAAATATTTTATCTCACGGAACAATTCCATAATCGTAAAAATATTGAAAACGTAAAATTTCCTTCACAAGGTTCGGAATAATTTCCGTTGGAAAAACAATTCTATCATTCTTACCCTAATTAGGGCGTATACATTCGTACGTACGTCCTCACATACATACTCCGGAACTACGGGGCATACCAACCATGCAATGTAATGCAATTCATCATCTACGGCATGTATATATACAGAGCTATACATGACTGTACAGAAGACGTTACCCATGGGGGACTCTTGAGGTCCATATACCGCCATAACCACTTCCTTTCGGCATACACACATCTGCCAAAACCATTTTCCTTCAGCATATCACTACAAACCAAACCGATCTAACAAGATCATATGAAGACATAACGACATGAACCATCATCATATGAATGATCACATATGCATGAATATCAAATGCAATTCACTTATAACCATGTACTATGAAGAATTACTCAACTAGATCGATTAAGACAAGGATATAGATTTAATTGAGTGATCGATGCACATAACATGCAAATCTAGTCAAATAGCTATCATTCAATGTCCACATGCTTTGGCATTCTTGGATTAAAATCTGTAACTACATAATTACATTATTGTCCATACATGACATTGATAATTGTACCAATGTCTGTCACATCACGGGTACAATACCTCATCTTTCGCCCATATCCCTTATTAACATCATTAATATTTTTACCCTATCAAAATCATTCCTCAAATGAAGTCTAGAAAAGTATTAACATACCTCGAAGTCGAACAAGCAAAACACACTAAAGCCTTCACTTTCGGGAGTTCCTGTGAATGCTCTCATTCTCGATCTGAGCAAATCTTAAGTCTTTCGGAAGCTCTACCGCATTCGAATTCACAAAATAAATTCAATCTAGCCAAAATAGTACTCTACGAGATTAAACAAGTCCAACGATACACATATTGCTATAGTAATAATTTGGGCCCAAAAAGGGAAACCCTAGCCCCCAAGATCAAAACTAAACTTTTATTGCAAAATTGATTTATACATAAGTTATGTGTCTGGTCCAAAAACTCACCCAATTTCATACATGAATCAATCCCCAAATCAAGATTTTTCATTCTCTTATCTTTAGGGCTCAAACAACAATTTTCCTAAATCAAATAATAACTAAAATGTCAATATATTGAAGTAATCACGGAGAATCAAATATTAGAATCTTACTTTCCATTTGAAACAAGAAAATGCCATGAAAATTGCTGAAATCGAAGCTCTAGAACTCCGAAAAATTGATTTCAATTTTGAATGAATGAAATGAAGTTTTAAATTATAAACCACTCAGGGCCTTCACACGTGTCTCTGAAATGTCACACTTGCACAAATTGTGCACATGTAGACCTTTTGTCTCACATGTTGGGTCGTCGTATGTGCGGACTCCTTTTCGCAATTGCGATGCATCAACACCGTCAATCTATTCCAATACTAAAATAGGCATAACTTTCTCGTACAACCTCATAATTCAATGATTCTTGTTGATGTGGTTCTGTAATCACAATTAGAGTTCATTTGCTTCAAATGGTTTATGCTCAACGAAACAATGTCGAAACCTTGAATAAGAGAACGATTCAACCAAAACCTATCCGAAACTCATCAAAATTTCATCAAAACTTGTAGACAAGTCAATAATCATTACACAAACATACTGGAGCTTTCAAATCATGAATCCGATTTCATTTAGTAGCCTTGATTAAAGGAGCCAAATATACATCAATATCGTTAACAGGTTGGCGAGGTCCTGATATCAAAATAGACAACATCATATACTTGCGCTTCATGCATAACCAAGGGGCGAGATTATAAATCATCAAAACTACGGGTCATGTACTATGAGAAGTACTCTGGAGACCATGAGGGTTCATTCCATCTGTTGAAAGTACTAAGCGTAAGTTCATTGATTCCTTGCCAAATTCTGGATATTTGTTATCAAATGTCTTCCATTGAGGCGAATCAGCTGGGTGTCTTAACATTCCATCATTAATTCTTTCATCATGATGCCATGTCAAGCATTTAGCATCTTCTGCGCTACTATACAACCTCCTAAATCTAGGAATTATAGGAAAGTACCACATAACTTTGGCCGGGGATTTGTTTTTCTTTACCGCTTCATACCACATTTGGGACATTCATGCAATTCTACGTACTCTCCCCTAAATAAAATACAATCATCCGGACAACCATGGACCTTCTGATGTGTTAACCCGATAGAGTTGAGCAACTGTTTAGCATCATTGGTTTTATGAGGGAGCACATTCCCATCTGGCAATAGATCACTTCCAATAGCTCTGTGAAGAACACATCAGAAACTTAGTGACTAGCTTTTAAATTGTACAAAATCAACACAGCAGATAATTTTGAAGCCTTAGTACAATCGGGCCACAATGGTAACCCAACATCTCCCCTTAAGTCATCACACATATCAGGATGATCCCGCAACTTTTCATTGACAACACTTCGAGAATTCTTCACAGGATTGGATTATCATTACCATCTCCCATATTACTTGTGTTCATTATATTTGTAAACTCAAATTAGGAGCTGAATTGACTAAATGAACAATGTTTAGGTTTTCCACTTGAACTACCTTTGTCTTTTCTCTCACCGTGATATGTCAAAACCTTATATGTTATGTCAAAACTGTGACACATTAAATGCTCATGCAACTTCATTTGACCACTAACCTCCTTTACATTCAGACATTTTCGACATAGACATTTAATATACAATGGATTTTTAGCATTCTTGGTTGCATGAGCACAAAACTCCTCCACCCCTTTCTTATACTCTTCAGATAATCGATCCGCATTTACCCAGTCTCGATTCATCAAGAACAATACTACAAAAATCAGATAAAAAGACAATGAATTTAAAGCATATTTGAAGTCTTCAAGGCTCGACTTCCCCTCACATAGTACATATATAAGAATCTTAAACACATATGAAGTCTTGAAGACACGACTTCCCCTCACGTAAAGCACAATAAAGATAAATTAACTTCGAATGTACAATAATACCTTCTGAATGCAATCCAAGAAATTTGTCTTTCAAATTTTTGAAAATCTACAAAAAATCAAGAAGATCCCATTCATTAATAAATTAATAAAATAAAATACAAAATTCAGAAATCATCAAATATTCAATCATAATCTGAAAATTGAGGCTAAATGGGTTTCGTTCTTCACAATTATCAATATACAATTCAATCATAAACTCAAAATTGAGGCTAAATATAATGAATGAAAAATATTGTTTCTCAAACAAATATACACTTCAAACCCTTGAAAACTCTACTAAACACAAAGATTGAAACATATCTTGACGCTCGAACTTCCTTCAATTCACTAACTCAACTCTTGCAAACTAAATTGATATTACATGTTATACCCCGTATTTCCCGAGTATGTACGTGAGGGCGTACGTACAAAAGTTTAAGCCTTAAGTGTTATACCCCGTATTTCCTGAGTATGTACGTAAGGACGTACGTAGAAAAGTTTGTGCCTTAAAGTGCAAGGGCCGAAAATTATTTGTTCACAACACCCGATTAGAGTCGTTTTTCGACGAAACGTTTTACATAACTTGCGAAGGGAAAATTCCGGCTATGTCATTTAGTATTTTTGCGGATTTTTCCGAGAGATGAAACATTTTGGACCAACGGGAGGGTGACATGTGTCACCCTCATATTGGGCGTTACTTTGGGCGGTTTGGACGAAAAGGAGTCAAAGGGGTTGGTAGGATATTTTGTGATATTTGTGTGGTAGATGGATAAGGTACACATGGGTGAATCTTGACCCTACACTTGCCTTGCACTTGGCATGATCTTGGCCATTGGTTGGCCATGGCTTGACCTATAAATACCCCCCTTTGTGAAGACTTCTTCATCCTAAAAATCTCTAAGTCTTGAAAGCTCTCTTCCTCCCCCTTAGTGTAGTGTCTCGTCCAAGATCCCCTCGCGAGGCCCTCGGCGAGAGCCCTCCCCTTGGCCGAGTACCCCACCTAGTGGGGTTGGCCGAGGTACACCCCCCCCCTTGTGGTGTTGTCTCATATAAATACCCCCCCTCTTGGTAGAAATACTCTCCAAAGTATTGTTACTATACCCAAATTACCTTAGCCATATACCTTGTAGTATTCCAAAGATACCTCTATACGTAGAGCCCGGAAATACTACCGTATGTCCTTTTTGTCTCAAACCGAAACCCTAAGGAAAATCTTCACAGTTGGGTGAAGTATTTAAGTAGAAGTTGCGTAGAACTTCTAAGGGTTGTTTGGAGCGGGTTGGAGCGCCCAGAGTAGGAGCTAAGCGTTACCCATGACCGACATTTTTACTTGGATAATTATGGGCTTATCGAGGTAATTATCTTGTCTCCCTATTGTAATTGAGTTACATACTATTGATGTATAAGAATAAGTATAAGTATATACAAGGAAAGTATATAAGAAGGGAAATGAACTGTACTTACATAGGGTGTATTCTGATGAGACTTGTGAAGTTTGACGGGTAGGGAAGGGCTGCCCAATTTTCCGTAGAATCTTGTATCTTGATTTAATCTTCAGAGTAGTCTAGATATTGATAGACTCGTATAACCTTTATAGGTTGAATGTTCTGCGAGTAGCATGTGCTACTTAAAAGGTGGACGAGGCTAGCCGGGTTATAGCCGTGGAGCGTTTTGCTAATAGTCGATAATCGTCGCGAGGTATGTGATTCTTCATATCCTCTTGAGCATGATATTTTAAATGAATATATATATAGTACGGTAGACGTACGTGTGTTGACTGAATAATAATTACGGCAATGTCTTCGGACTTAAGCCTGAATAATAACTACGGCAATGTCTTTTGACTTAAGCCTGAATAAAAAGAATCTGAAGTACTTCAGAAGAATTAAGTAACCTTTTTGAAAGAAGAGTAACACTTGGTTTTAAAAGCTTAAGAGTTATACTAGCTTTATGGGAAGTTAGGTATAACGGCTTAAGACAGATAAAATGAATGATTTATTGATTTTAGAAGTTAAGAGACTTGATCTTAAAAGATAAGAGACTTGACTTAATTAAATTAAAATGAATTTTGTGTGAAGCCTCATTCGTGAGAAATGAGTACTTGGTTTTTTAAAAGCAATAATGTTTTACTGATTTCGGAAATCAGAATAAGTATCGAACAAACCACAACAGCGCTAATAAAGGGAAATGTTTTGACTAATAAAGTATTATTAAAACCAGTAGGAACTTCCATCTGCATAGAAGCTAAGATGAGACAAAATGATATTACATTTCCTAGATCATGGCTGCTGTAACAAGATTGTTATGAATAACCTACTCACACATAAGGTATATGTTTCTCAAATTGTTTTAAAGGATTAAAACTATGAACTACGAAACCTTTCGAAAATGAGAAACTTGAGTAATTGAAATTAGGCAAACTTGAAACGTTTGGAAAAGAATGTTGTTACTTGATTTTACAAAGAAAAGTGTTTTGATTTACTTCAAAAGATAATCACTCTATTTTCATATACTACGGGTATTGTGTGACTTTTGTGAAAGTAACGTATCTTTTAAAGAGTTAATGTGTGAAGTACTTTGGGAATAAAAACCCGATCTTGTTAATCATATAGTAGAAAGTACCTTGTGTGTATAACCTGATTGTGTTGGTTTGTGATAGCCTTGTAATACTTTCTTGTTGATTTGTTAAGTAAACATGCTAGGATGCTACGTGTGTTAGTATCTTGTGATGTTTGTGTAAAGGGGTTTCCCTTCGACTGCGCTTAAGTTGTTTAACTATCAGTCGTTATGTTGGTATTGTACCACTCACCTTGACATGTTTCCGGAGGTTAAGCTGCCCTCCGATGCGGGGTAGACTCATGCGATGCAGGACCATGATTCGAGAATACCTCATGCGGGTCCAGGGGACCTATGCGGAGCTATGAGAGTTCCAGGTTAGTGTGCGGCCTTTATGGTCATGCGGTCTTTGTGGCCATGCGGACTGCGAGTCCAGGTGGATGCCGGGGAGTAGCTACCCTCGATGCGGGGTTATACCTCATGCGGGCCTATGAGGTTGGCCTATGCGGAGCTGCGGGGAGTTCCAGGGCTAGACGCGCACATTTGATACTGCGGGCGAGTGACCAGCTTTGATCATGTGATGCAGACAGATATCATGATACGATTTATGACCTTGTTAGTACGTAGGTGTTAGTAGTCGGCTATGCCTTCAGATTTACTGCATCGCTTTATTAGGACACATGTGGGACCTGGTGTTCATGTGTATTCCTTGGTGCTTTTATATCATAAACTGCCGGCAGTGAGGAAGGTATTCCACGGGCATGATTGATGTTGTGGGCGTGAGACCCATATTTATATTCGAGTGATGGCTTTGAGGGCGTGAGTCTCTGACTTGACATGACTGCTTATTTATTGTGAACTGTAGTTTGGTTATCCTATATGTCTCCTGCTTTATATAGACTACTATGATTTCATTTACAGTATTTTCAGTTTCACATACTTGGTACTGTTATCGACCTCCTCGGCCGCTGCGTCATGCCGCAGGTAAAGGTACACCAGTCGTTGATCCTCGCTCTTAGGGTCACAGTTCAGCTTTTGGGAAGCTCCATTTCTCCGGAGGCTTATCAGTGGTATAGTCCCCTGTCGTTGTAGGTATTTACATTCAGGGGTATGGCGGGGCCCTGTTCCGCCATTGTTGTCGTATCATTCGTAGAGGTGCAGAGTAATCGTTGTGGGCGAATTTGTAAGAGGATGTAATCGTTGGTTTGAAGTTTATATATATATATGCCGAAAGGCAAGTTTTCTCAGATAACTGTTTCACATTTCATATTTTATCATGTCTTGTTTTATGTTCCGCTGATTACTCTGATGTATGGCTACTTGGGTGCCCGGGGTAAGGCACGATCACGCCCGGTTCGGTCGTGACAAAAGTGGTATCGAAGCGATTAATCCTCGGAAAGTGTCTACAGACCGTATCCAGTAGAGTCTTGATTATCGGTGTGTTGTGCACCACACCAATAATCAGGAGGCTATGGGATACTTAGGATTGGTTTCCATTCTTCTCACTCTGAGATCGTGCCTTAGAGCTGTGTTGTAAGTTGGACCCTCTAACGTATTTCTTTCCCTTACCGTTATGCCTCCGCGCGTAGGCAAACCGCCGGGAGGGCAAGGCCGGCGGAGCTGCGAGTAGAGTTCAGAGGGTTACGTGGGCACAGGCCCAATCATCACCTGGGGTAGTGCTTCATTCGGGGAGTTATGCTACGTCACCAGCCCCAGCAGAGTTTAGCACGGCGGCAACAGTTCCTACTGCGGCCATGATAAGTTGAACCTTCAGTTCCACGACCGGGAACAGAGAATAGAGATTGCAAAGAGGCGACCCTGTTACTAGCTATGGAGTTGGCTACCAGAGAGTATACCGATGTACCGCGAGTCTTGATGAATATCTAAGAGAGGGTTGTACAAGAGTAATTCTTCAGTTAGGCTTGAGCATGGCCTGTGTACGGGCTTATGCGCAGCAGGCCAAGAAAAGTAGAGATCAACGGGTTAACCAAGGACAGCAGAAGAGGGCCAGAATAGCAAGGTCCTTTGGTAACTTTCGAGGCCAATCGCCTCACCAGCAGATTAGATACGCACATCCACCAGTGCAGAGTGGTCCTCCACAAGGTTCAGAACGTTCGGGGTAAGCCGGAGTTGGTCAGAGCTCCAGAGCTTCCGGTTCACAGCTACACGTAGGTTCCAAACCACCGATTCGCTTTTCCCCGTGTTCACGCTGTGATGACGCCATCCCGGGAATGTCGTCTTTTAGTTGGTACTTGTTTTACCTGCGGCCGTCAGGGCCATGTGTCGAAAGGATGTCCTAGTAGGAGGACTCAGCCTTCATAATCAGTGACCAGTTCATCATCTTCCCTAGCTATGCGCCCTACGGGGGCAGGTTTGATTAGAACGACTAAGGGGAGTGAAGCAGTAGATACAGGTATATCCTTAACCCTCTAGAGATTAGTACGTGTAAGATGAGTATATCTTAAGTATTATGCTCAGATCACATAAGTGTATTGTGATTAGAAATCATGGTTAGTTAACCAGGAAAGATTGGGGGATAAGAAAAAGTGTAAGCCTTAGAGTTTTATACGTAGAGACCTTAGAGGCAAGGCCATCTTGGGTAAAAGATTTATATTTTTACGTTTAACCCTTGTCGGAGTGCATGGTGCACGTGAGCTACGTTGTGGGATAAGTCCCTGAGTAGTGTGGAATGAAAGAGGGTAGTTGAGCTAAGAAGACCGCTAGGTTTTCGTAACATGGATTAGTGAGATTGTTCCGGATCGGGGAGCAAGTGTTGTACGCGAGAGTGGGTCGGGTTGAGGCCATGCCGCGGGTCAACCCGCGACCTGTTTTATGGTGGGGTCAGTTTGTGGTGGTCCCACCGGGTGGTAGGGTCACGAGGGTGTTTGGCCCAAGTTTAGTTAACCAGCGTACAAGTTCGTGGATGCGTTCGACCAGTAGTCGGGCCGATGGGGTCAACCCATCTGGTCTTTTAGTCAGGACCGGTTACTCGGCAGAGGGTTATGCGAGATATTACATCAGAAAGGTTGTAAGGCTGCACGGGGTGCCTACCTTCACCTTATGACGCATGGGGCCTGTGGTACGACTTTCTTTTCTGGAAGTTTTACCAGGCAGGGTTAGGAACTCAGGTGAGTCTCAGTAGCGCATTCGCCCTCGGGCCTGTGTTTGGATTTCAGGGGTAGCTATGAGGATTGTTGCCTCCTGTTGAGGGAGTGCTTTTATAACTACCATTTCAAGATTCGGATATCGCCACGGCCCTCGTAGGGCGGAAGTGTAAGTTCTTGGCCGATTAGTTCGATGTCGGCAAAGTTCGGATAGTGGGTTCATACTTGTTTGGCGGGACGGGATAGTGAAGCCTATCCAGAGAGGTTATCGACAACTCGTAATCAGCGTAAGTCGACGGATGATCGGCGACGACGCTGAGTTCGTGGATGACGGTGGGTTTTCTTGAAGGTACCACCCCGGAAGGGTATGACGAGATTCGGAAATCAGAGGAAACTTAGCTCGAGTTACTTTGGGCCTTTTCAGGTCATGTGAATAATAGGCCAGGTTGCCTATAAGTTAGCTTGCCGTCCGACGTAGGAGGCAGTACGTCCGATCGTTCATGTTGCTATGTTCGGAAGAGTATCGGAGATCCATCCAGAGTGTTCCCAGTTAATGATGACCAAGTTAGAGATAGTAACCCAGAGATTTGGAACCGAATCGAATGAGATATGGTAAGAAAGAGTTCGAGTGTACGAGAAGGGTACGACGCGTAAGGGAATAAGCGAGCATGTATTTCGAGCATTGATGTGATCATTTCTTTTGTAAGGAGAAGGTGCGAAGGAAGTATATTTTAGACCTCGGGTAAGGGCTTTTGTGTTGCTAGAGGTGTTTCCTCGTGGACTTGGATGTAAGTATGTTTGCGCGTGTTGTATTGTGGCCAGGTGGGGCATGTTTGTTTTCGTACGTATAGTAGTGAAGACTATACTGGCGCACGTATGTTTTGAGACTTAGAAGGAACATTCGGGACGAATGTTTCTAAGGAGGGGAGAATGTTATACCCCGTATTTCCTGAGTATGTACGTGGGACGCACGAGAAAAGTTTGTGCCTTAAAGTGCAAGTAAAAATTATTTGTTCACAACACCCGATTAGAGTCGTTTTGACTAAACGCTTTACATAACTTCATAAGGAAAATTCGCTATGTCATTTAGTATTTTTATGATTTTTCCGAGAGATGAAACATTTTGGACCAATGGGAGGGTGACATGTGTCACCTCACATTGGCGCATTGGGCGGTTTGGATGAACAGGAGTCAAAGGGGTTGGTAGGATATTTTGTGATATTTGTGTGGTAGATGGATAAGGTACACATGGGTGAATCTTGACCCTACACTTGTCTTGCACTTGGCATGATCTTGGCCATTGGTCGCCATGGCTTGACCTATAAATACCCCCCTTTGTGTAGACTTCTTCATCCTAAAAATCTCTAAGTCTTGAAAGCTCTCTTCCTCCCCCTTAGTGTAGTGTCTCGTCCAAGAGCCCCCTCCTCGTGAGGCCCCTGGCCGAGAGCCCTCCCCTTGGCGAGAGTACCCCTCCTAGTGGGGTTGGCCGAGGGGTACACCCCCCCCCTTTGTGGTGTTGTCTCGTATAAATACCCCCCCTCTTGGTAGAAATACTCTCCAAAGTATTGTTACTATACCCAAATTACCTTAGCCATATACCTTGTAGTATTCCAAAGATACCTCTATACGTAGAGCCCGGAAATACTACCGTATGACCTTTTTGTCTCAAACCGAAACCCTAAGGAAAATCTTCACAGTTGGGTGAAGTATTTAAGTAGAAGTTGCGTAGAACTTCTAAGGCTTGTTTGGAGCGGGTTAGAGCGCCCATAGTAGGAGCTAAGCGTTGCCCAGGACCGATATTTTTACTTGGATAATTATGGGCTTATCGAGGTAATTATCTTGTCTCCCTATTGTAATTGAGTTACATACTATTGATGTATACGAATAAGTATAAGTATATACAAGGAAAGTATATAAGAAGGGAAATGAATCTGATTTACATAGGGTATCAGACATGAGACTTGTGAAGTTTGACTGTAGGAAGAGGTCGCCAATTTTCCGTAGAATCTTGTATCTAGATTTAATCTTCAGAGTAGTCTAGATATTGATAGACTCGTATAACCTTTATAGGTTGAATGTTCTGCGAGTAGCATGTGCTACTTAAAAGGTGGACGAGGCTAGCCGGGTTATAGCCGTGGAGCGTTTTGCTAATAGTCGATAATCGTCGCGAGGTATGTGATTCTTCCTATCCTCTTGAGCATGATATTTTAAATGAATATATATATAGTACGGTAGACGTACGTGTGTTGACTGAATAATAATTACGGCAATGTCTTCGGACTTAAGCCTGAATAATAACTACGGCAATGTCTTTTGACTTAAGCCTGAATAAAAAGAATCAAGTATTTCGTAATTAAGTAACCTTTTTGTTAAGAGTAACACTTGGTTTTAAAAGCTTAAGAGTTATACTAGCTTTATGGGAAGTTAGGTATAACGGCTTAAGACAGATAAAATGAATGATTTATTGATTTTAGAAGTTATGAGACTTGATCTTAAAAGATAAGAGACTTGACTTAATTAAATTAAAATGAATTTTGTGTGAAGCCTCATTCGTGAGAAATGAGTACTTGGTTTTTTAAAAGCAATAATGTTTTCCTGATTTCGGAAATCAGAATAAGTATCGAACAAACCACAACAATACTAATAAAGGGAAATGTTTTGACTAATAAAGTATTATTAAAACCAAGAGGAACTTCCATCCGCATAAGCTAAGATGAGACAAAATGATATTACATTTCCTAGATCATGGCTGCTGTAACAAGATTGTTATGAATAACCTACTCACACATAAGGTATATGTTTCTCAAATTGTTTTAAAGGATTAAAACTATGAACTACGAAACCTTTCGAAAATGAGAAACTTGAGTAATTGAAATTAGGCAAACTTGAAACGTTTGGAAAAGAATGTTGTTACTTGATTTTACAAAGAGAAGTGTTTTGATTTACTTCAAAAGATAATCACTCTATTTTCATATACTACGGATTGTGTGACTTTTGTGAAAGTAACGATCTTTAAAGAGTTAATGTGTGAAGTACTTTGGGAATAAAAACCCGATCTTGTTAATCATATAGTAGAAAGTACCTTGTGTATAACCCGATTGTGTTGGTTTGTGATAGCCTTGTAATACTTTCTTGTTGATTTGTTAAGTAAACATGCTAGGATGCTACGTGTGTTAGTATCTTGTGATGTTTGTGTAAAGGGGTTTCCTTCGATCGCGCTTTTAAGTTGTTTAACTATCAGCCGTTATGTTGGTATTGTACCACTCACCTTGACATGTTTCCGAGGTTAAGCCGCCTCCGACGCGGGTAGACTCAGCGATGCAGGACCATGATTCGAGAATACCTCATGCGGGTCCAGGGACCTATGCGAGCTACGAGAGTTCCGTGTTAGTGTGCGGCCTTTATGGTCACGCGATGCATGTGGCCATGCGGACTACGAGTCCAGCGGATGCCGGGAGTAGCTACCGACGCGGGTTATACCTCACGCGGCCTATGAGGTTGGCCTATGCGAGTCAGGGAGTTCCGTGGCTAGACGCGCACATTTGATACTACGCGCGAGTGACCGCCTTTGATCATGTGACGTCAGACAGATATCATGATACGCTTTATGACCTTGTTAGTACCGCTGGTGTTAGTAGTCGGCTATGCCTTCGTGATTACCTCGCATCGCTTTATTAGGACACAGTGGGACCCGTGTTCATGTGTATTCCTTGGTGCTTTTATATCATAAACTGCCGGCAGTGAGGAAGGTATTCCACGGGCATGATTGATGTTGTGGGCGTGAGACCCATATTTATATTCGAGTGATGGCTTTGAGGGCGTGAGTCCCTGACTTGACATGACTTCTTATTTTTTGTGAACTGTAGTTTGGTTATCCTACATGTCTCCTGCTTTATATAGACTACTATGATTTCATTTACGTGATTTTCGCCACATACTTGGTACCTGTTGTACTGACCTCCTTCGGGGGGCTGCGTTCATGCCGCAGGTAAAGGTACACCAGTCGTTGATCCTCGCTCTTAGGGTCACAGTTCAGCTTTTGGGAAGCTCCGTTTCTCCGGAGGCTTATCAGTGGTATAGTCCCCTGTCGTTGTAGGTATTTACATTCAGGGGTATGGCGGGGCCCTGTTCCGCCATTGTTGTCGTATCATTCGTAGAGGTCTGTAGTACTGTTGTGGGCAGAATTTGTAAGAGGGATGTAACTGTTCGGTTTTGAAGTTTTTATATATATATGCCGAAAGGCAAGTTTTCTCAGATAACTGTTTCACATTTCATATTTTATCATGTCTTGTTTTATGTTCCATTGACATTCAGTATGGCTACTGGGTGCCCGGTAGGCACTACCACGCCCAGTTCGGGTCGTGACATTAAGTAGGCATAAGGGACGAAAATTTGTGCACACCCTACGAAAAGAATTATTTTCCGACGAAAAGTTTTCCAAACCTTGCGAAGGGAAAATTACGGTTGCGACATTTATAATTTTTATGGATTTTTCCGAGAGATGAAATATTTTGGACCAACGAGAGGGCGACATGTGTCACCCTCAAAGTGGACGGCATTGTGGACGATTTCTTGGCACGTTTTTGTCAAGAAAAAGACCTTAAACATTGGTCAAGGTTAGGTAGGATATTTTTGTGATATTTGTGTAGTAGATGGATAAGGTACACATGTGCAAATCTACACCCTCCACTTGCCCTCCACTTGCCTTAATCTTGGCCCTTGAAAGTCCTATAAATACCCCCCCCCCCCCCTAAGTTGGAAGAATTCTTCATCCACAAATATTTTCCAAGTCTTAAAAACTCCCTTCTCCCTTGTGAGCTTTTCGTCCAAGCCTTCTCCCCCCCTTCCTTGTGTTCTAGCCGAAACATACCCCCCCTCCCTTGGTAGAAATTGTCTCCAAAGTATTGTTACTATTCCCAAATACCTTAGCCAATCCCTTGTAGTATTTCCAAAGTTACCTCTATACTTAGAGCCCGGAAAATACTATCTTATATCCATTAGTCACTAAACGAAACCCTAGGAGAAACTTCATAGTTGGTTGAAGTAGTAAGAAGAAGTTGTGTAGAAACTTCTAAGGGTTTCTTGGAGCGGATTGAGCGCATGACAGGAGATAAACCTTGCTCAGGATTGACTTATATCTTGGATAATTTTGGGCTTATCGAGGTAAATAATCTTATCCTTCTATTGTAATTGGAGATTACATACGGTAGTAGTATAGAAATAAGTATAACATACATAGAAGGATATTGAAGAATAGAATTGAACTGAAATCACATCAGAAGAATATAAAAGAAGAATTGAATTGTACTTACATAGGACTGTATTTACAGTAGACTTGAGTAGTTTGACGGGTAGGGAAATGCTGCCCAATTTTCCGTAGAATAGAGAACCCTCTGCTTAGAACTTTCTACAGAGTAGTCTAGACGTTGATAGACGTATTTGACTATTATAGGTTGATACTGCGCACGACATATTCGACTTGGCAGTGGATTTCGCGAGAGGTATGTGATTCTTCCTATCCTCTTGAGCATGATATTTTAAAATATATATATAGTACGGTAGACGTACGTGTGTTAACTGAACATGGTTTTACTTGACGTCTTTTGACTTGAGTCTAAATAATAAAGAATCTTGAAGTATTTCAAAAGAATTATGAATCATTTTTGAAAGAAGAGAAATACTTGGTTTTTAAACAAAAAGCTTAAGAGTTATACTAGCTTTATGGGAAGTTAGGTATAACGACTTAAGAAAGATAAGAAGAAACGGTTTACTTATTTACAAAAGCCTTATAAAATGATTTCTGAAGATGTGGTAAGTTGGTTTGATAAGTAGACATATGATGATGCTACGTGTGTTAGTGTCTTGTAATGTTTGTGTAAAAGGGGGTTCCCTTGTTGTGCTTATGTTGTTTAACGGTAAGCAGTTGTACTGATATTATATCACTCACACCCCCTGACTTGATATGCCGAGGGTTAGCCGCCCTCGATCAGGTATACCTCGTGGTCCGTGTGACCTATGCGAGTCGCGGAGTTCGAGATTGATCATTCCGGTATTATCCCGACGCGAGGATGCCTCATGCGATGCAGTATGACTATGCGATCCGTGACTATGCGAACCGGGGTCGGGGCGATGCCGGTTAGCTATCCTCGATGAGGAATACCTCATGCAGTGCATGTGACCTATGCGATCGCGGAGTTCCAGGATTAGGCACGCATAATGATACTATAGGCGATTGGCCTTGCTTCGATCATTAGCGGCCTAGAAAAGACCAGTTGCATTATACCTATTTTGCTCTTGTTTATGCTGTGGCACTATGTGCGGTTTAATTGATTGTATTGGTAAGTGGTTTTAAAAAACTTTGATTTCATTTCGATTTTTACGCTTCACATACTTGGTACTGTTATCGACCTCTTCGGGGCCGCTCATGCCGCAGGTAAGGGAAAGCAGGTGCTAGATCCGCATCCTTAGGATCTTTGCTTTGGTGTCAGGAGCTCCATCTTCTCCGGAGGCTCGACTTTTGGTATGGTTCTCCCTGGTGTTGTTTATATATGTACATTCAGGGTATGGCGGGGCCCTGTCCCTCCATAGTTGTTCACTTTCCTAGAGGTCTGTAGTCCTATTGTACAGTTGGGATGTAACTGCCAGACTTGGTTTATATATATATGCCGAAAGGCGACTTTTCTCAGATAAACTGTGTCTCATTTTACATTTGTTTCATGTCTTGTTTTTATTTTCCGCTGATTACTCTGATGTATGACTACTTGGGTGCCCGGGTAAGGCACCAGTCACGGGCCCGGGATCGGGTCGTGACAAAAGTGGTATCGAGCGATTAATCCTGAAAGTGTTTACGCATCGTATCTAGTAAGTCTTGATTATCGGTGTGTTGTGCACCACACCAATAATCAGGAGGCTATAGGATATTTAGGATTGGTTTCCATTCTTCTCACTCTGAGATCGTGCCTTAGAGCTGTGTTATAAGTTGGACCCCTCTAACATATTTCCTTTTTAACAGTTATGCCTCCACGCAAGGCAACCCGGGCCCAGAAGGGCAAGGCAGCCGAGGGAGCTGCTAGTAGGACACAGAGGGCCACGAGGCCCGTGCCCGCCTATACCCGAGGTGATACCTCAGACGGCGAGTTCCACGACGCCGCCGGCCCCAGCAGGGTTTAGAGTCGCAGCGATGGTCGATGAGACCACAAGACTGCACCTCCACCCCACGGCCGAGCAGAGGAGATGGGTTACAGAGAGATGGCCCAGTTGCTAGCCAGGATTGTGGCCAGACATGAGGATAGGCTGGATGCAGCAGTTCCAGCTCCAGCAGTACCCGTGGTTCACCCGAGGTCGGATAGTTTGAGGCTACGGGATTTTCTGAGTTGTAGCCCGCCAGAGTTCTACGGGTCGAGGCCTGAGGATGATCTGCAGGAGTTCATCCGCCGATTCTGAGAGGATCATGCGAGTGATCAAGGCTTCGGAGACCGAGTCCGTGATCTTCGGTTCGCATCGGCTGCGTGATACCGCAGTCGACTGGTTTGATTCGTGTGAGCTATCCCGGGGAGAGCACGCGCCTCCAGCTATTTGGGACGAGTTCTCGGAGGCTTTTCTCAGCCACTTCTTGCCTCCGCAGATGAGGAGGGCACGGGCCGACAGATTCTTGATGCTGAGACAGAGGCGCACGCCGAGTACAACGTTGAGTTCGATTCGTTGGCTCGATATGTCCCGGCGTTAGTAGCGGATATGGAGGACCGACTGCACCGCTACGTCACCGGGCTGGATGATTATTTGGCAGAGTCTTGCTCAGGCGTAGCTCTTCAGCAGAGCATGGACATTTCCCGCATGCAGGCTTATGCACTAGGATGTGAGGAGCGTAGAGCGCCGGGTTGTCGATTTCAGCGGAAGGCGCCAGACGCAGGTCTTTGGTGGTTCTCGAGGTGGGCGATCTCATCAGCTGACTAGATTTGCACCCCAGCCAGCTCAGAGCACTCCTACACCATCTTCGATGACCCGGAGTATTCGTGGCGTCGTGGCCCTGTGGCTTCGGATTTCCAGGGTAGCAGGGGTACTAACCGATCGAGACCACCCCCCCTCAGTGTGGCCGATGCGGTGGATCCCATTACGGGAGTTGCGGTTCTACTTCGGGAGTTTGTTATGCTTGCGGCCAGAAGGGTCACTTTGCGAGAGACTGTCCGACCAAGGGCAGCGCAGATAGTAGGGGTCAGCCTACAGGGTCTTTCGCCGGGTCTTCTTCATCTCCTACAGTTACTCGCCCCGGAGGGCAGGGTACTCATGGGCCAGCAGGTCGCGACAGAGGTCGTGGCGCGGGTCCCAGTTCTAGCGGTCCTCAGAACCGCATATATGCCTTGTCCAGCCGGCAGGACCAGGAGGCGTCGCCGGATGTCGTCACATGTACCTTATCAGTTTCTTGTTGTGACGTGTATGCCTTGATAGATCCGGGTTCTACTCTGTCCTATATATCTCCCCTTATTGCTAGTAGGATAGGGATAGAGCCTGAGTCCATAGACCCTTTCGAGGTAGCTACGCCAGTGGGTGATTCGGTGGTAGCTCGGCGGGTATATAGGGCTTGCCCGGTGTCTTTATGCAGTCGTCAGACCCTATCCAACTTGATAGAGTTGGACATGACTGATTTCGATATGATCATGGGTATGGATTGGCTAGCTTCTTGCTACGCCAATGTAGACTGCAGGGAGAGAGTGGTACGGTTCCAGCTCTGGAGCCGGTTATTGAGTGAGGAACACTGTGTCGCCGAGGGGTAGGTTTATTTCCTACCTCAAGGCTAGGAAGATGGTGCAGAAGGGGTATATCTACCATCTCATTCGGGTGTTTGATACTGAGGCTGCGGTACCAGATTTTCAGTCAGTTCCAGTAGTCATAGAGTTCCCAGATGTGTTTCCAGATGACCTCCCGGGTATCCCTCCTGAGAGGGAGATAGAGTTTTGTATCGACAGATCGCGGACACTCGCCTATTTCCATTCCGCCATACGTAATGGCACCGCCGAGTTGAGAGAGTTGAAGGACCAACTGAGAGATTTGCTGGAGAAGGGCTTCATCAGGCCTAGTGTTTCTCCCCGAAGCCGTGATTGTTCGTGAAGAAGGACGACGCCGCGCATGTGTTGATTACGAGCAATGAACAAGGTGACTATTAAGAACGATACCCTCCCTGATTGATGATTTGTTCGACCAGTTGCGGTGCGAGATGTTTCTCCAAGATTGATCTGCGATCGGCTATCATCAGTGCGTGTCGAGAGGCGGATGTCCCTAGGATCGCATTCGGACCAGACGCACTATGAGTTAAGGGTTATGTCTTTCGGTTTGACCAATGCTCGTGGTATTTATGGATTTGATGAACCGAGTGTTCAAGCCATTTTTGGATACGTTTGTGATAGTATTCATTGATGACATCTTGGTTTATTCCCGCCGTAACGCGAGCATGCGGAGCATTTGGCGATCGGCCGAGAGTTCTCCAGACCAGCAGCTATACGCCAAGTTTTCCAAATGTGAGTTTTGGTTGGCTTGGTGGCATTTCTTGGGCATATTGTAGGCCGATGGTATTCGGTGGATACGCCAAGATCGAGGCGATCAGAGTTGGCCTGACCTACTACACCGGCAGGTGCGCAGCTTACGGGCCTCGCAGTTATTATCGGCGTTCGGAGAAGTTTGCTTCTATCTCTCGCACCATTAACTAGGTTGACTCGTAAGACGGCTAAGTTTCGGTGGTGATGCTTGTGGCGGGGTTTCGATTCTTGAAGAGAGACCGACGATCGCCCGTTCTAACTCTTCCGCAGGTCCGCACGGCTATGTCGTATTGTGATCGTCGCATTGGGCTTGGATGTGTGTTGATCGCAGGGGCAAGGTTATAGCGTCACGATCCCGACTTAAGAAGCATGAGAGGAATTACCCCACCCATGATTTGGAGTTGGCGTGATGATTCACGCCAAGATGCGGAGGCACTATTTGTATGGAGTTCATGTGGATATTTACACAGACCACAAGAGCCTCCAGTATATCTTCAGCCAGAGGGAGCTGAACTTACGACAGAGACGGTGGTTAGAGTTACTCAAAGATTATGATGTCGATATCCTGTACCACCCGGGGAAGGCCAATGTTGTGGCAGATGCTCTTAGTCGTACGTCGATGGGGAGTCTATCAGATGTGCAGCCAGAGAGGAGGAGCATGGTCCGCGAGTTGCATCAGCTAGCGAGCCTTGGAGTCCGATTGATTGGTTACGATAGCAGGTTCGAGTTCGAGAGGTTGCCGAAGTCTTCCATCGTCGGAGAGGTGAAGAGGCAACAGCTGAGGATCCGGCTCGACGCGGTATCGTGATACGGCTCTTCGTGAGGAAGCGGTCCTTGAGGTAGCACCGATGGGTGCCGAGGTTTGAGGCGGTTGTGTGTTCCAGATATTGCAGGACTTCTCGCAGCAGTTCTAGGGAAGCACACGCACGTTACTCATCCATCCGGGTCGACAAAGATGTACCACGACTCGGATCTGTGTATTTGGTGGGATGGCTTGAAGAGGACGTTGCAGTTTGTTGCTCGGTGCCCGTGTTGTCGCCAGTAAGGTAGAGCACCGAGGCCCGTGGATTATTGCGCAGCGATAGAGATCCCGACCGGAAGTGGGAGGTGATCAACATGGACTTTATCACGGGATTACCTCGCACTCGAGGAAGCATGATTCTATCCGGTTATCGTTGACAAAGACGAAATCAGCCCACTTTCTTCCCGTCGGGACGACTTTTTCTACCGAGGATTATGCCGACTTTACATCCGAGAGATCGCCGATCGCATGGGGTCCCTATTTCTATCATATCCGACCGAGGAGCCTTTTACGACTAACTTCCTGAGGTCTTTTCGTGGGATTAGGACGCAGTGAGCCTCGATCGCATTCCATCCTCGCAGATGGATGGGCAGAGCACACTATCCGCACTCTCGAGGATATCTTTGCGAGCCCGTGTTATTGACTTGGGTAGCTGGAGGATCATTTGCCTCTAGTTGAGTTTGCGTATAATAATAGCTACCACTCCAGATTCGATGGCGCCTTATGAGGCTTTGTATGGGAGGAAGTGCGATCGCCGATAGGCTGGTTTGATGGGCGAGTGCGATTAGTGGGACCGCACTGGTTCACAGCGATGGATAAGGTAAAACTTATCCAGAGCGATTCTTCGACGGCCGTAGTCGACGTAAGTCGATGCAGATCATCGTCGTCGGCATCTGGAGTTCGAGGTTGATGATTGGGTTTTCCTGAAGGTGTCACCCATGAAGGGTGTGATGAGATTTGGCAGGAAAGGGAAGCTCAGCCCAAGGTACATTGGGCCTTATTATATTGTCCGCAGGGTAGGCAAGGTTGCCTATGAGTTGGATCTGCCGTCCGATCTAGAGGCAGTGCATCCGGTTTTTCATGTTTCTATGCTGAGGAGATGTATCGGGGATCCATCTAGAGTACACCCGATTGACTATGTCTAGGTGACCGAGGGGTTATCGTATGAGGAGATTCCCATAGCGATAATCGATCGTCAGGTTAGGCGTCTGCGGACAAAGGACGTGGCTTCCGTCAAAGTCTTGTGGCGGAACGAGCACAGAGAGGAGATGACGTGGGAAGCAGAGGAGGACATGAGACAGAAGTATCCTCACCTATTCCCCACACCTCCAGGTAACTCACTTTCCTACTTGTAAATTTTCTTTGACATTTTTGCTTAAGTGCTGTATTTGTGGCCATGTGTGGCATTTGCAAACTGTTTAAGTTATGAGGAACTTTATCGTTATCTGTCTTGGGAAGGAACATTCGGGACGAATGTTTCTAAGGAGGGGAGAATGTTATACCCCGTATTTCCCGAGTATGTACGTGAGGGCGTACGTACAAAAGTTTAAGCCTTAAGTAGGCATAAGGGACGAAAATTTGTGCACACCCTACGAAAAGAATTGTTTTCCGACGAAAAGTTTTCCAAACCTTGGCGGAAAATTACAGTTATGACATTTATTATTTTTGCGGATTTTTCCGAGAGATGAAATATTTTGGACCAACGAGAGGGCGACATGTGTCACCCTCAAAGTGGACGGCATTGTGGACGATTTCTTGGCACGTTTTTGTCAAGAAAAAGACCTTAAACATTGGTCAAGGTTAGGTAGGATATTTTTGTGATATTTGTGTAGTAGATGGATAAGGTACACATGTGCAAATCTACACCCTCCACTTGCCCTCCACTTGCCTTAATCTTGGCCCTTGAAAGTCCTATAAATACCCCCCCTAAGTTGGAAGAATTCTTCATCCACAAATATTTTCCAAGTCTTAAAAACTCCCTTCTCCCTTGTGAGCTTTTCGTCCAAGCCCTCTCCCCCCCTTCCTTGTGTTCTAGCCGAAACATACCCCCCCTCCCTTGGTAGAAATTGTCTCCAAAGTATTGTTACTATTCCCAAATACCTTAGCCAATCCCTTGTAGTATTTCCAAAGTTACCTCTATACTTAGAGCCCGGAAAATACTATCTTATATCCATTAGTCACTAAACGAAACCCTAGGAGAAACTTCATAGTTGGTTGAAGTAGTAAGAAGAAGTTGTGTAGAAACTTCTAAGGGTTTCTTGGAGCGGATTGGAGCGTACAGATTAGGAGCTAAACCTTGCTCAGGATCGACTTATATCTTGGATAATTTTGGGCTTATCGAGGTAAATAATCTTATCCTTCTATTGTAATTGGAGATTACATACGGTAGTAGTATAGAAATAAGTATAACATACATAGAAGGATATTGAAGAATAGAATTGAACTGAAATCACATCAAAAGAATATAAAAGAAGAACTGAACTGTACTTATGTCACGACCCAACGGGCGGATCGTGCCTTACCCTGCACCCTAGTGATACAACATCGAGAAAATCAGCGGAAATAAAAACATGAACATGAATTAAGAGAAAAGATAAATAAACAAAGCCAACCAAAGCAGTTGCCTTCATCATATATACATAAATACCGAGCAGTTATCCTTTTTACAAACCCCGCCACAACAAAGCATGCACTTAAGATTTTACAATGGCTATGACGGACAGGCCCGCCATACCCACAATGTATAAGAATCTACTGACTGTGGTAACATACCAAAGATAAGCCTCCAAGGAACGGAGCTTCAATACGCTGAAAGGTGATCCTAAAAGGGGATCGGCAATGATGTACCTTTTACTCTGCAGCGTGAACGCAGCCTCAAGGAGGTCGAGACAACAGTACCAAGTATGTGAAATCGTAAATATCAGAAATGAAATCATAATAGTCTATAAAGCAGAGACATATATGATAACCAAACTACGCTCACAACATAAGAGCAAGCCATGTCAAGTCGGGACTCACGCCTAAAAGTCATCCTCATGCCCGTGGAACTCCTTCCTCACCGCCAGCCTAGGTATAAATCATGTGATACGATAACGTGTCTCGGCCCATCTTATGGACCCAATATAGAAAAGGGTGGAATACATTCCGGATGAACCTAGTCAAGTGAAATACATTCGGATGAACCGGTCCTCAAGTGAAATACATTCGGATGAACCGGTCCTCAAGTGAAACACATTCCTGGATGAGCCGGTAGTCGAGTGAAATACATTCGGATGACCCAGAGTCAAGTGATATACATTCCGGATGAACCTAGTCGAGTAGGACACAAGATTTACACAACAAGGCTATCACACGTAACATGGTCAAGTTTCATAACAACAAGTATAAGCAAGTTACACACGACTCAAGGTACTTTCATTTTATATCAAAGTCCGGATTTTAACCTTAAAGTACTACGTCCGTTAAATTCCTTTTAAGATCCATTTCTTTTACAAAGGTCACCCGATACCCGTAGTATAAAATTTGAGTGACTAACATTGTTAAGTAAACCAAAATGCTTTCCTTTGTAAGATCAAGTGACAACCTTATTTTCCAAACGTTCAAGTTTGCCTAATTTCGAATGCTCAAGTTTCTCATTTTAGAAAAAGGTTTCGTAGTTCATAGTTTTAAATCCTTTAAAACATAATTCTCCTTTAAACGTTTTGAGAAACCTATGTCTTATAAGTGAGTAGGTTATTCTTGTTTATAATCAATCTTATTAAGCAGCCATGATCTAGGAAATGTAATATCATTTTGTCTCATCTTAGCTTCTATGCAGATGGAGGTTTCTACTGGTTTTAATAATACTTCTTTAGTCAATACATTTTCCTTTTATTAACGCTGCAGTGGTTTGTCGATACACATTCTGATTTCCGAAATCAGTAAAACATTCTTAAGCCGTTATACCTAACTTCCCATAAAGCTAGTATAACTCTTAAGCTTTCAAAACCCAAGTAATACTCATTCTTTCAAAACGATTCATAAATCTTTTGAAATGCTTCAAGTTCTTTATTAACACATATCAAGCCAGTTATTATTCAAATCAGTTACCTTTTAAAAACCACAAAGTATGTGCTTATCCACATAAAGCTATTATAACCAACTTCCCATAAAGCCGTTATAACACTTTATGTTTTAAATCAATCAAATACATTTAGCACATGTACGTCTACCGTACTACATAGTTCACACATATCATGCTAGAAGAGATAGGAAGAGGTTCACATACCTCGCGATGATTATCGACTAATAGCAAAACGCCCAAGTACTCAAACCGTCGGCTACACTCTCACCAAGGATCACTCCACACGTAGTACTACAACCTATAGCGGCCACAAAGCGCCTATTAATTTCTTTAGATCCCGACGTAGAATATTCTACATAAAATTCAAGAAGATCTCCCGCAACAACAGAAATCTCCTCTCTATCGAGGCCGCTACCAAGCCAACCAGTGGGGTTAACACGCCTAACCGGACGTGTACAATTCTACTACACAGAAAGTTACACAAGTCTCAGAATACACCCTATGTAATTACGTCAGTTCTCTTCTTTAAATTCAGCTTAAGTCGCAAGACATTCTGTAAGTATTATTCAGCTTAAGTCAACGACATTGCCGCACAACTATGTTCAGTTCTATATATAGTATACTTAACTATATACTCCTACAACATGTAATTTCCAATTACAATGTAAGGTCAAGAATGTTTACCTCGATAAGCCCAAAATTATCCGAGTTTATATGCCGATCCTGAACAACGTTTAGCTCCTACTCCGGCGCCCAACTGCTCCAACCAACCCTTAGAAGTTCTAACCAACTTCTACTTATGACTTCAACTACGGGTGAAGATTTACTTAGGGTTTCGTTTTGTGATCGAGGAAGTATAATAGTATTTTCTGGCTTTGTAAAAAGTGGTACTTTGGAAAGTACTACAAGGTATTTGGCTAAAGTATTTTGGGCATTATAACAATACTGGAGAGTATTTCTATACCACAAAAGGGGGTATTATACGAAACAACTAGGCTAGTGGGGGTAGACCTCTCGCCAAGGCTTCTCGGGGGTAGTGTGGCGGACAAAGCTCGAGGAGAGGGAGTATTTTGAGACTTAGTTAGATTGCTCAAGTTTTTGGATGAAGAAAGTCTTCAACTGTAGGGGTATTTATAGGTCAAGTGAAGGCCAACCAATGGCCAAGATCCATCCAAGTGTTAGGCAAGTGTAAGGTCAAGATTAAGTCATGTGCAACCTTATCCATCTACACAAAATATCCTACCTAACCCTTGACCAAAAAAACAACACCAAAAACGTGCAAATGGCAAGCTTTTGCCGTCCACTCTTCCAATTAGAGGTGACAAGTGTCGCCTCTCGTTGGTCCAAAATGTTTCGCCTCTCTAAAAATCCGCAAAAATTATAAATGACATAGCCGAATTTTCCTACGAAAGTCATGAAACGCTTCGTTTCAAAAACGACTCTAATCGTGTTGTGTACAAATTTCGAAACTAGCCAACTTTAAGGCTCAAATTATAATACGACGCTCACGCATATACTGAAATACGGTATAACATTCTCCTCTCCTTAGAAACATTCGTCCCAATGTTCCTTCTCAAGACGGATAACGATAAAGTTCTTCTAATAAGTTGCCAACGCCACAACCGCCACTTAAACAACACATGCACGCAAATACTTACATCCAAGTCCACGAGGAAACACCTCTAACATCACAAACTTTTGTCACCTTGCCGCGAGGTTCTAGTGTCACTCCGTCGACCCAACCAATGGTACCGGACTGCATGCGATTCCTGAGGTCTAAAATATACATCCTTCGCACCTTCTCCCTTTACAAGAAATGATCATAGCTATGCTCGAAATACATGCTCGCCTCTACCCTCACTCGTCAGACTCTTCTCGAACATCTTGAACTCTTCCGATAATCACTCACACTTCCGCCATCGCCTGTGTCTTCAAAACTTTGGAGTCACTACCTCCAACTTGGTCATCTTACTAACCGCAATCTCCCTTAAGGCCATTCCCGGCCTTCATGATCCGCTTCTGGTCGAACATAACCACGAACTCATACGACGGTCATCTAAACTTGGGACTAGCACCCTCGTGACCCTACCACCGCGACCACCCAGCTGACCCACCTCGAAGCAGTTGCGGTTGGCCCGCAACATGGCCCCAACCCGACCCACTGTCGCGCCAACTCTTGCTCCTCGACATGGAACAATCTTGCTAAATCACATCATGAAAGATACCACTTTCATTTACCCAACCCAGGGACTAATCACACAACACATTCTAGGCATAAAATGCACTCTGACAAGGATCACTCGCAAAATATTGTACTCAAGACGGCCTTACATCTAAGGTCTCAACTGTAATATTCTAAGGTTCATCATTTCCTCACCCCCAGGCTTACCCTTTTTCCCCAACCAGGTTCCTAAATCACATTTTAGCACAAAGCTATCCGAACATAACACTTAACACATTAACATAACATCAAAACATACAAGCCTCTGAGGGTTAAGGAGATACCCGGCTACCGCCCACTCTAATCATAAGTCTCACTCGCAGGCGCATAATCGTAGGCGCGCGAACACGCCATCGATCCGCAGGTCGCGCTGCCGCGCACCTCCTATAAGCACGCTTCGTCACATGGCCCTCGACGGCCGCAGTGAAACAAGCACCGCAAAGACGACATTCCCGATGATGTTTGCCACATCGCGCACACCGGTGGGGACATGAATCCCGCCGCTAGCACTCACGTATACCGCGGAACCGTAAGCCCCGAGCTCGACCAGCTCCGAATACTCAACGCCCCAAGATCGGTGGGACCACTGCATCGTGGAGGTACATAACTAGATCAGGCCGAGGCGGTCCGCCTCGAAAGTTACCAGGACCGCTGCTGCTCGCCTCTTCGCCGATCTCGGCCATTCCGTCGACCTCTCCGTGCCTCACATCCTAGTGCATGAGCTTGCACGCGGCAATGTCCACGCCCTACCAAGAGCTACACCCGCATAAGCTCGCCAAGTAATCGTCGGCCCGTGACGTAGCGGTACTCGCCCTCCATATCGCCTACCACGGGAACATACCGAAGCATGAGTCGAACTCACATTGTACTTCTAACCGCCCGCCCGCCCCGCTCTCAACGCCAAAAATCTTTACCCGAGCCTCTCATCCGCGGGCAAGAAATGTGCAAGAAATGCCTCGAGAACTCGTCCCAAATCGCTGGAAGTGCATGCTCTTCCCGACAGCTCCTACGAATCAAACTACCAATCGCAGATCACGCAATCGATGCGAACCCAATACCACCGATCGCCTCGAGGCTCGATCACCTCATAATCCGTAGTCGCTTGATAAACTCCCGAGGGTCGCCTCGCCTCGATCCATGGAACATCAAGGGCTACAACTCGTAAAGTCACGTAGCCTCAAACCGCTCGCCGGTGTACTTACGGTGCTACTGGGCCGGAATCAGATCCACTTATCTCATATCTGCCACGACCGCCAGAATCGCCATCTCCTTGTACTTATCTCATCGCCTGTGCCGTGGGACCGAGGCTCAGTATCAGAGTCTCAGCAGCCCATCGCTGCGCTCTAAACTCTCGCTGGTGCCGGGCGTCGCGAAACCCGCCGTCGGCACTGCTCGTGTATCGACGCTCGTGCCTCGTACTCTCAGATCTCACTAACAGCTCCTCAACCGCTTTGCCCATCTGGTTCAGGTTGCCTTACGCGGAGGCATAATCGTAAAGGAAAGGAATACGCCGGAGGGCCCAACTTATCACACGCCTTCAGGCACGATCTCGTAATGAGAAGAATGGAAACCAATCCTAAATGTCCTATAGCCTCTCGATTATAGATGTGGTGCACAACACACCGATAATCAAGACTTACTAGACACGGTCAGACACTTTCCGAGGATTAATCGCTCGATACCACTTTTGTCACGACCAACCTGCCCGCGGATCGTGCCTTACCCCGCACCCTAGTGATACAACATCGAGAAAATCAGCGAAATAAAAACATGAACATGAATTAAGAGAAAAGATAAATAAACAAAGCAACCAAAACAGCTTGCCTTCATCATATATACATAAATACCGAACAGTTATCCTTTACAAACCCCGCCTACAACAAAGCATGCACTTAAGATTTTACAACAGCCTATGACGACGTGGCCCCGCCATACCCCGAATGTATAAGAATCTACGCACTGTGGTAACATACCAAAAGATAAGCCTCCAAGGAACGGAGCTTCAATACGAAAGGTGATCCTAAAAGCGGATCGATACCGATGTACTTTTACTGCGGCATGAACGCAGCCCAAGGAGGTCAAGACAACAGTACCAAGTATGTGAAATCAGAAAATATCAGAAATGAAATCATAATAGTCTATAAAGCAGAGACATATATGATAACCAAACTACGATTCACAACATAAGAGCAATATGTCAAGTCGTGACTCACGCCTAAAAGTCATCCTCATGCCCGTGGAACTCCTTCCTCACCGCCAGCCTAGGTATAAATCATGTGATACGTATAACGTGTCTCGCCCATCTTATGGACCCAATATAGAAAAGGGTGGAATACATTCTGATGAACCCAGAGTCAAGTGAAATACATTCCTGATGAACCGTCCTCAAGTGAAATACATTCGGATGAACCGGTCCTCAAGTGAAATACATTCCGGATGAACCTGGTCCTCAAGTGAAATACATTCCTGATGAACCGGTAATCAAGTGAAACACATTCCGGATGAACCCAGAGTCGAGTGAAATACATTCCGGATGACCCAGAGTCAAGTGATATACATTCCGGATGAACCGTAGTCGAGTAGGACACGATTTACACAACAAGGCTATCACACGTAACATGGTCAAGTTTCATAACAACAAGTATAAGCAAGTTACACACGACTCAAGGTACTTTCATTTTATATCAAAGTCCGGAAATAAAATCCTTTTTAAGAGATCCATTCCTTTCATAAAGGTCACCCGATACCCGTAGTATAAAATTTGAGTGACTAACATTGTTAAGTAAACCAAAATGCTTTCCTTTGTAAGATCAAGTGACAACCTTATTTTCCAAACGTTCAAGTTTGCCTAATTTCAATGCTCAAGTTTCTCATTTTAGAAAAAGGTTTCAGAGTTCATAGTTTTAAATCCTTTAAAACATAATTCTCCTTTAAACGCTTTGAGAAACCTATGTCTTATAAGTGAGTAGGTTATTCTTGTTTATAATCAATCTTATTAAGCAGCCATGATCTAGGAAATGTAATATCATTTTGTCTCATCTTAGCTTCTATGCAGATGGAGGTTTCTACTGGTTTTAATAATACTTTAGTCAATACATTTTCCTTTTATTAACGCCGCAGTTGGTTTGTCGATACACATTCGATTTCCAAATCAAGAAACATTCTAAGCCGTTATACCTAACTTCCCATAAAGCTAGTATAACTCTTAAGCTTTCAAAACCCAAGTAATACTCATTCTTTCAAAACGATTCATAAATCTTTTGAAATGCTTCAAGTTCTTTATTAACACATATCAAGCCGCTATTATTCAAATCGCTACCTTTTAAAACCACAAAGTATGTGCTTATCCACATAAAGCTATTATAACCAACTTCCCATAAAGCCGTTATAACACTTTATGTTTTAAATCAATCAAATACATTTAGCACATGACGTCACCGTATTACATAGTTCACACATATCATGCTAGAAGAGATAGGAAGAGGTTCACATACCTCGCGATGATTATCGACTAATAGCAAAACGCCCAAGTACCTCAAACCGCTTGGCTACACTATCGCCAAGCAGATCACTCCACACGTAGTACTACAACCTATAGAGGCCACAAAGCGCCTATTAATATCTTTAGATCCCGACGTAGAATATTCTACGTAAAATTGGCAAGACCTCCCCGCAACAACAGAAATCTCCTCCTCTATCGAGGCCACCAAGCCAACCAGTGGGGTTAACACGCCTAACCTGACGTGTACAATTCTACTACACAAGAAAGTTACACAAGTCTATCTAATACGCCCTATGTAATTACAGTCGCTTTCTTTAAATTCAGCTTAAGTCGCAAGACATTGCTGTAAGTATTATTCGAGCTTAAGTCAATGTACATTGCCGCACAACTATGTTCAGTTCTATATATAGTATACTTAACTATATACTCCTACAACATGTAATTTCCAATTACAATGTATGTCAAGAATGTTTACCTCGATAAGCCCAAAATTATCCGAGTTTATATGTCGATCCTGAACAACGCTTAGCTCCTACTCCGGCGCTCCAACTGCTCCAACCAACCCTTAGAAGTTCTAACCAACTTCTACTTATGACTTCAACTACGGGTGAAGATTTACTTAGGGTTTCGTTTTTGTGATCGAGGAAGTATAATAGTATTTTCTGGCTTTGTAAAAAGGTACTTTGGAAAGTACTACAAGGTATTTGGCTAAAGTATTTTGGGCATTATAACAATACTGGAGAGTATTTCTATACCACAAAAGGGGGTATTATACGAAACAACTAGGCTAGTGGGGTAGACCTCTCGCCAAGGCTTCTGGGGGTAGTGTGGCGGAAAGCCTGAGGAGAGGGAGTATTTTGAGACTTAGTTAGATTGCTCAAGTTTTGGATGAAGAAAGTCTTCAACTAGAGGTATTTATAGGTCAAGTGAAGGCCAACCAATGGCCAAGATCCATCCAAGTGTTAGGCAAGTGTAAGGTCAAGATTAAGCCACGCAACCTTATCCATCTACACAAAATATCCTACCTAACCCTTGACCAAAAAAACAACACCAAAACGCAAATGGCAAGCTTTTGCCGCCCACTCCTTCCAATTGAGGGTGACAAGTGTCGCCTCTCGTTGGTCCAAAATGTTTCGCCTCTCTAAAAATCCGCAAAAATTATAAATGACATAGCCGAATTTTCCTACGAAAGTCGTGGAAACGTTTCATTTAAAAACGACTCTAATCGGGTGTTGTGTACAAATTTCGAAACTAGCCAACTTTAAGGCTCAAATTATAATACGTGACGCGCCACGCATATACTCCGAAATACGGTATAACAACTTACATGTGATCGTATTTACGATGAGACTTGAGTAGTTTGGCGGGTAGGGAAATGCTGCCCAATTTTCCGTAGAATAGAGAACCCTCTGCTTAGAACTTTCTACAGAGTAGTCTAGACGTTGATAGACGTATTTGACTATTATAGGTTGATACTCTGCGCACGACATATTCGACTTGGCAGGTGGATTTCGCCGAGGAGGTATGTGATTCTTCCTATCCTCTTGAGCATGATATTTTAAAATATATATATAGTACGGTAGACGTACGTGTGTTAACTTGTCACGACCCGACCTCGGGCCCGCGACTGGTGCCTTACCCCGGGCACCCTAGTGATACACATCAGAGAAAAACCAGCAGAAATAAAAAAACTCATGAAAGAAAAACAGTGAAATAAGAAAACAGGCTAACCCAAACGGTTACCTTTTTGCACATAAATGAAAACGTGAACAGTTACATCCTTACAAACCCTGCCCACAACAAAGCATGCACTTAAGAATTTTAAACCATAATGACGGACAGGGCCCCGCCATGCCCCCGAATGTACAAAAGTCTACAACTTCGTGGAACTGCACTACGTGACAAGCTTCCGAGATATGGAGCTTTCCGAGAACCGAACATGATCCTAAGAGTGCGGATCGCCAAGCTATGTACCTCAACTCGCGCATGAACGCAGCCTCAAGGAGGTCAAGACAACAGTACCAAGTATGTAAAATCGAAAATATCAGAAATGAAATCATAATAGTCTATATAAAGCAGGAGACATGTATGATAACCAAACTACAGTACACAACATATAAGCAGTCATGTCAAGTCAGGGACTCATGCCCGTGAAATCATCACTCAAATACAACCCGGGAATTTAACCCGCACAATGGCCGCATGCCCCGGCATCTCACCTCGGTATAAGCATGGCCCTGGAACCGTCCTAGTGGGCCCATACTCGTGGACCATCCAACGTGTCGGTATGCCCAAAGGAGATAACAAGATAACGATCTGTTACACCCCGTAAGTCCAGGACATGTAAAAGAGAATGTACGTAAGGAATCAAGACTTGGAAATTGGTACGAACGGAAGAATTGTTTTTCCGACGGAAAATGTTCCGAACGTCGGAAAGGAAAAATGTTCGTTGTTGAGAATTGGATTCTCAAAATGCATTATTTGAAGGGTATGGAACTTATTATTATGGAAATTTATTTTTACGGATTTGGTCATGTGGGGCCCACCCGAGAAATTTTACGTTTTGTGGGGCCCACGAGGGTTACGGAATTTTATGGACGAATGAGAGGGCGACACGTGGCACCCCCTCATGTGGTCTTGGTCGAATTGGTAAGGGGTCAAAATGGTCATTTACCATGGTGGAAGATAAGTCTTGCTAGCATGATATTGTTGACTTGTCAACTTGTCCACATAGGCTTAATCCAAGTGAAATTCATCCTAGACTCACATTTGTTTAAGTCTAAGCCCTCCAATATGTGTTATATACTAAGTTAGTGCAAGACAAGGTCTTTTACACTTAGAAATTTTTAGAGAACTAGAGCTTGAGACTTGAGGGCTCTCGGCTTTGAGGTATTTTGAACAAGAAAATTTTGTAATTTTGATCCATTAGCCACAAGACTTTAATCCAATGTCCCTAAGGGTATTGTAAGGATATCTCAATAGAAAGATTTCGGAAAAACGGCGTTTTCGTATTAGTCGCAAGGCGGAAACTTGAGGAGTTCTTCAACTTTGAAGTTGGAACTTGAAGATGAGTTCTTCATAGGCTTCTAAGGAGTGCTTGGAGCGGATTGTAACCTAAGGAAAGGAGCTAAGAATTTGCTAAGGAGCGACTTTGAGTCTTGGAATTTTTAAGGGCTTATAAAGGTATAATTTTGTCGTTTTAGCAATTAAGTTACTTATTGATTATAGCTATGGATATTAGCAAGCATGAGTTATATATTATGTAGTTGGATTAGTGTATTGGCTATTGGAACCCTAATCCGAAAACTAGCATGTTAGCCCTAAGATTTCAATTCAAGTCGATTATTAGTAAAGTCGTCGCATGTTGTAAAAAAGAAGGAAATTGTAGTTGTTGAAGTGGTTTATAACTATATAACATGTTAGACCTTAGAACTTGGAATTTGGAAAAGGATTGGAAAGGACTTAGTGTTATTATTTATGTTGGCCGAGAATGGCTAGATTATGGGGCTATTTCGTATTAAATTGTGGGGCGGAATTTTACACGTATTGTAAGGCGTGTAATCCCCTTTGTTTGGTTGTTGTTTGAGCCTTAAATGTGGCATGTTGGTTATTGTATTCGGCCTTGAAAAAGGTGGCAAAGTGAGTAGAAACAAAGGAAGTGCTGCCCGATTTTCCGTAGAATTAGAGACCGTATACTTAGTATTATTCTACGTTAGAGACTAGAAGTTGATAGTCTTGTTGTGACCATTATAGGTTGACACTTCTACGCACGCGATTCGCTTAACTTGTGGATATTAGCCGAAAAGGTATGTGAACTATCTCCTATTCTAGCATGATTCCTTAAGATAAAGAAAGTACGTCCTACTCCTTAAATGATCCATTCCTTGGTTGTATTTGGATTGCCTAAAGTAGAATTTGTTCTATGTACTTCCTTTGATTGTACTTTGATGTGTAAATTGTAAGTTGTATAATCCATTGCCTTAGTGAAGTTGGATTCTTAAAAGTGAAAGTGTTTTACTTAAGGTACATAGAGTCTTGAAAAGGAAGTGGTTTCCAAATCTTTTGGGCTAGTACCTTAGTCCCAAAATCCTAAAGGTCATTATAATGACTTTAGGGGAGTCAAAGGAGTGATTTGCTTAATTGTTTTAAAAGAGGAGAAACGACATGATTTAAGAGAAGTAACTTGTCTTAAATGTGTGAGTTACTTGAGGTTTAAAAGTAGAAGAAACTTGTTTTCTTTATATTAAGAGACTTGAAGTAATTTGAAAGTTGAGAACTTGATTTATAAGTATGTGATACTTAGCTTTAAAAGCATAAGTCTCTTGGTTATAAAAGGAATGGAAAGGTCTAAAACCATAAAGGGTTATAACGGCTTTATGGGAAGTTGGTTATAACGGCTTTATGGAAGGTTTAGAAAGTTGTCTATTTTGATTATTTGGCATAAATTGCCTAGATTGTGAAAATTTGAAGTTACTTGATTTCAAGCTTTGAAATGAGTTTTCTAAAGGTGTAGTAACTTACTTTGAAAAATAGACATGCCTTGATACTACGGGTGTTAGTATCTTGGGGTTTTACATAAAAAGGAGTCTTTTGAAAAGAATGTACGTACGTAGTACTTTGGCTTGTTAAAATGAGAATTTTTCTATTTGTGCCCTGATAAGTACTTTGGCTTATTAAATGAGAATTATTCTATTTGTGCCCTGATAAGTACTTTGGCTTATTAAATGAGAATTATTCTATTTGTGCCTTGATAAGTACTTTGGCTTGATTAATTGAGAATTAGTCTAAGTGTGCCTTGATAAGTACTTTGGCGTGATTAATTGAGAATTAGTCTAAGTGTGCCTTGATAAGTACTTTGGCTTGATTAATTGAGAATTAGTCTAAGTGTGCCTTGATAAGTACTTTGGCGTGATTAATTGAGAATTAGTCTAAGTGTGCCTTGATAAGTACTTTGGCTTGATTAATTGAGAATTATTCTATGTGTGCCTTGATAAGTACTTTGGCTTGTTTAGTTGAGAATTGCCTATGTGTGCTGGAAATAGCCGGTGGTGTGCTATTGGTATATCAGTCGTTTCGGGGTCATTCCCCGGGTGTGTGGCATTTGCAATATTCTGTGGATTTGCTACCCACGATGCGAGGAATACCTCATGCGGGTCCGTAAGGACTTATGCGGGTGAAATAGTCCCATGCGGGCGGGTCCAGCCTATGCGAGGAATACCTCATGCGAGTCCGTAAGTGCTTATGCGGGTGAAATAGTCCCATGCGAGGAATGCCTCACGCGGGTCCACGCGACCTATGCGGGTGAAATAGTCCCAGGAGTAGGATTGCTAAATGATACTGCGGGCGGATGGTCCTGCTTTGATCATGAGCTCCCTATTTTATATTGTAAGGATACTACTGTTTACTCTCATTGTTAGTAAGGCACAATGTGTTGTAATTTGATTATCATATATGTCCCCGGATTTGTTTGTGTTACCCTATGGTCATGCTTTTACGATGTGGGATTCCGGGGCATGAGACCACGAGGTATTTAGGACACAGGTGGGACTTGGTGTTCATGTATCCTTATTGGTGTTATTACATCATGGACTGCCGGCAGTGAGGAAGGATTCCACGGGCATGATTGATATTATGGGTGTGAGACCCATAGTTATATTTGAGTAGTGACTTTGAAGTGCGTCCCCGACTTGATATGATCGCTTATGTATCAGGTATCGTAGGTTTGCTATCATACATGTCTCTGCTTTGTTTAGATCATTATGATTTCATTACGCATTTCATCGCTCACATACTTGGTACATTCTTCGTACTGACCTCCTTCGGGGGGCTGCGTTCATGCCGCAGGTTTAGGTACGCTGTTTGGTGATCGGCAGGTGTAGGACCCTGCTCAGAGTTTTTGGATAGCTCCTTCTGTTCGGGAGTTTATCTTTTTGGTATAAGTTCCTTCAGTACAGGCTTTTGTACATTTATGGGTACGGCGGGGCCTTGTCCCGTCATAGTTCAGTATAACTCTTAGAGGTCTGTATTCATATGTGGGATTGGACTCATGTACGGTGTAGTGTCTTCTGTTATGTATATCATATGGCAGCCTTGTCGGCTTTGCCCTTGTACGTACGATCGGTTATAAAGAAAAAAAAAAGAGGTGTTAGTTAATTTCCGCAGTTTACTTGTGTTGTTAAGGTAGAAGGGTGCCCAGGTAGGGCACCAGTCACGGGCCCGGGGTTCGGGGTGTGACACGATCACTGTGGAAGCATACCCGTGGGCTACCCAACGTGTCAGTATGTCCAATCAATAACAAGATAATACTCACTGTGGAAGCATACCCGTGGGCTACCCAACGTGTCAGTATGTCCAATCAATAACACGGACAATACTCACTGTGGAAGCATACCCGTGGGCTACCCAACGTGTCAGTATGTCCAATCAATAACACAGATAATACTCACTGTGGAAGCATACCCGTGGGCTACCCAACGTGTCAGTATGTCCAATCAATAAGACAGATATTACTCACTGTTGAAGCATACCCGTGGGCTACCCAACGTGTCAGTATGTCCAATCAATAACACAGATAGCCGACCCTCCATCGAGAGACTCGGTAGCACAAAATCAACACTTGCACAACAAAGCTATCTCAACCAAGCATAGGCAAGTTACACACAACTCAAGGTACTTTAAACACTTCTTAACACAACGTCAAGTATACCATTAAAACCCAAGTATCTAACCTCTTTAAGATCAAGGTACTCCTACCTTTTATAACCAAGCCCCTTATGTTTTTCCACCACAAAGAATTCAATATTTGAAAACAAGTTACTTCTCTTTTCCCAAAATCAAGTTACCATTTTAAATCCAATAATGAATCCATTCCTTTATTTCCATAAAGTCGTTATAACTAACTTTCCATAGTTTCAAATCCTTTACCCGTACTTGTTTTAATTAGAGTAAACCATTCTTTGTGAACCTTTCAAAAACTAATATAACCAACTTCCCATAAAGTCATTATATTAGCGTTATTCCTTTGTCAAATACATTTTTCCCTCAATCCAAGGGACTAATACTTTTGAAATGAAACAAGTATCATATACTTTAAAACAAGTGTAGACTATCAAATCTTGTACGTCTACCGTACTACATAGATACAACTATTCATGCTCAAGAGATAGGAAAGCTCTACATACCTCTTTGGTCAATCCATTTGCTAAGTCCAACTACCGCAAGTAATATGTCAACCTATAATAACCATAGTGTGTTTATTAACCTCTAATTTCAATGTAGAAATTCCAAATTCAAGTTACCAATTCCTAAGGAAAATTGGGCAGCATTTCCTTTGTTTCTACTCACTTTGCCACCTTTTTCAAAGGCCGATTTTCAACACTCAAACGCCTCATTAAGGCCCAACATCCAAACCAACACAAAGGGGATTACACACCTAATCTTGGGTGTGTAAAATTCTGCCCCACAAAGTATAATAATACACTTAACAATTTTAAAGTAGTTTGTAGGCTACAACATGCTCATAATATCTCTTTAGCCAAATCCTTCATACCCAACCCACATTTCTTGCATGCAATGACTCTAATAGCATTATTTACTACCACAAGTACTTTCTTCTTAACATGCAACACTAAAACTAATAATAGAGGAAGAATCTTTACCTTAGAGCTTTAGCCAAATTTATCCAACAATTTGCTAGCTTCTATTCCAAGAACACCACCACAACAACCTTCACAAGCTAGCCACAAGCTTCCTTCTTGCCTTTTACTTTTCAGATTTTTCCTAAGGCTAGAATGTCTCTTAGAGTTTTAGAGAGAAGGAGGAGCTTGAAAAATATTTAAGAGAGAAGGAGGAGCTTTTCTAAGAGAGAGATGAAAGATGACCAAGTCTTTAAGACTTGGTCAATATAATGCATGCAGAAATCAGATGGGGGGGACACTTGTCACCCACCCATGCCCTTTTAAAAGAAAAGATCAGATTTTCCTAAGTTTTTTCCGCGATTTCGCACTCGCCATGGCCTGATCGGCCGCGGCCGCAATCTCTGCGGACTCGAGACTTTCGCGCCACGGCCTCGCTTCCACAAGCGCTGAAACTCAGCGACTCCTCGATCTTCCGCCAAGGCCCTACAATCCCTCGCTGCGTGGCCTGCGGCGCTGAGACCGACCATGTCCGCACCGAACCACGGGGTATAACATTCTCCCACCCTTAGAAACATTCGTCCCGAATGTTCCTTCTAGGCTTACTCAATCACAACATCGGCATAGACTCAAATAAAGACGCTCCACACGGCCACAACAAAACTCAAGCATAAATACTAAATTTAAAGACCAACAATTTAGAACGTGGGTTACCTGGAGGTATAGGGAATAAGTGAGGATATTTCTTCATCATGTCATCCTCTGCTTCCCACGTCATCTCCTCTCTGTTCTCGTTCCGCCATAAGACCTTGACGGAAGCCACATCCTTTGTCCGTAATCGCCTAACCTGACGATCGAGTATCGCTATGGGACTCTCCTCATACGATAACTCCTCTGTTACCTGAACCTCATGAATCGGATGTACTCTAGATGGGTCTCCAATACATTTCCGCAACATAGACACATGAAACACTGGATGTACTGCCTCTAGATCGGACGACAGATCCAACTCATAAGCAACCTTGCCTACCTCCGACGATCCGTAAGGCCCAATGTACCTTGGGCTAAGCTTCCCCTTCTTTCCAAATCTCATCACGCCCTTCATGGGCGATACCTTTAAAAAACCCAATCATCTACCTCAAATTCCAAGTGTCGACGCCGATGGTCTGCATACGACTTTTGCCGACTCTGAGCTGCCAACAGCCGCTCCTGGATAAGCTTCACCTTATCCACTGCCTGCTGAACTAAGTCTGGCCCGACTAACTGAACTTCTCCCACCTCGAACCAGCCTATAGGTGACCTGCACTTCCTCCCGTATAAGGCCTCATAAGGCGCCATCTGAATCCCGGAATGGTAGCTGTTGTTGTAAGCAAACTCCACAAGAGGCAAATGATCCTCCCTACCCACGAAATCAATAACACACGCCCGCAAAGATATCCTCGAGTTCGGATAGTGCGCTACCGTCCGTCGATGCGAGGGTGAAATGCGATCGAGACTCACTGTGTCCCTAATCCTTCCGAAAAGACCTCCAGTTAGCCGAGAACGGGCTCTCTATCCGATATAATCGACACCGACTCGTGCGCCTCATAATCTCTAATATATAATCGGCATAGTCCTCACCGAGAACATCGCCCGACGGAAGAAAATGGGCTGATTTCACGACCGCCGACAATCACCCAAATGGAATCATGCTCTCCGGTGGTAGGTAGCCCTATAATAAAATCCATATTTATCACCTCCCACTTCCAAGTCGGAATATCAATAGCTGCAATAGCCCACCGGCTTCGTGCTCAATCTTAACTCACGACAATTCGCACCGTGCCACGAACTCCGCAACGCCCCTCTTAGGCCATCCCACCAATACACGATTCGAGGTCATGATACATCTTAGTCGACCCGATAAATAGAATAACGAGCACCTTGTGCCTCCCCGAAATCTGACGAAGTCTGTCACATCGGGAACACACAACCGCCTCGAATCTTAGCACCCCATCAAGTGCTACTCAAATAGACTCTTCTCCTTCTCGAGAGTCGCTTCTGCATCGCATCAAAATCGGATCCTCATATCGCCGCCTCTTCACCTCCTCGACGATGGAAGACTCGGCAACCTCTTGAACCCGAATTCGTCACTATCGATCAACCAAACGAACCCCAAGGCTCGCTAATGATGTAACTCTGACCATATCCTCTTCTCCGGTGAACATCGCAGACTACCCATCGATCTGCGACTAAGGGCATCTGCAACTACATTGGCCTTCACTGGGTGGTATAGAATTTCAACATCGTAATCCTTAAGTAGTTCCAACCACCGTCTTGTCACGACCACTCAAGCTCGCGATCGTGCCCTACCCGGCACCTCACGTGTATTCATCAGAGATAAACAGCGGAACATATATAAACTTAAACAATGAAATAAATAATAGGTCAGCCGATAAGGCTACCTTCCTGGATATAAACAAATCCAACAAATGAAGCTACTCAATTTTTTTAAAGTGACCCACAAGATATGACTAAAGACCTCTAAGATTTTACATAACAACTGTGACGGGACAGGGCCCCGCCATACCCCTGAATGTACAAAAGTCAACGACTTCAGGGAACCATACCAAAAACAAAGTCTCCGGAGGAATGGAGCTTCCCAGAACTGAACCGTGATCCTAGGAGTGCGGATCAACAAGCTATGTACCTCAACCTGCGGCATGAACGCACTTCGGCAGAGGTCGATAAAATATGTACCAAGTATGCAAAACTGAAAGTACTGTAATTTAAATCATAATAGTCAAAAGTACATGTGAAGACATATATGATAACCAAATTAACAGTACACTGTACCTCACTGAAGTGGAAGTAATGAAAGTCAGTTTTACCTTATACAGCCTGTCTCAACATATGAACCATAGTCACACCAGGGCTATGAACCCCCAGCCCTCAAATATCCAAGCGTGCCCGTGGGATTCCCCATCACTGCCGACCGCTAGGTGTAGAATCTAACTCTGTGACGCGCCCGTGGCATCCTTCCTCACTGTCAGCGTACACACAAATCTAACCATGTATATACCTATATCCTCTGCCCGTGG
Source organism: Przewalskia tangutica (assembly GCA_029844215.1). NCBI lineage: Eukaryota > Viridiplantae > Streptophyta > Magnoliopsida > Solanales > Solanaceae > Przewalskia > Przewalskia tangutica. The sequence goes on from CM056729.1 coordinate 65,331,952, forward strand.
GATCCCCCGTCACTGCCGACAGCCATAAAGTAAATACAACCATGTGACGCGCCCGTGGCATCCTACCTCACTGTCAGCGTACACATACACAATACATACATATATACATATATCATGCCCGTGGAATCCCTCATCTCGGGTACATGACTTCGTGAGGTATTCCTCGCATCGTGGGTAGCAAATCCACGGAAACCAGGTGGTATAACGATCTTGGGGGTTTACCCCTCATTTATACTCTTACCCTGAAGAATGTGGTATAACGATCTTGGGGGTGTACCCCTCATTTATACTCTTACCCCTCAAACTACATGCCTCTAATCCTCATCGTAGCGTGTCCCCTGCATACCCGTGGAATCCCACATCACCGACGGTATGTCCCAGAACTCATACTAACACCATGGAAGCATACCCGGAATCCCACATCACCGCTTGCACGCCCAAGTAAACTCATACTATGTTAATGGAAACATACCCGTGGAATCCAACATCACCGCTTGATGCGCCCAAGTAAACTCATACTATGACCAGGGAAACATACCCGTGGAATCCCACATCACTGTCGGTACGTCCAAGTAAACTCATACTATGACCAGGGAAACATACCCGTGGAATCCCACATCACTGTCGGTACGTCCAAGTAAACTCATACTATGACCAGGGAAACATACCCGTGGAATCCCACATCACTGTCGGTACGTCCCGGTAGACTCATAAGGAGGTAATGGAGGCATACCCGTGGAATCCTCCCTCACCGACAGTACGTCCAAGTAAACTCCCAATTTCTTTAGACATTCATTATCATACAAAATGGATCTCATTTTATGACCTTAAGGCACCTTCCATATCACTTAACAAGTCCTGGGAATTTCAACCCAAAGTACTATGTATTTCGATTCTTTCCAAGATCCCTTTTTCACCTAAGACCCCAAGATACTAACACCCGTAGTATCAAGGCTTATCTACATTTCAAACAAGTCACTATACTATTAGAAATATGCTTCGGCTTCTAACTCAAGTGACCCTCATTTTTAAACTTTAAGCAATTGATGCCTTTAAATCGAATTGCCTTTCTTAGTAACCATTCTTTTATCTAGGCTTACCTTATTCGAGAAAAACCATTTCTTTAAGTTTCCATAAAGTTATTATAACCAACTTCCCATAAAGCCGTTATACTAACTTTATGCTTTAGAACCAAGACATCCTTATCCTCTCATAAAGTCGTCATAACTAACTTTCCATAAAGCCGTTATAACTCTTTATGTCTTAGACCACTTTGCTCTCTCTATAACCAAGAGGCTTGTACTTCAATTCAAGTTACACTACCTTCAAAATACTTCAAAAATCTTAACTTAGAAAACAAGTTTCTTAACTTAGGAGTCAGGTCTCTTATCTTTAGAATAGTTCAAGAATCAATACTTCCCGAATCTAGTATTCTATACTTGATCATGTCAAGAAATCCTTGTCTACCTTATTAGGATAAACCATTCTTATAACTCTTCCTTAAGGACACGTGAGTTAATTCTCTAACTCAACCAACTAGACATCCTTAAAACAAGTCAAATATGTCAAATGACTTCACTTCATTTAAAATCACGTACGTCTACCGTACCATACAGTTATAACTACTCATGCTCAAGAGATAGGAAGAGTTCTACATACCTTTTTTGCTTAATCCACTTGCCAAGTCCAATATGCCGTCCGTAGATGTCAACCTATAATGACCATAATACGTCTATTAGCTTCTAGCTTCAACGTAATATATTCTAATGAAAAGTCCCTTGTTCTACGGGAAAATTTGGACAACACTTCCTTTGTTTCTACTTACTATGCCATCTTTTTCAAAGCCGAAATTCAATAACCAACGCCACATTTAAGGCTCAATTCATTCAGCAATTTCAAGGGGATTACACGCCTACTAATACGTGTAAACTTCCGCCCCAAAACAACACAAAATAAACCAATAATTTCCATGCCATTCTTGGCCAACAATATAACCAATACTAAACCCCTTTCAACTCTTTCCAATCCAAGTTCTTAAGTCTAACATGATATCTAGCCCTAGACATCTTCAACAATTTCAATCTCCCTTTACAACATGCGACGACCCAAATCTATTCAAATAAAACAGCCTCAGGCTCAACTCTATACTACTACAATAAAACAAATTTTTAGGCTCAATTCTAAATCACTAAAATATAACACCTCAGGGCTCACATCTATACTACTAAAATATAATGTACCTTAGGCTCATAACCAAGAGAAAGGAAACTTTTACCTTAAGGAATAGCCCACAAAAGCCCCTTTTTCTTCCACCTCCTTCCACAAAATCGCCCACCGCTTCCCACAAGTTTACCCACACTTTTCCTTCTTGCCGCTCCAACAATTTCCTCTTAGGCTAGGTTTTCTTCAAAAATCAAGAGAGAAGGGAGAGGATCCTTCTTGGGAGGGTTTGAAATGAAATGGCCAAGTCTTCCAAGACTTGGCCCTAAAATAGGACCACTTTCAGATAAAGGATGGGAGGGACACTTGTCACCCTCCCATAGGTTTAAAACAAAAATATCCCCCTGTTTACTACGCAAAAATCCGCCTCGCAAGACGGCGCGCCGGCCGCGGCCACGCGCTCCACTGAGAATTTCTCAGCATTCCGCGCGCCCTGCATTCCGGCACCGCGGCGCTGCAACCTCAGAGGACTTTCGGAAAAATCGGCGCCATGGTCGCGACGCCGCTTGGGAAGATTCGCCTCTGCGTCAGCCCACAGAACTTCTAACGCCCGTAACTTCCTACCCCGATGTCCAATCGACGAGTAGTTTGTTGCATTGGAAACTAGACTCAACAACCTTCATACTAGTCTTTTAAAACTCCTCAAAACTCCTAAGGAACTAGGAGATATACCGCTCCAAAGTTGACTAAAAGTCTGCCCACAACCTTTTTCCAACCCAACTTTCCAAATTCACATCTTATTTTCTTTCATACGTTCTTAACTTAACCTCTTGAATTTACGGGGTGTAACATTCTTCCCCCCTTAGAAACATTCGTCCCCGAATGTTCCTTTGGAGTCAATCTAATACTCCTCGTACTTATAATTAATGGAACTTTATTTAGTCGCTCATGATCCTAAGATATCGCACTCGCATACCCATCCATCATTATCAACCAAGAAAACAGATCCCAAGGGTGCACCAACACTATTTACTCCCATTCAAGGCCTAAAATGCTTCTCTCATCGCACTTCCCACATACTTCTAGCATACATACATAGTCTCAATGCAATCCGTTCATGACACTAAAACATACAACAACTTTATCATGCATACAAGTCTCTAAAGGATCAAAAATATACCCGAAATCGCATAGGCGGGTAAAAGGACTGCTAAAAGCGAATCGCTACCACGACCTCGCCGGCTGTCGGTGCATGAACGTCCTGCCTAGCCATTGAAGGCGAAGAACCCGCAACTGACCCAATAGACTGTGCTATCCCACCGCATCACCTCGCCTGGACGGCCGCCAAATGGCCCTGTTGGCCGCAAGCATAACAAGCTGTCGACCTAGTCCGACATTCCCCAAAATGAGCTCTACCACAGTAACCACACCGAGGCAAAGGTGGCCTCGCGCTACTATCCCCGGACATCTGCGGAACCAAGAACCCCGAGCCACGACCGCCTCGAATATCCCTGACGATCAAACCACTCGCCAGAAGGCCGAGAAGGAGCACTCTGCGTCGGCTGAAATGTAGTCCTAGCCTGTTGCTGAGGCTGTCCGTCTCGAAAACTATCCTGAAACTCGCTGCCCCGCCTCTTGGCCGGGATGAATCTGGCCGCTCTCTCTCCCTATCCTCAATCCTCGCGCATAAGCTGCATCTGGCAATATCCATACCAGGTGAAGAGCCACTCCTGCATACGGTAACCATATATCGGTCTAGTCCCATCACATAGCGGTGAACTCGTCCGCCATATCCGCCACAATAGGTGCATACCGCCAATGAGTCAAATTCCAGGTTGTACTCTCTGATGGTTCTCCCATTCTGTCTTAACGCTAAGAACCTATCCAAGCGGGCTCTCCTCGTCTCAGGAGGCAAGAAGTGATCGAGGAAGGATCCCGTGAACTCACCCCAAACAGCTGGAGGAGCACCCCTACCTCTAGACAACACCCACGACTCAAACCAGTTCAACGCAATATCGCAGAATCGTAAGAAGCTAACACAACGGACTCCGTCTCCGAGGCCCTAAGCACCTGCATAGTCCGCTGCACCTGCCGAATGAATTCCTGAGGGTCCTCCTCAGACTTCGAACCATAGAACTCGGGTGGACTACAACTCAGAAAGTCCCGAATCCTTAAACTATCGGCTCTAGGGTTAGCTACCGGCTCCTGTCGGCGCTGCCCTGCCACAATGCTAGTCAATAATCGGATCTGTTCTCCGTAATCTCGATATTCAGCCCGCCGTGGAACCTGAGGCTCGTGCACCGAACTTACGTGTTATCGCCGCTCTCGGCCTCTAATCTTTGGCGTGGCTGATCTCGCCGATCCCCCCATAACCTCAGGCATAATCTGGGCCTGATTCCTAGAAATCCTCTGTGTACCACTAACAACTCTTGCTGCTGCCTTGCCCTTCTGGGCCCTGGTCGCCTTCCGTGGAGGCATAACTGATACATAAGAGTAGGTCAGAGAGGATTCAGCCTAGTAGGACACTCTCATCGCACGATTTCAGAGAGAGAAGAATGGAAACAAATCCTAAATGTCCTGCAGCCTCCTGATTATAGATGTGGTGCACAACACATCAATAATCAAGACTCTACTAGACACGGTCTGTAGACACTTTCCTAGGACTAACTGCTCTGATACCACTTTTGTCACGACCCGACCCCGGGCCCGCGACTGGTGCCCTACCTGGGCACCCTCACAGGTATTCATCAGAGATAAACAGCGGAACATACATAAACTTAAACAATGAAATAAATAATAGGTCAGCCGATAAGGCTACCTTCCTGGATATAAACAAATCCAACAGCAGTTACCTCAATTTTTTTTTTAAAGTGACCCACAAGATATGACTAAAGACCTCTAAGATTTTACATAACAACTGTGACGGGACAGGGCCCCGCCATACCCCTGAATGTACAAAAGTCAACGACTTCAGGGAACCATACCAAAAACAAAGTCTCCGGAGGAATGGAGCTTCCCAGAACTGAACCGTGATCCTAGGAGTGCGGATCAACAAGCTATGTACCTCAACCTGCGGCATGAACGCAGCCCCCCGAAGGAGGTCAGTACAAAATATGTACCAAGTATGCAAAACTGAAAGTACTGTAATTTAAATCATAATAGTCAAAAGTACATGTGAAGACATATATGATAACCAAATTAATAAAGACATCAGACTCACCAAGTGGAAGTAATGAAAGTCGGTTTACCTTATACACTGTCTCAACATATGAACCATAGTCACGCGGGGCTATGAACCCTCAGCTCAAATATCCAAGCGTGCGGTGGATTCATCATCGCCGACCGCTAGGTGTAGAATCTAACTCGTGACGCGCCTGTGGCATCCTTCCTCACCGCCAGACACACAAATCTAACCATGTATATACCTATATCCTCCGCCTGGGATCCCGCCATCGCCGATACCATAAAGTAAATACAACCGTGTGACGCGCCTGTGGCATCCTACCTCACCGTCGTCGTACATACACAATACATACATATATACATATATCATGCCCGTGGAATCCTCATCTCGTACATGACTTCGTGAGGTATTCCTCGTCGTAAAGCAAATCCACTAAACCAGGTGGTATAACGATCTTGGGGGTTTACCCCTCATTTATACTCTTACCCTGAAGAATGTGGTATAACGATCTTGGGGGTGTACCCCTCATTTATACTCTTACCCCTCAAACTACATGCCTCGGAATCCCTCATCGTAAGCATGTCCCCGGTGCATACCCGTGGAATCCCACATCACTGACGGTATGTCCCGGTAAACTCATACTAAGACCATGGAAGCATACCCGTGGAATCCCACATCACTGTCGGTACGTCCAAGTAAACTCATACTATGACCAGGGAAACATACCCGTGGAATCCCACATCACTGTCGGTACGTCCAAGTAAACTCATACTATGACCAGGGAAACATACCCGTGGAATCCCACATCACTGTCGGTACGTCCAAGTAAACTCATACTATGACCAGGGAAACATACCCGTGGAATCCCACATCACTGTCGGTACGTCCAAGTAAACTCATACTATGACCAGGGAAACATACCCGTGGAATCCCACATCACTGTCGGTACGTCCCGGTAGACTCATAAGGAGGTAATGGAGGCATACCCGTGGAATCCTCCCTCACCGACAGTACGTCCAAGTAAACTCCCAATTTCTTTAGACATTCATTATCATACAAAATGGATCTCATTTTATGACCTTAAGGCACCTTCCATATCACTTAACAAGTCCTGGGAATTTCAACCCAAAGTACTATGTATTTCTATTCTTTCCAATATCCCTTTTTCACCTAAGACCCCAAGATACTAACACCCGTAGTTTCAAGGCTTATCTACATTTCAAACAAGTCACTATACTATTAGAAATATGCTTCGGCTTCTAACTCAAGTGACCCTCATTTTTAAACTTTAAGCAATTGATGCCTTTAAATCGAATTGCCTTTCTTAGTATCCATTCTTTTATCTAGGCTTACCTTATTCGAGAAAAACCATTTCTTTAAGTTTCCATAAAGTTATTATAACCAACTTTCCATAAAGCCGTTATACTAACTTTATGCTTTAGAACCAAGACATCCTTATCCTCTCATAAAGTCGTCATAACTAACTTCCCATAAAGCCGTTATAACTCTTTATGTCTTAGACCACTTTGCTCTCTCTATAACCAAGAGGCTTGTACTTCAATTCAAGTTACACTACCTTCAAAATACTTCAAAAATCTTAACTTAGAAAACAAGTTTCTTAACTTAGAGTCGTCTCTTATCTTTAGAATAGTTCAAGAATCAATACTTCCCGAATCTAGTATTCTATACTTGATCATGTCAAGAAATCCTTGTCTACCTTATTAGGATAAACCATTCTTATAACTCTTCCTTAAGGACACGTGAGTTAATTCTCTAACTCAACCAACTAGACATCCTTAAAACAAGTCAAATATGTCAAATGACTTCACTTCATTTAAAATCACGTACGTCTACCGTACCATACAGTTATAACTACTCATGCTCAAGAGATAGGAAGAGTTCTACATACCTCTTTTGCTTAATCCACTTGCCAAGTCCAATATGCCGTCCGTAGATGTCAACCTATAATGACCATAATACGTCTATTAGCTTCTAGCTTCAACGTAATATATTCTAATGAAAAGTCCGCGTTCTACGGGAAAATTTGGACAGCACTTCCTTTGTTTCTACTTACTATGCCACCTTTTTCAAGGCCGAAATTCAATAACCAACGCCACATTTAAGGCTCAATTCATTCAGCAATTTCAAGGGGATTACACGCCTACTAATACGTGTAAACTTCCGCCCCAAAACAACACAAAATAAACCAATAATTTCCATGCCATTCTTGGCCAACAATATAACCAATACTAAACCCCTTTCAACTCTTTCCAATCCAAGTTCTTAAGTCTAACATGATATCTAGCCCTAGACATCTTCAACAATTTCAATCTCCCTTTACAACATGCGACGACCCAAATCTATTCAAATAAAACAGCCTCAGGCTCAACTCTATACTACTACAATAAAACAGCCTTAGGCTCATTTCTAAATCACTAAAATATAACAGCCTCAGGCTCACATCTATACTACTAAAATATAACAGCCTTAGGCTCATAACCAAGAGAAAGGGGAAACTTTTACCTTAAGGAATAGCCCACAAAAGCCCCTTTTTCTTCCACCTCCTTCCGTCAAAATCGCCCACCAGCGCTTCCCACAAGTTTACCCACACTTTGCCTTCTTGCCGCCGCTCCAACAATTTCCTCTTAGGCTAGGTTTTCTTCAAAAATCAAGAGAGAAGGGAGAGGATCCTTCTTGGGAGGGTTTGAAATGAAATGGCCAAGTCTTCCAAGACTTGGCCCTAAAATAGGACCACTTTCAGATAAAAAGGATGGGAGGGACACTTGTCACCCTCCCATAGGTTTAAAACAAAAATATCCTGTTTTTTACGCACATCATTGCAAAAATCGCCTCGCGCGCGCCACGCCGGGCCCGCGGCGCTCCACTTCTTAGAATTTCCTGCATTCCGGCACGGCGGCGCAGCAACCTCAGAGGACTTTCGGAAAAATCGGCGCGCTGCCCTCGCTGACGGCGCGGCCGCGACGCTGGGAAGATCTGTCCCTCGCCACCTACGTAACTTCTAACGCCCGTAACTTCCTACCCCGATGTCCAATCGACGAGTAGTTTGTTGCATTGGAAACTAGACTCAACAACCTTCATACTAGTCTTTTAAAACTCCTCAAAACTCCTAAGGAACTAGGAGATATACCGCTCCAAAGTTGACTAAAAGTCTGCCCACAACCTTTTTCCAACCCAACTTTCCAAATTCACATCTTATTTTCTTTCATACGTTCTTAACTTAACCTCTTGAATTTACGGGGTGTAACACGTCTCTGCCGCAAGTTCAGCTCCCTCTGGCTGAAGATGTACTGGAGACTCTTGTGGTCTGTGTAAATTTCCACATGAACTCCATATAAATAATGTCTCCAGATCTTCAAGCCATGAATCATCACGCTAACTCCAAGTCATGTGGGATAGTTCTTCTCATGCTTCCTAATCTGTCTAGATGCGTAAGGTATAACTCTGCCGTGCTGCATCAGACGCACTCCAAGCCCGACACCGACGCCCACAATAAAACCACATATCCATCTAAACCTCCGGAAGAGTAAGAATCTGCGGCCGTCAACTTCTCCTTTAGCAATCAAAACTTTCTCACAAGTATCCGCTCACCGAACATAGCCGCTTTCCGAGTCGCTTAGTCAAAGGTGAGATAGAAGCAAATTTCTACAAACCTCCGATAATAACTGCAAGGCCCAAAAGTCGCGCACTGCCGGTGTAGCTGGTCTAGGCCAAGTCTTGATCGCTTCGATCTTAGTCAGACAACCCGAATACCATCGGCCCCGATAATATGCCCCAAGAAAGCCACTGAAGCCAGCCAAAACTCGCATTTCGAGAACTTGGCATACAACTGCCGGTCCCTGAGGACTCTCAATACCGTCCTCAAATGATATGTATGCTCCTGCTCTGTGCGTGAATACACCAAGATATCATCAATAAACACTATAACGAACATATCCAAGAATGGCCTGAACACCCTATTCATCAAATCCATGAATACCGCTGGAGCATTGGTCAATCCGAAAGACATCACCCTGAACTCATAGTGCCCATACCGGGTCCTGAATGCAGTCTTCGGGATATCTGCCTCTCTAACTCGCACCTGATGATAACCAGAACGCAGATCTATCTTGGAAAAACATCTCGCACCCTGCAACTGGTCAAACAAATCATCAATCCTGGGGAGGGGATATATGTTCTTGATAGTTACCTTGTTCAGCTGCCTGTAATAAATACACATACGTAGCGTCCCATCCTTCTTCTTTACAAATAACACCGGCGCTCCCCAGGGAGAAACACTTGGCCTGATAAAGCCTTTCTCCAGCAAATCTTTCAACTAGTCCTTCAATTCCTTCAACTCGGCAGGTGTCATCCTGTATGGCGGAATAGATATCGATCGAGTGTCTGGCGCTAAATCGATGCAAAACTCAATCTCCCTCTCAGGAGGGATACCCGGAAGCTCGTCTGGGAATACGTCTGGAAACTCTCTAACAACCGAATCGATCAAGGTCCAGATCTCACCTCGATGTCGAATACCCGAACCAAATGGTAAATAAACCCTATCCGTACCATCTTCCTAGCCTAGAGGTAAGAAATAAAACTACCCCTCGGCGATGCAAGATTCCCTTCCACTGATAACCGGCTACCAGAAACCGAACCGAACTAACCTCTCTCTCAGTCACATTGGCATAGCAAGACGCTAGCCAATCCATACCCATAATCACATCAAGTCCGCCATATCCAACTCTATCAAGTCACCAGAGTCCGACGACCATCTATAGTCATCGGGCAAGCCTTATATACCCGCCACTACCACCGAAGCACCTACCGGCGTAGCCACCTCAAAGGATTCTATGGACTCGGGCTCTATCCCTATTCTACCAGCAATATGAGGAGATATATAGGACAAGGTAGAACCTGGATCTATCAAAGCATAAACATCACAGCAAGAAACCAACAATGTACCTGTGACGACATCAGGTGACGCCTCCTGGTCCTGGCGGCTGGACATAGCATAAATGCGGTTCTGAGGACCGCTGAATCGAACCCTCGCCACGACTTCGCCGCGCCGCGCCCGCGTGAATACCACGCCTCCGGGCGCCTAACCATCAAGATGAAGACCCAAAGAATCAACTCGCTGAGCCATGGCACTCCCGCCGCCTCGGACGACAATCTCTTCAAATGGCCTCGCTGCCACAAGAGTAACAAGCTCACGGAGGAACACGACACTTCTATAATGGCAATCACCACATCGACCACACCGAGGCATAGAGGGCCTCATCTGACTGGAACTCTGGTCCCTCTGGAAACCCGAAGCCCTGGAACCCTGTCCTGCTCCTGAATACTCTGTACGTCCCGAAGATGGTGGAGGAGCGCTCTGGACCGGCTGTGGTGCAAATCTGGTCTGCTGCTGGGGTTGTCTACCCCTAAAACTACCAGAGGACCCTGTTGTCCTGGCCCTCTTCTGCTGATACCTGTCGATCCGTCGGCCCCTGCGTTCCTCACACCCAAGTGCATGTGCCTGCATGCGGGCAATGTCCATGCCCGGCTGAAGAGCCACCCCCGTGCAACTCTCGGCCAAGTGATCATCGAGTCCTGTGACATAGCGGTGCACCCTGTCCTCCATGTCTGCTACCAAAGCGGGCATATACCTAGCCAATGAATCAAACTCCACGTTGTATTCCCGGACCGTCCGCCCATTCTGTCTCAGCGTCAAAAATCTATCGGCCCGAGCCCTCCTCATCTGCGGAGGCAAGAAATGGCCAAATGCGCCTCGAGAACTCGTCCCCAAGCTTGAAGCGCATGCTCCCCGACAGTTCCTATGAATCATACCACCAATTGCGGTGTCCGCACCGATGCGAACCTAGTACCACCGACTCGGTCTCCAAGCCCCGATCACCCTCGCGATCCACAGAATCGCCGGATAAACTCCTCGAGGATCATCCTCGGGCCTCGATCCATAAAACTCGGTGGGCTGCGACTCAAAAGTCCTCGCCTCAAGCTAGCACTCTGTGTTGAACTACGGTGCAATGAATCGCCGCCTCCGGCTATCCTCGTATGCGCCACGATCCTGGCTAGTAACTGGGCCATCTCCTTGTAGCCCATATCCTCTTCCCCTGGCTGCTGGACTGGAGGCTCGGGTACCGCGGTCTCGATGGCCGCTGCTGCCGCTCGACTTACCGGGGTTGGCGATGGTAGAACTCGCCGTCCAAACACCTCATCTCGTAAGGATCGGGCACGTGCCTGGTAACCCGGTGCCCTACTAGTAGTTCCTCTCGCTTTGCCCTTCCGGGCGCGGCCGCTAGTGGAGGCATAACTGATACAGGAAAAATACGTCAGAGGAAATTCAACCTATAACACAGCTCTATTGCACGATCTTAGAGTGAAAGAATGGAAACCAATCCGAAATATCCTGCGACCTCACGATTATAGATGTGGTGCACAAAACACCGATAATCAAGACTCTACTAGATACGGCCTGTAGACCTTTTCCGAGGATTAACTGCTCTGATACCACTTTTGTCACGACCCGACCCCGGGTCCGTGACCGGTGCCTTAACCCGGGCACCCTTGTGACACAACATCAGAGAAAACCAGCGGAACATAAACTCAAAATAAACAACCATAATGATATAAATAGTCTAGCCCAAAATGGCTACTCCAAAGTACATAAAACCGAACAGTTACATCCCTAAACAACCAAGTTATGACAAGACTACAGGCCTCTAAGAAGGAGTAACACTATGACGGGACAGGGCCCCGTCATGCCCCTGAATGTACAAAATATCAACCACACCAGGGAGAACCATACCAAAAGTCGAGCCTCCGAAGAAATGGAGCTCCTGACACCTGAGTAAAAGATCCTAGGAATGAGGATCTACCACCTGCTTCCTTACCGCGGATGAACGCACTCAATGGCGAAGGGGTCGACACAACGTACCAAGTATGTAAAACTGGAAAAATACTGTAGTAATATCATAAGTCAAAATAAGCTGGAGTCATAGATAAAAATCAATTTCCTTGCATTGTGCCTTACTAACAATGAGAGTAACAGGTATAAATTTTATGGCATAAAAATAGGAGGCTCACGATCAAAACAGGGTACCTCGCCCGTAGTATCATTAAGCAATCCTACTCCTGGGACTATTTCACCCGCATGGGTCATGTGGACCCGCATGAGGTCATCCGCCTCGTCATGGGACTATTTCACCCGCATGGGACTATTTCACCCGCATGGATCCTGTGGTCCGGATCCGCATGAGTACAAGCCGCCGACTGCGTCATGGGTAGCAAATCCATGGCATAGGTAATAACCCGGGGTTTACCCCGTAATAATACAAATATATAACATGGCTCATCCGGCTATCATACATAACATAAGCACTACCGGCCTATCATATCACAACATAAGCACTACCGGCCTATCGTATCATACATAAGCACTACCGGCTTATCATAACATAAGCAAGTTAAGTAATCCCCTAACTTCTTATTAACATTATTAATATATCCTCTCATTTTAGTATCCTAAGGCACTAACATGTCTTTTAATAGAAAATCCGGGAACTCAACCCAAGTACCATGTACTTCTAACTTTTTAAGAAAACTCTTTTTATACAAAGATTCCAAGATACTAATCGCCATAGTATCAAGTTACAATTTCTTTTCAAAACAAGTCACATTTCCTTTTAGAAAATATAATAGGCTTCTAAATCAAGTGACTTCATTTCCTTTAAAACCTTAGGCAACCAATGCCTAAAATCAATCCACCTTCCATAGTTTCAAATCCTTTACCCGTACTTGTTTTAATTAGAGTAAACCATTCTTTGTGAACCTTTCAAAAACTAATATAACCAACTTTCCATAAAGTCATTATATTAGCGTTATTCCTTTGTCAAATACATTTTTCCCTCAATCCAAGGGACTAATACTTTTGAAATGAAACAAGTATCATATACTTTAAAACAAGTGTAGACTATCAAATCTTGTACGTCTACCGTACTACATAGATACAACTATTCATGCTCAAGAGATAGGAAAGCTCTACATACCTCTTTGGTCAATCCACTTGCTAAGTCCAACTACCGCAAGTAATATGTCAACCTATAATAACCATAGTGTGTTTATTAACCTCTAATTTCAATGTAGAAATTCCAAATTCAAGTTACTAATTCCTAAGGAAAATTGGGCAGCATTTCCTTTGTTTCTACCCACTTTGCCACCTTTTTCAAAGGCCGATTTTCAACACTCAAATGCCTCATTAAGGCCCAACATCCAAACCAACACAAAGGGGATTACACACCTAATCTTGGGTGTGTAAAATTCTGTCCCACAAAGTATAATAATACACTTAACAATTCTAAAGTAGTTTGTAGGCTACAACATGCTCATAATATCTCTTTAGCCAAATCCTTCATACCCAACCCACATTTCTTGCATGCAATGAATCTAATAGCATTATTTACTACCACAAGTACTTTCTTCTTAACATGCAACACTAAAAACTAATAATAGAGGAAGAATCTTTACCTTAGAGATTTAGCCAAATTTATCCAACAATTTGCTAGCTTCTATTCCAAGAACACCACCACAACAACCTTCACAAGCTAGCCACAAGCTTCCTTCTTGCCTTTTACTTTTCAGATTTTTCCTAAGGCTAGAATGTCTCTTAGAGTTTTAGAGAGAAGGAGGAGCTTGAAAAATATTTAAGAGAGAAGGATGAGCTTTTCTAAGAGAGAGATGAGATGACCAAGTCTTTAAGACTTGGTCAATATAATGCATGCAGAATCGGATGGGGGACACTTGTCACCCACCCATGCCCTTTTAAAAGAAAAGATCGATTTTCCTAAGTTTTTCCGCCAGATTTCGCCTCGGCGCGCCATGCCATGGCCGCAATCCTGCGGACTCTCTGGACTTTCCGGCCATGCCTCGCTTCCGGCCATGCGCTAAACTTCAACGACTCGATCTTGGCGCGGCCATGCCTTTCGGCGCGCCCTACAATCCGCTTGGCGCCGCGCTCTGGCGCCATGCGAGACTTCGATCATGTCCGGACCGAACCACGGGTATAACGGCTCGGTGTCGTGGTCTCGCAGAGACCGCCGCTTACTCGCAGCCTCCTTCGCCGCTTTGCCCTTCGCCTGGTTGCCTTGCGTGGAGGCATCACTGGTATAAAAAGAGTACGTCAGAGGGATTACAACTTATAACACAGCTCTAAGGCACGATCTCAGAGTGAGAAGAATGGAAACCAATCCTAAATATCCTATAGCCTCTTGATTATAGATGTGGTGCACAACACACCGATAATCAAGACTCTACTAGATACGGTCTGTAGACACTTTCCGAGGACTAACTGCTCTGATACCACTTTTGTCACGACCCGACCTCGGGCCCGCGACTGGTGCCTTACCCCGGGCACCCTAGTGATACACATCAGAGAAAAACCAGCGGAAATAAAAAAACTCATGAAAGAAAAACAGTGAAATAAGAAAACAGGCTAACCCAAACGGTTACCTTTTTGCACATAAATGAAAACTTGAACAGTTACATCCTTACAAACCCTGCCCACAATAGTGCTACAGACCTCTAAGAATTTTAAAACCATAATGACGGGACAGGGCCCCGCCATGCCCCTGAATGTACAAAAGTCTACAACTTCAGAACCGTACCACAGGACAAGCTTCCGGAGATATGGAGCTTTCCGAGAAGCGAACATCGATCCTAAGAGTGCGGATCAGCAAGCTATGTACCTCAACCTGCGGCATGAACGCAGCCCCCCGAAGGAGGTCAGTACAACAGGTACCAAGTATGTGAAACTGAAAAATACTGTAAATGAAATCATAATAGTCTATATAAAGCAGGAGACATGTATGATAACCAAACTACAGTACACAACATATAAGCAGTCATGTCAAGTCAGGGACTCATGCCCGTGAAATCATCACTCAAATACAACCCGCACAATGGTCGCATGCCCCGGCATCTCACCTCGGTATAAGCATGGCCCTGGAACCGTCCTAGTGGGCCCATACCCGTGGACCATCCAACGTGTCGGTATGCCCAAAGGAGATAACAAGATAACGATCACTGTGGAAGCATACCCGTGGGCTACCCAACGTGTCAGTATGTCCAATCAATAACAAGATAATACTCACTGTGGAAGCATACCCGTGGGCTACCCAACGTGTCAGTATGTCCAATCAATAACACATATAATACTCACTGTGGAAGCATACCCGTGGGCTACCCAACGTGTCAGTATGTCCAATCAATAACACAGATAATACTCACTGTGGAAGCATACCCGTGGGCTACCCAACGTGTCAGTATGTCCAATCAATAACACAGATAATACTCATCGTGGAAGATACCCGGCTACCCAACGTGTCAGTATGTCCAATCAATAACACAGATAGCCGGCCATCCATCGAGAGACTCGGTAGCACAAAATCAACACTTGCACAACAAAGCTATCTCAACCAAGCATAGGCAAGTTACACACAACTCAAGGTACTTTAAACACTTCTTAACACAACGTCAAGTATACCATTAAAACTCAAGTATCTAACCTCTTTAAGATCAAGGTACTCCTACCTTTTATAACCAAGCCCCTTATGTTTTTCCACCACAAAGAGTTCAATATTTGAAAACAAGTTACTTCTCTTTTCCCAAAATCAAGTTACCATTTTAAATCCAATAATGAATCCATTCCTTTATTTCCATAAAGTCGTTATAACTAACTTCCCATAAAGCTATTATAACACTTTATGTTTTAAAACAAGTCAAGACAAAACCATGCCTTTCTTTTAAACCAAAACACTTCACATTCTTAAGTCTTTTTTCTTTTAGAAATCGAGTTCCTTACTTTGGAATTTTTGAGAAAATCAAAACTTGATTACAATAGTTCTTATTAGAGCAGCCATGATCTAGGAAATGTAATACGATTTTGTCTTATCTTAGCTTCTATGCAGATGGAGGTTTCTACTGGTTTTAATATAATTAATTGTCATTACCTTTTTCCTTTATTAACGCTGCATTGGCTTGTTCGATTCTCATTCCCATTTCCGAAATTTATGTAACATTATTCTTTTACAAACCAAGTACTCATTTCTCACGAATGAGGTTTCACACTTTTCAACACCATTTAGGTCAATTATAAGCCAAGTCTCTTATCTTTTGAAATCAACAAACCATTCTTTTAACCACATAAAGTGGTTATAACAAACTTCCCATAAAGCCGTTATAACATTTTATGTTTTAAACCAACCAATTACAACTATAAGCCTTTATCAGATCAAGAGGGCTTATTATTTAACAACCGAGTACCCATTACTAACGAATAAGATTTTTCCTACTTTTTCACAAAATCAAGACTTTTACACTTCATATCAAGTCAAGGCACAACAAGGGAAATCAAATTCCTTTAACACACGTGCATCTACTGCACTATATATTTTACAAATAATCATGCTGAAGAGGATAGGAAGAATCACATACCTCGCGACGATTGTCGACAATTAGCAAATTGCTCCACAGTACTATACCCTTCAAGTAGGATACGCTACTCGTAGTACTTCAGTCCTAATATGGTCATAAAACGTCTATCAAACTCTAGCTTCGAATGTAGAATAAACTAAGTGCAAAGTCCCTAAATTCTACGGAAGATCGGACAGCACTTCCTTTGTTTCTACTAACTTTGCCACCTTTTTCAAGGCTGAATTCAATAACCAACGCCACATTTAAGGCACACAATTAAATCAGCAGATACAAGGGGATTACACGCCTAACAATACGTGTAAAATTCCGCCCCACAATAATACAAAATAAACCAATACTTTCCATGCCATTCTTGGCCAACAATATAACCAATCCTAAATCTTTTCCAATTATCTTTTCAATCCAAGTTATTTAGTATGACATGTAATCAAGCCGAAATTGATTAAAGCTACTACAATCCTCTAGTAGATAACAGGCGATGACTTTAGATAACGACCAATTTGTACTTTAATTCCAAATGGCTAAACATGTCATTTACGGCTTTCTAGCCTTCCAAAATCCATAGTACATACAAATCTCTAATACATGCTTCACGTGGTCTAAATCAACTATAACAAGTATTAGAACTTAAATCCAAGAGAAGGGGGAAACTTTTACCTTTTGGAATAGCCCACAAAAGCCCCTTTCTTCCACTTCTTTTCCGTCAAACTCGTCCACCCGTGCTTCCCACAAGTTTACCCACACTTTGCCTTCTAGCCGCCACCCCAACAAATTCTCTTTAGGCTAGGTTTTCTTCAAAAACTAGAGAGAAAGGGAGAGGATTTCCATGGGAGGGTTTTGAAATGAAATGGCCAAGTCTTCCAAGACTTGGCCCTAAAATAGGACCCTTTTCTTGGTCAAAAAGATGGGAGGGACACTTGTCACCCTCCCATGGGCCCTTTTCGAAAATATCCCCTGATTTCAGCCCTTTATCGCGAAAAATCCCGCCTTGGCGCCGCGGCCCCGCGGCGCTTCCACTTCAGAGAATAATTACCCGCATTCGGCCAAGCGCGTACTTACCTGAACCGAAATCACCGCTTTCTGATCACGACCCAACTTGTAACTTCCATAACTTTCGACCCCGATGTCCTATCGACGAGCGGTTTGTTGCGTTGGGAACTAGATTTAATGGACTACACACTAGCCTTTTCAAACACCTAACAATACTAAACAACTGGGGTACAACACTCCAAGGTAGACTCAAAATCCGTCCAACCCATGTTTGTCAACTTATCTTACCTTCTTGAATTTACGGGGTGTAACATTCTCCCCTCCTTAGAAACATTCGTCCCGAATGTTCCTTCTAAGTCTCCAAAACGCAGGCGCTGGTGTAGTCTTCACTACTACACCCACAAAAATCAATTATGCTTCCCATAGCCACAATATCACACATGCGCAAAACTCCCATCCATGCCAACGAGGATATCACCTCTAACGTGCATAACATCACTATTTTCTCCACCCCCGGTCTAAAGGATACTCTCGCCATATCCTTACTAATCCATGTCATGAAGGCTACCACTTCCATCTCACACTATCTATGGAATTATCCCCCAATGTATTTCACGCATACCAAGCACTTCAACAACGACCAACCGTAATTCTTTTACCCGAGACGGCCTTACATCTAGGTTTCACTTGTTATAAATTCTAAGGTTCAAAATTTTCTCATCCCCAGACTTACCCTTTTCACTAACCAGACTTCTAAATCACATTTTAACACCAAGCTATCCGAACATAAAACTTAACACATCACCATAACATCAATGCCTACTAGTCTCTAGAGGGTTAAGAATATACCTGTAACTATTGCTTCACTTTCCCTTCTGTTGTTCTACTCATGTTCCTTCCCTGTACGGCGTATAAAAGGAGGAGATGAACCAGCCGCTGATCCCGAAGGCTGAGTCTCTTCATCCGCGCTACCTTTGGTTGGACGATTTCTTGCAAAATGGCCCTGTTGGCCGCATGTAAAACAAACTCCCATACTAGCACGACACTCCCCATCATAGAGCTTACCACAATGGCCACAACGAGGTAGGGGTGGTCCCATCTGACTACCATCCCTGCTTCCCCAAAAACCTGAAACCTTGGAGCCCTGGCTCGCCTGAATCTCGAGCGCCCCAAGGCGTGGTGGAGCACTCCGTACTGGCGGAGGCGCATAACTAGTCTCTTCGAGGCCGCCGCTCTAAGGTCACCAAAGGACCTGCTCGCCCTCTTACGTTGATCTTGGTTATTCGCCGACTCACGTTTCTCGATCACGCGCGATAGCTGGATGCGGGCAATATCCATGCCCGGCTGAAGTGCTACTCCTGTGCACCCCTCCGCTAAGTAATCATCGAGCCCGGTGACATAACGGTGCACTCTATCCTCCATGTTTGCCACTAAAGCAGGGACATACCGGGCCAACGAGTCAAACTCTAAATTGTACTCCCGAACTGTGCGTCCTCTCTGTCTCAGCATCAAAAATCTGTCGGCCCGTGCCCTCCTCATCTGTGGCGGCAAGAAATGGCCAAGGAAAACCTCTGAGAACTCGTCCCATACTGCTGGAGGTGCATGCTCTCCCCGGGACAGCTCCCATGAATCAAACCAGTCGACTGAAGTATCACGCAGCCGATGCGAACCTAAGACCACCGACTCGGTCTCCGAAGCCTTGATCACTCTCATGATCTGCCAGAATCGCTTGATGAACTCCTGCGGATCATCCTCAGGCCTCGACCCGTAGAACTCAGGTGGGCTACAACTCAGAAAATCCCGTAGTCTCAAACTATCTGACCTCGGGTGAACCATGGGTACCATCGAACCGAATCCGTGATCCATCCTATCTCATGCAGCCACAACACGGCTAGTAACTGGGCCATCTCTTTGTAACCCATCTCCTCTATTCCAGGATGTGGGACTGGAGGCTCATGTCACGACCCGACCCCGGGTCCGTGACCGGTGCCTTAACCCGGGCACCCTTGTGACACAACATCAGAGAAAACCAGCGGAACATAAACTCAAAATAAACAACCATAATGATATAAATAGTCTAGCCCAAAATGGCTACTCCAAAGTACATAAAACCGAACAGTTACATCCCTAAACAACCAAGTTATGACAAGACTACAGGCCTCTAAGAAGGAGTAACACTATGACGGGACAGGGCCCCGTCATGCCCCTGAATGTACAAAATATCAACCACGCGGGGAGAACCGTACCAAAAGTCGAGCCTCCAAGAAATGGAGCTCGACACTGAGTAAAAGATCCTAGGAATGAGTATCTACCACCGCTTCCCTTACCGCGCAGATTGAACGCAACCCGGCGGGGGTCGATGACACAACGTACAAGTATGTAAAAGCGAAAATATCAGAGTAATATCATAAGTCAAAATAAGCCGAGTCATAGATAAAAATCAATTTCCTTGCATTGTGCCTTACTAACAATGAGAGTAATTATAAATTTTATGGCATAAAAATAGGAGGCTCACGATCAAAGCAGGTACCTCGCCTGTAGTATCATTAAGCAATCCTACTCGGGACTATTTCACCCGCGTGGGTCATGTGGACCCGCGTGAGGTCATCCGCCTCGTCGTGGGACTATTTCACCCGCGTGGGACTATTTCACCCGCATGGATCACGTGGTGGGATCCGCGTAGTACAAGCGTCGCACTCGCGTCATGGGTAGCAAATCCATGGCATAGATAATAACCCGGGTTTACCCGTAATAATACAAATATATAACATGGCTCATCCGGCTATCATACATAACATAAGCACTACCGCCTATCATATCACAACATAAGCACTACCGGCCTATCATATCATACATAAGCACTACCGGCTTATCATAACATAAGCAAGTTAAGTAATCCCCTAACTTCTTATTAACATTATTAATATATCCTCTCATTTTAGTATCCTAAGGCACTAACATGTCTTTTAATAGAAAATCCGGGAACTCAACCCAAGTACCATGTACTTCTAACTTTTTAAGAAAACTCTTTTTATACAAAGATTCCAAGATACTAATCGCCATAGTATCAAGTTACAATTTCTTTTCAAAACAAGTCACATTTCCTTTTAGAAAATATAATAGGCTTCTAAATCAAGTGACTTCATTTCCTTTAAAACCTTAGGCAACCAATGCCTAAAATCAATCCACCTTCCATAGTTTCAAATCCTTTACCGTACTTGTTTTAATTAGAGTAAACCATTCTTTGTGAACCTTTCAAAACTAATATAACCAACTTCCCATAAAGTCATTATATTAGCGTTATTCCTTTGTCAAATACATTTTTCCTCAATCGAGGACTAATACTTTTGAAATGAAACAAGTATCATATACTTTAAAACAAGTGTAGACTATCAAATCTTGTCGTCTACCGTACTACATAGATACAACTATTCATGCTCGAGAGATAGGAAAGCTCTACATACCTCCTTGGTCAATCCACTTGCTAAGTCCAACTACCGCAAGTAATATGTCAACCTATAATAACCATAGTGTGTTTATTAACCTCTAATTTCAATGTAGAAATTCCAAATTCAAGTTACCAATTCCTAAGGAAAATTGGGCAGCATTTCCTTTGTTTCTACCCACTTTGCCACCTTTTTCAAAGGCCGATTTTCAACACTCAAATGCCTCATTAAGGCCCAACATCCAAACCAACACAAAGGGGATTACACACCTAATCTTGGGTGTGTAAAATTCTGTCCCACAAAGTATAATAATACACTTAACAATTCTAAAGTAGTTTGTAGGCTACAACATGCTCATAATATCTCTTTAGCCAAATCCTTCATACCCAACCCACATTTCTTGCATGCAATGAATCTAATAGCATTATTTACTACCACAAGTACTTTCTTCTTAACATGCAACACTAAAAACTAATAATAGAGGAAGAATCTTTACCTTAGAGCTTTAGCCAAATTTATCCAACAATTTGCTAGCTTCTATTCCAAGAACACCACCACAACAACCTTCACAAGCTAGCCACAAGCTTCCTTCTTGCCTTTTACTTTTCAGATTTTTCCTAAGGCTAGAATGTCTCTTAGAGTTTTAGAGAGAAGGAGGAGCTTGAAAAATATTTAAGAGAGAAGGATGAGCTTTTCTAAGAGAGAGATGAAAGATGACCAAGTCTTTAAGACTTGGTCAATATAACGATGAGAATCGGATGGGGACACTTGTCACCCACCCATGCCCTTTTAAAAGAAAAGATCAGATTTTCCTAAGTTTTTCGCGATTTCGATTTCCGCCTCGGCCGCGCGGCAGCTGCGTCGGCGCGCGCTCTGCGGACTCTCGGGACTTTCCGCGTCGCGGCCACGCTTCCCGGCGCGCTGAAACTTCACGACTCGAATCTTCCGGCGCGCCTGCTCTTCCGGCGCGCCCTACAATCCTCGCCTTGGCGCGGCCGCTCAGCCGCGGCGCAGAGACTCGACGCGGTCGGCACGAACCACGGGTATAATACCAGTGCCGTGGTCTCAAGAGAGACCGCTTCTACTCGCAGCCTCCTCTCGCCGCTTGCCCTTCTGGGCCCTGGTTGCCTTGCGTGGAGGCATCACTGGTATAAAAAGAGTACGTCAGAGGGAGTCTAACTTATAACACAGCTCTAAGGCACGATCTCAGAGTGAGAAGAATGGAAACCAATCCTAAATATCCTATAGCCTCCTGATTATAGATGTGGTGCACAACACACCGATAATCAAGACTCTACTAGATACGGTCTGTAGACACTTTCTGAGGACTAAGCGCTCGATACCACTTTTGTCACGACCCGACTGCTCGCGATCGTGCCTTACCCCGGGCACCCTAGTGAAACACATCAGAGAAAAACCAGCGGAAATAAAAACTCATGAAAGAAAACAGTGAAATAAGAAAACAGGCTAACCCAAACGGTTACCTTTTTGCACATAAATGAAAACTTGAACAGTTACATCCTTACAAACTCTGCCCACAACAGTGCTACAGACCTCTAAGAATTTTAAAACCATAATGACGGGACAGGGCCCCGCCATGCCCCTGAATGTACAAAAGTCTACAACTTCAGAACCGTACCACAGGACAAGCTTCCGGAGATATGGAGCTTTCCGAGAAGCGAACATCGATCCTAAGAGTGCGGATCAGCAAGCTATGTACCTCAACCTGCGGCATGAACGCAGCCCCCCGAAGGGGGTCAGTACAACAGGTACCAAGTATGTGAAACTGAAAATACTGTAAATGAAATCATAATAGTCTATATAAAGCAGGAGACATGTATGATAACCAAACTACAGTACACAACATATAAGCAGTCATGTCAAGTCAGGGACTCATGCCCGTGAAATCATCACTCAAATACAACCCGGGAATTTAACCCGCACAATGGCCGCATGCCCCGGCATCTCACCTCGGTATAAGCATGGCCCTGGAACCGTCCTAGTGGGCCCATACCCGTGGACCATCCAACGTGTCGGTATGCCCAAAGGAGATAACAAGATAACAATCACTGTGGAAGCATACCCGTGGGCTACCCAACGTGTCAGTATGTCCAATCAATAACAAGATAATACTCATCGGAAGCATGCCGTGGGCTACCCAACGTGTCGGTATGTCAATCAATAACACATATAATACTGTTCAGGAAGCATACCGGTGGGCTACCCAACGTGTCGGTATGTCGATCAATAACAGATAATACTCATCGTGGAAGATACCCGGCTACCCAACGTGTCAGTATGTCCAATCAATAACACAGATAATACTCACTGTGGAAGCATACCCGTGGGCTACCCAACGTGTCAGTATGTCCAATCAATAACACAGATAGCCGGCCCTCCATCGAGAGACTCGGTAGCACAAAATCAACACTTGCACAACAAAGCTATCTCAACCAAGCATAGGCAAGTTACACACAACTCAAGGTACTTTAAACACTTCTTAACACAACGTCAAGTATACCATTAAAACTCAAGTATCTAACCTCTTTAAGATCAAGGTACTCCTACCTTTTATAACCAAGCCCCTTATGTTTTTCCACCACAAAGAGTTCAATATTTGAAAACAAGTTACTTCTCTTTTCCCAAAATCAAGTTACCATTTTAAATCCAATAATGAATCCATTCCTTTATTTCCATAAAGTCGTTATAACTAACTTTCCATAAAGCTATTATAACACTTTATGTTTTAAAACAAGTCAAGACAAAACCATGCCTTTCTTTTAAACCAAAACACTTCACATTCTTAAGTCTCTTTTCTTTTAGAAATCGAGTTCCTTACTTTGGAATTTTTGAGAAAATCAAAACTTGATTACAATAATTCTTATTAGAGCAGCCATGATCTAGGAAATGTAATACGACTTTGTCTTATCTTAGATTCTATGCAGATGGAGGTTTCTACTGGTTTTAATATAATTAATTGTCATTACCTTTTTCCTTAATTAACGCTGCATTGGCTTGTTCGATTCTCATTCCCATTTCCGAAATTTATGTAACATTATTCTTTTACAAACCAAGTACTCATTTCTCACGAATGAGGTTTCACACTTTTCAACACCATTTAGGTCAATTATAAGCCAAGTCTCTTATCTTTTGAAATCAACAAACCATTCTTTTAACCACATAAAGTGGTTATAACAAACTTCCCATAAAGCCGTTATAACACTTTATGTTTTAAACCAACCAATTACAACTATAAGCCTTTATCAGATCAAGAGGGCTTATTATTTTACAACCGAGTACCCATTACTAACGAATAAGATTTTTCCTACTTTTTCACAAAATCAAGACTTTTACACTTCATATCAAGTCAAGGCACAACAAGGGAAATCAAATTCCTTTAACACACGTGCATCTACTGCACTATATATTTTACAAATAATCATGCTGAAGAGGATAGGAAGAATCACATACCTCGCGACGATTGTCGACAATTAGCAAATTGCTCCACAGTACTATACCCTTCAAGTAGGATACGCTACTCGTAGTACTTCAGTCCTAATATGGTCATAAAACGTCTATCAAACTCTAGCTTCGAATGTAGAATAAACTAAGTGCAAAGTCCCTAAATTCTACGGAAGATCGGACAGCACTTCCTTTGTTTCTACTAACTTTGCCACCTTTTTCAAGGCCGAATTCAATAACCAACGCCACATTTAAGGCACACAATTAAATCAGCAGATACAAGGGGATTACACGCCTAACAATACGTGTAAAATTCCGTCCCACAATAATACAAAATAAACCAATACTTTCCATGCCATTCTTGGCCAACAATATAACCAATCCTAAATCTTTTCCAATTATCTTTTCAATCCAAGTTATTTAGTATGACATGTAATCAAGCCGAAATTGATTAAAGCTACTACAATCCTCTAGTAGATAACAGGCGATGACTTTAGATAACGACCAATTTGTACTTTAATTCCAAATGGCTAAACATGTCATTTACGGCTTTCTAGCCTTCCAAAATCCATAGTACATACAAATCTCTAATACATGCTTCACGTGGTCTAAATCAACTATAACAAGTATTAGAACTTAAATCCAAGAGAAGGGGGAAACTTTTACCTTTTGGAATAGCCCACAAAAGCCCATTTCTTCCACTTCTTTTCCGTCAAACTCGTCCACCCGTGCTTCCCACAAGTTTACCCACACTTTGCCTTCTAGCCGCCACCCCAACAAATTCTCTTTAGGCTAGGTTTTCTTCAAAAACTAGAGAGAAAGGGAGAGGATTTCCATGGGAGGGTTTTGAAATGAAATGGCCAAGTCTTCCAAGACTTGGCCCTAAAATAGGACCCTTTTCTTGGTCAAAAAGATGGGAGGGACACTTGTCACCCTCCCATGGGCCCTTTTCGAAAATATCCCCTGATTTCAGCCCTTTATCGCGAAAAATCCCGCCTTGGCGCCGCGGCCTTGCCAAGCCGCGCCTCCACTTCGAAGAATAATTACCGCATTCGGCGCGCGCTGCAACCTCAATGAACCCCAAGATCTGGCCGCGGGCCACTGTGACCCTGAACCGAAATCAACGCTTTGCACGATCAAGACTCCAACTTGTAACTTCCATAACTTTCGACCCTGATGTCCTATCGACGAGCGGTTTGTTGCGTTGGGAACTAGATTTAACGGACTACACACTAGCCTTTCCAAACACCTAACAATACTAAACAACTGGGGTACAACACTCCAAGGTAGACTCAAAATCCGTCCAACCCATGTTTGTCAACTTATCTTACCTTCTTGAATTTACGGGGTGTAACATAACTGAACATGGTTTTACTTGACGTCTTTTGACTTGAGTCTAAATAATAAAGAATCTTGAAGTATTTCAAAAGAATTATGAATCATTTTTGAAAGAAGAGAAATACTTGGTTTTTAAACAAAAAGCTTAAGAGTTATACTAGCTTTATGGGAAGTTAGGTATAACGACTTTGTTACACCCCGTAAATTCAAGAAGGTAAGATAAGTTGACAAACATGTGTTGGACGGATTTTGAGTCTACCTTGGAGTGTTGTACCCCAGTTGTTTAGTATTGTTAGGTGTTTAAAAAGCCTAGTGTGTAGTCCGTTAAATGTAGTTCCCAACGCAACAAACCGTTCGTCGATAGGACATCGGAGTCAAAAGTTATGGAAGTTTCAAGTTTGGTCTTGCGATCGTGCAAAGCGATGGTTTGGGTTCGGGTACGCGCCGCGTGCCGGAATCGGCCGCGGCGCGGTTATCTTGAGGAGTTCGCTGAGGTTGCAGCGGCCGCCGAATCGCGTAGCCGCGCGGTTATCTTGAGGAGTTCGATGAGGTTGCGGCCGCGCCGGACGAGGCATGGCGGCGAACGCAGTAATTATTCTCACGAAGTGGAGCCGCGCTAAGGCGGGATTTTTGCGGTCAAGGGCGAAAAACAGGGGATATTTTGATTAAAGCCTATGGGAGGGTGACAAGTGTCCCTCCCATCCTTTTGACCAGAAAAGGGCCCTATTTTAGGGCCAAGTCTTGGAAGACTTGGCCATTTCATCTTGGAAACCCTCCTAAGAACCCCTCTCCCTTTTCTCTCTAGTTTTGAAGAAAGCCTAGCCTAAAGAGAATTTGTTGGGGTGGCGGCAAGAAGGAAAAGAGTGGGTAAACTTGTGGGAAGCGCTGGTGGGCGAGTTTGACGGGAAAGAAGTGGAAGAACAAGGGCTTTTGTGCGCTGTTCCATAAGGTAAAAGTTTCCCCCTTCTCTTGGATATAAGTTATAAAACTTGTTATAGTTGATTTAGACCACGTGAAGCATGTATTAGAGATTGGTAAGTGTTATGGATTGTTGAAGGCTAGAAATCCGAAATTTGACATGATTGAGTCATTTGAATTTGAAGTACAAATTGGTCGTTATCTAAAGTCGTCGCATGTTATCTATTAGAGGATTGTAGTAGCTTTAATTGATTTCGGCTTGATTACATGTCATACTAAATAACTTGGATTGAAAAGATAATTGGAAAAGAGTTAGGATTGGTTATATTGTTGGCCAAGAATGGCATGGAAAGTATTGGTTTATGTTGTATTATTGTGGGGCGGAATTTTACGCGTCCTGTAAAGGCGTGTAATCCCCTTTGTGGTTAGCTGAATTGTGTGCCTTAAATGTGGCGTTGGTTATTGAATTCGGCCTTGAAAAAGGTGGCAAAGTTAGTAGAAACAAAGGATGTGATGTCCGATCTTCCGTAGAATTTAGGGACTTTGCACTTAGTTTATTCTACATTCGAAGCTAGAGTTTGATAGACGTTTTATGACCATATTAGGACTGAAGTACTACGAGTAGCGTATCCTACTTGAAGGGTATAGTACTGTGGAGCAATTTGCTAATTGTCGACAATCGTCGCGAGGTATGTGATTCTTCCTATCCTCTTCAGCATGACTATTTGTAAAATATATAGTGCAGTAGATGCACGTGTGTTAAAGGAATTTGATTTCCCTTGTTGTGCCTTGACTTGATATGAAGTGTAAAAGTCTTGATTATGTGAAAAAGTATGAAAATCTTATTCGTTAGTAATGGGTACTCGGTTGTTAAAGAATAAGCCCTCTTGATCTCATAAAGGCTTATAGTTGTAATTGGTTGGTTTAAAACATAAAGTGTTATAACGGCTTTATGGGAAGTTTGTTATAACCACTTTATGTGGGTAAAAGAATGGTTTGTTGATTTCAAAAGATAAGAGACTTGGCTTATAATTGACCTAAATGGTGTTGAAAAGTGTGAAACCTCATTCGTGAGAAATGAGTACTTGGTTTGTAAAAGAATAATGTTACATAAATTTCGGAAATGGGAATGAGAATCGAACAAGTCAATGCAGCGTTAATAAAGGAAAAAGGTAATGACAATTAATTATATTAAAACCAGTAGAAACCTCCATCTGCATAGAAGCTAAGATAAGACAAAATCGTATTACATTTCCTAGATCATGGCTGCTCTAATAAGAATTATTGTAATCAAGTTTTGATTTTCTTAAAAATTCCAAAGTAAGGAACTCGATTTCTAAAAGAAAAGAGACTTAAGAATGTGAAGTGTTTTGGTTTAAAAGGAAGGCATGGTTTTGTCTTGACTTGTTTTAAAACATAAAGTGTTATAATAGCTTTATGGGAAGTTAGTTATAACGATTTTATGAAAATAAAGGAATGGATTCATTATTGGATTTAAAATGGTAACTTGATTTTGGGAAAAGAGAAGTAACTTGTTTTCAAATATGGAACTCTTTGTGGTGGAAAAACATAAGGGGCTTGGTTATAAAAGGTAGGAGTACCTTGATCTTAAAGAGGTTAGATACTTGGGTTTTAATGGTATACTTGACGTTGTGTTAAGAAGTGTTTAAAGTACCTTGAGTTGTGTGTAACTTACCTATGCTTGGTTGAGATAGCTTTGTTGTGCAAGTGTTGATTTTGTGCTACCGAGTCTCTCGATGGAGGGCCGGCTATCTTTGTTATTGACTGGACATACTGACACGTTGGGTAGCCCACGGGTATGCTTCCACAGTGAGTATTATCTTGTTATTGATTGGACATACTGACACGTTGGGTAGCCCACGAGTATGCTTCCACAGTGAGTATTATCTTGTTATTGATTGGACATACTGACACGTTGGGTAGCCCACGGGTATGCTTCCACAGTGAGTATTATCTTGTTATTGATGGACATCGACACGCCGGGTAGCCTACGGGTATGCTTCCACGATGATTGTTATCTTGTTATCTCCTTTGGGCATACCGACACGTTGGATGGTCCACGTATGGGCCCACTAGGACGTTTTGGGCCATGCTTATACCGGGTGAGATCTGGGGCATGCGGCCATTGTGCGTTAAATTCGTTGTATTTGAGTGATGATTTCACGGGCATGAGTCCCTGACTTGACTGCTTATATGTTGTGTACTGTAGTTTGGTTATCATACATGTCTCCTGATTTATATTGACTATTATGATTTCATTTACAGTATTTTTTTTTGTTTCACATACTTGGTACTGTTGTCGACCTCCCGGGGCTGCGTTCATGCCGCAGTTGAGGTACATAACTTGCGATCCGCACTCTTAGGATCGCTGTTCGGTTCTAAAGCTCCATATCTCCTAAGCTTGTCTGTGGTTCCACTGAGTTGTAGACTTTTGTACATTCGGGGCATGGCGGCCCCGTCCCGTCATTATGGTTTTAAAATTCTTAGAGGTGCACTGTGCGTGGTTTGTGAGGATATCGCTCAAGTTTTCATTTATGTACAAAAAGGTAACCGTTTGGGTTAGCCTGTTTTCTTATTTCACTGTTTTTCTTTCCTGAGTTTTTATTTCCGCTGGTTTTTCTCTGATGTGTATCACTAGGGTGCCCGGGGTAAGGCACCAGTCGCGGGCCCGAGGTCGGATCGTGACAGACTTAAGAAAGATAAGAAGAAACGGTTTACTTATTTACAAAAGCCTTATAAAATGATTTCTGAAGATGTGGTAAGTTGGTTTGATAAGTAGACATATGATGATGCTACGTGTGTTAGTGTCTTGTAATGTTTGTGTAAAAGGGAGTTCCCTTGTTGTGCTTATGTTGTTTAACGGTAAGCAGTTGTACTGATATTATATCACTCACACCCCCTGACTTGATATGCCGAGGGTTAGCCGCCCTCGATGCGAGGTATACCTACGCGGTGCATGTGACCTATGCGGAGTGTGGGAGTTCGATTGATCATTCCGGTATTATCCCGACGCGAGGATGCCTACGCGATGCAGTGTGACTATGCGGTCTGTGTGACTATGCAGACTTCGGGGGTCCAGGACGATGCCGGGGGTTAACTATCCCCGATGCGAGGAATACCTCATGCAAGTCTGTGTGACCTATGCGGACTGCGGGAGTTCCAGGATTAGGCACGCATAATGATACTATGGGCGATTGGCCTTGCTTCGATCATTAGCGGCCTAGAAAAGACCAGTTACATTATACCTATTTTGCTCTTGTTTATGCTGTGGCACTATGTGCGGTTTAATTGATTGTATTGGTAAGTGGTTTTAAAAAGCTTTGATTTCATTTCGATTTTTCTGATTTCACATACTTGGTACTGTTGTCGACCTCCTTCAGCTGCGTTCATGCCGCAGGTAAGGGAAAGCAGGTGCTAGATCCGCATCCTTAGGATCTTTGCTTTGGTGTCAGGAGCTCCATCTTCTCCGGAGGCTCGACTTTTGGTATGGTTCTCCCTGGTGTTGTTGATATATGTACATTCAGGGTATGGCGGGGCCCTGTCCCTCCATAGTTGTTCACTTTCCTAAGTGCAGTAGTCTATTATGCAGTTGGGATGTAATCGCGGACTTGGTTTATATATATATGCCGAAAGGCGACTTTTCTCAGATAAACTGTGTCTCATTTTACATTTGTTTCATGTCTTGTTTTTATTTTCCGCTGATTACTCTGATGTATGACTACTTGGGTGCCCGGGTAAGGCACCAGTCACGGTCCCGGGATCGGGTCGTGACATTACACTTAGGGATAATTTCAGAGGTGAGATGGAATTGGTTTAGGGTTAATAATGCGCAAATTAGGAGAATGACTCAAGAATTGGGCTTCGACGATATGGTATTGGCGGCAATTTCGTTTTTGGCGGAGAAGTTTAGGGCTTCGACAATATGGAATAAATTGGGATTATTGCGTTTTTGTAATTCTTTAAAACTTACATAGCGCTTCCAAAAGCGCTATCTAAGTAAGAATATTAATATTTTATATTAATAAATTAATTAGGTAACATAGCGCTTTAAAAAAACGCTATGCAAGGATTAACTTGCATAGCGCTTCGATTAAAATTTCCGAAAAGCGTTATGCAAGTATTTTTTGTTAGATTTTTTTTAATTTGAAAATATGAAAAAGCGCTATGCAAGCTGGCGCTATCTAAGTAAGAATATTAATATTTTTATATTAATAAATTAATTAGGTAACATAGCGCTTTAAAAAAGCGCTATGCAAGGAGTAACTTGCATAGCGCTTCGATTAAAATTTCCGAAAAGCGTTATGCAAGTATTTTTTGTTAGATTTTTTTTTTAATTTGAAAATATGAAAAAGCGCTATGCAAGCTGTTACTTAGATAGCGCTTTGTAAAAGCGCTATCTAAGCTGCGTTACGCAAGCTGAAATCTATAGTAGTGTTTGACCATGATCAAATCTTAACTTCCATTTCTACTAGAACGTGACTCAAGCGTCTAAATCACTACTGAGCCCTCCGAGATTCATATGAGCTATAGAACTATGTCATAAATCACATTTCAGACCTAATGGAATTGTCAAAACTTCAATTCAAGTTCATTAACCTCTGATGTTAATTTTCATCAAACCTTTCTATTTCTTTAATATAAAAACTTCCAAAATTAGATTTTCTCCTCCGATACTCACCTGATCGCCTCAAGAGTTATGCTAGATATTGTCGCTAGCCATAAGCACCATTTTAAGCTACAAAAGGGTCATTTACGACTGAGTGGGTCGTTATAAGATCACAACTCTACATTTATGACATTGATGGTGTCATGTGAATGAATAGTAGATTATGTTTTATGAATTTTTGTAGACTTTGAGAACAAATTATGATAGATTCTCAAATGCTAGCTTTTTAGTTATCCAGGTTAGACCAAAATGTATAATATTTTAAGAGAAATTTATTGGTAGAACGGGATGGAAGAAGATGTGGGTAAACATATAGGTAAGTGCATGAGGTGCGAAAAAGTTAAAGATGAGCATTAGGGCTGTCTTTGGGCCTGTGCGACTGTGCAGGCTCGCACAGGGACCAAAGATTTTAGGGTCCCCAAAAAATCATACAAACCCATATGTATTACACCCACAAATCAGCCCAAATGATAACTCCCCACTGAAAATCATACCAGTCCAGTGCATCTGCCGATCCAAGCCCAATCCCAAAAAAAACAAAACCCAACCCATTAGTCCATTACCCTCAAAGCCAATAAAAATCCCTAACCCAAAAAATCAGAGCATCAGCGGACAGCTCTCTGGTGACTAAAATCAGAATCTTCAACACAAGACAGAGAATTCAGATAAGTAGAAACTTTTCTATATAATTGATTTTCCTGCATGTTGTGGTTAACTGCGGGACCTTGTACAACTGGTACACATAACAACTGTCCTCCAAAATTCGCAACCATTTCTTCACAATTTGCAGTACCGAGGTCTTCAACACAAGGTTTAGAAAGAAACATGATGCAATTATTGCAACCAAATAGAAAAACATGATTAAATGATGGAAAGGGAATTTGAAGGGGAAAATGATGAGGAGAGGGTGGATGAAATCATGAAGGGTTTAATTTATATAAAGTGATGAGAAAAGCATACTAGTCTAAATAAAATGTATAAATAAATTAAGGGGATGAGAGATTGATAGGTTAGCACAATGAATAAGTCTTTTATAAATGTGTGATTGAATTTATGAGACGGCTTGCAGACGGGAAGGGCATAATTTGGTAGGTTTAATTGGTCAAATGAGGATTAATGGCTTTTTATCTGTTATATTTTTTTGATGATCCTCGTCATATCTTAGTTGTGTTTGTCTGACTAAACATTTGTATATATGAGACTATTTAAGGTTATATAGTATTCTCTTTGGTTATAAGCCGTGTGTATTTGATCATTTAATTTAAAAAGCATATTTGAACAACAATTAGTATTTGATCAAACATTTTTTTGATAATAAACGGTAAAGATATGGGTTGATATTTACAATTTAAAATAATTTTTAATTATTAAAATCGTATATTTATTTATATCAAGAACTCATTTTTACGAATTAGAACAGAGCCTCTAAAATGTTTAAGACGGCCCTGATGAGCATTACACCTGAGTGGAAGTAGAGATGATCAATAGGAATTTTGTGGTAGGGTTACTTCATACCTATCCTAAACATAACTCTTTATGGGTAATCGTAAACTGGGGAAAGTTAGCTTATTTTATGTTAATTAATACTACCCACACTACTGAGCAATATGCT
Organism: Przewalskia tangutica; assembly: GCA_029844215.1. Taxonomy (NCBI): domain Eukaryota; kingdom Viridiplantae; phylum Streptophyta; class Magnoliopsida; order Solanales; family Solanaceae; genus Przewalskia; species Przewalskia tangutica. The sequence continues at coordinate 65,365,239 of CM056729.1, forward strand.
CAATTATATATCAAAAAAATGTGTGATTGCATAGTTCTACGGTTTATGTTATCTATAATAGAGTAGCACAATTAGTATTAGGAGTTAGAGAAAAGTTTCTCTCACTAAGAAAACGCTCTCAACGTTTCCCTTAGTTGCTCCTTCGGTTTCTTCCTCTTCTTCCCCCTCTTAGATTTTCGTTTGTTTCATTATGGTTTAATTGTTATTGTCCACAATATGAAAAAGTCTAAACGTTACACACGTTCTAGCAATGATTCAGGAGGTTCAGGCAGTTCGGCTAAAGCTAGAACAAAGAAGAAAAAAAAGAATGGCAGTAGTCCAACAATTGCCGAGAAAAATCTTATTCCGGCAATCTCAGACCCTTCTGTGTTGGTTCATGTTACTCCAGACTCGCGCTTTCCTTTAGAAAATGTAGTAGATGATTCTATGCTACAAAGGATACATGATTGGGGCAAAAATATAGAAATTGAAAGCTTGGATATAAGTGAGTTTGAAGGCAGAACTTCCGGCAGGACCATTGACGCCCCTAATGCTACTATGGTGGCTGATCATTCCACGGGCCAATTTGTTGGTAAATGGATTAATTCGGAAGAACTAGACAGTCACTCCAGCATTAGTACCCCGACACTACCTGGAAATTCTCTCAAGCTAGCCGGAAAAGGGTTAGAATCTAGGCCAGACATTGCAATTGGTGAAGCAAGACACGATGGCATTCGGTCGCCCAAACCGTCCGGCGTGGGTCAGAAGGTCTTGACGGGTCGTGCAGGTGTTCATGGGTCCAAGAGTAATCATGTCTTGTTTGATTCAAAGTCAGTTGAAAGCATTAATGGTACTCCTATCCCCAAGAAGTTCAACGCGGGTGTCAAGAGAGCAAACTTCAATGCCCCGGGAAACGATGTGACTACTCCTATTACGGGTCGGGTCTTGGGTCAGAAGGCTAAGGCGGGTCACGAGGATAACAATGATACTAGGAATTTGCACTCTATGCAAGGATCAAGATCAGATGTGGAATACGAAGGGGTTTCTAGCCCTAAGGATTCTAACGTCATTATTGAGGGTGCCGAGGCGTCAAACCTTAATGCCGCGGGTATCAACTTTACACTCCCAACCACGGGCCTTTATGATGGTCTGATTTCCAAGGCGGGGCAGGGGGATAACCTAGGGACATTAACTACCCCCGTTTTACAAGGAGCTAAGTCAATGGTGGGTTCCAACGTTTTGATTGAGGGTGCCGAGGCGTCGCACATTTATGAGGCGGGTACCAATGACTCTCTCATAACTCCGGTACTTTATGATGGTCTTAGTTCCAAGACGGATCAGGGGGATAATCTAGGGGCATTGACTACTCACGTTACACGAAGAGCCAAGTCAATTGTGAGAAACAAAACTATTTCTTTGTCCATGGAGCCTAGGAACTCCATAACCATCAATAATGCGAGAGCCGAGGGGTCGGCATTGAATGTGGCGGGATTCAAAGTGCCCTCTCGTGATACAAGACAACAACCCCAGATTTCTTTAAGTGTCACCAACGAAGCCTTCCCTACTTTAGCTAGTTTGCTAAGTGGAGGCAATCTCAAGAATCACAACACTCCTTTCGTCTTTAACACTTCATCGGATTCAAGTAAAATCTTCAACATCCCCCCACTCTCATCTAATACCACTTCACTACTTCCTGAATTTCACAACACCTCACCCCTTCTATCTCCTCTTCCTTCTATTCCTTCTGAAAACCAACACAAATTCCCTACCCTCCCAAATGGCACGCAAATCATCTCTTCTATTGCGGGCCCAAGCTCACTCCCTTCGACCCTTCCCCCTCTGCCTATACCTCCAGATATACCTCCCAATGATTTACACACTAATGCATCTTCTAAACCACATCATATCCCTACCACGGCCACAACTCATAACAATCTTCCCCCAAACCATGGCAAAGGTCCCTTCCCTCCTAAAAAGACTTATGTTGGAGTCTTTGCGGGAACTAGGATTGAGGCAAAAGGTATGAAGTTACAATTTATTGAACAACAAGGGGCGGAAGTAGATATAGAAGCTGAGGATGAAGTTCCTTTCATAGAAACTTGGGGCTATTGCCTAATAGGTTGCTTCACGGGTCCTTTCCCGGGAAGAGAAGCATTGAATACGATTGTGAAAGGATGGGGAGTTAAATGTCGTATTATACCATATGGCAAAGGCCGGATGTTGTTCAAATTCATGACGGAGGAAGAGCGCACTAATGTACTTCACGGAGGCCCTTATATGGTCTACGGGAAAACCATGATGCTCAAGGCTATCAATAAAGGAGTTCTTATAACGGATGATTTGTTTATGGACATTCCTATTTGGGTCACTTTCCCGGACATTCCCCTTTCTATTTGGAGTGCAACGGGCCTTATTAAGATTGCTTCACGTGTAGGGAAACCTCTTTACACTGACCAATATACTAAGGAAAGGTCTAAAATGAACTATGCAAGAGTTCTAGTGGAAGTGGATGTTAGCAAGGAGCCGATAATGGATTTTGTCGTCAAACTCCCCGATAACAGAAGGTATACTCAAAGGGTAAACTATGAGAATTACCCGGACTTTTACTATCATTGTGCGGCTTTTGGACACAACCACTTGAAGTGTAGGAAGCTGAGGGATGATGTCAACATTGAAGAAGCTCCAAAAACACGCAATACTGAGGTACCCCCTAACAACAAGGATGATTCTACTCGTTTGAAGGTCAACAAAGGTACGGGTGGAACCAACCCTCCTCCCCCTCATCCACCAACTTCTCAACATCCCGTAGATGCTGATAACTTGATGGACATTGAAGAAATTGTGCACACAACACCTCCTGGTACCGGAAGCTTGGGAGAAGTATCACATGCCGCGGGTCCTCCGGTTTTGGGTCATTCTGGCCCACCATGTTTGCGGGATTCTCTAGCAAAGTCCTCACTGCCTAATTCTCACAATGGCAGTACACAACATGTTAGGATGAGGGGTGAGTCAAAACATTCTGATTCTGAGATGCCTATGAACCCGCCACATTCATTGGATGAAGTTACATACATCGGTGCTACGGAAAAGGCTCAGCTTGTGTCAAGTAACGTTAACTTTGAACGCGGGGAACATAGCTTGGCTGGTACACAAGTTATGGCTTCCAGCAACAAAGATGAGGGATGGCAAGAGGTTTTGTCAAAAAAGAATGGGCAGCGATGGGAAAGCGAAGGTAGCTAAGCGCGGAGGTGCTGATAAAACCTCCTTTGTTTCCTAATGAAAATACTTTGTTGGAATGTCCGTGGTCTTTGTGGACAAAGGGATAGGGCTGCCACGCAAGCTCTAGTGTGTAGTATCACAAAACAACATGACGCGGCTATGATTTGTCTATTGGAAACTAAGCTATCACAGCCAAGGATAGAGTCTTTCTCTACTCAAAGATTCAAAGCGGAAGTTTTGCTCAAATTTGGAATTCATTGAGGCGGTAGAATGCTATTACTTTGGGATCCATCCGTGGTTTTTTGCGAAGTGCTTGGTATGGACTCTCAAAGATATCCATGTCCGAGCAAGTTGCAATATAACACAAGTGTCCTTCCTTGCCACATTTGTGTACCCGGTTTATAGCATCTCGGATAGAAGGATGCTTTGGCATCACCTTTCTCACCTGGGTGTTGGCATCACTAAGCCTTGGATGATTATGGGAGATTTCAACACTTACAGCAACCCTCATGCTAAGGTGGGGTCCTCCTCACGCCTTATGCACTTAGGGATGTTGGAGATTTCGTGAATTCTCATGGACTAGAAGACGCTCCTTCATCCGGTTCCTTCTACACTTGGACGAATGGTTCGATTTGGTCTAAGCTTGATAGAGTGTTGATGAATCAAAATTGGAGTGATTTGACCCTGGAATGCAAGGCCAATTTCATGCCTATGGAGCTCGCTCGGACCACCGTCTGTGATAGCCACGATTATTGCATCCTATAATATCGGGAAACGCCTTTCAAGTTCATGAATATGTGGCTTTCACCCACCTTTGAGAACATTATGACTTCATGTTGGAGACAAGACATATTGGGAATCGCCAATTCGTCCTTGCCTCCAAATTGAAAGCCTTGAAGCAACCTTTAAGGGCTTTGAACATAAGTGACTTTGGAGGAATCGAACAAAGAGCAAAAGGGGCAAACATAGAGTTCAAGGAGGCTATCAATGCACACATGGAAAATCCCTTTGATGAGGAGCTTAAAGCCAGGGTTAAGTCCTCAAGAGCTAGAGCAAACACCTTACTGGAAGCTGAAAGACACTTCATAAGGCAGAAGTCAAGACAAAAGCACTTGATTGGAAGTGATAGATGTTCCAAATACTTTCATAGTTTGATCAAAAGGAGTAATGTCAGGAACTCCATTAACTTTCTTGTTAAAGCTAATGGTACTATCACTACATCACCAGAAGAAGTTAGGGAGTTGCTTGTTGAATTTTACAAAGATCTATTAGGCACTTCCCGACCCACTACCAACTTTGATCCTGATGTGTTCAACTATGGCCCAAAGCTGAGTGAAGAAGAGAGATTACAGCTGCTTTTGCATTTCATCACCCCAAAGGAGATTTGGGAAGCACTCTCTGATATAGGTAATGACAAGGCACTGACCAGATGGTTATACTACCGCTTTCTTCAAGAATAGATGGAAAGATGTGGGCCATGATGTTGTAAGATGTGTCCAAGAGTTCTTCTCATCGGAGTTCTTTGAAGTAAATCATACCATCATTACCCCGCTACCAAAAACTGATCATGATCCCAAGGTAAATGATTTGTGCCCATCGGATTGACTAATGTGATCTATAAGATCATCACAAAGATTCTAGCTAACGAATGGCATTGATCCTTCCTTCTCTCATTGACAAATCCCAAGGGCTTTTGTGAAAGGAAGAAACATGATGGACAACGATATGTGGCACAAGAGCTTGTGAGAGGATTTAATAGAGCCGAGTCTCACCAAGATGTATGCTTATGGTGGACCTTCAGAAAGCATTCGATACGCCTCTTGAGCTTCCTCGAATTGGTACTAAGAAGTCTAAAATTTCCAGACAGATTTACAAGATGGATCATGGAATGTGTTAGCTCAACCTCCTTCTCCCTTTCTATCAATGGTGAGCTACATGGATACTTCAAAGGAAAACACGGCCTAAGACAAGGTGATCCTATGTCCCCTACTCTCTTTATCTTCGCATGGAATACCTCTCAAGGATGCTTAAAATGAAGGCCGAGGCAAGAGCTTTCATATTTTCCAAAGTGTAAGAAATTGGGCATTACTCATCCGCATTCGCGGATAACCTCATGCTTTTGCCAAAGGAGATATATCTTCACTGGGATTCTTATGAATTGTCGGAAGAGTTGGAGGTCGCCTCAGATTAACTCTTAACCCACTAAATCCTCTGCTACTTAGCGGGAATGCATTCTACGCTCGGGACCGATATTGTCTAGAGTGGGTTTCGCCATTGGAAGCTTTCGACGATACTGGGGATCCTTTGTCCCCAATTTCAGTCTCGGTGGATCAATTTGCCCCATTCACTAGTGCTATTTCGAATTACATTCGAAATGGGGCATCACACCTTTCTTACGCGAGTCGAACTAATCGTGTCGGTCGCCCGAGGGTTGAGAGCTTTGGTTCCGGCACTTCCTATCCCGCCACTATTATCAACAAGGTACGTTCGCTTGTATTCGGTTCTTATGGGAGGGAAACCACCAAGAGTTGCTTGGGATATCATTTGCTTGCCTCAAACTGAAGGTGGCTTGGGTCTTATGAACATCAAGGAATGGAATCATGCCCTGTTATCCAGGACGATTTGGCAAACTCACACGGAAGTTGATTCTCTATGGGTCCAATGGATCAATAGCCACTATTTGAGAGATATTACAATTTGGGACTATGAGGTACGTCCTAGGGACTCCCCTTTATTCAAAAAGATTTGTGGGATTCGCGACAAATTTGTTACTATCTTTGGTAGCCATGGTGATGCTATTGACGGCTTTACAAAATGTTGTGCCAACGGTATATTTGATTCAAGCCTCGTATATGATATCTTGCGCACTCCGCAAGCTAAAAAGCCTTGGATGTCACAAATTTGGAAAGGCTTCATTCCTCCCAAATTCTCTTTTACTATGTGGCTAAATTGCAGAAAGAGGTTAGCTACAAAGGATACTCTATCATTTCTCAACTTGGAGGATAAATCTTGTGGGTTCTGCAAGCAAGCTAACGAAACAAGGGAACACCTCTACTTTGCCTGTCCCTATACACACATGATTTGGAAGAGCATAAAAGATTGGTTGGGTATTAGAAGAGAGATGACAACTGTTGAAAGCTCCCTTAAATGGATTAAGAAAGAACACCGTGGGACAAGCATCCGAGCCAAAGCTATTTTGCTTACTTTTTGCATAATGGTTTATGAGATTTGGAGGACAAGAAACACAATGCTCTTTGAAGGCACAAGCTTTCCGGCAGAAGAGGTCATTGCAAGAATCAAAACATCTTATAGAGTTCTCTATGATTTTATCCCCTCTTGTAATGGCACCTTTTGAGTGACCATCCCTCCACTCTATCTCTTTTTGTTTGCATTACGTTGAGGCTTGAGATACCTCAACGACTGATTGTAGCCACTTCCTTTTCGTTATTAGTAATAATATTTGCATTTACCTAAAAAAAAAATATATATATAATAGACTAGCACAATTCATAGAAATATCTTGATAGACTTTTGACAATAAATTGGGTATAAAATTTAATCTGAAACCGCATCGAGAATATAGACAAGCTAAAACGACAGACTCTTGAAGATATGTTACGAGTATGTGATATAAGTTATTGTGGTAATTAGCATGGACATTTTCCACTCATTGCCACGTTCCATTATTATGTAAGGCATGAACCTACACCCAACCTAGTCGGTGAACCTATTAGACCCTATAAATTAGGACTACTGTGATCACATTAAATATAGCACTTCGTGCCTTCAAGCTAGGTTTGAACTTGTTAAAAGCATCTGGTTAGACCCGAACTTTAGTATTTAGATGTGCACAAATGTGAATTATAATTAGAAAGTGATGAGAGTGGTTTAAAAGTGGAGGAAAATCATTTGAGAAAATTGATTAAGTCTATAGACTTCTAGTTGTATTATTAAATGTGAAAGGTATTTTTTCGTGTCAAGAATGACCCTGACCATTAGAAATATATTATAAGACAAATATTAGGTATATCGTGTGCTTCGGAAGTAATTTGAGGTCTAAGGGTAGCCTAAGGCCAATGCAAGTTCAGAAGATCATGTAAATCAAAATTTTCCAACCTAAAGCTTGCACAAGATATCACTTCAAATGATTGTAGCTACCTTTGGGTAGACGACCCATCCCTCCTCTCTTTCATTTCTTGTTTACTGCTTACGTTGAGGATTGAGAACCTCGAAATGATTGTATTTCCGTTTTCTTTATAATATTAGCATTTACCTAAAAAAAAAAAAAAAAAAAAAAGATATCACTTCAAATGAGTACAAGTCAAATATGTAGGGAATCTAAGAAAACGCAAATCATGAAAGTTTATCCATTCAAAATAGATTTCCAACCCTAGAAGGATTAGCTCAATCGACCTCTGTAAAAAACGTTATGCGCGTTTTACTACAAACTATCCGGGAAAAGAACTACCACAACACAATGACCATAACACCAAAAATTAGTATGATGGCCACTGTGCCGCACTGAATATTTGAGGTGGTGCGGTGTTTTTATATGGTAAACATTAGGGGGGAAATCATTCCATACAACCCTAGACCGATCCTTCTTTTCTATCCTCATTCCCTAACATCAAGGTAAGCCAATTCCACTTAATTCCATGGAATTCTAACATCAATTCATAGCTTATTAACTAGAATCACTCCTCAAATCATAGGGTTTCAAGATAAACCTTCAGAAATAGGTTTAAGCAAGGGTTTTAGTGTTGGTCGTCAAGATTCAAGTCTATACGATAGTTTGGAGTGATCAAAGATATGTAAGGCTAACTCTCTACGTGTGGAAATCTATTGTTCTTCCTCAGACCATAATTGTTCATGTTTTCATGAGTTCTCCCCAATAGAGTAATTATGTCCTAAGTTATGAAAATTATTATTGTTATTATTCTTCTTGTCACGACCCGACCCTGGGACCGCGACTGGTGCCCTACCTGGGAACCCTTACAGGTATACATCAGAGATAACCAGCGGAATATAAATAAAGCTCATAGACATACGTCAAATGCGAAATAAGAAACAGGCGAGCCGATAAGGCCACCTTTCTGCATATATACATAACAAAGGGATACATTTTTTTTTACAAGTCCAACCCACAAAACATGACTACAGACCTCTAAGAGTTTTGACATAACAACTGTGATGGGATAGGGCCCCGCCATACCCCTGAATATACGTGAACCTACAACAACAAGGACCCGTACCAAAAGATAAGCCTCCGGAGTAATGGAGCTTTCCAAAAGCTGAACAGTGATCCTAAGAGTGAGGATCAGCAACCTGTCTACCTCTACCTGCGGCATGAACCCATCCCCCGAGGAAATGGGGTCAGTACAAAATATGTACCAAGTATGTGAAACTGAAAGTAATGTAATAAAATCATATAGTCTAAAATAAAGCTGGAGACATGTATGATAACCAAATTAACAGTACACTGTGCCTTATTAATAATGAAAGTAAATAAGAGTAAACTTTACCGTTTAAAAATAGGAAGCTTATGATCAAATTAGGGTCACCCGCCCGTAGTATCATTATGCAATCCTACTCCTGGGACTATTTCACCCGCATAGGTCATGTGGACCCGCATAGGGCAATTTGCCCCGCATGAGACTATTTCACCCGCATAGGACTATTTCACCCGCATGGACCCTGTGGGCCCGCAATGAGTATATACGCCATACTCGCATCGTGGACCACATGATAAATAATATAACACTTGCACTAATGGCTATCATGAACAACATATGCAAGTTAAGTAATCTTTTACTCTCATTAGAAGCAAATGAATGAACCATCATTTTATTAGACTCAAGGCACTATCATGTCGTGTAAAATCCGGGAATTTAACCCAAAGTACTATGTACATCTATTCCTATAAAAGGAATCACATCATGCAATATAGGGGAGTTGAACCCCATAGCACCATGTATGTCCGCCGTACATTCTTTCCTTTGTAATATCCCAAGACACTAACACCCGTAGTATCAAGACACTTCTACTTTTAAAATCAAGTCAAGTGTACTTATCTCATTCAAGTAACTTAATCTTTAAACATCAAGTCACTTATACTATCTAGGGTCGATACCGTGGCACAAAAACACCACCCCGCCGCCTAATTAATCCTCGGCACCCTTCAACAGGGGCAGCGCCATGGCCCTGCACTATGGCGTCGTGGCGCCGGAACTTCTGCGGCCTTCTGTGGTTTCGGAGCCACGGCCCTGCAACTTGGCTCCGCGGCCCCGAACCCGAATTCTGCAGTTTCGCATTTTCTAAGTCTTCTTTCAATCAAGTAACCTCCCTTATAATACTACCGGGAATCCGAGTTCATTTAAAACATGTACGTTCACCGTACACTCATTTTTATAAAGTCATGCTCAAAGGAGATAGAAGAAGTTCCACATACCTCTTCGGTTAATCCACGCACCACGTAGAACACATCACGAGTATTACTTCAACCTATAATGACAATTAACACTTCCATCAACTTTTAGCTTTTTAAGGTAGAATAATACTAAGTATAAGGTCTCTTATTCTACGAAATATTGGGCAGCATTTCCCCTGTTTCTACGTACTTTTCCACCTTTTTCAAGGCCCGAAATCAATAACCAACACGCCATATTTAAGGCACAACCAATCAACTAACCAAGGAGGATTACACGCCTAGCTGGACGTGTAAAATTCTGCCCCACAATTCATATATAAGTCCAATCATTTTAAGGCCAATCTCGGCCATAATCAATGACAACATATAACCCTTTTTCAATTCTTTAATCCAAATCGTTACTCCAACATGTTATATACATCATAACAATTATAACAACTATATTCCCTTTCTTGCATAACATGTAACGATTATAACTAACAACCAAATTTATTAACAACATCAATGGCTAACATGCCATGTTTCAATTTTAACCCTCCAAATATCCTAACACTTACTAATATTCATTCCTTATATCATAAGTTCATTTATACACGACTATAACATGTAATCATCAATTACATTTGAAAGACAAAGATCTTTACCTCAATAAGCCCAAAATATTTCAAGATTAAAAGTCGATCCTTAGCAACTTTAACTCCTCTTCTTTACGTTCCATCCACTCCAAGAAACCCTTAGAAGCTCACAACCAACTTCTCTTCAAGTTCCAACTCAAAAGTTGAAGATCACCTTAGGGTTTCAAGGTGCGACTAATGGATTAACGTAGTATTTCCGGGATTTAAGAGGTTGTTTATGCATAGTATACCACTAGGGATCCTTGGTTTGAATATGGGGATTTATCAACAACAATTGAAGAATTTCTTGTTCTTCTAGTGAGCTTGGCCGAGAGCCCTCCCTTGTGTGCATAAGTTTTCTTGAAATTTTCTAAGTGTCCAAGTCTTGCTACTAGTAGATGGATATATAATGAAACCAAGGGTTAAGATTAAAACAAATGTGTGGCCAAGATTGAAATCAACAAATATCTTAAGTCAATTTGGCCACTTGGCCATGACTTTCTCGCCCAACATGGGCCATGTGGGGGGGGGTGACACGTGTCACCCTCCTATTGGTCCAAAATATTTATCTCTCCAAAATTCTAATAAATTCTATAAGTCTCAAATACCAAATTTGAGAACCGATATCGGAATAATTTTTCGTAGGAAAAAGTAATCTTTCTTTCGTTTCAAACTTAAAGTCGTATTTTCTCACGTACGTCCTTATATACATGTCCTGAAACTACGGGGTGTAATATTCTTCCCCCCTTAGAATCATTCATCCCGAATGTTCTTACTAAGTTCAATCTAAACCGATATCGGCATAGTCCCCTTTAACTATACCCAACACAATCAAATATGCCACACATGACCACAATATAACACTTATGCATATACGTCAGTCAAAATCGACAAGTATGGAGAATGGATTACCTGTAGGTGTAGGGAACAAGTGAGGATACTTCTTTATCATGTCCTCTTCTGCTTCCCAAGTCATCTCCTCTCTATTATCATTCCGCCACAAGACCTTGACGGAATCCACGTCCTTAGTCCATAATCGTCTGACCTGGCGATCAAGTATCTCTATAGGACTCTCCTCATACGATAACCCCTCTGTCACCTGGACATCACTAACCGGGAAAACTCTGGATGGATCTCCGATACACTTCCGTAACATAGAAACATGGAAGATCGGATGTACTTCGTCCAGATCGGATGGCAGATCTAACTCATAGGCAACCTTGCCTACTTTACGAACAATCTGGTATGGCCCAATACACCTCGGGTTAAGTTTCCCCTTCTTACCAAACCTCATCACACCCTTCATGGGTGATACCCAATCGTCAAGCTGAAACTCCAAGTGTCGACGTCGATTATCTGCATACGACTTCTGTCGACTCTGAGCTGCTAATAACCTCTCTTGGATAAGCTTCACCTTATCCACAGCCTGCTGAATCAAGTCTGGGCCAACTAACTGAACCTCGCCAACATCGAACCAACCAATCGGTGACCTACACTTCCTGCCATATAAGGCCTCATACGGGGCCATCTGAATACTAGAATGGTAGCTGTTGTTATATGCAAACTCAACAAGAGGCAAATGATCCTCCCAGCTACCCCTGAAATCAATAATACAGGCCCACAACATATCCTCAAGTGTCTGGATAGTACGCTCTGCCTGTCCGTCGATGCGAGGTGAAATGCGATCTTGAGACTCACCTGTGTCCCTAACCCCTTCTGGAAAGATCTCCAGAAGTTAGCCATAAACTGAGCCCCTCTGTTTGATATAATAGATGTAGGACTCCGTGCAGTCTCACAATCTCCCTGATATACAGTCTAGCATAATCCTTAGCCGAGTAAGTAGTCCTGACCGGAAGAAAATGGGCTGATTTCGTCAGCCTGTCTACTATAACCCAGATGGAATCATACTTCCTCTGAGTACGAGGTAACCCTGTGTCACGCCCCGAACCCCGGGCCCGTGACTAGTGCCTACAGGCGACCTTTTATAATCGACACAAAGCTGAACTAAAGCGTACACCCCGTAGTTCCAGGACATGTGTTTAAGAGAATGTACGACTTTAAAAATTTTAAAAGAAAGAAGGATTGCTTTTTCCTACGGAAAATGATTCCGAACCTCGGGAAGGAAAATTTTGTTCGTTAATGAGAATTGGGTTCTCAGAAGTTTTATTTGAGACTGTTGGAATTTATCGGAATTATGGAATTCTATTTTCAGAGTTGGATACGTGGGGCCCACCCGAGGAATTTTACGTTTTTGTGGGGCCCACGAGGTTTCCGGTATTTTGACCAATGATGGAAATTTCGGGAAACGAAATATTTTAGACCAATGGGAGGGCGACACGTGTCACCCTCCACATGGGCTTGTTGGATGAATAAAAAGATGGACCAAGTCAACTAAAAAGTGTAGCTTGAGATAATTGACCAATCCTAGCCATCCATTTGGTTTAATCCAAACCCTTGATTGTAGTATATATCTACACTAGTGCAAGACCATTTCCATACTTAGAAAAATTTCAAGAACATTTTCTTGTCCTTAGGAGCTCTCGGCCAAAGTGCTTTTGAGAGAAAAAATTTGCAATTGTGGATCATAATTCACAAGACTTTAACCCAAGGTTCCTAGGGGTATTGTAGGGATATCTCAATAGAAAGATCCCGGAAAAATGACGTTTTTACGTTAGTCGCAAGGCGAAACCCTAAGGTGTTCTTCAACTTTGAAGATGGAACTTGAAGAGGAGTTCTTCATGAGCTTCTAAGGAGTGCTTGGAGTGGATTGGAACATAAGAAGAGGAGTTAAGGTTGCTAAGGATTGATTTTGAATCTTGGATTGGATTTGGGCTTATTGAGGTATAAATTTCCGTCTTACTATTGTGATTGAAGATTTCATGTTATGATAAGTTAGAAATGATCATGTGATATATATTATGAAGATTGATTAGTGTTATGGAATTTTGGAAGCCTAAATCCGAAAAGTTCATGTTAGCCTTTAAGATTGCAATTCAATTTAATTGTTAATTACGATCGTCACATGTTATAGAAAGAAGAGATTATAGTTGTTATAATCGTTTGAGGCTCTATAACATGTTAGAATAACAATTTGGATTGAATAGGAATTGGAATGAACTTTATGTGTTATACATTTTTGAGCCAAGAATTGCCTTAATCTTTGGACAGTTTTGTATTAATTGTGGGACAAAATTTTACACGCCCTGTTAAGGCATGTAATCCCCTTTGGTTAGCTGAATTGATTGAGCCTTAAATGTGACGTTTGGTTATTGAATTCGGGCCTTGAAAAAGGTGGAAAAGTACGTAGAAACAAAGGAAGTGTTGTCCGTTTTTTCGTAGAATTTAGTGACTTTACACTTAGAATATTCTACGTTTGAAGCTAGAGGTTAATAGACATATTATAACCCTTATAGGTTGAAGTACTACGAGTAGAGTATTCTACTTAAAGGGTGGAAAAGCTAGCAAGGTTATAGTACTTTGGAGCATTTTGCTACTTGTCGATAATCATCGCGAGGTATGTGAACCTCTTCCTTCTTTTGACATGATTCTATGTATGAAATATACATGTGGTACTATTTCATGATTCCTTCTACTCTTAGAAGTTAAGAGGTATGTATGTTGATTACTCTATGTAAAAGATACGTCTAAGTTATCCTAAGTTCTTACCAAGTCGTATGGGGGATGTTGGTAAGAGTCGTTAGGAAGTATTTGGAGTCAAGTTGACTTGGCTAAGTTGCTGCACGAATGAGAATAAGTATCGAACAAGCCACTGCTGCGTTAATGAAAGAAAATGTATCGGCAATCAATTAAATTAAAATGAGTAGAATTCTCCATCTGCATAGAAGCTAAGATAAGACAAAATTGTATTACATTTTCTAGATCATGGCTGCTTTAATAAGATCGTTATAAACTAGTATAACCTATTCACAACACATAAAAGTATATGTTACTTAATTTAAAAATTTTACGTATGAAGTTTTAAGACTATGAACCTTAAATTCTTAAAAGGTTAAGAGACTTTATTTTTCAAGTTATGGGACTTGATTCTTAAAGGAAGAAATGACTTGATTTAAAAGTATAGAATACTTGATTTGGAAAGAATTGACTTCTTGACATTCTAAAGATAAGAGACTTGTTTTCTAAGTAAGAAACTTGTTTTCTAAAGATAAGAGACTTGAATTATTTTGAAAGTTATGTAACTTGATTTGAAAGTATAAGTGTCTTGGTTATAAAAGGAATGAATTTGCCTAAGACATAAAGAGTTATAACGGCTTTATGGGAAATTGGTTATAACAACTTTATGGAAGGTTAAAAGAATGGTTTTTTTCCAGTATTGTAAACAAAGAGATGACTTGAAATAATGAAGGACAATTTGATTTAAAGGCATCAATTGCTTAAATATTTTTAAGTGGAAGTCACTTGATTTAGAAGCCGATAAATGTATTTCTAAAAAGTATTGTGACTTGTCTTGAAAAGTAGATATGACTTGATACTACGGTTATTAGTATCTTGGAAGTTTTATATGGAAAAAGGGTCATTTTAAAAGAATAAAGGTACGTAGTACTTTGGGTTAAATTCCCGGATTTTATAATGACATGTTAGTGCCTTAAGTAAACTAAAAAGAGAGTGTATGTAAATAAGGTTAATAAGAAGTTAGGGGATTTCTTAACTTGCTTATGTTATGTATGATAAGTCGGTAGTGCTTATGTTATATATGATAAGCCGGTAATGCTTATGTTATATATGATAAGCCGGTAATGCTTATGTTATGTATGATAAGTCGGTAGCGCTTATGTTATGTATGATAAGCCGGTAGCGCTTATGTTATGTATGATAAGCCGGTAGTGCTTATGTTATGTATGATAGCCGGTTGTGCTAGTTTATGTTATTCTTACGGGGTAAAGCCCCGGGTTACTACTAATTCCATAGATTTGCTACCCATGATGCGAGTGCGGCGTTTGTACTCATTGCGGGCCCACCGGGCCTAAGCGGGTGAAATAGTCTTGTGCGGGTGAAATAGTCCCATGCGGAGCGCATCGCTCCATTGCGGGTCCACAAGACCTATGCAGGTGAAATAGTCCCATGCGAGGCGGATGACCTCATTGCGGGTCCACAAGACTTATGCGGGTGAAATAGTCTCAGGAGTAGGATTGCCAAATGATACTATGGGCAGGTGGCCCTAAGTTGGTCATAAGCTTCCTATTTTTATGCAGTATACCTTTATGGGCAGATTTATGTGATTTTATCGCGTCCCAGATTGGGCCGGGCAGTATACCTTTATGGGCAGGTTTATGTGACTTTATCGCGTCCCAGATTGGGCCGGGCAGTATACCTTTATGGGCAGACTTATGTGACTTTATCGCGTCCCAGAATGGGCCGGGCAGTATAGGTGTCCCTCCAGAAAGGGCCGGATTATGTTATGTAATATAAGTAAGTTATATGGTTATGAACTTAATGATTTCTCCTAAGTATGTACGTAAGAATTTGACTATAACTCTTATTGAAAAATGGGAAAGGATAATGATGTACGATTAAGTTCATGAGTTGTAATGGCATGGTAGGATCTGGTATTTACTTTTTATATTTGCTCCTGACATTCTTTTGTACAGTTATGATCTGTTTCATACCTTATTTACATTCCATATTCGGTGCACTGTGCGGCCCCGCCGAGCTGCGTTCATGTCCGCAGTTTAGGTATTACGATTGTGGATCCGCGAGCTTAGGATCCTGGTTCAGCATTTTGAGATGGCTCCAATATTCCAGAGCTTGTTATTATGGCTAGGTATATTCAGGGGTACGGCGGGGCCTTGTCCCACCACAGTTGTTATGTTAAAACACTTAGAGGTCTGTAGTCACATATTGTGGGTCAGTTTGTAAAAGAAAGGAGACAACTGATTCAGTTATGTATTTATATAACCAGGAAGGTAGCCTTATCGGCTAACCTGTTGATTTCATTTCTGTTGATTTATTTTATAAGTTTCATATATGTTCCGCTGATTATCTCTGATGTATACCTGTAAGGGTGCCCAGGTAGGGCACCGATCCGCGCCCTGGTCGTCGTGACAAAAGTGGTATCAGAGCAGTTAGTCCTCGGAAAGTGTCTACAGACCGTGTATAGTAGAGTCTTGGTTATCGGTATGTTGTGCACCACATCTATAACCAGGAGGTTGCAGGACATTTAGGATTGATTTCCCTTCTTCTCACTCTGAGATCGTGCAATAGAGCTGTGTCGTTAGGGTAGTCTCTCCCTAATGTATTATGTTGATTGCAGCTACGAGGAAGGCAGCAGTGACCCAGGAAGGGCTATGTGGATTGCGTATCCAGGTTGGTAATAATTGTTGTACAATTTGTATTATGACATACAACTATACGGAGTTATGTATGAGGGTCAGACGCGTGTTGCCTAGAATGATTTTAGATTACCAGGAATTGGTAAGGATTAAATAGATGAAACAGTTAATGAATTCTCGCCAAGGTCTTATGTTTTATTTTTAGATTATTGGGAAATGATGAGCCGTCTGATAGGGTAGTGAACCCTTGAGAAGTTATGTTAAGGAACCTAACGGAATGCCATGTTAATAGATTAAGCTACGTGTTAGGCTTAAGAGGATTGTATGGATAAGATCTGTATAGAGTAAGTAATGGTTGTTATGATCAAGACAACATGGTTATGGTATTATGAGAAGTTATTGTACCCGTTTACGGGGGGACTGGTAAGGTAGGTTTGGAGCATGGAAATTGCGAGCCTAAGAATATTGATAACCGCCGAGACCTTAGGTATATAAGACCTTCTCGTGCAATAAGATTTTATTCAGACTAAGGGTAAGAGTTAAGTGCGACGGTGGGTCGGGGTGAGGACCTGTTACGTGTCGCCCCATAGCCTGAAATAGAGTGGGATCAGTGGTAGTAGTTCCGCTACGTGACAAGGTCACGAGGGTGCAAGGCCCAAGTCTAATTAAATTGTTTTACGGGTTCGTGGACGCATTCCACCAGAACCAGGTTGTGAGAGCCGGAAATGGCCTTATATTGTTTAATATAGTAACTCCAAAGATTGGAGGCCGGATTTAGTATGGGAGTTATGTACGTATGCTAGTATAAGTTTGGAAGTACGAAAAGAGTACGACCAGTGAAAAAGAGAGCAACAAAGTGTAAAGAATTAGAGCCTGAATCCATGAGAACCTTTCAAGGTGACTACACCCGTGAGTGATGAGTGGTAGCTGAGCGGGTATATGAGATTTGCCCGGTGATGATACAGTCGTCAGACCCTAGCAGACCTAGTAGAGATAAATACGACAGACTTTGAAGTATTATGAGTATGGACTAGTCGGCTTCGTGGGTGCCAAGGTTGACTGTAGAGAAAGGTTGGTTCGATTCCAGTTTCCCGGTGAGCCGGTTATCGATAGGAAAGGAAAGGGAGTGTTAGTAATATGTAAGTTATTCCTTCATTCTTTGACATGAAATTGTGGAGTCTATGTGACTTATTTTATTGAAATGATTGATTTGAATTTGAACGTTAAGAGACGGAGACAAGAATGTAGGTTTATTGAGGGATTTTATGTTAAGTGCCCTCGGAGGTACTTGAAGTTCAGGTTGACGTTTTAGTATAAGTATTGTTATATGGCAAAGGGTGGCATATTTTGTATGAAGGGTGTAGAAAAAGGAGACTACGTCGCTATCTAATTAGATTGGACTCCGAAAGAACATTCGGGGACGAATGTTTCTGTTACACCCCGGAATTCCAGGATATGTTTATAAGAGCATACGTAAGAACTCAAAATGATAAGATTTGAGACGAGAAAAAAATTTATCAGAATTTTGGAATTTGTCGGAAAACGAAATATTGCGACGAATGGGAGGGCGACACGTGTCACCCCCTTAGAGGTCTTGGACGAAAATGGCATGGTTAAAATGGTCATTTGACCATAATTTAAATGACCAAGTCTTGCAAAGACAAAGAGCTTGATATTGTTGACTTAGTCAAGGCCACTTGGCTAGAATCCTTGTGAAACTCATCTAGGCCACCCATTTGTTCTAATCTTGACCCTCCATTATGTTATATTTGTATACTAGTAGCAAGACTAGTTCCCACACTTAGTCATATTTCAAGAAATCTTGAAGAACTCTATGTGAGGCTCACGGGTTTGGGTTCAAAGAGCAAGAATTTTTTTCAATTTTTATCCAATAATCCCCATACTTTAAACCAAGGTTCCTAAGTGTATTGTAAGGGTATCTCTATAGAAAAATCCCGGAAAAATGGTGTTTTCGTATTAGTCGCAAGGCGAAAACCTAAGGAGTTATTCAACTTTGAAGTTGGAACTTGAAGAGGAGTTCTTCATAAGCTTATAAGGGTTGCTTGGAGTGGATTGGAACGTCGAAAGGAGGAGCTAAAGTTGCTAAGGATCGACTTGTAATCTTGGATCATAATTGGGCTAAATGAGGTATAATCTTCGTCTTGCTTTTGTAATTGAAGATTCCATGTTACTATAAGTTAGAAATGATCATGTGATATGTGTTATGAAGATTGATAAGTGTTATGGAAATTCGGAAGCTCAAAATCCGAAAATGACATGTTAAGCCATTAAGTAAACTAAAATGAGAGTGTATATGAATAAGACTAATAAGAAGTTAGGGGGATTTCTTAACTTGCTTATTTATTGTATGATAAGCCGATAGTGCTTATGTTATGTATGATAAGCCGGTATGGCTTATGTTATGTATGATGGCCGGTTGAGCTAGGGTAAGAGTATAAATGAGGGGTAAACCCCCAAGACGTTATACCACCTTCTCCAGGGTAAGAGTATAAATGAGGGGTAAACCCCCAAGACGTTATACCACCTGCTTCAGGGTAAGAGTATAAATGAGGGGTAAACCCCCAAGACGTTATACCACCTGTTCCATGGATTTGCTACCCATGATGCGAAGAATACCTCATGCGAGTCCTTATGGGCTTATGCGGGTGAAATAGTCCCATGCGGCGGATCTGACTATCACGAGGAATACCTCATGCGGGTCCACAGGACCCATGCGGGTGAAATAGCCCCAGGAGTAGGATTGCTTATTGATACTACGGGCGAGGGACCCTGTTTTGATCATGAGCCTCCTATTTTTATGCAGTAAAGTATATACTTATTTACTCTCATTGTTAGTAAGACACAGTGTACTGTTGTTTGAGTTATCATACGTGTCTCCAGCTTTATTTTAGACTTATGATTTCATTACAGTACTTTCAGTTTCACATATTTGGTACATGTTGTACTGACCTCCTTCGGGGGGCTGCGTTCATGCCGCAGGTAGAGTACAAGTGTCACGCCCCAAATCCTGGGCCCGTGACTGGTGCCCCTACCTGGGCACCCTTCTACCCATACAACATAACTAAACGGCGGAAGATAAATAACACTCATTTTTTTTTTAAAACAAAGGCAAAACCGGAAAGGCTTCCGTATAAATATAAATCACCCGAAAGGGTCTACGCTATACAACAATGTAAATACAACTTACACCAGTCCAACCCACATATGAATACAGACCTCTAAGAAGGTGACAATAACTATGACGGGACAAGGCCCCACCGTACCCCTGAATGTACCTAGCCATAATGACAAACTCCAAAACTTTGAGCCATCTCAAAATGCTGAACAAGGATCCTAAGCTCGCGGATCCACAACTGTGTACCTAGACCTACGGACATGAACGCATCCCCCCTAAGGGGGTCAGTACAACAAGTACTAAGTATGGAACAAAAATAAAGTACATTAAACAAGATCATAACTGTACAAAAGAATGACAGGGGCAATTATAAAAATTAAAATACCAGATCCTACCGTGCCATTTTAACTCATGAAATCAATCGTACATTAATCATTCTTTTCCTTCTTTCAATAAGAATTAACATCATATTCTTACATACATACTTAAGAATTCAATCAAGTTTTTCCACATAACTTACATATCTTACATAACATAATCCGGCCTTTTATGGAGGGACTTCTTATTTGGGAGCTTACTTTGATTATCCATATCACGTAATCCGGCCCATTTGTGGGACACGGTGTACTGATGAATCATGTGGCATAATCCGGCCCGCCTGTGGGGCTCGGTGTACTGTGGAATCATGTAGCATAATCCGGCCCGCATGTGGAGCTCGGTGTAAGATGACGTAACCCGGCCTATGTGTAGGCTCGGGGTAATATGGCGTAATCCGGCCTATTTGTAGGCTCGGTGTATCTCATAACATAATCCGGCCTATTTGTAGGCTCGGTGTGATTTGGCGTAATCCGGCCTATTTGTAGGCTCGGTGTATCTCATAACATAATCCGGCCTATTTGTAGGCTCGGTGTGATTTTCCTTACATAACATTTTAACCACCCTTTCACTTCTTCTTAAGTCGTTATAACAACTTCCCATAAAGCTATTATAACAACCTTTCATTTTAGAGAACTTAAGACACTTTTATTTCTTATCACATTGGGGAAACTAAACCCAAAAGTACTACGTACATACATACTTAAAAAGAATCATAAAACTCCTTCTCTTTAAATCAATAAACGTATACTTTTAAAACTCCAGTCACATACTCTTTCGAAATCAAGCCTCTTAACTTTAGAAGTAAATCAAGTAACCCATATCTTGAACAATAAAGTCTCATAACTTGTAAACAAATCAAGTCTCATAACTTTAAATCAAATCTCTTAACTTTACAAATCAAGTCCCATATCTTGAAAAATAAAGTCTCATAACTTGTAAAGAAATCAAGTCTCATAACTTTAAATCAAATCTCTTAACTTTAGAAATCAAGTCTCATTTTTTGAAAAATAAAGTCTCATAACTTGTAAAGAAATCAAGTCTCTTAACCTTAAATCAAATCTCTTAACTTTAAAGTACTTCACGTAACTTATACAATTTTGACTAAGCCACTCATACTTTCATAATCAAGACTCATATATTTCCAAAATGGACTTACTTACTTCAAATGAATTAAGTCGCATAGACTTACCAAATCAAGTCACATAGACTCACTAAAATTTAGTCACATAGACTTACCAAATAATCATGTCAAAGGAAGGAAGAAGTTCACATACCTCGTTGGCGACTAACCCAAACGACAAGTAGCAATACGCTCCAATGTACTTCAACCTTATTGGCTATTCCACAAGCCAAGTAGAATGTGCTACACGTAGTACTTCAACCTAAAATGACAATAGAACTTCTATCAACTACAAGCTATCAAGTGTAGGACTTATACCAAATAATGGCCCTCTAATTCTATGGAAAATTGGACAACACTTCCTTTGTTTCTACGTACTTTTCCACCTTTTTCAAGGCCCGTATTCATCAACCAACAAGCCACATTTAAGGCACAACCAACAGTTAGCCAAAGGGGATTACACGCCTAACTGGACGTGTAAAATTCTGCCTACGATTATACAAAACAGTCCACAAATCAGCCCATAAAAACAGTCCGCAATCCAACCATAACGAGGGTAAAATGTGAGGCCTTTTAACGCCTTTCCACACCCTTATTCCCTTAGGACTTTAATTAGCAACTACTACACTTAAACATGAATAACAACAACTAAATTTCCAGCATTTAATACCTCAAAACAGTCCACTAAACGACACAACAACGTCTAACAGTTTTGGTCAGTTTCTCGGCCACAACAACTACAACCCGATAACTCGTTCCTTAATCCATTTTATTCCAATTCGAGTTCCAAAACTTCTACATAAGTTAAAACAACTTATTAACAACAATATTAATCCATTATAACATGCAATAGGTGAATATAACAACGACAATAACCAACGAATTCCATTTGCACCAAATCTGTCCCAAATCGGTTTTAGCCCCAAAAATGGCTCAAACGCTTATTATTCTTCATTATTTTCTAACACAAGTTCATCCATACATAATAACAATAAGTAATATCCAATTACTTTAAAAGAAGAAGGACTTTTACCTCATTTATTGCCCAAAAACGCCCCAAAACAGTCCGGTCTTTATTGGTGCGCAGTTTTCGTTTCGCTCCACTTCTTCAAGTTCCAATCACATATATGTACCCCCTACAACCTTAGGAGCAACTTCTCTTTGAATCTCACTTACAAAAAGTCGACGGAACCCCTAGGGTTTTGGCATCAACTTTCGGCCAAGACAAGTAAAAACGTGTAGAATAATAATCTAGGCTTAGCACTTGGTTTAAGGGCTTAATCTTGGAGAAATAAATTGATCAACAATGGTTGTTCTTAGCCAAGGGGCTCTCGAAATTATGGAGCTAAAGGGGAGAAGATGAGAGCTTATTTTTTTGTCCAAGTGTAAAGTGATCCAAGTCTTGCAAGACTTGGATATGTATAGCCAAGTGGAGTGGGACCCATGTCCACTTGTCCCCTCTCAAAATATCTATTTTGTTGTCATCTTAGCAAGACAAGTGGAGGGGTGCCACGTGTCGCCCTCCGATTGGTCCAAAATATTATAATTTTTCGAAGGTCCCTGCGAAATTGTGAAATTCTCGGCGGACCCCATATTATCAATTCCAACACCTTATAATCAAATACTAAGTCCATAAATCCAATTAGAAGTATTATACTCCAAGTTAATAATTTTTCCGTCGTCACATTTTTTTTCGAAATTTTCCTTAAGAAAATGTAATTATTCTTTCCTTCCAAAATTCAAATCTTAAATCCTTAATCACGTTCTCAATTAGTAGCCCTGGTATTACGGGGTGTAACAACAGGTTGCTGATCCTCACTCTTAGGATCACTGTTCAGCTGTTGGGAATCTCCATTACTCCGGAGGCCTATCCCTGGTATGGTTGGTTGTTGTATATTCAGGGGTATGGCGGGGCCCTGTCCGTCTGCTTGTTATTCTTAAGTGCAGAGTCACATTGTGGATTGAGTTGTAAAGAAAAAAAAGATGTCTTGTTCGATTTCTAGATTGTGTATATTTTACGGAGGTGGCCTTATCGGCTAGCCTTTGTTCATTGCATTTCGTCTAAGTTTTTATGTGTATTGTGTATGTTCATTGCTATTCTCGATATATACACAGCGGTGCGGGTAGGGCACGATCCGCAGGCTGGTCGGGTCGTGTGATTTCTAAGGAGGAAGAATGTTACACCCGTATGTTACACCGTAAGTCCGTGACATGTATAAGAGAATGTACGTGAGAATCAATACTTGGAAATTGGTACGAAAGGAAGAATTGTTTTTCCGACGGAAAATCTTCCGAGCGTCGGAAAGGAAAAATGTTCGTTGTTGAGAATTGGATTCTCAAAATGCATTATTTGAAGAGTATGGAACTTTTTAACATTATGGAAATTTATTTTTACGGATTTGGTCATGTGGGGCCCACCCGAGGAATTTTACATTTTTGTGGGGCCCACGAGGGTTACGGAATTTTTATGGACGAATGAGAGGGCGACACGTGGCACCCCCACATATGGTCTTGGACGTTTTTAGCAAGGGTAGAATGGTCATTGACCATCAAGGAAGATAAGTCTTCAAGCTTGAGATTGTTGACCAAGGTCAACTTGTCCACTTGGCTTTACATTAATTGTCTTTCATCCTAGCCCACAAGTGTATTAATCTAAGCCATCCAATGAGTTATATAAGCATACTACTAGTGCAAGACTAGTCTTGAACACTTAGAAAAA
Source organism: Przewalskia tangutica (assembly GCA_029844215.1). Taxonomy (NCBI): domain Eukaryota; kingdom Viridiplantae; phylum Streptophyta; class Magnoliopsida; order Solanales; family Solanaceae; genus Przewalskia; species Przewalskia tangutica. Next base: position 65,389,121 of record CM056729.1, read on the forward strand.
TTGAGAGAACTCTTGTGCAAGCTTAATAGCTCTCGGGTTCACTATCCTTTGCACACAAAAAAAATTGTAGTTTTGATCCATTGTTCACAAGACTTAAACCCAAGGTCCCTAAGGGTATTGTAAGGATATCTCAATAGAAAGATTGCGGAAAAACGACGTTTTCGTATTAGTCGCAAGGCGGAAACTTAAAGAGTTCTTCAACTTTGAAGTTGGAACTTGAAGATGGGTTCTTCATAGGCTTCTAAGGAGTGCTTGGAGCGGATTGGAACTTAAGGAAAGGAGCTAAGAATTTCTAAGGCGCGACTTTGAATCTTGGAAATTTTAAGGGCATATAAAGGTATAAATTTTGTCGTTTTAGTAGTTAAGACTTACTTATTGTTGTAGCTATGGATATTAGCAAGCATGAGTTATATAGTATGAAGTTTGATAAGTATATTGGCTATTGGAACCCTAATCCGAAAACTAGCATGTTTAGCCTTAAGATTACAATTCAAGTCGATTATTAGTTTAAGTCGTCGCATGTTGTATAAAGAAGGAAATTGTAGTTGTTGAAGTTGTTTATGACTATATAACATGTTAGACCTTAGAACTTGGAATTGGAAAAGGATTGGAAAAGACTTTGAATTGTTGGTTTTGTAGTTGGCCGAGAATGGCTTGGATTTTAAGCTACTTTGTATGAATTGTGGGGCGGAATTTTACACGTATTGTAAGGCGTGTAATCCCCTTTGTTTGGTTGTTGTTTTGAGCCTTAAATGTGGCGTGTTGGTTATTGTATTCGGCCTTGAAAAAGGTGGCAAAGTAAGTAGAAACAAAGGAGGTGCTGCCCGATTTTCCGTAGAATAAGAGACCGTATACTTAGTATTATTCTACGTTAGAAACTAGAAATTGATTGTCATGTTGTGACCATTATAGGTTGACAATTCTACGTATGGCGTATTCGGCTTAGCTTGTGGATTTAACCGAAAAGGTATGTGAACTATCTCCTCTTCTAGCATGATTCCTTAAGATAAAGAAAGTACGTCCTACTCCTTAAATGATCCATTCCTTGGTTGTATTTGGATTGCCTAAAAATAGAATTTGTTCTATGTACTTCCTTGATTGTACTTTGATGTTTAATTTGTAAGTTGTATAATCCAATTCCTTAGTGAAGTTTGGATTCTTAAAAGTGAAGGTATTTTACTTAAAGTACATAGAGTCTTGAAAAGGAAGTGGTGTCCAAACCTTTTGGCTAGTGCCTTAGTTCCAAAACCTAAGGGTTGTTATAATGACTTTAGGGGAGTCAAAGGAGTGATTTACTTAATTGTTTTAAAAGAGGAGAAATGACATGATTTAAGAGAAGTAACTTGTTTTAAAGGTGTGAGTTACTTGAGGTTTACAAGTAGAAGAAACTTGTTTTCTAAATATTAAGAGACTTGAAGTATTTTGAAAGTTAAGAACTTGATTTGTAAGTATGTGATACTTGGTTTTAAAGTATAAGTCTCTTGGTTATAAAAGGAATGAATATGTCTAAAACCATAAAGGGTTATAACGGCTTTATGGGAAGTTGGTTATAACGGCCTTATGGAAGGTTAGAAAGTTGTCTATTTTGATTAATGGGCATAAGTTGCCTAGATTGTGAAAATTTGAAGTTACTTGGTTTCAATATTTGAAATGAGTTTTCTAAGAGTGTAGTAGCTTACTTTGAAAATAGACACACCTTGATACTACGAGTGTTAGTATCTTGGGGTTTTACATAAAAATGAGTCTTTTGAAAAGAATGTACGTACGTAGTACTTTGGCTTGTTTAATTGAGAATTATTCTATGTGTGCCTTGATAAGTACTTTGGCTCTTTTAATTGAGAATTATTCTATGTGTGCCTTGATAAGTACTTTGGCTCGTTTAATTGAGAATTATTCTATGTGTGCCTTGATAAGTACTTTGGCTCGTTTAATTGAGAATTATTCTATGTGTGCCCTGATAAGTACTTTGGCTCGTTTAATTGAAAATTATTCTATGTGTGCCTTGATAAGTACTTTGGCTTGTTTAATTGAGAATTATTCTATGTGTGCCTTGATAAGTACTTTGGCTTGTTTAATTGAGAATTATTCTATTTGTGCCTGGATAAGTACTTTGGCTTGTTTAATTGAGAATTGCCTATGTGTGCTGGTAATAGCCGGTTTTGTTCTAGTGGTATATCATTCATTTCGGGGTCATTCCCCGGGTTTGTGGCATTTGCATATCCCGTGGATTTGTTACCCACGATGCGAGGAATACCTCATGCGAGCCCGCAAGGGCTTATGCGGGTGAAATAGTCCCATGCGGGCGGATACAGCCTATGCGAGGATGTCACGACCCATTCCGGGGCCCGTGACTGGTGTCTTACCGGGGCACCCAAGTAGTCATACATCAGAGTAATCAGCGGAATATAAAACAAGACATGAAACAGTTTATAAAATAAGACACGATTCATGAGAAAAGGTTGCCTTTGGCATATATATAAACATGGTTTAGCATTACATCTCATCTTGCATACAACATGACTGCACTTAAGGAAATATACAACTATGGCGGGACGGGGCCCGCCATACCTCGATACAAAACTATCTACAACAGGGAGATCATACCCAAAAGTAGAGCCTCCGGAGAAGATGGAGCTCCTGACACCAACGCAAAAGATCCTAAGGATGCGGATCTAGCACCTGCTTGCCTTTACCTGCGGCATGAACGCAGCCCCCCGAAGGAGGTCAGTACAACAGGTACCAAGTATGTGAAACTATAAAGTACTTAAATGAAATCAAAGTATTTAAAACCTTTTCACAAATACAATCAGTTCAATTGCACATAGTGCCACATCACAAACAACAACAGTAATAGGAAAACTGTAACAGGTCTATTCTAGGCCGCGAATGATCGAAGCAAGGCCAATCGCCCATAGTATCATTCTGCGTGCCTAGTCCTGGACTTCCGCAGTCCGCATAGGTCACACACAGACCCGCATGAGGTATTCCTCGCGACGGTAGCCAACCCCGGTACCGCTGGACTACCGCAGTCCGCATAGTCTCAATAGACCGCATAGTCCCATGGACCGCATAGGGCATCCCCCGCATCGGGCTAAACACCCGGAATGATCAATCCTGGAGCATACCGCTGCTCCGCATAGTCTCACAGACCGCATAGGCCGTATAGACCTGCATCAAGGGTGGCAAGCCCTCGGTATAATAAGTCAAGGGGATAGGTGATATAATAACAGTACAACAGACTTACCGTTTAGCAACGTAAGCACAGCAAGAATGACCCCCTTACACAGCATTTCAAGACACTAACACAGGTAGCATCATAATATGTCTACTTATCAAACAAATCTTACTACACTTAACAGAAATCAATACAAGGCTTTTATAAACAAACAAGTAAACAGTTCCTTTTTATCTTTCTTAAGTTGTTATACCTAACTTCCCATAAAGCTAGTATAACTCTTGAGCTTTTGTTTTAAAAACCAAATATTTATCTTCTGTTAAAAATGATTCAGTAGTTCTTTTGAAATGCATCAGGATTCTTATTATTCAGGCTTAAGTCAAAAGACATTGCCGTAGTTATTATTCAGGCTTAAGTCAAAAGACATTGCCGTAGTTATTATTCAGTTAACACGTATGCGTCACCGACTATATATATGTTAAAATATCATGCTTAGGAAGAATCACATACCTTCTCGGCGAAAACCTCCTGCCAAGTTGAATATGTCGCGCGCAGAGAATCAGCCTATAATAGTCACAGACATCTATCAAAGTCTAGACTACTCTGAAGGTCATTCTAAACAGAGGGTTCACAATTCTACGGAAAGTCGGGCAGCACAACCCTACCCGGTGAGCTATATAAGTCTACTGTGAAAACAGTCCTATGTGAGTACAGTTCAATTATTCTTCTTTTAAACCCTTCTACTGTGATAACAGTTCAATTCTATTCCGTAATATCCTTCTAAGTATTTAATACTTATTCTTATACTTCTACAGTATGTATTTTCTAATTATAAAAGAAGGGTAAGATTATTTACCTCTATAAGCCCAAAATTATCCGAGTATAAACGTCGCTCCTGAGCAAGGTTTAGCTCCTAATTGGTACGCTCCGATAGCTCCAAGAACCTTTAGAAGTTCCTCACAACTTCTACTAAGTACTAAGGGATTTGGGCTAGGGTATTTTGGGCATTATAACAATACTAGAAGGCAACTTTTCTACCAAGGGAGGGGGGTAGATTTCGGCTAGGCTAGGGGGGGATTATCCTCAGCTAAGCTCACCAAAGGGGGGGAAGGTGTGTTGGACGAAAAAGGCTTAAGGAAGAGGAGAGGATTTTTCAAGACTTGGAAAGATTTGTGGATGAAGAACTCTTCATCTTAAGGGGGGTATTTATAGCTCAAGCCATGGCCAACCAATGGCCAAGATGAAGACAAGTGCAAGGCAAGTGTAGGGTGAGGATTTACTACACACAAATATCCTACCAACTCCTTGACTTGTGCAAAGGCACAAAAAACGTGCCATCCTATTCCAATTCGTCCAATGGACGATTTCAAGTCCACCAATTGGAGGGTGCCAAGTGTCGCCCTCCCGTTGGTCCAAAATGTTTCGTCTCTCGGAAAAATCCGCAAAAATACTAAATGACATAGCCGGAATTTTCTCTACGAAAGCTGTGGAAACGTTTCGTCGGAAAACGATTCTTTTAGTGAGTTGTGCACAAATAAAAACGTCCAAGGCTTAAACTTTCAAGGCCAAACTTTCGTACGTACGCCCTCACGTACATACTCCGGAAATACGGGGTATAACATTCTCCCCTCCTTAGAAACATTCGTCCCGAATGTTCCTTCCCAAGACAGTTAACGGTAAAAGCTTAAACAGTTTGCAAGTGCCACACATGGCCACAATATAACACTTAATAATTACGAAAATTAAACCAGCAAGCAGGAAAGTAAGTTACCTGGAGGTGTGGGGAATAAGTGAGGGTACCTCTGCCTCATGTCCTCCTCAGCTTCCCACGTCATTTCCTCCCTAAGCTCGTTCCGCCACAGAACTTTGACTAAGCCACGTCCTTGGTCGCAGACGCCTAACCCGACGATCGACTATCGCTATGGAATCTCCTCATACGATAACCCCTCACCTGGACATCGTCAATCGGATGTACCCTAGATGGATCCCCGATACATCTCCTCAGCATAGAAACGTGAAACACCGGATGCACTGCCTCCAGATCGGACGGCAGATCCAACTCATAGGCAACCTTGCCTACCCTGCGGACAATCTGAAACGGCCCAATGTACCTTGGTGAAGTTTCTTCTTCCCGAATCTCATCACACCCTTCATGGGTGACACCTTTAGGAAAACCCAATCATGAACCTCGAACTCCAGATGCCGACGACGATGATCTGCATATGACTTCTGTCGACTCTGAGCTGTCAGCAACCTCTCCTGGATAAGCTTCACCTTATCCACTGCCTGCTGCACCAAATCTGGACCCACTAGCTGCACTTCGCCCACATCGAACCAACCTATAGGCGATCTGCACTTCCTCCCATACAAGGCCTCATAAGGCGCCATCTGAATACTGGAGTGGTAGCTATTATTGTACGCAAACTCAACTAGAGGCAAATGATCCTCCCAGCTACCCTCGGTCGATAACACGGGCTCGCAGATATCCTCAAGAGTGCGGATAGTGCGCTCGGCTGTCCGTCATGCGTGGATGGAATGCAGTACTCAGGCTCACCTGCGTCCCTAAACCTCTCTGGAAAGACCTCCAGAAGTTAGCCGTAAACTGGGCTCCTCTGTCTGATATGATCGAAATAGGGACTCCATGCAGTCTGACGATCTCTCGGATGTAAAGTCTGGCATAATCCTCAGCCGAGAAAGTCGTCCTAACGGGAAGAAAGTGGGCTGATTTCGTCAGCCTGTCGACGATAACCCATATAGAATCATGTCTCCTCTGAGTGCGAGGCAATCCTGTGATGAAGTCCATGTTGATCACCTCCCACTTCTAGGTCGGGATCTCTATCGTGCAGTAACAAACCACCGTGCCTCCGTGCTCTACCTTCACCTGCTGACAACACGGGCACTGAGCTACGAACTCTGCAACGTCTCTCTTCAAGCCATCCCACCAATACACAGATCTAAGGTCGTGGTACATCTTGGTCGACCCCGGATGGATAGAGTAACGCGCGCTGTGTGCTTCCCCAAGAACCTGCTGCCGAAGTCTCAAACATCCGGAACACACAACTGCCCTCAAACCTTAGCACCCCATCGTGCTACCTCAGGACCGCTTGCCCTCACGAAGAGTCAGATCACGATAACGTGTCAAAATCGATCCTCAAGCTGTTGCCTCTTCACCTCGCCGATGATGGAAGACTCGGCAACCTCACGAACTCTAACCCCGCGCTATCGGAATCAATCAAACGGACACCAAGGCTCGCTAATCGATGCAAATCACGAACCATGTCCTCCTCATTGTGCACATCCGATAAGCTCCCATCGACCTACGACTAAGAGCATCCGCCACAACATGGCCTTCCCGGGTGGTACAGATATCAACATCATAATCCTTGGCGGCTCTAACCACCGCCTCTGCGTAAGTTCGGCTCTCTCTGGTGAAGATATCTTTGGAGGCTCTTGTGGTGCGTATAAATATCCACGTGAACCCCATACAAATAGTGCCTCCAGGATCTTGGCGTGAATCACACCGCAACTCAAATCATGGGTGGGGTAGTTCCTCTCGTGTTTCTTCACCGTCGGGATGATACGCTATAACCTTTCCTGCTGCATCAACACACATCCCAACCCGATGCACGACGCACAATACACAACATAACCGTCTCGACCCTCGGAAGAGTAAGAACGGGGCGGTCGTCGATCTCTCTTTCAAGAATCGAAACCACCTCCAAGCATCACCATCAAACTTGGCGCCTTCCGAGTCGGCTAGTCAATGGTGCGAGAGATAGAAGCAAACTTCTCTGAACGCCGATAATATCTGCAAGGCCCAGAAAATTGCGAACCTCTGCCGGAGTAGTAGGTCTAGGCCAAGTTCGATCGCCTCGATCTTGGCGTATCACTCGAATGCCATCGGCCCGGCAATATGCCCCGGAAAAGCCACCAAGTCAGCAAAACTCACATTTGGAAAACTTGGCGTACAACTGGCTGGTCGGAGAACTGTCGGCCTGATACCCAAATGCTCGCGCATGCTCACCTCTGGCGAGAATAAACCAAGATATCATCAATGAACACTATCACAAACGTGTCCAAAAATGGTTTGAACACTCGGTTCATCAAATCCATGAATCTCACGAGCATTGGTCAACCCAAAAGACATGACCACTGAACTCATAATGCCCGTCGGGTCGGAATGCGATCTAGGGACATCCACCTCTCGACTCGCACTGATGATAGCGACGCAGATCAATCTTGGAGAAACATCTCGCGCCACTGGCGGTCGAACAAATCATCAATCACGGGAAGGGTATCTGTTCTTAATGGTCACCTTGTTCACCGTCAGATCAACACACATGCGCGGCGTCGCCCTTCTTCTTCACGAACAATACCGGCGCTCCCGGGAGAAACACTAGGCCCGATGAAGCCGCTTCTCCAAAGAAATCTCTCGGTGGTCCTTCACTCTCTCAACTCGGCGGTGCCATTACGTATGGCGGAATGGAAATAGGCGAGTATCGCGCAAAGACATCTATACAAAACTCGATCTCCTCTCGGAGGATACGGAGGTCGTGCTGAAACACGTCGGGAACTCTCGACCACTGGAATCGACGGAAAATCTGGTACGCGGCCTTGATTATCAAACACGAACGAGATGGTAGATATACCGCCAGACCATCTTCCTAGCCTTGAGGTAGGAAATAAACCTACCCTCGGCGATACCGTGCTCCTCCCACTCAACAACCGCCCTCAGAAACCTGGAACATACTACTCTCTGCGGTCTACATTGGCGTAGCAGAAGCTAGCCAATCCATCCCCATGATCACGTCGAAGTCAATCATCTCCAACTCTATCAAGTCGGCTAGGGTCGACGTAAATGGTCACAGACAAGTTCTATATACCCGCCGAGCTACCACCGAATCACCCATGGCGTAGCTACCTCAAAAGCGGTCTATGGACTCGGGCTCTATCCCTATCCTACTAGCAACAAGGGAGATATATAGGGCAGTAGAACCGGATCTATCAAGGCATACACATCAAACCCGTAAATGATAAGGTACACGTGGCGACATCGGTGAGGCCTCCGATCTGTCGGTACCGACAAAGCATAAATGCGGTTCGAGGACCGCTAGAATCGACTGCGCCACGACCTCTGCCGCGACCCGCTGGTCCATGAGTACCTTGCCTCCGGCGAGTAATCGCTGTCGAGGATGAAGAAGCGGCAATGCACTCGTAGGCCGAGCCTACCACCGCATCGCCCGGTCGGACAAACTCGCGAAATGACCTGCTGGCCACAAGTATAGCAAGCTCCTGAGTACGCCCCGAATGGTATCTACCACAACGGGCACACCGAGCGGACTCGAGCGGTTAGCACCGCTACCCGAAATCAAGTCCGGGCCCCGACATGCCCCGATCGCTCTGGCCGTACCAAAAATGATGTAGAGCGCTCTGCGCCGTGTGGTGCAAATCCGACTTCACGATGCGCCACCACGAGAACCACATAAAGAACCGGCCGTCTTGGCCTTATTCTGCTTCTGATATCGCTCTACCCGTGTCTCTACGCCTCGCATCCTAGTGCATGAGCTCGCATACTGTAATGTCCATGCACGGTGAAGGGACACACTCGCACAAGACTCGGCCATGTAATCATCTAGCCCAGTGACATAGCAATGCACCCGGTCCTCCATATCTGCTACCAGTGCAGGGACATATCGAGCCAAAGAATCAAACTCGACATTGTACTCCCTAATCAAGGCCCTCCTGCCTCAAAGAACAAGAATCTATCACTCGTTCTCCTCATCTGCGGAGGCAAGAAGTGTGTGAGAAAAGCCTCCAAAACTCATCCCATATCACTGGAGTGCATGCTCTCCCGAAAGCTCCCACGATCAAACCAATCGATCGCAGTATCACGCGGCGATGCGAACCGAATGTCACGCACCCGCCTCGAAGCCTTGATCACCCGCATGATCCTTCAGAATCGACGGATGAACTCCTGCGGATCATCCTCCGCCTCGACCGTAAAACTCGGCGGCTACAACTAAGGAAATCCCGTAGCCTCAAACCGCTCGCCTGGTGCACTACATGTGCCGCTGAATCGAATCTGCGTCCCACTGCCCTCGTTCGCCACAATCCGAGCAAATAATCGCCATCTCTGCACTTATCTCTCTCGCTCCAGCCGTGGACCGAGGTACGGCATCGCGGTCTCGCTGGGCCGGGCGGCGTCATGGAACTCGCCGTCTCGGGTATAGATCGGGCCCGAGCCTCGTGACTCGGGTGTCTCGCTGCCTCTGCGCTTGCCCTTCGCCAGGTCGCCTTACGTGGAGGCATAACTGTTACAGGAAAGGAATACGTTAGAGGGGTCCAACCTATAACACAGCTCTAAGGCACGATCTCAGAGTGAGAAGAATGGAAACCAATCCTAAATATCCTATAGCCTCCTGATTATTGGTGTGGTGCACAACACACCGATAATCAAGACTCTACTAGATACGGTCTGTAGACACTTTCCGAGGATTAACTGCTCTGATACCACTTTTGTCACGACCCATTCCGGGGCCCGTGACTGGTGCCTTACCGGGGCACCCAAGTAGTCATACATCAGAGTAATCAGCGGAATATAAAACAAGACATGAAACAGTTTATAAAATAAGACACAGTAAAAGGTTGCCTTTCGGCATATATATAAACATGGTTTAGCAGTTACATCCCATACTGTACAACATGACTACAGACCTCTAAGGAAATATACAACTATGGAGGGACAGGGCCCCGCCATACCCTGACTGTACAAAACTATCTACAACAGGGAGATCATACCCAAAAGTAGAGCCTCCGGAGAAGATGGAGCTCCTGACACCAACGCAAAAGATCCTAAGGATGCGGATCTAGCACCTGCTTGCCTTTACCTGTGGCATGAACGCAGCCCCCCGAAGGAGGTCAGTACAACAGGTACCAAGTATGTGAAACTATAAAGTACTTAAATGAAATCAAAGTATTTAAAACCTTTTCACAAATACAATCAGTTCAATTGCACATAGTGCCACATCACAAACAACAACAGTAATAGGAAAACTGTAACAGGTCTATTCTAGGCCGCGAATGATCGAAGCAAGGCCAATCGCCCATAGTATCATTCTGCGTGCCTAGTCCTAGACTTCCGCACCGCATAGTCACACATGCACCGCATGAGGTATTCTCGACGGGGTAGCCAACCCTGCAGACTACCGACTCCCGCATCGCATAGTCTCAATAGACCGCGTAGTCCCATGGACCGCATAGCATCCCGCGTGACGGGCTAAACACCCGAATGATCAATCACGAGCATACCGCTGCTCCGCATAGTCTCACAGACCGCATAGCCGTATAGACTGCATCAAGGGTGGCAAGCCCTGTATAATAAGTCGAGGATAGGTGATATAATAACAGTACAACAGACTTACCGTTTAGCAACGTAAGCACAGCAAGAATGACCCCCTTACACAGCATTTCAAGACACTAACACAGGTAGCATCATAATATGTCTACTTATCAAACAAATCTTACTACACTTAAAGAAATCAATACAAGGCTTTTATAAACAAACAAGTAAACAGTTCATTTTTATCTTTCTTAAGTTGTTATACCTAACTTCCCATAAAGCTAGTATAACTCTTGAGCTTTTGTTTTAAAAACCAAATATTTATCTTCGTTAAAAATGATTCGATAGTTCTTTTGAAATGCATCGATTCTTATTATTCAGCTTAAGTCAAAAGACATTGCCGTAGTTATTATTCAGCTTAAGTCAAAAGACATTGCCGTAGTTATTATTCGATTAACACATGTACGCCTACCGCACTATATATATGTTAAAATATCACGCTTAGGAAGAATCACATACCTTCTCGCGAAAACCTCCCGCCAAGTTGAATATGTCGCGCAGAGAATCAAATTTATAATAGTCACAGACATCTATCAAAGTCTAGACTACTCTGAAGGTCATTCTAAACAGAGGGTTCACAATTCTACGGAAAGTCGGGCAGCACAACCCTACCCGGTGAGCTATATAAGTCTACTGTGAAAACAGTCCTATGTGAGTACAGTTCAATTATTCTTCTTTTAAACCCTTCTACTGTGATAACAGTTCAATTCTATTCCGTAATATCCTTCTAAGTATTTAATACTTATTCTTATACTTCTACAGTATGTATTTTCTAATTATAAAAGAAGGGTAAGATTATTTACCTCTATAAGCCCAAAATTATCCGAGTATAAACGTCGCTCCTGAGCAAGGTTTAGCTCCTAATTGGTACGCTCCGATAGCTCCAAGAACCTTTAGAAGTTCCTCACAACTTCTACTAAGTACTAAGGGATTTGGGCTAGGGTATTTTGGGCATTATAACAATACTAGAAGGCAACTTTTCTACCAAGGGAGGGGGGGTAGATTTCGGCTAGGCTAGGGGGGGATTAGCCTCGGCTAAGCTCACCAAAGGGGGGGAAGGTGTGTTGGACGAAAAAGGCTTAAGGAAGAGGAGAGGATTTTTCAAGACTTGGAAAGATTTGTGGATGAAGAACTCTTCATCTTAAGGGGGGTATTTATAGCTCAAGCCATGGCCAACCAATGGCCAAGATGAAGACAAGTGCAAGGCAAGTGTAGGGTGAGGATTTACTACACACAAATATCCTACCAACTCCTTGACTTGTGCAAAGGCACAAAAAACGTGCCATCCTATTCCAATTCGTCCAATGGACGATTTCAAGTCCACCAATTGGAGGGTGCCAAGTGTCGCCCTCCCGTTGGTCCAAAATGTTTCGTCTCTCGGAAAAATCCGCAAAAATACTAAATGACATAGCCGGAATTTTCTCTACGAAAGTTGTGGAAACGTTTCGTCGGAAAACGATTCTTTTAGTGAGTTGTGCACAAATAAAAACGTCCAAGGCTTAAAATTTCAAGGCCAACCAGACGACGCCTCACGCATATTACTCCAAATACGGGGTATAACAGAGGAATACCTCATGCGAGTCCGTAAGGGCTTATGCGGGTGAAATAGTCCCATGCGAGGAATACCTCATGCGGGTCCACGCGACCTATGCGGGTGAAATAGTCCCAGGTATAGGATTGCTTAATGATATCGCGCGGTGGTCCCGCTTGATCGTGAGCTTCCTATTTTATATTGTAAGTGTACTTTTGATTACTCTCATTGTTAGTAAGGCACTGTGTACTGTTATTTGAGTAGTGACTTTGAGGGCATGCGTCCCTGACTTGATATGACTGCTTATGTATTGTGTACTGTAAGTTGGCTATCATACATGTCTCCTGTTTTGTTTAGACTGTTATGATTTCATTACGCATTTCATCGCTTCACATACTTGGTACATTCTTCGTCTCGACCTCCTTCGGCCGCGTCATGCCGCAGTTTAGGTACTGTTTGGTGATCGGCAGTGTAGGACCGCCGTAGTTTTGGATAGCTCCTTCTGTTCGAGTTTATCTTTTGGTATAAGTTCTTTCAGTACAGGCTTTTGTACAATTATGGGTACGGCGGGGCCTTGTCCCGTCATAGTTCAGTATAACTCTTAGAGGTCTGTATTCATATGTGGGATTGGACTCATGTACGGTGTAGTGTCTTTTGTTATGTATATTATATGGCAGCCTTGTCGGCTTTGCCCTTGCACGTATGTTGGTCTTAAAAAAAAAGAGGTGTTATTTAAATTCGCGAGATACTTGTATCATAGGTAGAAGGGTGCCCGGTAGGGCACCATCCACGCCCGGTTCGGGCGTGACAGTGGTATCAAAGCAAATACCCTGAATGTTTCTGACCGTGTCTAGTAGAGTCTTGATTATCGGTGTGTTGCGCGCCACACCCATAAACAGGAGGCTACAAGACATTTAGGAGTTGGTTTCTATTCTTCTCACTCTGAGATCGTGCCCTAGAGCTGTGTTAGTAAGATAATTCCTCTCTGATGTAATTTTGTGTTACATTTATGCCTCCAAGGAGGGCAACAGTCGCCCAGAAGGGCAAAAGAGTAGCAGGAGCTACTAGTCAGACTCAGAGAGTTGATAGGGCTTATGCCCAGGGTATACCGGATGTTGTGCCGCATGAAGTTCTTCTCACGCAGTTTTGAGGCCCCAAAGCACGAGCCTCCGTTTCGATTAGGAGAAGACTATAGGTCATGAGGAAGCGATTGTGTTATTGACCAAAATAGCGGTGCTCGGTTCATCAACAGAGGTTATTCGGCGATGCACAGTGTACAGAGGGTAGAGGGCCAACGCGGAGATCAGCGTAAGAGGGCTAGACCGGTTGGTTATCCCGGTGAGTTTTTGGATGAGCAGCCTCAGCAGCGAGTGAGATATTCGTCCCAGCCTACCCAGTACATACCCCCGCAGCTCACAGGTGGGATATTGGACTCCACAAGGTATTTAGGAGCCGGTCCAAGCTCCAGGGGTCGAGGTTCTCAGAGGAGCAGAGGATTTTCTCAGTCGAGGCCACTTTTTCCTCAGTGTTTCAGATGTAGTAAGCGTCATTTGGGGAAATGCCGTTATGGCACAAGTGCTTGTTTTTATTGTGGCCGTCCGGGCCATATTCTGAGGGTATGTCCTTTTAGAAGGAGCACCGGTGAGGTGGCTCAGCCTATGAGGCCGGTAGTTGGTTCCCTTTCCTCCACAGCTGTGCGTCCCCCAGGGCAGGGTGTTCAGATGTCAGCCAGCCGTGGTAGAGGTCAGGGTGGAGTTTATAGTTCTGGCGGTCCTTCGAACCACAGAGCTGACGTGACTACGGGACAGGATCAGGAGGCGACATCGCATGGGGTTACAGGTATATCTCGATTCTTTTGAATCATACGTGCATTGTTAGATTCAGATTTTGCCCTAGCGTATATGTTTTCCCTGTGTTACTAGCAGTTGTAAGTGATAGTACCCCCAGAGGTAGGAATACTTTGATTAGTAAGGTGAAAAGTTAAGAATGTTGACAAGAATGATAAAGTGAACTGAGACTAAAGTTGTGTAGAGTTCACAAGTTGTAATTACCCCGTAGCAGTGTAAGACCAATAGGGAAGATTGTACAGTAGAAATACTTTGGCTTATGTGACGAACCTCTAGTGAATGGGAGGATAGGGTGAGAAGTACCTTGAGATAAGAGAAAGATTTATTTCAGACTAAGAATGAAAAGTTAAGTGTGACGATGGGTCGGGTTATGGACTCATTTCGGGTCAACCGGTAGTATGGATTGGGGTGATGTCAGTTAGAAATGGTCCCGTTATGTGATAGGGTCCCGAGGATGCAAGGCCCAATTTTAGTTAATCGTTGTACGAGTTCGTGGATGCGTTCCACCGGAACTAGGTCGTAAGGACCGAGAAAAGCCTTAGCGGAAATTCAAGTAACATAATGGCCAAGTTTGGATAGTAATCCAAGGATTGGGGAACAGAATCAATATTTGAAATTTTGTACGTATGCTCAAATAAGTTTGGAAGTACGAGAAAGTATGACAAGTAAGGAAAGAAAGGAACCTCTAAGGATCCCGAGTTTGAGAAGACTGTAACCTTCGAGTTTTGTGAGAAGGGGTCGCGGACGGAAGGTCCATTGATATGTTTACGTATGTTGTGGTGGCCGTGTGTGGCATCGTTGGTCTTGTGCAGTTTTGATTGATAGGCATAATATAGAATTTATGCCGGAGTTTGTATAGCTTGGCAACCGACTAAGAACATTCGGGGACGAATGTTTCTAAGGGGGGAAGAATGTTACACCCCGTAAGTCCAGGACATGTATAAGAGAATGTACGTAAGGAATCAAGACTTGGAAATTGGTACGAAAGGAAGAATTGTTTTTCCGACGGAAAATCTTCCGAGCGTCGGAAAGGAAAAATGTTCGTTGTTGAGAATTGGATTCTCAAAATGCATTATTTGAAGAGTATGGAACTTTTTAACATTATGGAAATTTATTTTTACGGATTTGGTCATGTGGGGCCCACCCGAGGAATTTTACATTTTTGTGGGGCCCACGAGGGTTACGGAATTTTTATGGACGAATGAGAGGGCGACACGTGGCACCCCCACATATGGTCTTGGACGTTTTTAGCAAGGGTAGAATGGTCATTGACCATCAAGGAAGATAAGTCTTCAAGCTTGAGATTGTTGACCAAGGTCAACTTGTCCACTTGGCTTTACATTAATTGTCTTTCATCCTAGCCCACAAGTGTATTAATCTAAGCCATCCAATGAGTTATATAAGCATACTACTAGTGCAAGACTAGTCTTGAACACTTAGAAAAATTGAGAGAACTCTTGTGCAAGCTTAATAGCTCTCGGGTTCACTATCCTTTGCACACAAAAAAAATTGTAGTTTTGATCCATTGTTCACAAGACTTAAACCCAAGGTCCCTAAGGGTATTGTAAGGATATCTCAATAGAAAGATTGCGGAAAAACGACGTTTTCGTATTAGTCGCAAGGCGGAAACTTAAGGAGTTCTTCAACTTTGAAGTTGGAACTTGAAGATGGGTTCTTCATAGGCTTCTAAGGAGTGCTTGGAGCGGATTGAAACTTAAGGAAAGGAGCTAAGAATTTCTAAGGCGCGACTTTGAATCTTGGAAATTTTAAGGGCATATAAAGGTATAAATTTTGTCGTTTTAGTAGTTAAGACTTACTTATTGTTGTAGCTATGGATATTAGCAAGCATGAGTTATATAGTATGAAGTTTGATAAGTATATTGGCTATTGGAACCCTAATCCGAAAACTAGCATGTTTAGCCTTAAGATTACAATTCAAGTCGATTATTAGTTTAAGTCGTCGCATGTTGTATAAAGAAGGAAATTGTAGTTGTTGAAGTTGTTTATGACTATATAACATGTTAGACCTTAGAACTTGGAATTGGAAAAGGATTGGAAAAGACTTTGAATTGTTGGTTTTGTAGTTGGCCGAGAATGGCTTGGATTTTAAGCTACTTGGTATGAATTGTGGGGCGGAATTTTACACGTATTGTAAGGCGTGTAATCCCCTTTGTTTGGTTGTTGTTTTGATCCTTAAATGTGGCGTGTTGGTTATTGTATTCGTCCTTGAAAAAGGTGGCAAAGTAAGTAGAAACAAAGGAGGTGCTGCCCGATTTTCCGTAGAATAAGAGACCGTATACTTAGTATTATTCTACGTTAGAAACTAGAAATTGATTGTCATGTTGTGACCATTATAGGTTGACAATTCTACGTATGTCGTATTCGGCTTAGCTTGTGGATTTAGCCGAAAAGGTATGTGAACTATCTCCTCTTCTAGCATGATTCCTTAAGATAAAGAAAGTACGTCCTACTCCTTAAATGATCCATTCCTTGGTTGTATTTGGATTGCCTAAAAATAGAATTTGTTCTATGTACTTCCTTGATTGTACTTTTATGTTTAATTTGTAAGTTGTATAATCCAATTCCTTAGTGAAGTTTGGATTCTTAAAAGTGAAGGTATTTTACTTAAAGTACATAGAGTCTTGAAAAAGAAGTGGTGTCCAAACCTTTTGGCTAGTGCCTTAGTTCCAAAACCTAAGGGTTGTTATAATGACTTTAGGGGAGTCAAAGGAGTGATTTACTTAATTGTTTTAAAAGAGGAGAAATGACATGATTTAAGAGAAGTAACTTGTTTTAAAGGTGTGAGTTACTTGAGGTTTATGATCGGTGTATTTTATATACACCTTTTGAGTCAGTTTTAGTTAGTCTTTTGTCCCGTTTTGCACATATAAATGTCGTATTAGGATAGTTTTTCTTTCTTTTGAGTCAAAGTGGTTAAAATGGCCAAATGGCGGAAAAGGAGCAAAAAGAGGGCAAAAGAGGATATGCCAGAGGTGGAAACAGAGAAAGTGGCGAACGAGGGTAAAATCCAGACACCAAGGCGCCTCGCTGCTGCGAGGTCAGCGCGCCACTATTCGTAGAGAGGCTGCAGAAGACTGGGCACGCGGCGCCTCGCATGCCAGATGCAGGCCGCGGCGCCTAAACATCCGAGGAGCTACAGAAGATGCAGCGGCGCGCCTCGCATGCCAGAGATATCGGCCGCGCGCCAAAACACCCCACGGACAGAATTTCCCGCGCGGGCGCTGTCTGCAGGCCGCGCGCCGACGCGGAAAAATTAGGTCTTTGACGAAATTGGGCCAGCTCAAGGAAAAGAGGAGGCGGTTTCACCTATAAAAGGAGAACCCTAGGCGCTGAGGGTTCCTTCTTGCACAACACAAGATTTTGCTTGGAGATTGGATACCATTAGTTGAGTAATTTCTTTTCCCTTTCTTGTTCTTTATTTCTATTTTGTATGATGAACATGGAATTAGTTCTTGTCATGTCAATGACTAGGAACTAATTCTCTTATAGGGCTTTCCATGTTGAATTGTTAGAAACTTATGTTATAAATTAATGCGCTTATGGTTATTTTTCTTATTGTGAGATCTATCCAATAATTGAGTTGAATTCTTGGTAATTAATTGACAACTAATTATCACTATATGATTTCTAATCGATTCGAAAGTGGGGATTGTGAATATCTTTGTAAGTTGGGTAGACATTCTTGGATTGGGGATGAAAATACCTCAATTATTTATGTAAGCGTTGATGAGAGGCTTAACAACCCTAATTTTGCGCATTGTGCGCGATCAACTAGGTTTTTGTTCTTAATCCTCCTATAAAGTTATCCTTATCACCAAAGGTAGGTAAGGTGCGATCTGAGTTGAGTGTTTATATAACCTAACGGGAGTATAAAACGATTTCGTAAACCTGCTTTCTCCAAACGAAGAATACCATAAGTTAATGCATTAGTAAGTAGCATAAGCGGATAGTAAGGATACATGGAAGCCCTATTCTCATCACCACTGAAGTAATTCTTTATATTTAACTAGCTTGCATAATTCTTAGTTATAAACAACAAATCAATTATCTATTCACCAAATAGATACTAGAAAATAGATAGTTGGTAATTGAACCCTAATCCTTGTGGACGATATTTGGTCTTCTCAAGACTATACTACTTGTCACGATAACGTGCACTTGCGTTTAAAGTGTGTGCATCTTACCGCGCATCAAGTTTTTGGCGCCATTGCCGGGGATTAGGCATAGTTCGATATCAAATTTGTCTATTTTTAATTTCTAATTTGGTTTTTATTTTTATTTTTAATTTTTACGTTTTTATTTATATTTTCGAAAAGTTCGAGGTGCCGTGATTCTTTGTTGGTTTTGATTTATCTCAGGAATTTTTTAGATATGGATTTTTACTGTCAATATGACAGAGAACCAACCATAAAGGAAGAGAGGGAGGAATTAAGAGAAACTATACTCAGTCTCACGAGGTACCAAAATCAGTTCATAGACGAAACAAAAATGGCCATGCAGAAGTTGGAAACGCAAATAGCAGAGCTCGCGATCATATTCAACAGCGAAACACATGAAGAGCAATCTGCACCTGGGGTAGGCAATGAGGAAACACAATGTCAGGCAATTGACCTGAAGGATGCCGAATCAGGGGAGATAGAGAGTTCGCAGCAGCAGCGCCGCGACGCCGATGGCGTGGCCGCGCCAAGATTCTCGAGACAACGCAGAGACATCGAAGGCGTTCCGCATCCGAGGCGATCAGAAAGCGAGCACCGCGCGCCTAAGATTAGGCCGCGCGCCGAACCGAGAAATCGACCACCGTGGCAACCGCACCCCAGGTGATGATACCATATCCTCAGAAATTAAAAACATGCACCCTTGACAAGCAATTCTCCAGATTCGTGGAGGTCCTCAAACAATTGCAACTCAATATCCCGTTTGCTGAAGCATTAGAACAAATGCCGAGCTACGTCAAGTTCATGAAGGATGTGCTTAGCAAAAAGAGGAGGATAGAGGATTACGAAACAGTGATGTTGACTGAGGAATGTAGTGCCATCTTACAGAGACAACTACCTCAGAAGTTACAAGACCCTGGGAGCTTTACCATCCCATGTACTATTGGGAAGTTTGAATGTCAGAAGGCACTGTGCGACCTAGGAGCAGGCATAAATCTGATGCCCTATCTAGTTTTCTGCAAACTAGAAATGGGAGAAATCAGACCTACAAACATCACCTTGCAGTTAGCTGACCGCTCAATTGTTCATCCGAGAGGAGTCATCGAAGATGTTTTAGTAAAGGTGGACAAGTTCATCTTCCCCGCCGACTTCGTTATCTTAGACATACAAGATAACGATGGAATCCCCATCATACTTGGCAGACCCCTCTTAGCCACAGGACAGGCGCTCATTGATGTTCACAAAGGGGAGTTGAAGCTTCGAGTAGACGAAGAAGATGTGATTTTGTCACGACCCGATCCCGGGCCCGTGACTGGTGCCTTACCCCGGGCACCCTAGTGATACAACATCAGAGAAAACCAGCGGAAAATAAAACTTAAACAAGAAACAAGATATATGATCATAAACAAAGCAACCAAACGGTTACCTTCCAATAAAATATATATAAACAACTCTTTCAAAACGAACGTTTAATCCTTTTACAAACCCCGCCCACAACAAGATTACATACCTCTAAGAGTTTTTATACAACATGACGACGTGGCCCGCCATACCCCACGAATGTACAAGAACCTACAACCTGTGGTAACATACCAAAAGATAAGCCTCCGAGAATGGAGCTTCCTAACGCCGAATCGTGATCCTAAGAGCGAGGATCAACTACCGATGTACTCCTACCGCATGAACGCAGCCCCAAGGAGGTCGATAACAGTACCAAGTATGTGAAATCAAAATATCGCAGCTTAAATCATACAACATATAAAGCGGAGACATGTATGATAACAAAAATACAAAGACGCAACATAAAAGTTAGCCAAGTCGTGACTCACGCCCTCAACGTCATCACTCAATATAACTATGGGTCTCACGCCCACAACATCCATCATGTTCGCATCCTGGCCGCATGCCCCGACTCGTCGGTGTAGACATGTCCATGATGCAACAATAATAACAATGCCGCATGACCACATGCCCCGAATTCGGTGTAGACATGTCCATGTAACATCAACAACAATATATCGTGATCAACCCCGCCGCACGCCACACGCCCGGAGTCTCAGACGGTGTAGACATGTTCATGTAACCACAATAACAATATATCGTAATCAACCCCGCCGCACGCCACATGCCCTGCACTCAGACGGTGTAGACATGTCCATGTAACATCAACAACAATATACCGCACAACCAGGCTATCACAAACAAGCTCAAGCAAATTACCATACTTCTAGACTTTTATAAAAGATCCACTCTTTCTCAAGAAGTCACACAATACCCGCAGTATAAAAATAGAGTGACTATCTTTTTTTTAAGTAAACCAAAATACTTCCCTTTGTAAAATCAAGTAACAACATTATTTTCCAAACGTTCAAGTTTGCCTAATTTCAAATGCTCAAGTTTCTCATTTTAGAAAGGTTTCATAACTCATAGTCTTAATCCCTTTTAAAACAATTGAGTAACATATGTCTTATGTGTGAGTCGTTTATTCTTGTTTCATATCAATCTTGTTACCGCAGCCATGATCTAGGAAATGTAATATCATTTTGTCTCATCTTAGCTTCTATGCAGATGGAGGTTTCTACTGGTTACATTAATTATTCAATACATTTCCCTTTATTAGCGCTGCAGTGGTTTGTCGATACTCATTCCGATTCAAATCAAGAAACATTATTCTTTTAAAACCAAGTACTCATTACTCGCGAATGAGGTTTTACAACATTTTTAACAAAATATTAATTATCAAGAAAAACAAGTTAAGTCTCTTATCTTTCAAGATCAAGTCTCTTAACTTCTACAATCAATAAACCATTCTTTTATCTGCTTAAGCCGTTATACCTAACTTCCCATAAAGCTAGTATAACTCTTAAGCTTTCAAAACCAAGTGTTACTCTCCTTTCAAAAAAGCTCTTAATATTCGGGCTTAAGTCAAAAGACATTGCCGCATAGCCACGCTCGCTAACACACGTCGCTCACCGTACTATATATATATATTTTATTCAGGCTTAAGTCAAAAGACATTGCCGTACAGCTACGTTCAGTTAACACACGTACGTCTACCGTACTATATATATATATACCTTTAAAACATCATGCTCAAGAGTATAGGAAGAATCACATACCTCGCGACGATTATCGACTATTAGCAAAACGCTCCACGGCTATAATCCGGCTAGCCTTGCCCACCTTTTCAAGTAGCACATTCAACCTAAAAAGGTTATACCAGTCTATCAAAGTCTAGACTACTCTGCGGTAAATTGGGCAGCACTTCTCTACCCGTCAAATTTACAAGTTCATCAGAATACAAATCTATGTAAGTACAGTTCAAATCCCTTCTTATATATCTTCCTTGTATATATACTTATACTTAATTCTTATACTTAATTCTTATACTTCAACAGTATGAAAACTCTTATTACAAAAGAAGGTCAAGAATATTTACTTCGATAAGCCCAAAATTATCCAAGTATATAAGTCGCTCCTGAGCAACGTTTAGCTCGACTCCATGCGTCCAACCCGCTCCAAACAACCCTTAGAAGTTTCCAACAACTTCTACCTAGCACTTCAACCGACGATGAAGATTTTCCTTGTGGTTTCGTTTTGAGACAAAAGGTAGTATTTCCTGCTCTACGTATAGAGGTAACTTTTGGAATACTACAAGGTATAAGGCTAAGGTATTTAGGCATTATAACAATACTTGGAGAGTATTTCTACCAAGAGGGGTGTATTATACGAAACAACTAGGCTAGTGGGTACCCTCTGCCAGACACTATAAAGGGAGGGAGGCCTCGCCAAAGCTTCTCAAAGGGGGACCTCTTGGGCGAGAACACAACACAAGAGGGGAGGGAGGATTTCAAGACTTAGTGAAATTTAGGATGAAGAAGTCTTCCACAAGGGAGGGGTATTTATAGGGAAACCAATGGCCTTGATCAAGCCAAGTGCAAGGCAAGTGTAAGGCCAAGATCAAGCCAAGTGCACCCTAACCCTACACCCCAAAACAAGGCACAAAACAAGGCACCAAACATGGCACAAAGTAAGGCACAAAACAAGGCCAAAACAAGGCACCAATCGGCCAAGGCCAAACCGCCCCTTAGGCGTCCACTTGAGGGTGACAAGTGTCACCCTCTCGTTGGTCCAAAATGTTTCGTCTCCCGGAAAAATCCGCAAAAATCGCAAATGACATAGCCGGAATTTTCCCTTCGCAAGTTCTGTAAAACGTTTCGCCGAAAAACGATTCTAATCGGGTGTTGTGCACAAATTTCGAACCTATGCCAAACTTTAAGTCTCAAATTGTCGTGACGACGCCCCACGTACATACTCTGGAAATACGGGGTATAACATTCTCCCCTCCTTAGAAACATTCGTCCCGAATGTTCCTTCTCAAGACGGATATCGATGAAGTTCCTCTAACAAGTTGCCAATGCCACAGCTTGGCCACGAAATAACACACGTTCTCTTCCTTCCTTACTCGTCGTGCCCCCTTTGAACATTTGAACTCTCCCAGTATACGTACCATACTTGATTATCGCCCGCTTCAAAGCGTGGAGTCACTACCTCCAAACTTGGTCATCTTACTAGCTTCACTTTCCGCCAAGGCCATTCCCGGCCTTCACGAACCGATTCTGGTCGAACGCATCCACGAAATCATAAAATGGTTAACTAAACTTGGGCCTAGCATCCTCGTGACCCTACCACCTGGCGGGACCACCTCGAACTGACCCCACCACAAACCGGGCTGCGGGTTGACCCGCGAATGGTCCTCAACCCGACCCCACAACCGCGCCACACTCTTGTTCCCCGATCCGGAACAATCTTACCTATTCAAGTCATGAAAGCTACCACTTCCATTTTACACAACCCAAGGAATTCCCACAATAACTCCACGTATACTACGTGACTCGATAAAGGTCAAACATAAAATAAATCTTTTACACAAGACGACCTTACCTCTAAGGTCTCAATCGTGAAATAGTCTAAGGTTCACACTTACCATGCCCCAGTGCTTACCCTTCTACACTAACGGGTTTCTAAATCACATTTTAGCACAAAGCTATCCGAACATAACACTAAACACATCAAGATACAAAACTCTAGAGGGTTAAGGATATACTGTCTCTACCGCTTTTCTAATCACACCCCACTGCAGGCGCATAGCTAGCGAAGGTGATGAACCACCATCGATCCTGAAGGTGAGTCGTAACATCCGTGCTACCCTTGGTCGGACAGCCTCGCAAATGGCCCTCGCTGGCCGCAAAATAACAAGCTCCTTGGCACCACGACACTCCCGAAACGCGTCTACCACATCGACCACACCGAGGTAGGTGATCGCATCCGCCAACACCCTACTTCCTCGAAACTCAACCCTTAGAGCCCCACGACCGCTCCGAATACTCTGGATGCCCAAGGTTGTGGAGGACCACTCTGACCGGGCGGAGGTACAAAACTAGTTCGCCTGAGCGGTCCGCTCGAAAGTCACCAAAGGACCTCGTTGCTCGCCTCTTCTCGATTCGTCATTCCGCCGACCTCTCCGCTTCACCCTGTGCATAAGCTGCATGCGGGCAATGTCCATGCCCGGTGAAGAGCTACACCCGAGCAAGCCTCGCCAAGTAGTCATCTAACCCGTAACGTAGCGGTGTACTCGCCCTCCATATCGCCTACTCTGGGGCATACCGAGCCAATGAGTCGAACTCACATTGTACTCCGAACTTTACGCCTGCTCGCCTCAACATCAAAAATCTGCCGGTCCGAGCCCTCCTCATCCGCGAGGCAAGAAATGTGCAAGAAATGCCCGAGAACTCGTCCCAAACGGCCGGAAGTGCATTCTCTCCCGACAGCTCCCACGATCAAACGATCGATCGCGGTATCACGCACCGATGCGAACCTAAGACCACCGACTCGGTCTCCAAGCCTTGATCACTCATGATCCGTCAGAATCGCTCGGATGAACTCCTGCGGATCATCCTCGTGCCTCGACCAGAACTCGGCGGCTACATCTCGTAAAGTCCTCGTAGCCTCAAACTATCCGATCTAGGGTGAACCACCGGCGCTATCGAACCACAAGGCCCACTTATCCTCATGTTCGCCACGACACGCCAATAATCGCCAACTCCTTGTAACCCATCTCCTCCGCCTGCATCGGGATCGAGGCTCAGTCTTGTGGTCTCAGAGATCGCCACGCTCTACTCGCGACTCCTCGCCGCTTTGCCCTTCTTCGCCCGTTGCCTTGCACGGAGGCATAATCGTACAAACGAGGTGCGCCGAGAGGGTCCAACTTATAACACACTCTAAGGCACGATCTCGTAATGAGAAGAATGGAAACCAATCCTAAATGTCCTATAGCCTCCGATTATAGATGTGGTGCACAACACACCGATAATCAAGACTCTACTAGACACGATGCTCAGACACTTTCCGAGGATTAATCGCTGCGATACCACTTTTGTCACTTTGTCGCGAGCCTTGCTCCGACGACCCAACAAATGGTACCGGGCTTGCGATCCTCGAGGCATGCCCTACGCGCTTCTCGTGATGTGCCATACGGAGAGCCACTTCGGTTCTGTTCCGTGGTAGAGGCTCGCCTTTATACGCTCACTTCCGGGCGAGGTCGATAACAGTACCAAGTATGTGAATCGAAAATATCGCGATTAAATCATAATCTACATAAAGCGGGAGACATGTATGATAACAAAAATACGACGCAACATAAAAGCGGTCAAGTCGGGACTCACGCCTCAACGTCATCACTAATATAACTATGGGTCTCACGCCCACAACATCAATCATGTTCGCATCATGGCCGCGTGCCCGGAATTCTGCGGCGGTGTACATGTCCATGATGCAACAATAATAACAATGCCGCATGGCCACATGCCCCTGACTCGCCGGTGTAGACATGTCCATGTAACATCAACAACAATATCTTGGGTGATCAACCCCGCCGCACGCCACACGCCCGAATTCAGACGGTGTAGACATGTCCATGTAACCACAATAACAATATATCGGGTAATCAACCCCGCCGCAGCCACATGCCCCGAATTCTGCAGACGGTGTAGACATGTCCATGTAACATCAACAACAATATACCGCACAACCAGCTATCACAAACAAGCTCAAGCAAATTACCATACTTCTAGACTTTTATAAAAAGATCCACTCTTTCTCAAGAAGTCACACAATACCCGCAGTATAAAAATAGAGTGACTATCTTTTTAAGTAAACCAAAATACTTCCCTTTGTAAAATCAAGTAACAACATTATTTTCCAAACGTTCAAGTTTGCCTAATTTCAAATGCTCAAGTTTCTCATTTTAGAAAGGTTTCATAACTCATAGTCTTAATCCCTTTTAAAACAATTGAGTAACATATGTCTTATGTGTGAGTCGTTTATTCTTGTTTCATATCAATCTTGTTACCGCAGCCATGATCTAGGAAATGTAATATCATTTTGTCACATCTTAGCTTCTATGCAGATGGAGGTTTCTACTGGTTACATTAATTATTCAATACATTTCCCTTTATTAGCGCTGCAGTGGTTTGTCGATACTCATTCTGATTTCCAAATCAAGAAACATTATTCTTTTAAAACCAAGTACTCATTACTCGCGAATGAGGTTTTACAACATTTTTAACAAAATGTTAATTATCAAGAAAAACAAGTTAAGTCTCTTATCTTTCAAGATCAAGTCTCTTAACTTCTACAATCAATAAACCATTCTTTTATCTGCTTAAGCCGTTATACCTAACTTCCCATAAAGCTAGTATAACTCTTAAGCTTTCAAAACCAAGTGTTACTCTCCTTTCAAAAACAGTTCTTAATATTCAGGCTTAAGTCAAAAGACATTGCCGCATACCACGTTCGCTAACACACGACGTCTACCGCACTATATATATATATACCTTTAAAACATCATGCTCAAGAGTATAGGAAGAATCACATACCTCGCGACGATTATCGACTATTAGCAAAACGCCCACTCGCTTATAATCCCATTAGCCTTGCCCACCTTTCAAGTAGCACATTCAACCTAAAAGGTTATACGATCTATCAAAGTCTAGACTACTCATGTAAATTAAAGACTTCTCTACCCACAAATTTACAAGTCTCATCAGAATACACCCTATGTAAGTACAGTTCAAATCCCTTCTTATATATCTTCCTTGTATATATACTTATACTTAATTCTTATACTTAATTCTTATACTTCAACAGTATGAAAACTCTTATTACAAAAGAAGGTCAAGAATATTTACCTCGATAAGCCCAAAATTATCCAAGTATATAAGTCGCTCCTGAGCAACGTTTAGCTCCAACTCCGGGCGTTCCAACCCGCTCCAAACAACCCTTAGAAGTTTCCAACAACTTCTACCTAACACTTCAACCGACGATGAAGATTTTCCTTAGGGTTTCGTTTTGAGACAAAAGGTAGTATTTCCGGGCTCTACGTATAGAGGTAACTTTTGGAATACTACAAGGTATAAGGCTAAGGTATTTAGGGCATTATAACAATACTGAGAGTATTTCTACCAAGAGGGTGTATTATACGAAACAACTAGGCTAGGGGTACCCTGGCCAGACACTACAAAGGGGAGGGAGGCCTCTCGCCAAAGCTTCTCAAAGTGGGGACCTCGACGAGAACACAACACAAGAGGAGGGAGGATTTCAAGACTTAGTGAAATTTAGGATGAAGAAGTCTTCCACAAGGGAGGGGTATTTATAGGGAAACCAATGGCCTTGATCAAGCCAAGTGCAAGGCAAGTGTAAGGCCAAGATCAAGCCAAGTGCACCCTAACCCTACACCCCAAAACAAGGCACAAAACAAGGCACCAAACATGGCACAAAGTAAGGCACAAAACAAGGCCAAAACAAGGCACCAATCGGCCAAGGCCAAACCGCCCTTAGCGTCCACTGAGGTGACAAGTGTCACCCTCTCGTTGGTCCAAAATGTTTCGTCTCCCGGAAAAATCCACAAAAATCGCAAATGACATAGCCGGAATTTTCCCTTCGCAAGTTCTGTAAAACGTTTCGTCGAAAAACGATTCTAATCGGGTGTTGTGCACAAATTTCGAACCTATGCCAAACTTTAAGTCTCAAATTGTCGTACGTACGTCCTTACGTATATACTCTGAAAATATGGGGTATAACAGATTTTCAATGTTTTTCAAGCAGCAACTTTTCCAGCGGCCAAGGATAACTGCTCAGCCATTGATCTTAGCGAAGAAGCAGTGTCAGCCAAAGAGTTCGGATATGATGATACGCTTGAAGAAATCGCGACCACGTGGGATGATGATAGTAGAAACGATCCAGATCGATGGAGTATGCAAATTGGATGAATGCTTATGAAAAATGGGATACAAGGAAGTATGAAGAGCTTGGGCAGTATCGAAAGATCATTACCATCCACTGAAGGCTCCAGAGTTAGATTTAAAAACCATACCCAATCATCTACTATACCAATACCTAGGTGATGTAAAAACCTTACCAAATGATCATTTCATGCCACCTATCCACCAAGAGATTGACAAACCGCTAAGAGTACTAAAGAATCACAAGCGGCCATCTGATGGACATTAGCGGACATAAAAGTGGATAAGTCCATCAACGAATGCATAAGATCCGTCTAGATGAGGAAAGCAGACCATCCATCGAAGCCCAAAGGCGACTAAACCCAAACATGAAAGAGGTAGTGAGAAAGGAAATCCTAAAATGGCTCGATGCAGGAGTAATCTACCCCATATCCGACAGCATATGGGTAAGCCCAATACAAGTGGTGCCGAAAAAGGGTGGAATAACAGTGGTGACCAACGAAAGAAACGAACTCATTCCCTCGAGAACGGTCACCGGATAGAGAATTTGCATTGACTATCGCAAGTTGAATAAAGCAACTAGAAAAGACCACTTACCGTTGCCATTCCTAGATCAAATGTTGGACAGACTTGCAGGGCATAACTACTATCGCTCGGATGGATACTCAGGGTATCACCAGATTGCAATAGCCCCAGAAGATCAGGAAAAGACAACATTCACTTGCCCTTTTGGTACATTTGCATTCAGAGGGATGCCATTCGGACTCTGAATGCACCTGCAACTTTTCAGAGGTGTATGATGGCAATTTTCTCAGATATGGTAGAGAGAACTATAGAGATCTTTATGGATGATTTTTCGGTCTTTGGAGCATCATTCGATGAGTGTTTAAGGCATTTAGAAGCAGTGTTAAGCCGGTGCGAAGAATCTAACCTTGTGCTAAATTGGGAGAAGTGTCACTTCATGGTAACAGAAGGAATCGTCTTGGGACACAAAATATCAAACCAAGGTATTGAGGTGGACAAAGCAAAGATTTCTGTGATCGAAAATCTACCACCTCCAGTATCAACAAAAGGAGTCAAGTTTCTCGACATGCAGTTTCTATAGAAGATTTATCAAGGATTTTTCAAAGGTCTCAAAGCCTCTTTCCACATTGCTAATGACGGGTTGCCTTCGACTTCAATAAAGAATGCTTATCCGCATTTCAAACGCTCGAGAAGCTCATTTCAAAGACCCATAGTCATTGCACCAAACCGAGCTCCCATTCGAACTAATGTGCGATGCAGCGACTATGCATTGGAGCGGTGCTTGGACAGAGAATCGACAAGGTATTTAGATCCATTTACTATGCTAGTAAAACTCTAAATGACGCACAGTTAAATTATGCAACTACTGAAAAAGAACTACTAGCTATAGTATATGCGTTTGAGAAATTCAGGCCATACTTGATTGGGAATAAAGTGATAGTATACACTGACCACTCTGCCATAAAGTACTTGATGACAAAGAAGGATGCGAAGCCTCGCCTCATTCGATGGGTCCTACTTCTACAAGAATTTGACGTAGAGATTCGTGATAAGAAAGGAACAGAGAATTCAGTTGCGGACCACTTGTCAAGACTGGAAAACACAGAGAGCCAGAACACCAAGGATGTGCAAATAAATGATCATTTTCCAGACGAACAACTATTTCGAGTAAGTATGAATTCCAATTTTCCTTGGTACGCTGATTTTGTTAACTTTCTTGCAGCTAAAGTACTACCCTCAGGCTTGTCAAGACAGCAAGTGAAGAGGTTTTATTCAGAAGTAAAGCATTACTATTGGGAGGAACCGATGTTATACAAACATTGTGCCGACCAAGTCATCAGGCGATGTATACCAGAGGAAGAGATGCACCAGGTTCTCACCCATTGCCACACCTTATCATGTGGTGGACACTTTGGGGCATCAAGAACAGCGGCAAAGGTATTGCAATGCATATTCTATTGGCCAACACACTTTAAGGATGCCCATACCTTTGTGCAGAGATGTGATAATTGTCAGAGAACAGGGAACATCTCAAGACGAAACGAAATGCCTTCACAAGGGATATTGGAAGTAGAACTATTCAATGTGTGGGGAATCGATTTCATGGGGCCATTCCCACCATCCTTTGGAAATCAATATATCCTTCTGGCAGTTGACTATGTGTCCAAATGGGTAGAAGCAGTGGCCACCAAAGAAAACGACAGTAAGACTGTTCAAAAATTCCTCCAAAAGAATATTTTCACAAGGTTCGGCACCCCAAGAGCTCTCATCGATTTAATGAAGCCATTTCTCGCAATAGACAATGAATTCATTGCTTTCCGATATGGAGTTTACCATCAAGACTACAACCGCTACCACCTCAAGCTAATGGGCAAGCGGAAGTATCAAATGAAGTAAAGAGCATATTAGAAAAGACGGTGAACGGCTCAAGGAAAGACTGGTCTATCAAATGGATGACGACGCTGGGCATACCGGACAGCATTCAAAACACCAATTGGTATGTCACCCTATAAATTAGTTTTTGGTAAAGCATGTCATTTGCCAGTAGAGTTGGAACACAGAGCATACTGGGCAATGAAGAAGTTAAACATGGATACCACGGCGGGACGTAGGAGGCTACTACAAATTAATTAGATGAATTCTGACACAATGCCTATGAGAATGCAAAGATCTATAAGGAACGAACGAAAGCATGACACGATAAGAATTTGATACCGAAAGACTTTCAAGAAGGACAACAAGTGCTGTTATTCAACTCAAGGTTGAGATTGTTTCCAGGAAAGTTAAAATCACGTTGGACAGGACCATACACTGCAAAGAGTATTCCCATATGGAGCGATTGAAATAAAAGGAGAGAGGAGCCGCTTCAAGGTAAACGGACAGAGGTTAAAACCCTACCTGATCAATGAAATGGAATACATGAACTTGGTAACTTCTCATACCTTAAAATAATAAGGAACTTGCGTCCGGCTAAAAGACGTTAAAGACAGCGCTTGTTGGGAGGCAACCCAATGTTTTTAATTATGTTATTTCAATTTCTGTTTTTATTTTATTTTATTTCGTCTTGATCAGTCTCACGGTCTTGGGTTATTGTGTCTATGTTGTGTTGACAGGTGAAAGCCAAGGATGTGGAAGGCAAAAAATGAAGAGAAGCTGATACCCGGAAAAATCGCCATAGCGCCGCGCCTCCAACGCAGGGTCGCGCCAAATAATCGTAAGACGCCAGAGTTTGCCGCGCGCCATTTGCGTGGCGCGCCACAACAGAAAATATGAATTCTGGAAGACACCCTGATCCGAAGGCCCTATCGCCAAATCAAAACACCAAGAATGCTCCTCCCCTCACGGAATTCAAAGTATTATCCACCGCCACCACCACCATTTTAGCCAAAGTTTGTAAGTGTCTTATTTCTTTTATTTTCTTTGAGTCTTGCACACATTGGGGACAATGTGTGATTTAAGTTTGGGGGTGTTTATTTGTGCCTTGTTTTATTTGTGTCATGCCTTGTTTTATTTGTGTCACGTTATGTTTTATTTAAGTCTTTTTGATTGTTTTATGTTTATTTTGAGTCACCAAAATTTTTTCTTTTTTGAGTCATAATTGCCTGTCAAAGATCATGTATGTTGTAGTTGCTAGAAACACCTAGTGGAGTAAGGTGGAATAATGTAACGGAATTGAAACAACTATCTAAACACCTAAGTTAGATATGCCAAAAACTCACAGAATCTGTCTAGTTGGAGTTTCTTGCTTGAGTTATGCATGCTAAATGATAAATACTTATGTGTTATGATTGCTTGCTATTTGAGGCGAAATAGTTAGGATATGCATGTTAGGGAGATGACTCAGGCATTTCTTTGATAGCCAATTCTTACCATTCTTTTCTATCCCGTACTTTAAAAATATCCCTAGTCAGCCCCATTGAGCCTAAATTTGAAACTTCTTCTTTGACACCCTATATTCCCACAAATTGTACCATAAGTGAAAATATGAAATAGTGGAATCCATTGTGTTAAAAAAGAGACAAAAGAGTGAATAAGTCTGTTGCACCCCAATACAAAAGTAATAAGAAATAGGCAAAAGCCTAAGTTTGGGGGTGCTTGTCATTATTATATACTTCACTCTCCCAAAACAAAAGAGGGAAAAGATAGAATCGAAGTGAAGGAAAGAACAAAAAGAAAAAGGGAAATACTGAAAAGCTGAAGAGCTTATGGTACACGAAATGAGCCTAAATTGCCTATTTTTACCTACCTATACCTAAGCCTACATTACAACCCTTAAAGTCCTGAAGATCTCTTTTATGCATATCCAGAATTAGTGGAGAATAGCAAGTAAGCATGCCATAGGAATTCTTGAATTTATATGCATGATTTAGTATATTGACTTCCATTAAAGCATGATGAATATGAGTTTGCGAAATATCTAGCTTAATGTGCTGAAATGTCATGCTATATGTTCCTGCATATTATTCTGCTAACCTTCATGTTTTTCTAGATAACACTAATACAGCAAAAGTGATCAATGTCAGTGAGTCTTTTATTTTTGTTTCTTTGAGTCTTTTATTTCTTTCTTTCTATCTTTGCTCGAGGGCGAGCAAAGGTTAAGTTTGGGGGTATTTGATCGGTGTATTTTATATACACCTTTTGAGTCAGTTTTAGTTAGTCTTTTGTCCCGTTTTGCACATATAAATGTCGTATTAGGATAGTTTTTCTTTCTTTTGAGTCAAAGTGGTTAAAATGGTCAAATGGCGGAAAAGGAGCAAAAAGAGGGCAAAAGAGGAGATGCCAGAGGTGGAAACAGAGAAAGTGGCGAACGAGGGTAAAATCCAGACCAGCGCCTCCTGCGATCAGCGGCCGCGACGCCATTATTCAGAGAGGCTGCGAAGACTCGGCACATGGCGCCTCGAGACAGCGATGCCGCGCGCGCCGATGCAGATATCAGGGCCGCGGCGCCAAAACACCCGACGGATTGCAGAATTTCCGGCCGGCTACTGCAGGCGCGCGCCGACGCTGAAAAAATTAGGTCTTTTGACGAAATTCAGGCCAGCACAAGGAAAGAGAGAGACGGTTTTCAGCCTATAAAAGGAGAACCCTAGGCAGTTTTTGAGGGTTCCCCTTCTTGCACAACACAAGACTTTTTCTTGGAGATTGGATACCATTAGTTTAGTAATTTATTTTCCCTTTCTTGTTCTTTATTTCTATTTTGTATGATGAACATGGAATTAGTTCTTGTCATGTCAATGGCTAGGAACTAATTCTCTTATAGGGCTTTCCATGTTGAATTGTTAGAAACTTATGTTATAAATTAATGCATGCTTATGGTTATTTTTCTTATTGTGAGATCTATCCATTAATTGAGTTGAATTCTTGGTAATTAATTGACAACTAATTATCACTATATGATTTCTAATCAGAATCCGAAAGGGGGGGATTGTGAATATGCTGTAAGTTGGGTAGACATTCTTGGATTGGGGATGAAAATACCTCAATTATTTATGTAGCGTTGATGAGAGGCTTAACAACCCTAATTTTGCGCATTGTGCGTGATACCAACTAGGTTTTTGTTCTTAATCCTCCTATAAAGTTATCCTTATCACCAAAGGTAGGTAAGGCGCGATCTTTGAGGTTGAGTGTTTATATAACCCTAACGGGAGTATAAAATGATTTCGTAAACCTGCTTTCTCCAAAAGAAGAATACCATAAGTTAATGCATTAGTAAGTAGCATAAGCGGATAGTAAGGATACATGGAAGCCCTATTCTCATCACCACTGAAGTAATTCTTTATATTTAACTAGCTTGCATAATTCTTAGTTATAAACAACAAATCAATTATCTATTCACCAAATAGATACTAGAAAATAGATAGTTGGTAATTGAACCCTAATCCTTGTGGACGATATTCGGTCTTCTCAAGACTATACTACTTGTCACGATAACGTGCACTTGCGTTTAAAGTGTGTGCATCTTACCGCGCATCAGTTTACAAGTAGAAGAAACTTGTTTTCTAAATATTAAGAGACTTGAAGTATTTTGAAAGTTAAGAACTTGATTTGTAAGTATGTGATACTTGGTTTTAAAGTATAAGTCTCTTGGTTATAAAAGGAATGAATATGTCTAAAACCATAAAGGGTTATAACGGCTTTATGGGAAGTTGGTTATAACGGCCTTATGGAAGGTTAAGAAAGTTGTCTATTTTGATTAATGGGCATAAGTTGCCTAGATTGTGAAAATTTGAAGTTACTTGGTTTCAATCTTTGAAATGAGTTTTCTAAGAGTGTAGTAGCTTACTTTGAAAATAGACACACCTTGATACTACGGGTGTTAGTATCTTGGGGTTTTACATAAAAAGGAGTCTTTTGAAAAGAATGTACGTACGTAGTACTTTGGCTTGTTTAATTGAGAATTATTCTATGTGTGCCTTGATAAGTACTTTGGCTCGTTTAATTGAGAATTATTCTATGTGAGCCTTGATAAGTACTTTGGCTCGTTTAATTGAGAATTATTCTATGTGTGCCTTGATAAGTACTTTGGCTCGTTTAATTGAGAATTATTCTATGTGTGCCCTGATAAGTACTTTGGCTCGTTTAATTGAAAATTATTCTATGTGTGCCTTGATAAGTACTTTGGCTTGTTTAATTGAGAATTATTCTATGTGTTCCTTGATAAGTACTTTGGCTTGTTTAATTGAGAATTATTCTATGTGTGCCTGGATAAGTACTTTGGCTTGTTTAATTGAGAATTGCCTATGTGTTCTGGTAATAGCCGGTTTTGTGCTAGTGGTATATCATTCATTTCGGGGTTATTCCCCGGGTTTGTGGCATTTGCATATCCCGTGGATTTGCTACCCACTATGCGAGGAATACCTCATGCGAGTCCGCAAGGGCTTATGCGGGTGAAATAGTCCCATGCGGGCAGATACAGCCTATGCGAGGAATACCTCATGCGAGTCCGTAAGGGCTTATGCGGGTGAAATAGTCCCATGCGAGGAATACCTCATGCGGGTCCACGCGACCTATGCGGGTGAAATAGTCCCAGGTATAGGATTGCTTAATGATACTGCGGGCGGGTGGTCCTGCTTTGATCGTGAGCTTCCTATTTTATATTGTAAGTGTACTTTTGATTACTCTCATTGTTAGTAAGACACTGTGTACTGTTATTTGAGTAGTGACTTTGAGGGCATGCGTCCCTGACTTGATATGACTGCTTATGTATTGTGTACTGTAGGTTGGCTATCATACATGTCTCCTGTTTTGTTTAGACTGTTATGATTTCATTACGATTTCATCGTTTCACATACTTGGTACATTCTTCGTACTGACCTCCTTCGGGGGGCTGCGTTTATGCCGCAGGTTTAGGTACGTTGTTTGGTGATCGGCAGGTGTAGGACCCTTCTCAGAGTTTTTGGATAGCTCCTTCTGTTCGGGAGTTTATCTTTTTGGTATAAGTTCTTTCAGTACATGTGTTATACCCCGTAGTTGCAGGGTATGTATGTGAGGACGTACGTACGAGAGTACGGCAGAAATTTTGAAAGAAAGAAAGATGTGAGTTTTCGACGGAAAAGTTTCCGGTTATTTGTGAAGAAAAAGGTTCGTTAATGGGAATTGGATTCCCAGATTTGGTATTTGGACTTCTTAGATTATATTAGAATTTTGAGATTTTTATTTTCGGAAATGGTCACGTGGGGCCCACGGGAGAAATTTACGGTTTTGTGGGGCCCGCTTTGTTTTTGAGATTTCCGGTATTTTGGATATTTTCGGAAGACGAAATATTCTGGGCGAATCGGGGGGCGACACGTGTCACCCCCATGTGGCACCCTTGGCCGATTTTACATTTGTGCACAACACCCGGTTAGAGTCGTCTTTTGACGAAACGTTTTACATAACTTGCGAGGGGAAAATTCCGGCTATATCTTTTCTTATTTTTGCGGATTTTTCCGAGAGACGAAACATTTTGGACCAACGGGAGGGTGACATGTGTCACCCTCACAATGGAAGCATGTGGGGCGGCACTTGGCCGATTGGGGGGGGCAAGTTGTGGTAGATATTTGTGTAGATATTTGTGAGGGTTTTAAGGAGTAGGGTCTAGGGTGCACTTGGCTTGATCTTGGCCTTACACTTGCCTTGCACATGGCTTGATCTTGGCCATTGGTTGGCTTTTGGTTTTGCTATAAATACCCCCCTTGGCTTGAAGACTTCATTCATCCAAATATGTTCCAAGTCTTGCTATCCTTCCCCTCTCCTCTTGTTTGACTCTCGTCCAAGAGCCCCCCCTCCCTAGTAAAGGCCCTTGGCCGAGAAACCCCTCCCCCTTTTCGTGTGGCCTTTGTGGTGCTAGCCGTGGGGTACCCCCCCCTAGCCTAGTTGTTTTCGTATAATACCCCTCCCTTGTGGTATTGAAATACTTCTCCTAGTATTGTTATAATGCCCAAAATACCTTAGCCTTGTACCTTGTAGTATTCCAAAGATACCTCTTTACGTAGAGCCCGAAAATACTACCTTTTGTCCTTTTAGTCTCAAACCGAAACCCTAAGGAAATCTTCATAGTTGGTTGAAGTATTTGAGTAGAAGTTGGTTAGAACTTCTAAGGGTTGTTTGGAGTGGTTTGGAGCGCACGGAGTGGAGCTAAACCTTGCTCAGGATCGACATTATAACTTGGATAATTTTGGGCTTGTCGAGGTAATATTCTTGTCCCCTTATTGTAATTGGAGATTACATGTTGTTGGAATATATAGTGGAGGTATACTATATATAGCTTAGTACTGCGGCAATGTCTTTTGACTTAAGCCTGAAGAATAAAGAAAAGAATCGAATCAGATTTACATAGAATTTGATTGCAGAGACTTGTGTAGTATTCTTTGAGTAGAATTGTACACGTCAGGTTAGGCGTGTAAACCCCCGGTTGGCTTGGTAGGCCTCGATAGAGGAGGAGATTTACGCTGTTATGCGGGAGAGTCTTCGAATTTTCTGTAGAAAGATAGAAACTTGTGTTTTGGGGTTAATAGACGTTTTGACCTTTATAGGTGAAAGTACTAAGAGTAGCGTATTCTACTCAAGAGCCGAGCGGGCTAGCAAGGTTGTAGTACTTGGAGCATTTTGCTTATTGTCGATAAATCGTCGAGGTATGTGAACCTCTTCCTATCTTTTCTAGCATGATTGTTGTGAACTATGTAGTACGGTAGACGTACGTGTGCTAAGTGATTTGGTTGGTTTAAAACATGGGTGCTATAATAGCTTAATGGGAAGTTAGTTATAACGACCTTATGTAGGTGAAAATGGTTTACTGATGTTAGAAGTTAAGAGACTTGATCTTATAAGATAAGAGACTTAACTTATTTGTTTTAATGTGGATGTTTGTGTGAAACCTCATTCGTGAGTAATGAGTACTTGGTTTTAAAAGGGATAATGTTTCTTGATTTGGGAATCGAATGTGTATCGACAGACCATTGCGGCGTTAATAAAGGAAAATGTATTGAATAATGATGTGTTGTATTAAAAACCAGAGAAACCTCCATCTGCATGAAGCTAAGATAAGACAAAATGATATTACATTTTCTAGATCATGGTCTTTGTAATAAGATCGTTATAAACCGAATAAACTACTCACATATATGACATATGTTACTCAATTGTTTTAAAAGAGATTAAGACTATGAGTTATTAAACCTTTCTAAAATAAGTGACTTGAGCATTTGAAAATGAGAAGCTTGAGTAATTGAAACTAGGCAAACTGGAACTTAGGAAAAGAATGTTGTTACTTGATTTTGAAAAGGAATGTGGGTTGGTCATTCTAATACTACGGGTATAGGGTGATTTTTATAAAAGTAATGGATCTCTTTTAAAAGAACTTAACGTATGTAGTACTTTGGGGTTAAAAACCCGGACTTTGGCATAAAATGAAAGTACTTTGAGTTGTGTGAAACTTGCCTATGCTTGTTGTTGTGAAACTTGCCTATGCTTGTGATGATAGCCTTTGTTGTGCAAGTGTGGTATTTCTGTGTTACCGCGTCTCTCGATAGAGGGCCGGTCGACTTGTTGAGAACTTACTTGGACGTGCTGGCAGTGATGGAGAATTCCACGGGTATGTTTCCATTTTGATTACTGTCTTGTTGTTGATGTCACATGGACATGTCTACACCGATGTAGAATTCCGGGGGCATGCGGCCATGCGGTCGGGTTGATTACCCGATATATTGTTATTGTGGTTACATGGACATGTCTACACCGAGGTAGAATTCCGGGGGCATGTGGCCATGCGGCAGGGTTGATCACCCAAAGATATTATTGTTGATGTCACATGGACGCGTTCACACCGAGGTAGAATTCCGGGCATGTGGCCGTGGGCATTGGTATTATTGTTGCATCATGGACATGTCTACACCGATGCAGATTCGGCACGCGCCGCGATATGACCACGATTGATGTTGTGGGCGTGAGACCCATAGTTATATTTGAGTGATGACTTGAGGCGTGAGTCCCCGATCGACATGATCGCTTATGTTGTGGAATCAGTAGTTTGGTTATCATACATGTCTCTGCTTTATATAGACTAGTATGATTTCATTACAATATCTTTTACGATTTCATACTTGGTACCACTGTTGTCGACCTCCTTCGAGGCCGTTCATGCCGCAGTAGAGGTACATCGGCCGTGGATCCTCGCTCTTAGGATCTCGGTCAGCTTTGGGAAGCTCCATTTCTCGGAGGCTTATCTTTTGGTATGTGTTCCCTGAGTTGTAGGTTCTTGTACATTCGGGGTATGGCGGGCCCCGTCCGTCATAGTTGTTGTAAATCTTAAGTGCAGGTCCGTAGTACCGGCGGTGGTTGTAAAAAGGATTAAACTGTTCGTTTTGAAAGAGTTGTATTTATTTATGTTATTGGAAGGTAACCGTTGGGTTGGCCTGTTTTATGTCCATATATCTTGTTTCTTGTTTAAAGTTTTATTTTCCGCTGGTTTTCTCTGATGATTGTATCACTAGGGTGCCCGGGATAAGGCACCAGTAACGGGCCCCGGAGCGGGTCGTTACAACATGCTTTTGTACAGTTATGGGTACGGCAGGGCCTTGTCCCGTCATAGTTCAGTATAACTCTTAGAGGTCTGTATTCATACGTGGGATTGGACTCATGTACGGTGTAGTGTCTTTTGTTATGTATATTATATGGCAGCCTTGTCGGCTTTGCCCTTGCACGTATGTTGGTCTTAAAAAAAATGAGGTGTTATTTAAATTCCGCTGTATACTTGTGTCTGTTAGGTAGAAGGGTGCCCAGGTAGGGCACCAGTCACGGGCCCGGGGTTCGGTGCGTGACACCGTAGTTCCAGGACATGTATTTAAGAGAATGTACGACTTTAAAAATTTTAAACGAAAGAAGGATTGCTTTTTCCTACGGAAAATGATTCCGAACCTCGGGAAGGAAAATTTTGTTCGTTAATGAGAATTGGGTTCTCAGAAGTTTTATTTGAGACTGTTGGAATTTATCGGAATTATGGAATTCTATTTTCAGAGTTGGATACGTGGGGCCCACCTGAGGAATTTTACGTTTTTGTGGGGGCCACGAGGTTTCCGGTATTTTGACCAATTATGGAAATTTTGGGAAATGAAATATTTTAGACCAATGGGAGGGCGACACGTGTCACCCTCCACATGGGCTTGTTGGATGAATGAAAAGATGGACCAAGTCAACTAAAAAGTGTAGCTTGAGATAATTGACCAATCCTAGCCATCCATTTGGTTTAATCCAAACCCTTGATTGTAGTATATATCTACACTAGTGCAAGACCATTTCCATACTTAGAAAAATTTCAAGAACATTTTCTTGTCCTTAGGAGCTCTCGGCCAAAGGGTCTTTTGAGAGAAAAAAATTTGCAATTGTGGATCATAATTCACAAGACTTTAAGCCAAGGTTCCTAGGGGTATTGTAAGGATATCTCAATAGAAAGATCCCGGAAAAATGACGTTTTTACATTAGTCGCAAGGCGAAATCCTAAGGTGTTCTTCAACTTTGAGGATGGAACTTGAAGAGGAGTTCTTCATGAGCTTCTAAGGAGTGCTTGAAGCGGATTGGAACATAAGAAGAGGAGTTAAGGTTGCTAAGGATCGACTTTGAATCTTGGATTGGATTTGGGCTTATTGAGGTATAAATTTCCGTCTTACTATTGTGATTGAAGATTTCATGTTATGATAAGTTAGAAATGATCATGTGATATATATTATGAAGATTGATTAGTGTTATGGAATTTTGGAAGCCTAAATCCGAAAAGTTCATGTTAGCCTTAAAGATTGTAATTCAATTTAATTGTTAATTACGATCGTCGCATGTTATAGAAATAAGGGATTATAGTTTTTATAATCGTTTGAGACTCTATAACATGTTAGAATAACAATTTGGATTGAATAGGAATTGGAATGAACTTTATGTGTTATACATTTTTGAGCCAAGAATTGCCTTAATCTTTGGACAGTTTCGTATTAATTGTGGGGCAGAATTTTACACGCCCTTTTAAGGCGTGTAATCCCATTTGGTTAGCTGAATTGATTGAGCCTTAAATGGGGCGTTTGGTTATTGAATTCGGGCCTTGAAAAAGGTGGAAAAGTACGTAGAAACAAAGGAAGTGTTGTCCGATTTTCCGTAGAATTTGGTGACTTTACACTTAGAATATTCTACGTTTGAAGCTAGAGGTTAATAGACATATTATGACCCTTATAGGTTGAAGTACTACGAGTAGAGTATTCTACTTGAAGGGTGGAAAAGCTAGCAAGGTTATAGTACTTTGGAGCATTTTGCTACTTGTCGATAATCATCGCGAGATATGTGAACCTCTTCCTTATTTTGACATGATTCTATGTATGAAATATACATGTGGTACTATTTCATGATTCCTTTTACTCTTAGAAGTTAAGAGGTATGTATGTTGATTTACTCTATGTAAAAGATATGTCTAAGTTATCCTAAGTTCTTACCAAGTCTTATGGGGGATGTTGGTAAGAGTCGTTAGGAAGTATTTGGAGTCAAGTTGACTTGGCTAAGTTACTGCACGAATGAGAATAAGTATCGAACAAGCCACTGCATCGTTAATAAAAGAAAATGTATCGGCAATCAATTAAATTAAAATGAGTAGAATTCTCCATCTGCATATAAGCTAAGATAAGACAAAATTGTATTACATTTTTTAGATCATGGATGCTTTAATAAGATCGTTATAAACTAGTATAATCTATTCACAACACATAAAAGTATATGTTACTTAATTTAAAAAGTTTACGTATGATGTTTTAAGACTATGAACCTTAAATTCTTAAAAGGTTAAAAGACTTTATTTTTCAAGTTATGGGACTTGATTCTTAAAGGAAGAAATGACTTGATTTAAAAGTATAGAATACTTGATTTG
Source organism: Przewalskia tangutica (assembly GCA_029844215.1). Lineage (NCBI taxonomy): Eukaryota > Viridiplantae > Streptophyta > Magnoliopsida > Solanales > Solanaceae > Przewalskia > Przewalskia tangutica. Next base: position 65,429,952 of record CM056729.1, read on the forward strand.
GAAAGAATTGATTTCTTGACATTCTAAAGATAAGAGACTTGTTTTCTAAGTAAGAAACTTGATTTCTAAAGATAAGAGACTTGAAGTATTTTGAAAGTTATGTAACTTGATTTGAAAGTATAAGTCTCTTGGTTATAAAAGGAATGAATTTTCCTAAGACATAAAGAGTTATAACGACTTTATGGGAAGTTGGTTATAACAATTGTTACACCCCGTAGTTCAGGTCATGCTTTTGAGAACGTACGAAAGGAATTAAGTTTTAAATTTTAGAATGATGGGTTGACGGAATGCTTCAGACGGGTTGTTAGTCAACTTTGAGGTGGTTTATGTCCCGTTACATTGGGAGTTTCTAGGTGTTTCAAAGGCCTAGTACGTAGTTCGTTGAGTCTAGTTCCTAACGCAACCAACCGTTCGTCGATAGGACATCAGAGTAGAAAGTTATGGAGGTTACAAGTTCAGCGCGCAGTCGGGCAGGAAAGCAATCTCGGTCAGGGGCCACAGCGCCGCGGCGCCGGAAGTTCTGAGAGGTTGCGGAGGTTTCAGCGCCGCGGCGCCGAGGCGGGTTCTGCGAGGCTGAGGGGAAAAATCAGAACTGTTTTGTTTTAAAAAAGGCCATGGGAGGGTGACAAGTGTCCCCCCCCCCCCATCTGATTTTGCATGTCCTATTTATTGACCAAGTCTTGAAGACTTGGTCATTCTTCAAGCTCTCCTCTCTCTCTAAAAATTAAAAGCTCTCCCTTCTCTCTAGAAAATCATGAGGAAATCAAGGCTTGAGAAAAATCTGAAGAAGGAAACATGTTGGCAAGCTTGTAGGAGGTTTTGTGAAGGTGATTGTGGAAAGGAGGCTAGTGAAATTGTTGGACTAATTTGGGTAAACTCTAAGGTAACAATCCTTTCTCTTGTTACTAGTAAATTATGTTGCATGTGAAGAAGAAAGGACTTGTAGTTGTCAATATTGCTCTTAGATACATTGCATGTAGGAAATATGGTTTGGATAAGAATGATATGTAAGCATGTTATAGCCAAGATACTACCTTTAACTTATTGATTTAGTTAATATGCATTGTGGGGCAGAATTTTACACATCCAAGATTAGGTGTGTAATCCCCTTTGTATTGATTGGATTGTTGGGCCTTAAAAGTGGCGTGGATGTTGAATTCGGACCTTGAAAAGGTGGAAAAGTATATAGAAACAAAGGAAATGCTGTCCGATTTTCCGTAGAATTTAGTGACTTTGCACTTGGAATATTCTACGTTGAAGCTAGAGGTTAATAAACGTATTATGGTCATTATAGGTTGACGTACTACGTGCGGTATATTGGACTTAGCAAGTGGATTGACCCGAAGAGGTATGTGGAAACTTTCGTATCTCTTGAGCATGAGTAGTTATAACTATATAGTACGGTAAACGTACGTGATTTAAATGAAGTAAATCCATTTGGTATCCTTGACTTATTTTAAAGAATGTCTTAATTTCTAAAGCATAAAGTTAGTATAACGGCTTTATGGGGAGTTGGTTATAATAACTTTATGGAAGGTTAAAGAGTTGGTTTTCTTGAATAAGGTAAATATAGATGAAAGAATTGAAACTAAGAAGGGCAATTCGATTTAAAGGCATCAATTGCTTAACGTCTAAATGAGGGTCACTTGAGTTAGAAGCCCGAAACATATTTCTAAAAGTATAGTGACTTGTTTGAAATGTAGATAAGTCTTGATACTACGGGTGATAGTATCTTGGGGTCTTATGTGAAAAAGGGGATCTTTGGAAAGAATAGAAGTACATAGTACTTTGGGTTGAACTTCCCCGGAATTGTTAAGTGGTATGAAAAGTACCTTAAGGTCATAAAAATAAGATCCATTTTGTATGTTAATGAAAGTCTAAAGAAGTTATGAAATTACTTGGACGTACCGTCAGTGATGGAGGATTCCACGGGTATGCTTCCATTGTCTTAGTGTGAGCTTACTTGGACGTACCGTCAGTGAGGTGGGATTCCACGGGTATGCTTCTATTGTCTTAGTATGAGTTTACTTGGACGTACCGTCAGTGATGGAGGATTCCACGGGTATGCTTCCATTGTCTTAGTGTGAGCTTACTTGGACGTACCGACAGTGAGGTGGGATTCCACGGGTATGCTTCCATTGTGGTTGATCCTTGGACATGCTTACGATGAGGGATTCCGAGGCATGCACCTTGGACATGCTTACGATGAGGGATTCCGAGGCATGCGACCAGGATGCGGGTTAAATTCTCGGATACAATTATTACCCCATGGATTAGCTCCCCATGAAGCCATGTACCCGAGATGAGGGATTCCACGGGCATGAGATATATATATATATATTCACGTGTTGTATGTGTGTACGCCGACAGTGAGGTAGGATGCCACGGGCGCGTCACATGATTGTAGGTCACTCTTACGGCCGTCAGCAGTGACGGGGGATTCCACAGGCAGAGGATTTATGTGTATATGTGTTGTATGTGTGTACGCCGACAGTGAGGTAGGATCCCACGGGCGCGTTTCGATGTTTAGGGGCTGGTGTTCATAGCCCTGGTGTGACTATGGTTCATATGTTGAAACAGGCTGTACAGGGTAAAAACTGACTGTTACACCCCGTAGTTCCAGAGTATGTATACGAGGACGTACGTAAGAGATTACGACAGTAAAATTGGAAAGGAAGAAAGATGTGATTTTTCAACGGAAAAGATTCCGAACCTTGTGAAGGAAATTTTACGTTTTTAATATTTTAACCGATTTCGGATTTTTCCGAGAGATGAAATATTTTGGACCAATAGGAGGGCGACATGTGTCACCCTTAGGTGGCATTGGTTGGACGAAAATGGTGGGCAAGTGACCAAGTCAATAAGTCAAGTCTTGCAAGATAATTTTCTTTGGGATAGTGGGGGTAGGTGGACGTTTTTGTGGGCAAGTGGGGGAGGCCTTGTTGGACGGTTTTCTTGAGCAAGTGGATGGCCACTTGGCTCATTGTTGTGGTGGACATATGTCCCAATGTTGTGGTGGACATATGTCCCAAGGTTGTGGTGGACACTTGGTGGAAGACTCCACTCACACAAGCTATCTAATCTACACCCTCCACTTGCTTTAATCTTGGCCATTGAAGGTTCTATAAATACCCCCCTCTTGTGCAAGACTTCTTCATTCACTTAACATTTCCAAGTCACAAAATCCTTCCCCCTTAGTTGCTAGTTCTCGTCCAAAAACCCCCTCCCCCCTTGTCTAGTTGTTTCGTCCGAAACACCCCCCTTCCCCCTCTTCCTTGTTGTTCTCGTCGAAATACCCCTTGGTAGAAGAGTTGTCTTCTAGTATTGTTGTATAAATCCCAAATACCTTAGCCTAGTATTCCTAGTAGTATTTCAAAGTTATTTCAATACTAAGAGCCCGGAAAAATACTACTTTATTCCAATAGTCGCAAAATGAAGCCCTAGAAAAATCTTCATAGCTTAGATGAAGTGTTAAGAGAAGTTGTTTAAAAACTTCTAAGGGTTGCTTGGAGCGGGTTGGAGCGTCAGGAAGTGGAGCTAAACGTTGCTCAGGATCGACTTATTAAACTTGGATAATTTTGGGCTTATCGAGGTAATGATCTTTATCCCCCTATTGTAATTGGAAATTACATATTGTAGTAATGTATAGTTGAGTATACTATATGTAGAATGAATATGGATAAGAATTGAACTGTATTTACAGTAGACTTGTAGTATTATTGTGGAGTAGAATTGTACACGTCCGGTTAGACGTGTAACCCCCCCTGGGATTGTTGGTTTGGTAGCAGGCCTCGTTAGAGGAGGAGATTTATGTGGTTGCGGGGGGGGGGGGGGGGTGCTGCCGAATTTTCCGTAGAATAAGGAACCTGGTACTTAGAATTGTTCTACGAAGAGAGCTAGAAGTTAATAAACGTTTTATGGCCATTATAGGTTGAAGTACTACGAGTAGCGTATTCTACTTGAAGGGTGGAAAAGGCGAGCAAGGTTAGAGTACTTTGGAGCGTTTTGCTAATTGTCGATAATCGTCGCGAGGTATGTGAACCTCTTCCTATCCTTTCTAGCATGATATTTGTGAAATATATTTAGTGCGGTAGACGCACGTGTGTTTAAAGGAAATTGATTTTCCTTTTGCGTCCTTGACTTGATTCCAAAGTTAAGTGACTTGTTATGAAGTATTAAGGACTTGAATTATGTAAAACCTCACTCATGAGTAATGGGTGTGTGGTCTTTTAAAGAATAAAGTTACCTTGATTTCGAAAATAAGAATGGTTTTATCATTGGATTTAAAATGATAACTTGACTTATAAACAACTTGATTTTGGGAAAGGAGAAGTAACTTGATTTAAAGGTATAGGTTACTTGTTTTTAAAAGAGTAAGACACTTGGTTTAAAAAGTATATTGCTACTTGACTTTTAAAGGAAAAAGTGCCTTTGTTTTAAAAGAAGGTATGGAAATTGTTTTGGTTTTACTTTGATGTCTTTTGACTTGAGTTTTAAATAATAAGAATCTTGAAGTATTTCAAAAGAGTTATGAATCATTTTTGAAAGAAAAGAAATACTTGGTTTTAAAAGCTTAAGTGTTATACTAGCTTTATGGGAAGTTAGGTATAACGACTTAAGAAAGATAGAAGGAACGATTTACTTATTTGTTTATGAAAGTCTTGTATTGATTTCTGGAAAGTGTAGTAAGATGGTTTGATAAGTAAACATGTTACGATGCTACATGTGTTAGTGTCTTGTGATGTTTGTGTGAGGGGGTTATTCTTGTTGTGCTTACGTTGTTAAACGATAAGCCCGTTGTACTGCTATTATATCACATACCCCTCCTGACCTGTTATGATGCCGAGGACTTGCCATCCTCGATGCGAGGAATACCTAAATGCGCGGTCCGTGTGACCTATGCGCGAGCTGCGGGAGTTCGAGATTGATCATTCGGGTGTGTTACCGACGCGAGGAATGTCTCACGCGGTCTCGTGACTACGCGATGCAATGTGACTATGCGGATCGCGGAGTCGAGAGGATGTCGCGTTAGCTACCCCCGATGCGAGGAATACCTCATGCGGGTCTGTGTGACCTATGCGGACTGCGGGAGTTCCAGGATTAGGCACGCATAATGATACTATGGGCGATTGGCCTTGCTTCGATCATTAGCGGCCTAGAAAAAACCAGTTACATTATATCTATCTTTGCTCTTGTTTATGCTGTGGCATTATGTGCGGTTGAATTGGTTGTATTTGTAATTGATTTTAAAGATACTTTGATTTCATTTCGATTTTTTACGCTTCACATACTTGGTACTGTTATCGACCTCTTTTCGGGCCGCGTGCGTTATGCGCAGTGAGGTACACCAGTCGTCGATCCTCGCTCATAGGATCACAGTTCAGCGTTTTGGGAAGCTCCGTTTCTCCGGAGGCTTATTGTTACACCCCGTAAGTCCAGGACATGTAAAAGAGAATGTGCTTAAGGAAACAAGACTAGGAAATTAGTACGAAAGGAGGAATTGTTTTTCCGACGGAAAATCTTCCGAACGCCGGAAAGGAAAAAAATGTTCGTTGTTGAGAATTGGATTCTCAAAATGCATTATTTGAAGAGTATGGAACTCTTAACTTTTTGGAAATTTATTTTGACGGATTTGGTCATGTGGGGCCCACCCGAGGAATTTTACGTTTTGTGGGGCCCACGAGGGTTACGGAATTTTATAGACGAATGTGAGGGCGACACGTGGCACCCCCACATGTGGTCTTGGATGAAAATTAGGGAGGGTAAAATGGTCATTAACCACCTTGGAAGATTAGTCTTGCTAGCATGACATTGTTGACTTGTCAACTTGGCCACATGGGCTTGATCCTAGTGAAAACCATCTAAGCCTCACATTTGTTATAATCTTGGCCATCCATAGTGTTATAAGTACTAAGCTAGTGCAAGACAAGCTCATTTTACACTTAGGAAATATCACAACAATTCTTGTTCTTCAACCTCTCGGCTTTGTCCCATTTCCAACAAGAAAATTTTGTAGTTTTGATCCATTAGCCACAAGACTTTAACCCAATGTCCCTTAGGGTATTGTAAGGATATCTCAATAGAAAGATTTCGGAAAAACGACGTTTTCGTATTAGTCGCAAAGCGGAAACTTGTGGAGTTCTTCAACTTTGAAGTTGGAACTTGAAGATGGGTTCTTCATAGGCCTCTAAGGAGTGCTTGGAGCGGATTGGAACATAAGGAAAGGAGCTAAGAATTGCTAAGGCGCGACTTTGAATCTTGGAAATTTTAAGGGCTTGGAAAGGTATAAATTTTGTCGTTTTAGAAATTAAGTTTACTTATTGATTGTAGCTATGGATATTAGCAAGCATGAGTTATATATTATGTAGTTGGATTGGTGTATTGGCTATTGGAACCCAAATCCGAAAACTAGCATGTTTAGCCTTAAGATTGGAATTCAAGTTGATTATTAGTTTAAAGTCGTCGCATGTTGTATAAGAAAGAAATTGTAGTTGTTGAAGTTGTTTATGACTATATAACATGTTAGACCTTAGAACTTGGAATTTGAAAAGGATTGGAAAAGACTTTGAATTGTGGTTATGTTGTTAGCCGAGAATGGCTTGATTATGGACTAAGTTGGTATTAATTGTGGGGCGGAATTTTACACGTATTGTAAGGCGTGTAATCCCCTTTGTTTGGTTGTTATTTGAGCCTTAAATGTGGCGTGTTGGTTATTGTATTCGGCCTTGAAAAAGGTGGCAAAGTGAGTAGAAACAAAGGAAGTGCTGCCCGATTTTCCGTAGAATTAGAGACCATATACTTAGTATTATTCTACGTTAGAGACTAGAAGTTGATAGTCTTGTTGTGACCATTATAGGTTGACACTTCTACGTACGGCGTATTCGGCTTAGCTTGTGGATATTAGCCGAAAAGGTATGTGAACTATCTCCTCTTCTAGCATGATTCCTTATGTCACGACCCATTCCGGGGCCCGTAACTGGTGCCTTACCGGGGCACCCAAGTAGTCATACATCAGAGTAATCAGCGGAAATATAAAACAAGACATGAAACAGTTTATAAAATAAGACACAGTTTATGTGAACAAACGTCGCCTTTCGGCATATATATATAAACAAGGTTTAGCAGTTACATCCGACATCGCATAAACATGACTACAGCACTTAAGGAAAATACAACTATGGCGACAGGCCCGCCATACCCCGATCAGATACAAAACTATCTACAACAGGAGATCATACCAAAGAGTAGAGCCTCCGAAGAGATGGAGCTCGACACCAACGTAGAGATCCTAAGGATGCGGATCTAGCACTGCTGCCCTTACCGCTGCATTGAACGCAGCCCCGGGCGAGGTCAAGACAAGTACCAAGTATGTGAAACTATAAAGAATGAAATGAAATCAAAGTATTTAAAACCTTTTTACAAATACAATCGGTTCAATTGCACATAGTGCACATCACAAACAACAATGAATAGAAAATCAGAATGTGTCTATTCTAGGCCGCGAATGATCGGGCAAGGCCAATCGCCCATAGTATCATTCTCGCGTGCCTAGTCCCGACTTCCGCAGCCCGCATAGGTCACACAGCACCGCATGAGGTATTCCCGCATCGGGGCAGCTAACCCCGCGTCCGCCTAGGCTCCCGCACTCGCATAGCCTCAAAAGACCGCATAGTCTCAACAGACCGCATAGAATCCCCGCGTCGGCTAAACACCCGAATGATCAATCTCGAGCATACCGCTGCCCGCATAGTCTCACAGACCGCATAGGCCGTATAGACCATCGCGGGCAAGCCCTGTATAACGATCGAGGGTAGGTGATACAATAACAGTACAACGGACTTACCGGTTAGCAACGTAAGCACAGCAAGAATGACCCCCTTACACAGTATTTCAAGACACTAACCCCGGTAGCATCATAATATGTCTACTCATCACATAAATCTTACTACACTTAACAGAAATCAATACAAGGCTTTTATAAACAAACAAGTAAACAGTTCCCTTTTATCTTTCTTAAGTTGTTATACCTAACTTCCCATAAAGCTAGTATAACTCTTAAGCTTTTGTTTTAAAAACCAAATATTTATCTTCTGTTAAAAATGATTCAGTATTCTTTTGAAATGGTTTCAGTTCTTTGTTATTCAGGCTTAAGCCGTGAGGCATTGCCGTAAGTATTATTCAGGCTTAAGTCAAAGACATTGCCGTAGTTATTATTCAGTTAACACATGTACGTCTACCGTACTATATATTGTAAAATATCATGCTTTAGGAAGAATCACATACCTTCTCAGCGAAAACCACCTGCCAAGTTGGATATGTCGCGCGCAGAGAGTCAGCCTATAATAGTCACAGACATCTATCAAAGACTACTCGGAAGGTCATTCTAAACAGAGGGTTCACAATTCTACGGAAAGTCGGGCAGCACCTCCCTACCCGGTGAGCTATATAAGTCTACTGTGAAAACAGTCCTATGTAAGCACAGTTTGATTATTCTTCTTTTAAACCCTTCTACAGTGATAACAGTTCAATTCTATTCTGTGATATTCTTCTAAGTATTTAATACTTATACTTATACTACTACAGTAAGTATTCTCTAATTCAAAAGAGGGTTAGGATTTGTTACCTCGGTAAGCCCAATAATATCCTAGATAAAGTCGCGCCTGAGCAAGGTTTAGCTCCTAAGTTGTACGCTCCGGTAGCACCAAGAAACCTTAGAAGTTCTTCACAACTTCTACAAAGGACTAAGGGATTTGGGCTAGGGTATTTTGGGCATTATAACAATACTAGAAGACAACTTTTCTACCAAGGGAGGGGGGGTAGATTTCGGCTAGGCTAGGGGGGGTAGGCCCTACCAAACTCACTCAAGGGGGGGAGAGAGGTGTTGGACGAAAGGCTAAGGGAGAGGAGAGGATTTTTTTTTCAAGACTTGGAAGATAACTTTGTGGATGAAGAACTCTTCATCTTTAAGGGGGTATTTATAGGTCAAGAAGTGGCCAACCAATGGCCAAGATTAAGACAAGTGCAAGGCAAGTGTAGGGTGAATATTTACTCCACACAAATATCCTACCAACTCCTTGACTTGTGCAGAAGGCACAAAAACGCACTTCCTCTCCAATTTCGGCCCAATGGACGATTCTGTCCATCAATGGGAGGTGCCAAGTGTCGCCTCCCGCTGGTCCAAAATGTTTCGCCTCTCTAAAAATCCGCAAAAATTAGTAATGGCATAGCCGGAATTTTCCCTACGAAAGTGGGAAACGCTTCGGAAAACGATTCTTTAAGTGAGTTGTGTACAAAAAAAACGTCCAAGGCTAACTTTAAGGCCAAACTTTTTGTACGTATACCCTTACGTACATACTCTGGAAATACGGGGTATAACATTCTCCCCTCCTTAGAAACATTCGTCCCGAATGTTCCTTCTCAAGACAGTTATCGAAGAAGCTTAAATAGCTTGTAAGTGCCACACATGGCCACAAAAATAACACTTAGGCATAAATGATAACGAAAATTTACAAGTAGGAAAGTGAATTACCCGGAGGTGTGGGAATAGGTGAGGATACTTCGCCTCATGTCCTCCTCGCTTCCCACGTCATCTCCTCTCGAGCTCGTTCGCCACAAAACTTTGACTAAGCCACGCCCTTCGTCCGCAGACGCCTAAATCGGCGATCGACTATCGCTATGGGAATCTCCTCATACGATAACCCTCACACTGGACATCGCCAATCGGGTGTACCCTAGATGGATCCCCGATACATCTCTCAAAGATAGATACGTGAAAAACCGGATGCACCGCCTCCGATCGGACGGCAGATCCAACTCATAGTGCAACCTTGCCTACCTCGCGGACAATCAAACGCCCAATGTACCTAGGGCCGAAGTTCCTTCTTCCCAAATCTCATCACACCCTTCATGGGTGACACCTTTAGAAAACCCAATCATGAACCTCGAACTCAAGATGCCGACGACGATGATCTGCGATACGACTTCGCCGACTCAGCCGCCAATAGCCGCCTCGGATAAGCTTCACCTTATCCATCGCTCACGCACCAAATCTGGTCCCACTAGCCGCACTCGCCCACATCGAACCAACCTATAGGCGATCTGCACTTCCTCCCATACAAGGCCTCATAAGGCGCCATCCGAATACCGAGTGGTAGCTATTATTATACGCAAACTCAACTAGAGGCAAATGATCCTCCCAACTACCATCGAATCAATAACACAAAGCTCGCAGATATCCTCAAGAGTCGGATAGTGCGCTCGCTGTCCGTCATGCTGCGGATGAAATGCGATTGTGCTCACCGGCCCCTAAACCTCTGGAAGGACCTCCGAAGTTAGCCGAACCGGGCTCTGCTGCGATATGATCGGGTAGGGACTCCATGCACCGACGATCTCTGATGTAAAGTCTCGCATAATCCTCACCAAAAGTCGCCCCGACGGAAGAAAGTGGGCTGATTTCACACCGTCGATTTATAACCCAAATAGAATCATGTCTCTCCGAGTGCGAGGTAATCCCGTGATGAAGTCCATGTTGATTACCTCCCACTTCCGTGTCGGGATCTCTATCGCCGCAACAAACCACCGTGCCTCGTGCTCTACCTTCACCGCCGACAACAAGTGGCACCGAGCTACGAACTCGCAACGCCCTCTTCAAGCCATCCCACCAATACGTATCTAAGGTCGTGGTACATCTTGGTCGACTTCGACGGATAGAGTAACGCGCTACCGTGTGCTTCCCCAAGAACTCCGCCAAGTCTCAAACATCCGGAACACACACCGCCTCAAACCTTAGCACCCGTCAGTGCTACCTCAAAAGGACCCTTGCCTCACGAAGAGCCGTATCACGATATCGAATCAAAGCCGGATCCTCGAATCGCTGCCTCTTCACCTCCTCAACGATGGAAGACTCGCAACCTCACGAACTCTAACCCCACCGCTATCGTAATCAATCAAACGGACACCAAGGCTCGCTAATCGTGCAAATCACGAACCATGTCCTCCTCTCTAGATGCACATCCGATAGGCTCCCATCGACCTACGACTAAGAGCATCCGCCACAACATCGCCTTCCCGTGGTACAGATATCAACATCGTAATCCTTAAGCAACTCTAACCACCGCTCTCGCCGTAAGTTCACTCCTCCGTCAAGATATACCGAGGCTCTTGTGGTCCGTAAAGTATCCACGTGAACCCCATACAAATAGTGCCTCCAGATCTTCAAAGCGTGAATCACACCGCCAACTCCAAATCACGCGGGTAGTTCCTCTCGTGTTTCTTCACCGGGATGCATATGCTATAACCCCGCCATGCCGCATCAACACACATCCCACCCGATGCCCGACGATCACAATACACAACATAACCGTCTGGACCTGCGGAAGAGTAAGAACGGGCGCTGCCGCCTCTCTTCAAGAATCGAAACCCCGCCACAAGCATCACCATCAAACTTGGCCGCTTTCCGAGTCACCTAGTCAATGGTGCGAAGATAGAAGCAAACTTCTACGAACCGATAATAACTCGCAAGGCCCGTAAAATCGCGAACCTCTGCCGGAGTAGTAGGTCTAGGCCAAGTCCCGATCGCTTCGATCTTGGCCGATCCACTCGAATGCCATCACCGACAATATGCCCAAGAAACGCCATCAAGTCAACCAAAACTCACATTTGGAAAACTTGGCGTATACCTGGTCCCGAGAATCACAAGACAGCCTCAAATGCCCGCGTGCTCCCGCTTCCGAGCGAATAAACCAAGATATCATCAATGAACACTATCACAAACGTGTCCAAAATGGTTTGAACACTCGGTTCATCAAATCCATGAATACCACGAGCATGGTCAACCCAAAAGACATGACTGAACTCATAATGCCCGCACGTCCGAATGCAATCCTAGGGACATCCACCTCTCTCGACACGAACTCGATGATAGCCCGAACGCAGATCAATCTTGGAGAAACATCTCGCGCTCGCAATCGTCGAACAAATCATCAATCCCGGAAGGGGGTATTCGTTTAATGGTCACCTTGTTCACCGCTCAGAATCAACACACATGCGCGGCCCCGCCCTTCTTCTTCACGAACAATACCGCGCTCCCTCGGGAGAAACACTAGCCCGATGAAGCCCTTCTCCAAAGAAATCCCTAAGCCGATCCTTCAACTCTCTCAACTCGGTGCCATTCTCAGATGGCGAATGGAAATAGCCGAGTGTCCGCAATATGTCAATACAAAACTCAATCTCCTCTCGTGAGGGATACCCGGAGGTCATCCGAAACACGCCTGGGAACTCGACCATCGGAACCGATCAAAATCTACCGCAGCCTTCGATAAAAACACCCGAACGAGATGGTAGATATACCCTTCAACCATCTTCCTAGCCTTGAGGTAGGAAATAAACCTACCTCTACGAAACCGTGTTCTCCCACTCAACAACCGGCCTCAGAAACCGGAACTGTACTACTTTCTCTCTCAGCTTACATTGGCATAGCAAGCTAGCCAATCCATCCCCATGATCACGCAAGTCAATCATCTCCAACTCTATCAAGTCGCCAGTGGTCCGACGATCAGAATGGTCACAGACAAGCTCTATATACCCGCCGAGCTACCACCGAATCACCCATCGCGTAGCTACCTCGAAGTGGTCTATGGACTCGTGCTCTATCCCTATCCTACTAGCAACAAGGAGATATATAGATGAGTAGAACCCGGATCTATCAAAGCATACACATCAAACCGAAACCGATAAGGTACCGCGACATCGGTGAGGCCTCACGATCCCGCTGGACAAAGCATAAATGCGGTTCGAGGATCGCTAGAATCGACCCGCGCCACGACCTCGCCGCGACCCGCTGGTCCATGAGTACTTTTCTCCGGGCGAGTAATCGCTTGGGATGAAGAAGCGCAATGCACTCGTAGATCGGGCCCTACTACCGCCGCGCTCGGCCGGACAAACTCTCGCGAAATGACCTCGCCGCCACAAGTATAGCGTGCTCCCGAGTACGCCCCGAATGGTATCTACCACAACGGCACACCGAGCACCTCGAACGGTTAGCACCTCGCTACTCGAAACTGGTCCCGCCCCGACCGCCCCGACCGCTCGGGTCAGAAAATGAGGTAGAGCGCTCATACCGGCCGTGGTGCACCGACTTCACGATGCCGCCACCCCGAACCACCAAAAGAACCGCCGCTTCGCCTTCTTCTCGCCGCTGATATCGCTCTACCCGTGGTCTCTACGCCTCACATCCCGTGTATGAGCTCGCATACGGGTTATGTCCATGCCGGTCAAGGGACACACCCGCACAAGACTCGCCATGTAATCATCTAGCCAGCTGACATAGCGATGCACCGCCCTCCATCTCGCTACAAGGCAGGACATATCGAGCCAAGGAATCAAACTCGACATTGTACTCCTCACTGCGTCCTCCCTGTCTCAACAACAAGAATCTATCACCGTGCCTCCTCATCTGCGGAGGCAAGAAGTGTGTGAGAAAAGCCTCAAAACTCATCCCATACTGCTGAGGTGCATGCTCTCCCGAAAGCTCCCATGAATCAAACCAATCGATCATGTATCACGCACCGATGCGAACCGAATGTCACACTCGTCTCAAGCCCCGATCACCCGCGATAATCCTCTGCGGTGACGGATGAACTCCTCGCGATCATCCTCCCGCCGACCAGAAACTCGCGGCTACAACTAAGGAAATCCCGTAGTCTCAAACTATTCGCCTCGGTGCACTACGGTGCGACCGAGCCGAGCCGGAACCGCCGCACCAGCCTTCTCTCGACGGCCACAACTTTAGCCAAAAGTCGGGCCATCTCTCAGTACCCTAACTCTCCGCCTGTGCCGCGGGACAGAGGTGTGGGTATCGCGTTCTCTGGGCCGGGCGGCGTCATAGAACTCGCCGTCTCGTATAGACGGGCCCGAGCCTCGTGACTGGGTGTCTCGCTAGCGCCTCCACGCTTTGCCCTTCTCGGGCCCGGTTGCCTTACGTGGAGGCATAATCAAGCATAGAAAGGAATACGTTAGAGGGTCCAACCTATAACACGCCTCTAAAGCACGATCTCGTAATGAGAAGAATGGAAACCAATCCTAAATATCCTATAGCCTCACGATTATTGATGTGGTGCACAACACACCGATAATCAAGACTCTACTAGATACGATGCGTAGACACTTTCCGAGGATTAAGCGCTCGATACCACTTTTGTCACTTTGCTCGAGGCATTAACCTTCTCAGCGACCCAACAAATGGTACCGCCGCTGCGATCCTCGAGGCATGCCCTACGCCCTTCTCGTGATGTGCCATACGAGAGCCACGGTTGGTCTGTTTCGTGATAGAGGCTCACGGCCTCTTATACGCCACCCAGAAGGAGGTCGATAACAGTACCAAGTATGTGAAACTATAAAGAATCAAATGAAATCAAAGTATTTAAAACCTTTTACAAATACAATCGGTTCAATTGCACATAGTGCCACATCACAATCAACAACAAGAATAGAAAAAGCGAATGAGTCTATTCTAGGCCGCGAATGATCGGGCAAGGCGCTAATCGCCCATAGTATCATTCTGCGTGCCTAGTCCTCGACTTCCGCACTCGCATGTCACACATGCACCGCGCATGAGGTATTCCCGCATCGGGGCAGCCAACCCCAGATCCGCCTAGGCTCCCGCACCGCATAGCCTCGAAGACCGCGTAGTCTCAGCAGACCGCATAGAATCCCCGCGTCGGGCTAAACACCGGAATGATCAATCACGAGCATACCGCTGCTCCGCATAGTCTCACAGACCGCATAGCCGTATAGACCAAGATCGAGGCAAGCCCTGTATAACGATCGGGGTAGGTGATACAATAACAAGACAACGGACTTACCTGTTAGCAACGTAAGCACGAAGAATGACCCCTTACACGGTATTTCAAGACACTAACCATTAGCATCATAATATGTCTACTCATCACATAAATCTTACTACACTTAATGTAAATCAATACAAGGCTTTTATAAACAAACAAGTAAACAGCCTTTTATCTTTCTTAAGTTGTTATACCTAACTTCCCATAAAGCTAGTATAACTCTTAAGCTTTTGTTTTAAAACCAAATATTTATCTTCCGTTAAAAATGATTTAATATTCTTTTGAAATGGTTTTGATTCTTTGTTATTGTGCTTAAGCCGAGGCATTCCGTAAGTATTATTCAGGCTTAAGTCAAAGACATTGTCGTAGTTATTATTCAGTTAACACATGTACGTCTACCGTACTATATATTGTAAAATATCATGCTTTAGGAAGAATCACATACCTTCTCAGCGAAAACCACCTGCCAAGTTGAATATGTCGCGCGCAGAGAGTCAGCCTATAATAGTCACAGACATCTATCAAAGACTACTCTGAAGGTCATTCTAAACAGAGGGTTCACAATTCTACGGAAAGTCGGGCAGCACCTCCCTACCCGGTGAGCTATATAAGTCTCATCAGAAACAAATCTATGTAAGTACAGTTTGATTATTCTTCTTTTAAACCCCTCTACAGTGATAACAGTTCAATTCTATTCTGTGATATTCTTCTAAGTATTTAATACTTATACTTATACTACTACAGTAAGTATTCTCTAATTCAAAAGAGGGTTAGGATTTGTTACCTCGGTAAGCCCAATAATATCCTAGATAAAGTCGCGCCTGAGCAAGGTTTAGCTCCTAAGTTGTACGCTCCGGTAGCACCAAGAAACCTTAGAAGTTCTTCACAACTTCTACAAAGGACTAAGGGATTTGGGCTAGGGTATTTTGGGCATTATAACAATACTAGAAGACAACTTTTCTACCAAGGAGGGGGTAGATTTCACTAGGCTAGTGGGTAGGCCCTCGGCCAAACTCACTCAAGGGGGGGGGGGAGAGGTGTTGGACGAAAGGCTAAGGGAGAGGAGAGGATTTTTTTCAAGACTTGGAAGATAACTTTGTGGATGAAGAACTCTTCATCTTTAAGGGGGTATTTATAGGTCAAGAAGTGGCCAACCAATGGCCAAGATTAAGACAAGTGCAAGGCAAGTGTAGGGTGAAGATTTACTCCACACAAATATCCTACCAACTCCTTGACTTGTGCACAAGGCACAAAAAACGTGCACTTCCTCTCCAATTTCGTCCAATGGACGATTCAAGTCCATCAATGGGAGGGTGCCAAGTGTCGCCCTCCCGTTGGTCCAAAATGTTTCGTCTCTCGGAAAAATCCGCAAAAATTAGTAATGGCATATCCGGAATTTTCCCTACGAAAGTTGTGGAAACGTTTCGTCGGAAAACGATTCTTTAAGTGAGTTGTGTACAAAAAAAACGTCCAAGGCTAACTTTAAGGCCAAACTTTTTGTACGTATACCCTTACGTACATACTCTGGAAATACGGGGTATAACACCTTAAGATAAAGAAAGTAAGTTCTACTCCTTAAATGATTCATTCCTTGGTTGTACTTGGATTGCCTAATATAGAATTTGTTCTATGAACTTCCTTGATTGTACTTTGATGTGTAAATTGTAAGTTGTATAATCCATTGCCTTAGTGAAGTTGGATTCTTAAAAGTGAAAGTATTTTACTTAAAGTACATAGAGTCTTGAAAAGGAAGTGGTTTCCAAACCTTTTGGCTAGTGCCTTAGTTCCAAAACCTAAAGGTCATTATAATGACTTTAGGGGAGTCAAATGAGTGATTTACTTAATTGTTTTAAGAGAGGAGAAATGACATGATTTAAGAGAAGTAACTTGTTTTAAAGGTGTGAGTTACTTGAGGTTTAAAAGTAGAAGAAACTTGTTTTCTAAATATTAAGAGACTTGAAGTATTTTGAAAGTTGAGAACTTGATTTGTAAGTATGTGATACTTAGTTTTAAAAGTATAAGTCTCTTGGTTATAAAAGGAATGAAATTTGTCTAAAAACCATAAAGGGTTATAACGGCTTTATGGAAGGTTTAGAAAGTTGTCTATTTTGATTAATGGGCATGAGTTGCCTTTATTGTGAAAAATTTGAAGTTACTTGATTTCAAGCTTTGAAATGAGTTTTCTAAGAGTGTAGTAACTTACTTTGAAAAATAGACACACCTTGATACTACGGGTGTTAGTATCTTGGGATTTTACATAAAAAGGAGTCTTTTGAAAAGAATGTACGTACGTAGTACTTTGGCTTGTTAAATGAGAATTATTCTAAGTGTGCCTTGATAAGTACTTTGGCTTGATTAATTGAGAATTATTCTAAGTGTGCCTTGATAAGTACTTTGGCTTGATTAATTGAGAATTATTCTAAGTGTGCCTTGCTAAGTACTTTGGCTTGTTTAATTAAGAATTTGCCTATATGTGCTGGTGATAGCCTTTGAGTGCAAGTATTATGTTTTATTACGTTGTCGCGACTCTCGGTTGGAGGGCCGGCGGTCTTGTTGTAAGTATTTGGACGTACCGACAGTGATGTGGGATTCCACGGGTATGCTTCCGTTATTTGTAGTACTTGGGTTAAATTCCCGGATTTTTATAAAAGACCTGGTAGTGCTTATGTGTTGTTTGACGGCCGGTTGAGATAGGGTAAGAGTATAAGTGAGGGGTAAACCTGTTATACCCCGTATTTCCAGAGTATGTACGTGAGGACGTACGTACAAAAGTTTTAGCCTTAAGTAGGCATTAGGGACGAAATTTGTGCACAACTAGCGAAAAGAATCGTTTTCCGACGAAACGTTTTCCGGACTTTGCGAAGGGAAAAATACGGTTGCAACATTTATTATTTTTGCGGATTTTTCCGAGAGATGAAATATTTTGGACCAACGAGAGGGCGACACTTGTCACCCTCAAGTGGGCGGTCAAGTGGGACGAAACTTGGCACGTTTTTTGCCTTTCTTTTGGTCAAGGATTAGGTAGGATATTTTGTGTAGTAGATGAGCAAGTGGGACCCACTCAACACTTGTCCAAATCTTCACCCTCCACTTGCCCACCACTTGTCTTAATCTTGGCCATTGAATGTCCTATAAATACCCCTCTAATGCAAGACTTATTCTTCATCCACAAATCATTTTCCAAGTCTCAAAACTCTCTCCCCCTTAAGTGTAGTTTTCGTCCAAGCTATCCCTCCCCCTTTGAGAATCCTTGGCCGAAACCAACCCCTCTTGAGTTGTTCTCGTAAAATACCCCCTTGGTAGAAAAGTATTCCCAGTATTGTTACTATTCCAAAATACTGGCCCAAATACCTTGTAGTATTCCAAGGTTACACCTATACTAAAAGCCCGTAAATACTATTATACTTCCTTCACTACAAAAACGAAACCCTAAGGAAAATCTTCATACGGGTTGAAGTATTAAGAAGTTGCGTAGAACTTCTAAGGGTTGTTTGGAGCGGGTTGGAGCGTTCAGAATAGGAGCTAAACGTTGCTCAGGATCGACATTAAAACTTGGATAATTTTGGGCTTATCGAGGTAAATACTATTGTCCTTCTATTGTAATTGGAAATTACATACTGTAGTAGTATAGAAATAAGTATAAGACGTATATAAGGATGGTATTAAAGAAGAGAATTGGATTGAAATCACATCAGAAGAATATTAAAGAAGAAGACTGAACTGTACTTACATAGGACTGTATTTACAATAGACTTGTGTAGTTTGGCGGGTAGGGAAGTGCTGCCCAATTTTCCGTAGAATAAAGGAATCTGTATCTAGAAATATTTTACAGAATAGTCTAGACGTTGATAGACTCTTATGACCGATATAGGTTGAAGTACTGCGAGTAGCGTATTCTACTCGAAGGGTGGAAAAGGCAAGCAAGATTACAGTACTTTGGAGCGTTTTGCTAATAGTCGAGACATGTACGATTCCTATCGAGTCCCATGAGATGGGCCGAGACATGTACGATTCCTATCGAGTCCCATGAGATGGGCTGAGACATGTACGATTCCTATCGAGTCTCATGAGATGGGCCGAGACATGTACGATTCCTATCGAGTCCCACGAGATGGGCCGAGACATGTACGATTCCTATCGAGTCCCATGAGATGGTCCGAGACATGTATTCCATACGATTCCTATCGAGTCCCATGAGATTGGCCGAGACATGTATTCCACACGATTCCACCTCGAGTCCCATGGGATGGGCCGAGACATGTTATACGTATCATATGATTTATACCTAGACTGCCGGCAGTGAGGAAGGAGTTCCACTGCGTGAGGATGACTTGAGGCGTGAGTCCCTGACTTGACATGACTGTTTTTATGTTGCGAATCGTAGTTTTGTTATCATACATGTCTCATGTTTTATTTTAGATCGTTATGATTTCATTTACGATTTTCGATTCACATACTTGGTACCTGTTGTACTGACCTCCTTCGGGGGGCTGCGTTCATGCCGCAGGTAGAGGTACACTAGTCGTTGATCCTCGCTCATAGGATCACAGTTCAGCATATCTGGAAGCTCCGTTTCTCCGGAGGCTTATCTTTTGGTATAGTCTACTGTCATTGTAGGTACTTGTACATTCAGGGGTATGGCGGGGCCCTGTCCCGTCATGTTGTATAAAAACTCTTAAGTGCATGTCTTGTTGTGGCGGGGTTTGTAAGGATGTAACTATTCAAGTTTTTAATTATATGTATGCAAGAAGGTAACCGTTTGGTTGGCCTGTTTTATTATCATATCTCTTGTTTCATGTTTAAGTTTTTATTTCCGCTGATTTTCTCTGATGTTGTATCACTAGGGTGCCCGGGGTAAGGCACTAGTCACGGGCCCGGGTTCGGGTCGTGACAAAAGTGGTATCAGAGCAGTTAATCATCGGAAAGTGTCTACAGACCGTGTCTAGTAGAGTCTTGATTATCGGTGTGTTGTGCACCACATCTATAATCAGGAGGCTGCAGGACATTTAGGATTGGTTTTCATTCTTCTCATTCTGAGATCGTGCCTTAGAGTTGTGTTATAAGTTGGACCCTCCGACATATTTCGTTTTACCGCTTATGCCTCCGCTAAGGCAACCCGGCCCGGATGGGCAAGGCAGGGAGCTTCTAGTAGGATACTGAGTACGGGGCGCAGAACCGATCATTACGAGATAGTGCTTGACGGCGAAGTTTTGCGACGCCGCGGCCCAGCAGAGTTTAGAGCCACATCGTGGGCCGAGACCACGCACTGAGCCTCCACCCCACACCGGCAGAGGAGTTGAGGTACAAAGAGATGGCCACTTTGGCCAGATCGTGGCGAACGAGATAGGCCGGATGCAGCAGCCTGTTCGATTCAGTACCCATGGTTCACCCGAGATCGAGATAGTTTGAGGCTACGGACTTTCTAAGTCAGAGCCCGCCAGAGTTCTACGGTCGAGGCACGAGGATGATCCGCAGGAGTTCATTCAGCGATTCTGGACCGTAGAGTGATCGAGGCTTCGAGACCGAGTCGGTGGTCTTAGGTTCGCATCGTCGCGTGATCTTTGCGATCGGTTTGATTCGTGGGAGCTGTCCCGGGGAGAGTATGCACTTCCAGCAGTATAGGACGAGTTCTCAGGGGCATTTCTTGCACATTTCTTGCCTCGACAGATGAGAAGGGCTCGCCGGCGATTTTTGACGTTAAGGCAGACCGGGCGTACTGTTCGGGAGTACAATATGGAGTTTGACTCATTAGCTCGGTACGTCCCCGCATTAGTAGCCTACATGGAGGACAGAGTGCACCGCTATGTCACCGGGCTCGATGACTACTTGGCAGAGGCTTGTTCGGGTGTAGCTCTTCAGCCGGGCATGGACATTGCCCGCATGCAGGCTTATGCACTTGGATGTGAGGAGCGGAGAGGTCGACGAAATGACCGAGAGCGAGAAGAGGCGACAGCGAGGTCCTTTGGTAACTTTCGAGGTGGACCGCCAAAGAAGAGTTAGTTATGTACCTCCGCATGCAGTGGTCCTCCGCGCCTTCGGGCGTTCGGGTATTCGAGCTGGTCGAGCTCCGTGGCTTCAGTTCACGGTATACATGGGTTCCAACACCGGGTTCATGCTTTCTCGTGTGCACGATGCGCGCAAACGTCATCCCGGGAGTTTTCATCGTGCTTGTTTCACCTGCGGCCGATAGGGCCATGTGACGAGGGACTGTCCTAGAAGGAGGGATACAGGTAGAATGACGCAGCCTACCGGGTCAGTGGCAGGTTCATCGCCTTCTATAGCTATGCGCCCGGCAGGGCAGGATTATGATTAGAGCGACGAAGGGAAAATGAAGCAGATGATACAGGTATATTCTTACCCCTCTAGAGACTAGTATGCGTTGATGATATGATGAAATGCTAAGTATTATGTTCAGATAGCATTATGCAAAAATTGTGTTTAGAAAACATGGTTAGTTAGAAGGGTAAGTTTGGGGACAGGGAAAGTGTGAGCCTTAGAGTTTTATACGTAGAGACCTTAGATGCGAGGCCATCTTGAGTAAAAGATTTATGTTTGTGTTGACCTTTATCAGAGTGCATAGTATACGTGGGATATAATTGTATGATAAGTCCCTGAGTGGTATGAAATGAAAGAGGGTAGTTGAGCTAAGAAGACCACTAGGTTTTCGTGACTTGATTTGTGAGATTGTTCCGGATCGGGGGAACAAGTGTATAGCGCGATAGCGGGTCGGGTTGAGGACCAATCGCGGGTCAACCCGCGACCTGAAAGGTGGTGGGGTCAGTTCGAGGTGGTCCCGCCGGGTGGTAGGGTCACGAGGGTACTAGGCCCAGGTTTAGGTAACCATCGTATGAGTTCGTGGATATGTTCGACCAGAATCGGATCGTGAAGGCCGGGAATGGCCTTAAAGGAGATTGAGGCTAGTAAGATGACCAAGTTTGGAGGTAGTGACTCCAGAGATTTTGGAAACTGAAGCGATGACTGAAGTATGGTACGTATACTAGAAAGAGTTCAAGTGTTCGAGAAGAGTACGACGAGTGAGGAAAGAAGTGAACGTGTGTTAGCAGAATAAAGAGATCATTTTGTTGTGAAGTGAAGATGCGAAGGGAGTATCCTTTAGACCAGGGTGGAAGCTTTTGTGATGTAGGAATGATTTCTCGTGGACT
Organism: Przewalskia tangutica; assembly: GCA_029844215.1. Classification (NCBI taxonomy): domain Eukaryota; kingdom Viridiplantae; phylum Streptophyta; class Magnoliopsida; order Solanales; family Solanaceae; genus Przewalskia; species Przewalskia tangutica. Next base: position 65,451,958 of record CM056729.1, read on the forward strand.
TGGGTTAAGTAATTGTGCGTGTGTTATTTTGTGGCCAGGCGTGGCATTGGCAACTTGTTTAAGTTAAGAAGAACTTTATCGTTATCCGTCTTGAGAAGGAACATTCGGGACGAATGTTTCTAAGGAGGGGAGAATGTTATACCCCGTATTTCCAGAGTATGTACGTGAGGACGTACGTACAAAAGTTTTAGCCTTAAGTAGGCATTAGGGACGAAATTTGTGCACAACTAGCGAAAAGAATCGTTTTCCGACGAAACGTTTTCCGGACTTTGCGAAGGGAAAAATACGGTTGCAACATTTATTATTTTTGCGGATTTTTCCGAGAGATGAAATATTTTGGACCAACGAGAGGGTGACACTTGTCACCCTCAAGTGGGACGAAACTTGGCACGTTTTTTGCCTTTCTTTTGGTCAAGGATTAGGTAGGATATTTTGTGTAGTAGATGAGCAAGTGGGACCCACTCAACACTTGTCCAAATCTTCACCCTCCACTTGCCCACCACTTGTCTTAATCTTGGCCATTGAATGTCCTATAAATACCCCTCTAATGCAAGACTTATTCTTCATCGACAAATCATTTTCCAAGTCTCAAAACTCTCTCCCCCTTAAGTGTAGTTTTCGTCCAAGCTATCCCTCCCCCTTTGAGAAGCCTTGGCCGAAACCAACCCCCCCCCCTCTTGAGTTGTTCTCGTAAAATACCCCCCCCCTTGGTAGAAAAGTATTCCCCAAGTATTGTTACTATTCCAAAATACCTTGGCCCAAATACCTTGTAGTATTCCAAGGTTACACCTATACTAAAAGCCCAGAAATACTATTATACTTCCCTTCAGTCACAAAAACGAAACCCTAAGGAAAATCTTCATAGCGGGTTGAAGTATTAAGAAGAAGTTGCGTAGAACTTCTAAGGGTTGTTTGGAGCGGGTTGGAGCGTTCAGAATAGGAGCTAAACGTTGCTCAGGATCGATATTAAAACTTGGATAATTTTGGGCTTATCGAGGTAAATACTATTGTCCTTCTATTGTAATTGGAAATTACATACTGTAGTAGTATAGAAATAAGTATAAGACGTATATAAGGATGGTATTAAAGAAGAGAATTGGATTGAAATCACATCAGAAGAATATTAAAGAAGAAGACTGAACTGTACTTACATAGGATTGTATTTACAGTAGACTTGTGTAGTTTGGCGGGTAGGGAAGTGCTGCCCAATTTTCCGTAGAATAAAGGAATCTGTATCTAGAAATATTTTACAGAATAGTCTAGACGTTGATAGACTTATGGCCGATATAGGTTGAATCTGCGAGTAGCGTATTCTACTCGAAGGGTGGAAAAGGCTAGCAGGATTACAGTACTTTGGAGCGTTTTGCTAATAGTCGATAATCGTCGCGAGGTATGTGATTCTTCCTATCCTCTTGAGCATGATATTTTTAAAGTATATATATAGTACGGTAGACGTACGTGTGTTAACTGAATGTGTTTTTACTTCGATGTCTTTTGACTCGAGTTTTAAATAATAAGAATCTGGAAGTATTTCAAAAGAATTAAGAATCGTTTTTGAAAGAAGAGTAATACTTGGTTTTGAAAGCTTAAGAATTATACTAGCTTTATGGGAAGTTAGGTATAACGACTTAAGAGAGATAAAAAGAATGGTTTATTGACTTTAGAAGTTAAGAGACTTGATCTTAAAAGATAAGCGACTTGACTTAATTGAATTGATATGAATTTTGTTAAAAAGTGTGAAACCTCATTCGTGAGTAATGAGTACTTGGTTTTTAAAAGGAATAATGTTTTACTGATTTCGGAAATGAGAATAAGTATCGAGCGAACCACTGCAGCGTTAATAAAGGAAAATGTATTGACAGATAAGTAATTATATTAAAACCAGTAGAAACCTCCATCTGCATAGAAGCTAAGATAAGACAAAATTGTATTACATTTCCTAGATCATGGCTGCTTTAATAAGGATTGTTATAAACAAGAATAACCTACTCACACATAAGGCATATGTTACTCAAATTGTTTTAAAAGAGAATTATGTTATTAAGTGATTAAGACTATGAACTACGAAACCTTTCGAAAATGAGAAACTTGAGTATTTGAAATTAGGCAAAACTTGAACTTTTGGAAAAGAATGTTGTTACTTGACTTTAAGAAGGAAAGTGTTTTGGTTTAAAAAGAAGAGCATAATATTGCCTTAGTTGATTTTAAAAAGGAAAACATGGTATTAGCTTAATCGGTCTTAAAAGAGCGTTAAATGTTATGGTCAATTCTATACCGCGTTCATGGGATGAACCGGGAATGTATTTCACACGACACCGCGTTCATGGGATGAACCGGGAATGTATTCCACACGATTCCACCTCGAGTCCCATGAGATGGGCCGAGACATGTACGATTCCTATCGAGTCCCATGAGATGGGCCGAGACATGTACGATTCCTATCGAGTCCCATGAGATGGGCCGAGACATGTACGATTCCTATCGAGTCCCATGAGATGGGCCGAGACATGTACGATTCCTATCGAGTCCCGTGAGATGGGCCGAGACATGTCGATTCCTATCGAGTCTCGTGAGATGGGTAGAGACATGCACGATTCCTATATAGTCGCATGAGATGTGCCGAGTCATGTAAGATTCATATCGAGTCCCATGAGATTTGCCTAGACATGTATTACATACGATTCCTATCGAGTCCCAAGAGATGGGCCGAGACATGTATTCCACACGATTCCACCTCGAGTCCCATGGGATGGGCCGAGACATGTTATACGTATCATACGATTTATACCTAGATCGGCGGTGAGGAAGGAGTTCCACGGCGTGAGGATGACTTGGAGGCGTGAGTCCACGACTTGACATATTGTTTTATGTTGCGAATCTGTAGTTTTGTTATCATACATGTCTCTGTTTTATTTTAGCATTATGATTTCATTTACTGATTTTTCGGGCCACATACTTGGTACCAGATCGACCTCCTTCGGCCTGCGTTCCGCAGTGAGGTACACCGGTGGTTGATCCTCGCTCTTAGGATCACAGTTCAGCGTATTGGGAAGCTCCGTTTCTCCGGAGGCTTATCTTTTGGTATAGTCCCCTGTCACTGTAGGTACTTGTACATTCAGGGCTATGGCGGGGCCCTGTCCCGTCATGTTGTATAAAAACTCTTAGAGGTCTGTAGTACTGTTGTGGGCAGGGTTTGTAAGGATGTAACTGTTCAAGTTTTTAATTATATATATGCAAGAAGGTAACCGTTTGGTTGGCCTGTTTTATTATCATATCTCTTGTTTCATGTTTAAGTTTTTATTTCCGCTGATTTTCTCTGATGTTGTATCACTAGGGTGCCCGGGGTAAGGCACCAGTCACGGGCCCGGGTTCGGGTTATGACAAAACCCCCAAGACATTATACCCCCTGCTTGTTTTGTTTGATGGTCGGTCGAGATAGGGTAAGAGTATAAGTGAGGGGTAAACCCCCAAGACGCTATACCACCTTCTCCAGGGTAAGAGTATAAATGAGGGGTAAACCCCCAAGACATTATACCCCTTGCTTGTTTTGTTTGATGGTCGGTCGAGATAGGGTAAGAGTATAAGTGAGGGGTAAACCCCCAATACGCTATACCACCTTCTCCAGGGTAAGAGTATAAATGAGGGGTAAACCCCCAAGACATTATACCCCCTGCTTTACCACCTGCTCGTCTTCCTACTTGGCCCGTACAGTTTTTAGGACACATGTGGGACTTGGTGTTCATGTATGCCTATTGGTGTTATATTATATCATGGATCACGTGTGAGGAAGGATTCCACGGGCATGATTGATATTATGGGCGTAGACCCATGGTTATATTTTAGAAATGACTTGAGGGCATGCGTCCCTGACTTGATATGACTGCTTATGCATTATGTACTGTAGGTTGGCTATCATACATGTCTCCTGCTTTGTTTATACTGTTGTGATTTCATTACAGTACTTACTGTTTCACATACTTGGTACATTCTTCGTACTGTCCTCCTTCGGGGGGCTACGTTCATGCCGCAGGTTTAGGTACGTAGTTTGGTGATCGGCAGGTGTAGGACCCTGCTCAGAGTTTTTGGATAGCTCCCTCTGTTCAGGAGTTTATCTTTTTGGTATAGTTCTTTCAGTACAGGCTTTTGTACGGTTATGGGTACGGCGGGGCCTTGTCCCGTCATATTTCAGTAAAACTCTTAGAGGTCTGTATTCATATGTGGGATTGGACTCATGTTCAGTGTGGTGTATTTTATTATGTATGTTATATGGCAGCCTTGTCGGCTTTGCCCTTGCACGTACGTTGGTTAAAAAAAAAAAGGGTGTTATTTAAATTCCGCAGTTTACTTGTGTTGTTAGGTAGAAGGGTGCCCAGGTAGGGAACCAGTCATGGGCCCGGGGTTCGGGGCGTGACAGAGTGGTATCAGAGCAGTCAGTCCTCGGAATGTCTACAGACCGTGTCTAGTAGAGTCTTGATTATCGGTGTGTTGCGCGCCACACCCATAAACAAGAGGCTACAGGACATTTAGGAGTTGGTTTCTATTCTTCTCACTCTAAGATCGTGCCATAGAGCTGTGTTAGTAAGATAATTCCTCTCTGACGTGATTGTTGTGTTACAGTTATGCCTCCAAGGAGGGCAACAGCCGCCCAGAAGGGCAAAGGAGTAGCAGGAGCTACTAGTCAGACTCAGAGAGTTGATAGGGCTTATGCCCAGGGTATACCGGATGTTGTTCCTCAAGTTCTTCTGCGCCAGGTTTTGAGGCCCCAAAGACGAGCCTCCAGCTTTCTCGATTAGGAGAAGACTTTAGGGTCATGAGGAAGCCATTATGTTATTGACCAAGATAAGCGGTGCTCTGCCACCACAGGAAGTTATTCAGCCGATGCAGGCGGTGTTCTGAGGGTAGAGGCCAAAGCGGGGATCGGCGTAAGAGGCTAGACCGGTTGGTTATTCCGGTGAGTTTTTGGACGAGCTGCCTCAGCAGCGAGTGAGATATTCGTCCCAGCCTACCCAGTACATACCCCCGCAGCTCACAGGTGGGAGTTTGGACCCCACAAGGTATTTAGGAGCCGGTCCGAGCTCCAGAGGTCGAGGTTCTCAGAGGAGCAGAGGACTTTCTCGGTCGAGGCCACCTATTCCTCAGTGTATCAGATGTAAGCGTCATTCGGGAAATGCCGTTATAGCACAGTGTTTGTTTTTATTGTGGCCGTCCCGGCCATATTCGAGGGTATGTCCTTTTAGAAAGAGCACCGTGAGTGGCTCGGCTATGAGGCCGTAGTTGGTTCCCTTTCCTCCACATGCGTTCCCGAGCGAAGTGTTCAGATGTTAGCCAGCCGTGGTAGAGGTCAGGGTGGAGTTTATAGTTCTGGCAGTCCTTCGAACCGCAGAGATGACGTGACTACGGGACGGGATCATGAAGCGACATCGCACGGGGTTACAGGTATATGTCGATTCTTTGGAATCATACGTGCATTGTTAGATTCAGATTTTACCCTAGCGTATATGTTTTCCCTTTATTGCTAGAGTTGTAAAGTGATAGTACCCCAGAGGTAGGGATACCTTGAGTAGAAAAATGAGAAGTTAGGAATGTTGAAAAGAATGGTAAGTGGACTGAGACTATAGTTGTGTAGATTTCACAAGTTGTAATTACCCCGTAACAGTGTAAGACCGATAGGGAAGGATGTATAGTAGAAATACTTTGGCTTATGTGACGAACCTCTAGTGAATGAGAGGATAGGGTGAGAAGTACCTTGAGATAAGAGAGAGTTTTAGTTCAGACTAAGAATAAGAGGTTAAGTGTGACGATGGGTCGGGTTATGGACTCATTTCGGGTCAGCCGATAGTATGGAATCGGGTGATGTCAGTTTGAAATGGTCCCGCTATGTGATAGGGTCACGAGGGTGCTAGGCCCAAGTCTTGTTGATCGTTGTACGAGTTCGTGGATGCGTTCCACCGGAACTAGGTCGTAAGGACCGAGAAGAGCCTTAACGGGAATGTAAGTAACTATATGGCCAAGTTTGGATAGTAACTCCAAGGATTGGAGAAGAGAAACAAAATTTGAGATTTTGTACGTGTACTAGATGAGTTTGAAAGTACGAGAAAGTATGACAAGTAAGGAAAGAAAGGAACCTCTAAGGATCCCGTGTTTGGGAAGACAGTAACCTTCGAGTTTTGTGAGAAGGGACCACGGACGGAAGGTCCATTATTATGTTCACGTATGTTGTGGTGGCCATGTGTGGCATCGTTGGCCTTGTGCATGTATTGACTGTTAGGCATAGTATAGAGTTTATGCCGGAGTTTGTATAGCTTGACAACCGACTAAGAACATTCGGGGACGAATGTTTCTAAGGGGGGAAGAATGTTACACCCCGTAAGTCCAGGACATGTAAAAGAGAATGTGCTTAAGGAAACAAGACTAGGAAATTAGTACGAAAGGAGGAATTGTTTTTCCGACGGAAAATCTTCCGAACGCCGGAAAGGAAAAAATGTTCGTTGTTGAGAATTGGATTCTCAAAATGCATTATTTGAAGAGTATGGAACTCTTAACTTTTTGGAAATTTATTTTGACGGATTTGGTCATGTGGGGCCCACCCGAGGAATTTTACGTTTTGTGAGGCCCACGAGGGTTACGGAATTTTATGGACGAATGAGAGGACGACACGTGGCACCACCACATGTGGTCTTGGACGAAAATTAGGGAGGGTAAAATGGTCATTAACCACCTTGGAAGATTAGTCTTGCTAGCATGACATTGTTAACTTGTCAACTTGGCCACATGGGCTTGATCCTAGTGAAAACCATCTAAGCCTCACATTTGTTATAATCTTGGCCATCCATAGTGTTATAAGTACTAAGTTAGTGCAAGACAAGCTCATTTTACACTTAGAAAATATCACAACAATTCTTGTTCTTCAATAGACCTCTCGGCTTTGTCCCATTTCCAACAAGAAAATTTTGTAGTTTTGATCCATTAGCCACAAGACTTTAACCCAATGTAGCTTAGGGTATTGTAAGGATATCTCAATAGAAAGATTTCGGAAAAACGACGTTTTCGTATTAGTCGCAAAGCGGAAACTTGTGGAGTTCTTCAACTTTGAAGTTGGAACTTGAAGATGGGTTCTTCATAGGCCTCTAAGGAGTGCTTGGAGCGGATTGGAACCTAAGGAAAGGAGCTAAGAATTGCTAAGGCGCGACTTTGAATCTTGGAAATTTTAAGGGCTTGGAAAGGTATAAATTTTGTCGTTTTAGCAATTAAGTTTACTTATTGATTGTAGCTATGGATATTAGCAAGCATGAGTTATATATTATGTAGTTGGATTGGTGTATTGGCTATTGGAACCCAAATCCGAAAACTAGCATGTTTAGCCTTAAGATTGGAATGCAAGTTGATTATTAGTTTAAAGTCGTCGCATGTTGTATAAGAAAGAAATTGTAGTTGTTGAAGTTGTTTATGACTATATAACATGTTAGACCTTAGAACTTGGAATTTGAAAAGGATTGGAAAAGACTTTGAATTGTGGTTATGTTGTTAGCCGAGAATGGCTTGATTATGGACTAAGTTGGTATTAATTGTGGGGCGGAATTTTACACGTATTGTAAGGCGTGTAATCCCCTTTGTTTGGTTGTTATTTGAGCCTTAAATGTGGCGTGTTGGTTATTGTATTCGGCCTTGAAAAAGGTGGCAAAGTGAGTAGAAACAAAGGAAGTGCTGCCCGATTTTCCGTAGAATTAGAGACCATATACTTAGTATTATTCTACGTTAGAGACTAGAAGTTGATAGTCTTGTTGTGACCATTATAGTTTTACACTTCTACGTACGGCGTATTCGGCTTAGCTTGTGGATATTAGCCGAAAAGGTATGTGAACTATCTCCTCTTCTAGCATGATTCCTTAAGATAAAGAAAGTAAGTTCTACTCCTTAAATGATTCATTCCTTGGTTGTACTTGGATTGCCTAATATAGAATTTGTTCTATGAACTTCCTTGATTGTACTTTGATGTGTAAATTGTAAGTTGTATAATCCATTGCCTTAGTGAAGTTGGATTCTTAAAAGTGAAAGTATTTTACTTAAAGTACATAGAGTCTTGAAAAGGAAGTGGTTTCCAAACCTTTTGGCTAGTGCCTTAGTTCCAAAACCTAAAGGTCATTATAATGACTTTAGGGGAGTCAAAGGAGTGATTTACTTAATTGTTTTAAGAGAGGAGAAATGACATGATTTAAGAGAAGTAACTTGTTTTAAAGGTGTGAGTTACTTGAGGTTTAAAAGTAGAAGAAACTTGTTTTCTAAATATTAAGAGACTTGAAGTATTTTGAAAGTTGAGAACTTGATTTGTAAGTATGTGATACTTGGTTTTAAAAGTATAAGTCTCTTGGTTATAAAAGGAATGAAATTTGTCTAAAAACCATAAAGGGTTATAACGGCTTTATGGGAAGTTGGTTATAACGGCTTTATGGAAGGTTTAGAAAGTTGTCTATTTTGATTAATGGGCATGAGTTGCCTTGATTGTGAAAAATTTGAAGTTACTTGATTTCAAGCTTTAAAATGAGTTTTCTAAGAGTGTAGTAACTTACTTTGAAAAATAGACACACCTTGATACTACGGGTGTTAGTATCTTGGGATTTTACATAAAAAGGAGTCTTTTGAAAAGAATGTACGTACGTAGTACTTTGGCTTGTTAAATGAGAATTATTCTAAGTGTGCCTTGATAAGTACTTTGGCTTGATTAATTGAGAATTATTCTAAGTGTGCCTTGATAAGTACTTTGGCTTGATTAATTGAGAATTATTCTAAGTGTGCCTTGCTAAGTACTTTGGCTTGTTTAATTAAGAATTTGCCTATATGTGCTGGTGATAGCCTTTGAGTGCAAGTATTATGTTTTATTACGTTGTCGCGACGGTTGGGATGCGGTCTTGTTGTAAGTACTTGGACGTACCGACAGTGATGTGGGATTCCACGGGTATGCTTCCGTTATTTGTAGTACTTGGGTTAAATTCCCGGATTTTTATAAAAGACCTGGTAGTGCTTATGTGTTGTTTGACGGCCGGTTGAGATAGGGTAAGAGTATAAGTGAGGAGTAAACCCCCAAGACATTATACCCCCTGCTTGTTTTGTTTGATGGTCGGTCGAGATAGGGTAAGAGTATAAGTGAGGGGTAAACCCCCAAGACGCTATACCACCTTCTCCAGGGTAAGAGTATAAATGAGGGGTAAACCCCAAGACATTATACCCCCTGCTTGTTTTGTTTGATGGTCGGTCGAGATAGGGTAAGAGTATAAGTGAGGGGTAAACCCCCAAGACGCTATACCACCTTCTCCAGGGTAAGAGTATAAATGAGGGGTAAACCCCCAAGACATTATACCCCCTGCTTTACCACCTGCTCGTCTTCCTACTTGGCCCGTACAGTTTTTAGGACACAGGTGGGACTTGGTGTTCATGTATGCCTATTGGTGTTATATTATATCATGGACTGCCGGTGAGAAGGATTCCACGCATGATTGATATTATGGGCGTAGACCCATGGTTATATTTTAGAAATGACTTGAGGGCATGCGTCCCTGACTTGATATGACTGCTTATGTATTATGTACTGTAGGTTGGCTATCATACATGTCTCCTGCTTTGTTTAGACTGTGATTTCATTACGATTTCATTTCACATACTTGGTACATTCTTCGTCGACCTCCTTCGGCCGGAGTGCGTTCATGCCGCAGTTTAGGTACGATTTGGTGATCGGCAGTGTAGGACCGCCGAGTTTTGGATAGCTCCCTGCTCGTGAGTTTATCTTTTGGTATAGTTCCTTCAAGATGCTTTTGAGCGGTTATGGGTGCACGGGGCCTTGTCCCGTCATATTTCAGTAAAACTCTTAGAGGTCTGTATTCATATGTGGGATTGGACTCATGTTCAGTGTGGTGTCTTTTATTATGTATGTTATATGGCAGCCTTGTCGGCTTTGCCCTTGCACGTACGTTGGTTAAAAAAAAGGGTGTTATTTAAATTCCGCAGTTTACTTGTGTTGTTAGGTAGAAGGGTGCCCAGGTAGGGCACCAGTCACGGGCCCGGGGTTCGGGGCGTGACACTTATCTTTGGTATAGTCCCCTGTTGTTATAGGTACTTACATTCAGGGGTATGGCGGGGCCCTGTCCCATCGTTGTTGTTATAACATTCGTAGAAGTGCAGTAATCTTTGTGGCGTAGTTTGTAAAAGGGATGTAACTGTTCGGGTTCAAGTTTTATTTATATATTCAGAAAGGTAACCGTTTTGGTTAGTCTGTTTTCTTATTTCTTGTGTATGTTTTTATATTCCGCTGATTTTCTCTGATGTTGTATCACTAGGGTGCCCGGGTAAGGCACCAGTCACGGGCCCGGGTTCGGGTCGTGACAAAAGTGGTATCAGAGCAGTTAATCCTCGGAAAGTGTCTACAGACCGTATCTAGTAGAGTCTTGATTATCGGTGTGTTATGCAACACACCTATAATCAGGAGGCTGCAGGATATTTAGGATTGGTTTCCATTATTCTCACTCTGAGATCGTGCCTTAGAGCTGTGTTATAAGTTGGACACCCTCGGACGTATTCTTTTCACCCGTATTGCCTCTACGCAGGCAACGAGCCCGAGCGGCAAGGCAAAGACGGGAGGCTGCGAGTAGAGCACGAGAGGGTTACGGCGCGCCCGGTCATTATCTCGAGATGCTTCATTCGGGAGTTACTGCGGCGCCGCTAGCGAGAGAGTTTAGAGCGAGTAGTAGCCACGAGACCACGATACCTGAGCCTCTAGTCCCACGGCCAGGAACAAAGGATATGAGTTACAAGGAGATGGCCCAGTTACTAGCTAGTCTGGTGGCTGGGAATGAGGCCAGACGAGAGTCGGAGGTTCCGATAGTACCAGTAGTTCACCCTAGATCCGATAGTTGAGATTTCAGGACTTCTTGAGTTGCAGTCCACCCGAGTTCTATGGATTGAGAAGCGAGAAGATCCTCGAGTTTATTCGATTCTGCGGATCATGGAAGTGATCAAAACCTTAGAGGCATTTCAGACACTTCTTGCCCTCGCAGATGAGAGCTTCGGGCGAATAGAGTTATGAGGTTGAGGCAGAACGGGCGGACGGTTCGGGAATACAGTTTAGAGTTTGACTTATTGGCTCGTTATGTCCCCGCGTTAGTGGCAGACATGGAGGATAGAGTGCACCGATATGTCACAGGGCATGACGATTATCTAGCAGAGAGTTGTACAAGAGTAGCTCTTCAGTCAGACTTGGACATTGCCCGCTTAAACAGATGCGAGGCGAACGTAGAGATCGACGCATTAACCAAAATCAGCGAAGAGGCCGCAATGCAGGTCCTTTGGTAACTTTCGAGGCGGACCTTCTCGGCAGGATCGTTATGTGCCTCCGCCAAGATGCAGTGGCCCTCCACGCACTTCGGGGCGTTCGGGTATTTAGGAGTTGGTCGAACTCCGGGGTTTTGATTCACGATTTACATAGGTTCTAGCGATCGATTGATTTCCTCGTTCACTATGTGATGGCGTCATCCCGGAATGTCGTCTTTGCTAGTACTTGCTTTACCGGCCGTCGTGGCCATGTGAGAGAGAATGTCCTAGTAGGAGGATACATGGGATGACTTAGCCTACCGTCGATTCATGGATTGATGGTTGAGATAGGAAGGGTGTTAGCCGAGGAGGCCACCCCACCTCGGTATGGCCGTTGTGGTAAGTGTTCTTATGGGAGTGTCGTTACTTAGATAGCTTGTTAGGCTTAGGCGGCGGGCCTTTGCGAAATTGTCAGGCAGGTGGCGCGGATGTTACGACTCGACCGGGATCGATGGCGGGTTCATCACCGTCTGTAGTTATCGCCACAGAGCAGATTTGATTAGAGCGACAAAGGGAAAGTGAGGCATGAATTACAGATATCTTGACCTTAAGAGACTTGTTTAGTCGTTATGGTAGATACAGTGGAGTGCTATGTTCGGTTAGCATTGTGTAAGTTGTGATTAGAAAAGATGGGTAGTGGAGAAGGGTCAGTCTGGGACAGAAAATGGAGAGCCTTAGAATGTATAACAGTAGGGACCTTGGATGCAAGGCCGTCCTGAGTGGCTTTTACGGTTGGTCTATGTCGAAGTACTCAGTATACGTGGTGTATTTGTGTGATAATTCCATGGGTAGTGTGAGATGGAAGTGGTAGCTTTCATGGCGTGGCGTAAGATTGTTCCGGATCGGGAGCGAGTTTAGTCTGTGGGTCGGGTTGAGGCCATATCGCGAGTCAACCCGCACCGAATGTGGTGGGTCGGTTGAGGTGGTCTGCTAGATGATAGGGTCACGAGGGTGTTAAGCCCAAGTTAGGTAACCATCGTACGAGTTCGTGGATGCGTTCGACCGGTAGCCGGGCCGATGAGGTCAGCCCATCTTGTCTTTCAGTTAGGACTGTTTACTCGGCGGGAGGGTTATGCGAGATGTTATCAGGAAGGTTGTAAGGCTGCACGGGGTTCCTATTTTTATTTTATGGCAGCGGCGAGCCAGTTATGGCTATTTCTTTTTCGGAGGTTTAACCGGGGTTAGGAACTCGGTGAGTCTCGATGTGCATGCACCCTCGGGCCGACGGACGAGCAGCGCATTTATCCGAACATTCGAGGGCGAGTTACGAGCGGTGTTTTGATTTCAGGAGTAGCTGTGAGGATTATTTGCCTCTTGTTGAGTGAGTATTATATAGCTACCATTTCAGTATTCGGATGGTGCCTTATGAAGCCTTGTATGGGCGGAAGTGTAGGTTGCCGGTCGATTGGTTCGATGTTGGCAAGGCTCGGATAGTTGGTCCCTACTTGTTTCAGCAGGATGTGGATAAGGTGAAGCTTATCCGGAAGAAGTTATTAGCAGCTCAGAGTCAACAGAAGTCGTGTGGATAATCGGCGTCGACACTTGGAGTTCAGGTTTACGGTGGGTCTTGAAGGAACCACCGGAAGTGTGACGAGATGTGAAGCGGGAAACTTAGCCCGAGGTACTTTGGGCATTTTTTTCAGATCGTTGTAGAATAGGCCAGGTTGCCTATAAGTTAGCACTGCCTCCCGACTTAGGAGGCAGTACGTCCGGTATTCCATGTTGCTATATTTCGGAAGAGTAATCGGAGATCCCTCCAGAGTGTTCCCAGTTAATGATGACCAAGTTAGAGATAGTAACCCGAGATTTTGGAACCAAGCAATGACAGTAATGTGGTATTATAATAGGAAGGGTTCGAGTGTACGAGGAAGGTACGGCGAGTAAGAAAAGAGGCTAAGATGTGTTAAGAAGATGGAAGTGTCCTTTTTATAAGTGAAGATGGGAATAAAGTATCCTTTGGACCATGGGTGAAGCTAATGGTATTGTTATACGCTTTAGAGATGATTCTTCGTTGGCTTGGATGTGCGTTTTTGCGAGTATGTTGTATTATGGCCATGTGTGACATAATTGGTTTCGTAAGTATAGTAGGGAAGACTATACCGGCGCAAGCATGTTTGGAGACTTAGAAGGAACATTTGGGACGAATGTTTCTAAGGGGGGGGGGAGAATGTTACACCCCGTAGTTCCAGAGTATGTATACGAGGACGTACGTACGAGATTACGACAGTAAAATTGGAAAGGAAGAAAGATGTGATTTTTCGACGGAAAAGATTCCGAACCTTGTGAAGGAAATTTTACGTTTTTAATATTTTAACCGATTTCGGATTTTTCCGAGAGATGAAATATTTTGGACCAATAGGAGGGCGACATGTGTCACCCTTAGGTGGCATTGGTTAGACGAAAATGGTGGGCAAGTGGCCAAGTCAATAAGTCAAGTCTTGCAAGATAATTTTCTTTGGGATAGTGGGGGTAGGTGGACGTTTTTGTGGGCAAGTGGGGGAGGCCTTGTTGGACGGTTTTCTTGAGCAAGTGGATGGCCACTTGGCTCATTGTTGTGGTGGACATATGTCCCAATGTTGTGGTGGACATATGTCCCAAGGTTGTGGTGGACACTTGGTGGAAGACTCCACTCACACAAGCTATCTAATCTACACCCTCCACTTGCTTTAATCTTGGCCATTGAAGGTTCTATAAATACCCCCCTCTTGTGCAAGACTTCTTCATTCACTTAACATTTCCAAGTCACAAAATCCTTCCCCCTTAGTTGCTAGTTCTCGTCCAAAAACCCCCTTCCCCCTTGTCTAGTTGTTTCGTCCGAAACACCCCCCTTCCCCCTCTTCCTTGTTGTTCTCGTCGAAATACCCCCCCCCCTTGGTAGAAGAGTTGTCTTCTAGTATTGTTGTATAAATCCCAAATACCTTAGCCTAGTATTCCTAGTAGTATTCCAAAGTTATTTCAATACTAAGAGCCCGGAAAAATACTACTTTATTCCAATAGTCGCAAAATGAAGCCCTAGAAAAATCTTCATAGCTTAGATGAAGTGTTAAGAGAAGTTGTTTGGAAACTTCTAAGGGTTGCTTGGAGCGGGTAGGAGCGTCAGGAAGTGGAGCTAAACGTTGCTCAGGATCGACTTATTAAACTTGGATAATTTTGGGTTATCGAGGTAATGATCTTTATCCCCCTATTGTAATTGGAAATTACATATTGTAGTAATGTATAGTTGAGTATACTATATGTAGAATGAATATGGATAAGAATTGAACTGTATTTACATAGGACTGTATTTACAGTAGACTTGTAGTATTATTGTGGAGTAGACTTGTAGTATTATTGTGGAGTAGAATTGTACACGTCCGGTTAGACGTGTAACCCCCCCTGGGATTGTTGGTTTGGTAGCAGGCCTCGTTAGAGGAGGAGATTTATGTGGTCATGCGGGGAGTCTTCTTGAATTTTCCGTAGAATAAGGAACCTGGTACTTAGAATTGTTCTACGAAGAGAGCTAGAAGTTAATAAACGTTTTATGGCCATTATAGGTTGAAGTACTACGAGTAGCGTATTCTACTTGAAGGGTGGAAAAGGCGAGCAAGGTTAGAGTACTTTGGAGCGTTTTGCTAATTGTCGATAATCGTCGAGGTATGTAAACCTCTTCCTATCCTTTCTAGCATGATATTTGTGAAATATATTTAGTGCGGTAGACGCACGTGTGTTTAAAGGAAATTGATTTTCCTTTTGCGTCCTTGACTTGATTCCAAAGTTAAGTGACTTGTTATGAAGTATTAAGGACTTGAATTATGTAAAACCTCACTCATGAGTAATGGGTGTGTGGTCTTTTAAAGAATAAAGTTACCTTGATTTCGAAAATAAGAATGGTTTTATCATTGGATTTAAAATGATAACTTGACTTATAAACAACTTGATTTTGGGAAAGGAGAAGTAACTTGATTTAAAGGTATAGGTTACTTGTTTTTAAAAGAGTAAGACACTTGGTTTAAAAAGTATATTGCTACTTGACTTTTAAAGGAAAAAGTGCCTTTGTTTTAAAAGAAGGTATGGAAATTGTTTTGGTTTTACTTTGATGTCTTTTGACTTGAGTTTTAAATAATAAGAATCTTGAAGTATTTCAAAAGAGTTATGAATCATTTTTGTAAGAAAAGAAATACTTGGTTTTAAAAGCTTAAGTGTTATACTAGCTTTAAGGGAAGTTAGGTATAACGACTTAAGAAAGATAGAAGGAACGGTTTACTTATTTGTTTATGAAAGTCTTGTATTGATTTCTGGAAAGTGTAGTAAGATGGTTTGATAAGTAAACATGTTACGATGCTACATGTGTTAGTGTCTTGTGATGTTTGTGTGAGGGGGTTATTCTTGTTGTGGTTACGTTGTTAAACGATAAGCCCGTTGTACTGCTATTATATCACATACCCCCCCTGACTTGTTATGATGCCGAGGACTTGCCATCCTCGATGCGAGGAATACCTCATGCGGTGCATGTGACCTATGCGAGCGGGAGTTCGGGATTGATCATTCGGTGTGTTATCCGTCACGAGGAATGCCTCATGCGATGCATGTGTGACTATGCGACGGTGCGGGAGTCGAGAGGATGTCGCGGGTTAGCTACCCCGTCGCGAGGAATACCTCATGCGGGTCTGTGTGTGACCTATGCGGACTGCAGGAGTTCCAGGATTAGGCACGCATAATGATACTATGGGCGATTGGCCTTGCTTCGATCATTAGCGGCCTAGAAAAGACCAGTTACATTATATCTATCTTTGCTCTTGTTTATGCTGTGGCATTATGTGCGGTTGAATTGGTTGTATTTGTAAGTGGTTTTAAAGATACTTTGATTTCATTTCTACGATTTCACATACTTGGTACTGTTATCGACTCCTTCGAGGGCGTTCATGCCGCAGGTAGAGGTACACCAGTCGTCGATCCTCGCTCATAGGATCACAGTTCAGCGTTTTGGGAAGTTCCGTTTCTCCGGAGGCTTATCTTTGGTATAGTCCCCTGTTGTTGTAGGTACTTACATTCAGGGGTATGGCGGGGCCCTGTCCCGTCGTTGTTGTTATAACATTCGTAAGTGCATGTAATCTTGTTGTGGGCAGAGTTTGTAAAAGGGATGTAACTGTTCGGGTTCAAGTTTTATTTATATATTCAGAAAGGTAACCGTTTTGGTTAGTCTGTTTTCTTATTTCATGTGTATGTTTTTATATTCCGCTGATTTTCTCTGATGTTGTATCACTAGGGTGCCCGGGTAAGGCACCAGTCACGGGCCCGGGTTCGGGTCGTGACAAAAGTGGCATCGAAGCGATTAATCTCGGAAAGTGTCTCTGAACCGTATCTAGTAAGTCTTGATTATCGGTGTGTTGTGCACCACACCTATAATCGTGAGGCTGCAGGATATTTAGGATTGGTTTCCATTCTTCTCACTCGAGATCGTGCCTTAGAGTCGTGTTATAAGTTGGACTCCTCGACGTATTCTTTTCACCGTATTGCCTCACGCAAGGCAACGAGCCCGAAGGCAAGGCGGCAGGGAGCTGCGAGTAGAGCACGAGGGTTACGAGCGCGCCCGGTCATTATCCGAGCGATGCTTCATTCGGGAGTTCTGCGGCGCCTCTAGCCCAGGAGAGTTTAGAAGCGATGCGGTAGCTCACGAGACCACGATACCTGAGCCTCTAGTCCCACGGCCAAGAATAAAGGATATGAGTTACAAGTAGATGGCCCAGTTACTAGCTAGTCTGGTGGCTGGGAATGAGGCCAGACGAGAGTCGAAGGTACCGATAGTACCAGTAGTTCACCCTAGATCCGATAGTTGAGATTTCGGGACTTCTTGAGTTGCAGTCCACCCGAGTTCTATGGATTGAGAACTGAGGAAGATCCTCAGGAGTTTATTCGACAGTTGCAGCGGATCATGGAAGTGATCAAAACCTTAGAGGCATTTCGTACACACTTCTTGCCCTCGCAGATGAGGAGAGCTCGGGCAGATAGAGTTATGAGGTTGAGCGAAGCAGGCGGGCGGTTCGGGAATCTGATTTAGAGTTTGACTTATTGGCTCGTTATGTCCCCGCGTTAGTGGCAGACATGGAGGATAGAGTGCACCGATATGTCACAGGGCATGACGATTATTTAGCAGAGAGTTGTACAAGAGTAGCTCTTCAGTCAGACATGGACATTGCCCGCTTACCGGCTTATGCGCAGCAGACTGAGGAACGTAGAGATCGACGCATTAACCAAAATCAGCAGAAGAGGGCCAGAACAGCAGGGTCCTTTGGTAACTTTCGAGGCGGACCTTCTCCGGCCAGGTTATGCGCCTCCGCCCGATCTGAGTGGCCTCCGCGGACCGGGGCGTTCGGGGTATTTAGGAGTTGGTCGAACTCCGGGGTTTTGATTCCGCAATTTACATAGGTTCTAGCCAGTCAGATTCAGTTTTCCCTCAGTGTTCACTATGTGACAGGCGTCATCCCGGGGAATGTTGTCTTTTTGCTAGTACTTACTTTACCAGCGGCCGTCAGGGCCATGTGAGGAGAGAATGTCCTAGTAGGAGGGATACAGGTGGGATGACTTAGCCTACTGTGTCGATTCTTGGATTGATGGTTCAGATAGGAAGGGGTGTTAGCCAGAGGAGGCCACCCCCACCTCGGTATGGCCGTTGTGGTAAGTGTTCTTATGGGGAGTGTCGTTCTACTTAGATAGCTTGTTAGGCTTGCGGCCAGCAGGGCCTTTTTGCGAGAAATTGTCCGACCAGAGTTGGCGCGGATGTTACGACTCAGCCTTCGGGATCAGTGGCTGGTTCATCACCGTCTGTAGTTATGCGCCCAGCAGAGCAGGATTTGATTAGAGCGACAAAGGGAAAGTGAGGCAGTAGTTACAGAGATATCTTCAGCCTTAAGAGACTTGTTTAGGTCGTTATGGTAGATACAGGTGGAGTGCTATGTTCGGTTAGCATTGTGTAGGTTGTGATTAGAAAACATGGGTAGTGGAGAAGGGTAAGTCTGGGGACGAGAAAATGGAGAGCCTTAGAATGTATAACAGTTGGGACCTTGGATGCAAGGCCGTCCTGAGTGGATTTTACGGTTGGTCTTTGTCGAAGTACTCAGTATACGTGGTGTATTTGTGTGATAATTCCATGGATAGTGTGAGATGGAAGTGGTAGCTTTCATGACGTGAACTGGTAAGATTGTTCCGGATCAGGGAACGAGAGTTTAGTACGAAGTGGGTCGGGTTGAGGCCATATCGCGAGTCAACCCGCAACCCGGAATGTGGTGGGGTCAGTTTGAGGTGGTCCCGCTAGATGATAGGGTCACGAGGGTGTTAAGCCCAAGTTAGGTAACCATCGTACGAGTTCGTGGATGCGTTCGACCAGTAGCCGGGCCGATGAGGTCAGCCCATCTTGTCTTTCAGTTAGGACTGTTTACTCGGCGGAGGGTTATGCGAGATGTTATCAGGAAGGTTGTAAGGCTGCACGGGGTTCCTACTTTTATTTTTATGGCAGGCAGTGGAGCCCAGTTTATGGCTATTTCTTTTTTCGGGAGGTTTAACCAGGCGGGGTTAGGAACTCAGGTGAGTCTCAGTATTGCATGCACCCTCGGGCCGACGGACGAACGACGCATTTTATCCAGACATTCGAGGACAGGTTACGGGCCGGTGTTTTGATTTCAGGAGTAGCTGTGAGGATTATTTGCCTCTTGTTGAGTGAGTATTATATAGCTACCATTTCAGTATTCGGATGGTGCCTTATGAAGCCTTGTATGGGCGGAAGTGTAGGTTGCCGGTCGATTGGTTCGATGTTGGCAAGGCTCAGATAGTTGGTCCCTACTTGTTTCAGCAGGATGTGGATAAGGTGAAGCTTATCCGGAAGAAGTTATTAGCAGCTCAGAGTCAACAGAAGTCGTGTGGATAATCGGCGTCGACACTTGGAGTTCAGGTTTACAGTGGGTCTTGAAGGAACCACCGGAAGGGTGTGACGAGATGTGAAGCGGGAAACTTAGGTACTTTGGGCATTTTTTTCAGATCGTTGTAGAATAGGCCAGGTTGCCTATAAGTTAGCACTGCCGCCCGACTTAGGAGGCAGTACGTCCGGTATTCCATGTTGCTATGTTTCGAAAGAGTAATCGGAGATACCTCCAGAGTGTTCCCAGTTAATGATGACCAGGTTAGAGATAGTAACCCCGAGATTTTGGAAACTGAAGCAATGACAGAAATGTGGTACGTATAATAGGAAGGGTTCGAGTGTACGAGGAAGGTACGACGAGTAAGAAAATAGGCTAAGATGTGTTAAGAAGATGGAAGTGTCCTTTTTATAAGTGAAGATGGGAAGAAAGTATCCTTTGGACCATGGGTGAAGCTAATGGTATTGTTATACGCTTTAGAGATGATTCTTCGTTAGCTTGGATGTGCGTTTTTGCGAGTATGTTGTATTATGGCCATGTGTGGCATAATTGGTTTCATAAGTATAGTAGGGAAGACTATACCGGCGCAAGCATGTTTGGAGACTTAGAAGGAACATTCGGGACGAATGTTTCTAAGGGGGGGAGAATGTTACACCCCGTAGTTATAGAGTATGTATACGAGGACGTACGTATGATATTACGACAGTAAAATTGGAAAGGAAGAAAGATGTGATTTTTCAACGAAAAAGATTTCGAACCTTGTGAAGGAAATTTTACGTTTTTAATATTTTAACCGATTTCGGATTTTTCTGAGAGATGAAATATTTTGGACCAATAGGAGGGCGACATGTGTCACCCTTATGTGGCATTGGTTGGACGAAAATGGTGGGAAAGTGGCCAAGTCAATAAGTCAAGTCTTGCAAGATAATTTTCTTTGGGATAGTGGGGGTAGGTGGACGTTTTTGTGGGCAAGTGGGGGAGGCCTTGTTGGACGGTTTTCTTGAGCAAATGGATGGCCACTTGGCTCATTGTTGTGGTGGACATATGTCCCAATGTTGTGGTGGACATATGTCCCAAGGTTGTGGTGGACACTTGGTGGAAGACTCCACTCACACAAGCTATCTAATCTACACCCTCCACTTGCTTTAATCTTGGCCATTGAAGGTTCTATAAATACCCCCCTCTTGTGCAAGACTTCTTCATTCAATTAACATTTCCAAGTCACAAAATCCTTCCCCCTTAGTTTCTAGTTCTCGTCCAAAAACCCCCTCCCCCCTTGTCTAGTTGTTTCGTCCGAAACACCCCCCTTCCCCCCCTTCCTTGTTGTTCTCGTTGAAATACCCCCCCCCCCTTGGTAGAAGAGTTGTCTTCTAGTATTGTTGTATAAATCCCAAATACCTTAGCCTAGTATTCCTAGTAGTATTTCAAAGTTATTTCAATACTAAGAGCCCGGAAAAATACTACTTTATTCCAATAGTCGCAAAATGAAGCCCTAGAAAAATCTTCATAGCTTAGATGAAGTGTTAAGAGAAGTTGTTTGGAAACTTCTAAGGGTTGCTTGGAGCGGGTTGGAGCATCAGGAAGTGGAGTTAAACGTTGCTCAGGATCGACTTATTAAACTTGGATAATTTTGGGCTTATCGAGGTAATGATCTTTATCCCCCTATTGTAATTGGAAATTACATATTGTAGTAATGTATAGTTGAGTATACTATATGTAGAATGAATATGGATAAGAATTGAACTGTATTTACATAGGACTGTATTTACAGTAGACTTATAGTATTATTGTGGAGTAGAATTGTACACGTCTGGTTAGACGTGTAACCCCCCCTGGGATTGTTGGTTTGGTAGAAGGCCTCGTTAGAGGAGGAGATTTATGTGGTTGCGGGGGGGGAGGTGCTGCCGAATTTTCCGTAGAATAAGGAACCTGGTACTTAGAATTGTTCTACGAAGAGAGCTAGAAGTTAATAAACGTTTTATGGCCATTATAGGTTGAAGTACTACGAGTAGCGTATTCTACTTGAAGGGTGGAAAAGGCGAGCAAGGTTAGAGTACTTTGGAGCGTTTTGCTAATTGTCGATAATCGTCGCGAGGTATGTGAACCTCTTCCTATCCTTTCTAGCATGATATTTGTGAAATATATTTAGTGCGGTAGACGCACGTGTGTTTAAAGGAAATTGATTTTCCTTTTGCGTCCTTGACTTGATTCCAAAGTTAAGTGACTTGTTATGAATTATTAAGGACTTGAATTATGTAAAACCTCACTCATGAGTAATGGGTGTGTGGTCTTTTAAAGAATAAAGTTACCTTGATTTCGAAAATAAGAATGGTTTTATCATTGGATTTAAAATGATAACTTGACTTATAAACAACTTGATTTTGGGAAAGGAGAAGTAACTTGATTTAAAGGTATAGGTTACTTGTTTTTAAAAGAGTAAGACACTTGGTTTAAAAAGTATATTGCT
The DNA here is from genome assembly GCA_029844215.1 of Przewalskia tangutica. Lineage (NCBI taxonomy): Eukaryota > Viridiplantae > Streptophyta > Magnoliopsida > Solanales > Solanaceae > Przewalskia > Przewalskia tangutica. The sequence continues at coordinate 65,473,672 of CM056729.1, forward strand.
ACTTGACTTTTAAAGGAAAAAGTGCCTTTGTTTTAAAAGAAGGTATGAAAATTGTTTTGGTTTTACTTTGATGTCTTTTGACTTGAGTTTTAAATAATAAGAATCTTGAAGTATTTCAAAAGAGTTATGAATCATTTTTGAAAGAAAAGAAATACTTGGTTTTAAAAGCTTAAGTGTTATACTAGCTTTATGGGAAGTTAGGTATAACGACTTAAGGAAGATAGAAGGAACGGTTTACTTATTTGTTTATGAAAGTCTTGTATTGATTTCTGGAAAGTGTAGTAAGATGGTTTGATAAGTAAACATGTTACGATGCTACGTGTGTTAGTGTCTTGTGATGTTTGTGTGAGGGGGTTATTCTTGTTGTGCTTACGTTGTTAAACGATAAGCCCGTTGTACTGCTATTATATCACATACCCCCCTGACTTGTTATGATGCCGAGGACTTGCCACCCTCGATGCGAGGAATACCTCATGCGGGTCTGTGTGACCTATGCGGAGCTGCGGGAGTTCCAGGATTGATCATTCCGGGTGTGTTATCCCGATGCGAGGAATGCCTCATGCGGTCTGTGTGACTATGCGGTCTGTGTGACTATGCGGTCGCGGAGTCGAGAGGATGCCGCGGGTTAGCTACCGATGCGAGAATACCTCATGCGGGTGCGTGTGTGACCTATGCGGATCGGGAGTTCGAGATTAGGCACGCATAATGATACTATGGGCGATTGGCCTTGCTTCGATCATTAGCGGCCTAGAAAAGACCAGTTACATTATATCTATCTTTGCTCTTGTTTATGCTGTGGCATTATGTGCGGTTGAATTGGTTGTATTTGTAAGTGGTTTTAAAGATACTTTGATTTCATTTCAGTACTTTACAGTTTCACATACTTGGTACCTGTTATCGACCTCCTTGGGCCGTTCATGCCGCAGGTAGAGGTACACCAGTCGTCGATCCTCGCTCATAGGATCACAGTTCAGCGTTTTGGGAAGTTCCGTTTCTCCGGAGGCTTATCTTTGGTATAGTCCCCTGTTGTTGTAGGTACTTACATTCAGGGGTATGGCGGGGCCCTGTCCCGTCGTTGTTGTTATAACATTCGTAGAGGTCTGTAGTACTGTTGTGGGCAGAGTTTGTAAAAGGGATGTAACTGTTCGAGTTCAAGTTTTATTTATATATTCAGAAAGGTAACCGTTTTGGTTAGTCTGTTTTCTTATTTCATGTGTATGTTTTTATATTCCGCTGATTTTTTCTGTTGTTGTATCACTAGGGTGCCCGGGTAAGGCACCAGTCACGGGCCCGGGTTCGGGTCGTGACACTGACTTTCATTACTTCCACTTCGGTAAGGCACATTGTACTGTTAATTGGGTATCATACATGTCACCAGCTTTATTTTAGATTACTATGATTTAAATTACAGTACTTTCAGTTTTACATACTTGATACATGTTGTACTGACCTCCTTCGGGGGGCTGCGTTCATGCCGCAGGTCGAGGTGCATAGCTTGCTGATCCGCACTCTTAGGATCACTGTTTGGTTCTTGGAAAACTCCATTTCTCCGGAGGCTTTGTCTTTTGGTACGGTACCCTGAAGTTGTAGACTTTTGTACATTCAGGGGTATGGCGGGGCCCTGTCCGTCACGATTGTTTCTAGAGTGCGTAGTCACGTTTGTGGTTTGGGCTGTAAGAACAAAGTTGTACTGTTTTATTTTTGGTTAAGTATATTCTATGGAAGGCGGCCTTGTCGGCTAGCCAGTGATGTTTACTATCTACAGGTTTATGTGTTATGTATGTTCCGCTGCTATTCTCTGATGTATACCTGAACGGGGTGCCCCGGTAGGGCACCAGTCGCGGCCCCGAGGTCGGGTCTGACAACAACTGGAAGGTTAAAAGAATGGTTTTTTTTCCAGTATTGTAAACAAAGAGATGACTTGAAATAATGAAGGGCAATTTGATTTAAAGGCATCAATTGCTTAAATATTTTTAAGTGGAAGTCACTTGATTTAGAAGCCGATAAATGTATTTCTAAAAAGTATTGTGAGTTGTCTTGAAAAGTAGATATGACTTGATACTACAGTTATTAGTATCTTGAAGTTTTATATGGAAAAAGGGTCATTTTAAAAGAATAAAGGTACGTAGTACTTTGGGTTAAATTCCCGGATTTTATAATGACATGTTAGTGCCTTAAGTAAACTAAAAAGAGAGCGTATGTAAATAAGGTTAATAAGAAGTTAGGGGATTTCTTAACTTGCTTATGTTATGTATGATAAGTCGGTAGTGCTTATGTTATGTATGATAATCCGGTAGTGCTTATGTTATGTATGATAAGTCGGTAGCGCTTATGTTATGTATGATAAGCCGGTAGTGCTTATGTTATGTATGATAGCCGGTTGTGCTAGTTTATGTTATTCTTACGGGGTAAAGCCCCGGTTTACTACTAATTCCATGGATTTGCTACCTATGATGCGAGTGCGGCGTTTGTACTCATTGCGGGCCCACCGGGCCTAAGAGGGTGAAATAGTCATGTGCGGGTGAAATAGTCCCATGCGGAGCGCATCGCTCCATTGCGGGTCCACAAGACCTATGGGGGTGAAATAGTCCCATGCGAGGCGGATGACCTCATTGCGGGTCCACAGGACCTATGCGGGTGAAATAGTCTCAGGAGTAGGATTGCCAAATGATACTATGGGCAGGTGGCCCTAAGTTGGTCATAAGCTTCCTATTTTTATGCAGTATACCTTTATGGGCAGATTTATGTGATTTTATCGCGTCCCAGATTGGGTCGGGCAGTATACCTTTATGGGCAGGTTTATGTGACTTTATCGCGTCCCAGATTGGGCCGGACAGTATACCTTTATGGGCAGACTTATGTGACTTTATCGCGTCCCAGAATGGGCCGGGCAATATAGGTGTCCCTCCAGAAAGGGTCGGATTATGTTATGCAAGATAAGTAAGTTATATGGTTATGAACTTAATGATTTCTCCTAAGTATGTACGTAAGAATTTGACTATAACTCTTATTGAAAAATGGGAAAGGATAATGATGTACGATTAAGTTCATGAGTTGTAATGGCATGGTAGGATCTGGTATTTACTTTTTATACTTTCCCTTGTCATTCTTTTGTACAGTTATGATCATTTCTCGCACTTATTTCTGCTCCATATTCTGCACTGTACCGACTCTTCGGGGCCGTTCATGTCCGCAGTTTAGGTATTACGATTGTGGATCCGCGAGCTTAGGATCCTGGTTCAGCATTTTGAGATGGCTCCAATATTCCGGAGCTTGTCATTATGGCTAGGTATATTCAGGGATACGGCGGGGCCTTGTCCCGCCATTTTTTTTTGTTAAAACTCTTAGAGGTCTGTAGTCACATATTGTGGATCAGTTTGTAAAGGAAAGGAGGCAACTTCTTCGGTTATGTATTTATATATCCAGGAAGGTAGCCTTATCGGCTAACCTGTTGATTTCATTTCTGTTGATTTATTTTATAAGTTTCATGTATGTTCCGCTGATTATCTCTGATGTATACCGTAGTGGTGCCTGTGTAGGGCACCGGGCCATGTCCGGTCGGGTCGTGACATAAACAACACCTCATTTTTTTAAAACCAATGAACATGCAAGGGCAAAGCCGACAAGGCCGCCATATAATATACATAATCAACAGACACTACACTGTACACGAGTCCAATCCCACATATGAATACAGACCTCTAAGAGTTTTACTGAAATATGACGGGACAAGGCCCCGCTGCACCATAATCAGACAAAAGCATGTCTTGAATGATCTATACCAAAATGATAAACTCACGAGCAGATGGAGCTATCCAAAACTCGGCAGGTCCTACACTGCAGATCACCAAATCACAGACCTAAACTGCGGCATGAACGCAGCGGCGAGGTCAAGACGAAGAATGTACCAAGTATGTGAAATCAAAATATCAGAATGAAATCATAACGTCTATACAAAGCAGAGACATGTATGATAGCCAAACTACGATGACACAATACATAGCGCCATATCAAGTCAGGGACGCATGCCCTCAAAGTCACTACTCAAATATAACTATGGGTCTCACGCCCATAATATCAACCATTCCCGTGGAATCCTTCCTCACTGCTGGCAGTCCATGATATAATATAACACCAATATGCATACCTGAAAACCAAGTCCCACCCGTGTCCTAAAAACTGTACGGGCCAAGTAGGAAAGCGAACCACCAGATCCAGCCTGCATCATAAAACTGACCGGGGCAAGTACGAAAGCCAACTACCAGATCCAGCCTGCGTCAACAACTGACCGGGGCAAGTACGAAAGCTAACTACCAGATCCAGCCTGTCGTCACGAGATATGACCGGGGCAAGTGCGAAAGCTATCTACCGGAGCCTACCGTACCAAACTGTGCAATAGAACTGACGGGGGCAAGTACGAAAGCTATCTACCAGTCCATCCTACGACAGCCACTGACCGGGGCAAGTACGAAAGCTCTCTACCAGACCATCCTGCGTCACTAAATCTCATGGAGGGCTAGTCCATGGAATAACAATATCCAACATGGTCGCATGCCCCGGAATCCCACATCGTATAAGCATGACCATGGGGTAATACAAACAAATCCGGGAATCTAACCCGCCTCCTGGTCACATGCCCCGGAATCCCACATCGTATAAGCATGTCCAAGGAGTAATACAAACAATCCGGGAATCTAACCCGCATCCTGGTCGCATGCCCCGGAATCCCACATCGTATAAGCATGTCCAAGGATCAATCATAATGGAAGCATACCCGTGGAATCCCACATCACTGTCGGTACGTCCAGGTAAACTCACAATAAGACAGCCATCCCTTCAGCTGAGAGTCGCGGCAGTGTAAAAATATATATTTGCACTCAAAGGCTATCACAAGCACAGATAGGCAAGTTCATAAAATCTTTAGACTTTCATTATCATACTAAAATGAATTTCATTTTATAAACTCAAGGCACTTTCGTTTTATATAAAAATCCGGGATTTTAACCCTAAGTACTACGTACTTCCATTCTTTTCAAAAGACTCATTTTTATATAAAACCCCAGGATACTAACACCCGTAGTATCAATGCATGTCTATTTTTCAAACTAAGTTACTACACCTTTAGAAATTAATTTCAAGACTTTGAAACCAAGTAACTTAAAATTTCACAACCTAGGCAACTCATGCTTATCAATCAAAATAGACAACTGTCACGACCCGTTCCCGGGCCCGTGACTGGTGCCTTACCCGGGCACCCAACTAGACATACATCAGAGTAACCAGCGGAATATAAACTTGCAAACATGAAGCAGTGTAAAATAAGAATAGTCTATCCAAAGAAAAGTTGCCTTTCGGCATGTATATAAATACCCAAAAGTGAACAGTTACATCCCAACTATACAACAGGACTACAGACCTCTAAGAAGGTGTAAACACTATGACGGGACAGGGCCCCGTCATAACCCTGAATGTAAAAAACATCTACAACACCCGGGAGAACCGTACCAAAAGTCGAGCCTCCGGAAGAAATGGAGCTCCTGACACCTGAGTAAAGATCCTAAGAATGAGGATCCACCACCTGCTTTCCCTTACCTGCGGCATGAACGCAGACCCCTGAAGGAGGTCAGTACTGTTACACCCCGTAGTTCCAGAGTATGTATATAAGGACGTACGTACGAGAATACGACATTAAAATTGGAAAGGAAGAAAGATGTGATTTTTCGACGGAAAAGTTTCCGGATTTTGTGAAGGAAAAAGGTTCGTTAATGGGAATTGGATTCCCAGATTTGGTATTCAGACTTTTTAGAATATTTGAGAATTATGGAATTTTATTTCCGGAATTGGTCACGTGGGGACCACGGGGAAAATTTACGATTTTATGGGGCCCACTTTATTTTCGGATTTTTGGCATTACGGATATTTTCGGAAGATGAAATATTTTGGACGAGTAGGGGGGCGACACGTGTCACCCCCATGTGGCCGAATTGATGATGGACACATGGCGTTGGACGGTTTGGTGAGGGGACAAGTGGCAAGCCACTTGTCCCATTTTTGTGGTGGACACTTGGTTGGTAAAATCCACACACACTTGGACCCAATCCTCACCATACACTTGCTTTAATCCTAACCCTTGATTTATCTATAAATACCCCTTTGTTGCAAGACTTCTTCATCACTTACTTAAATATTTCTAAGTCACAAAATTCCCCCCCCCCCCTTTGTAGAAAATTTCTTCAAGTATTGTTTTTATCCCAAATACCTTAGCCTAAATCCCTTGTAGTATTCCAAAGTTATCCCAACATAAGAGCCCGGAAATACTACTTTATCCCAATAGTCGCAAAACGAAACCCTAGGAAAAATCATCATAGTTGGTTGAAGTGTTAAGAGAAGTTGTTTAGAAACTTCTAAGGGTTGCTTGGAGCGGGTTGGAGCGTAAGGAAGTGGAGCTAAACGTTGCTCAAGATCGACTTATAAATCTTGGATAATTTTGGGCTTATCGAGGTAATGATCTATGTCCCTCTATTGTAATTGGATATTACATATTGTTGTAGTTTAGAATTGAGTATATGATTTATGGAAGGATGTTTTTAAAGAATTGAATCAGATTTACATTGACCGTATTTACTGAGACTTGTAGTATTATTGGGCGGTGTTGTACAAGTCGGTTAGACGGTAACCCCAGGAGTTGTTGGCTTGGTAGGCGCCTTGATAGAGAGAGATTTATGTGGTTACGGGGGGGAGGTGCTGCCGAATTTTCCGTAGAATAATGACCTTGTGCTTTGAATTGCGCTACGAAGAGATCGAGAAGTTGATAGACGTTTTGTGGCTTTTTTAGGTGGAAGTACTACGAGTAGCGTATTCTACTGGGCGTGGAAAAGGCTAGCGCGTTATAGTACTTTGGAGCGTTTTGCTAATTGTCGATAATCGTCGCGAGGTATGTGAGCCTCTTCCTATCTTTTCTAGCATGATTGTTGTGAACTATGTAGTACGGTAGACGTACGTGTGCTAAACGATTTTGGTTGGTTTAAAACATAAAGTGTTATAACGACTTTATGGGAAGTTTGTTATAACAACTTTATGTAGGTAAAGAAATGGTCTGTGGTTTTTAAAAGATAAGAGACTTGACTTATAAATGACTTGATGTGAAATATTAAGGACTTGGTTTGTGTTAAAAAGTTGTGAAACCGCATTTATGAGAAATGGGTAATTGGGTTTTAAAAAAGGAATAAGTTATATTGATTTCGAAATGAGAATAAGTATCGAACAAACCATCGCAGATTAATAAAGGAAAATGTATTGACAAATAATTAATTATATTAAAACCAAGAGAAACCTCCATCCGCATATAGAAGCTAAGATAAGACAAAATTGTATTACATTTCCTAGATCATGGTTGCTTTAATAAGATCATTAATAACAAGTATTGATTTTTCTTAAAATCCAAAGTAAGGAACTTGTTTTCTAAAAGAAAAGAGACTTGAGGAAATTAAAGTGTTTTGGTTTTAAAGAAAGGCATGGTTTTGTCTTAAATTGGTTTAAAAAGGAAGTCATGGTTTTGTCTTAAATTGGTTTATTCGAAAAGAAGATATGGAAATTGATTTGGTTTACTTAAAAAGATAGTTACTCTATTTTGATACTACGGGTATCGTGTGACTTTTTGTGAAAGAAGTGGATCTTTTAAAGAGTTAAAATACGTAGTACCTTGGGGTTAAAATACAGATTTGTTGTAATAAAATAAAAGTCTATGAGTATGTTGAACTTGCCTATGCTTGTGGTGATAGCCTTTGTTGTGCAAGTGTTGTATTCTGTGCTACCGCGTCTCTCGTTGGAGGGCCGGCTATCTGGTTGATTGATGGACATACTGACACGATGGGTGGCCCACGGGTATGCTTCCACTATATCGATCCTTTTGGACATACTGACACGATGGGTGGCCCACGGGTATGCTTCCATTGTAAGTGTTATCTTGTTATTTTCTTTGGACATACTGACACGATGGGTGGCCCACGAGTATGCTTCCATTATGATTGTTATCTTGTTATTTCCTTTTGGACATACTGACACGATGGGTGGCCCACGTACGCTTCCATTAAGTGTTATCTTGTTATTTGCTTTGGACATATTGACACGATGGGCGCCCACGAGTATGTTTCCATTATGATTGTTATCTTGTTATTTCCTTTTGGACATACTGACACGATGGGTGGCCCACGGGTATGCTTCCATTAGGAGTGTTATCTTGTTATTTCCTTTGGACATACTGACACGATGGGTGGCCCACGAGTATGCTTACATTATGATTGTTATCTTGTTATTTCCTTTTGGACATACTGACACGACGGTGGCCCACTGTATGCTTCCATTATGATTGTTATCTTGTTATTTCCTTTCGACATACCGACACGATGAGTGGCCCACGTATGCTTCCATTAGGATGGTTCCATGGCCATGCTTATACCGAGGTAAGACGCCGGCACGCGTCGCGGAGTTAAATTCCGTTATATTTGAGTGATGACTTTACGGCGTGAGTCTCGACTTGACATGATCGCTAATAAATATTGTGGAATCGTAGTTTGGTTATCATACATGTCTCTGCTTTATATAGATCGTTATGGTTTCATTTACGTATTTTTCGCCACATACTTGGTACTTGTTGTACTGACCTCCTTCGGGGGGCTGCGTTCATGCCGCAGGTAGAGGTACATCGGTTGTTGATCCTCGCTCTTAGGATCACAGTTCAGCGTATTGGGAAGCTCCGTTTCTCCGGAGGCTTATCTTTTGGTATGTTTCCCTGAGAGTGTAGGTTCTTGTACATTCAGGGGTATGGCGGGGCCCTGTCCCGTCATAGTTGTTATAAAAACTCTTAGAGGTCTGTAGTACTGTTGTGGGCAGGGTTTGTAAAAAAAGGATGTAACTGTTCAGGTTTAATCATTTATATATATATGCAGAAAGGTGACCGTTTTGGTTAGCCTATTTTCTTATTGTATATCTTGTTTCATGTGTAAGTTTTTATTTCACGATTTTATCTCGATGTTGTATCACTAGGGTGCCCGGTAAGACACGATCCACGCCCGAGTCGGTCGTGACAAAAGTGGTATCGTGAGCGATTAATCCTCGTAAAGTGTCTACGCATCGTGTCTAGTAGAGTCTTGATTATCGGTGTGTTGTGCACCACATCTATAATCAGGAGGCTACAGGATATTTAGGATTGGTTTCCATTCTTCTCATTCTGAGATCGTGCCTTAGATCTGTGTTATGAGTTGGACTCCCTCTGACGTATTCTCATGTACCAGTTATGCCTCCGCGCAAGGCAACCAGGGCCCAGAAGGGCAAGGCAGCAGAGGGAGCTGCGAGTAGAGCACAGAGGGTTACGTTGGCACAGGCCCAGTCTTTACCTGAGGTGGTGCTGCAGACGGCGAATTCTACGATGCCACCAAAGAGAGTTTAGAGCAAGAATGTAGCTACTGAGGCCACGAAATCTTAGCATCCAGTCCCACGGCCAGGAACAGAGGATATGGGTTACAAGGAGATGACCCAGTTACTAGTTAGGTTTATGGCGAGATTTGAGGACAGACGGGAGCCGGTGGTACCGGTAGTGCACCCCAGAGCCGATAGTTGGAGACTTCGGGACTTCTTGAGTTGTAGTCCACCTGAGTTCTACGGGTCGAGGCCTGAGGATGATCCGCAGGAGTTCATCCGACAGTTACAGCTATTCATGAGAGTGATCAAGGCTTCGGAGACCGAGTCGGTGGTCTTAGGTTCGCATCGGCTGCGTGATACTGCAGTCGACTGGTTTGATTCGTGGGAGCTGTCCCGGGGGGAGCATGCGCCTCCAGCTGTTTGGGACGAGTTCTCGGAGGCATTTCTCAGCCATTTCTTGCCTCCGCAGATGAGGAGAGCACGGGCAGACAGATTTCTGATGCTGAGACAGAGAGGGCGTACGGTTCGGGAGTACAACGTGGAGTTCGACTCGTTGGCTCGATATGTCCCTGCGTTAGTGGCAAATATGGAGGACAGAGTGCACCGCTACGTCACGGGGCTCGATGACTACTTGGCAGAGGCTTGCTCGGGTGTAGCTCTTCAGCCGGGCATGGACATTGCCCGTATACAGGCTTATGCACAGGGGATGGAGGAACGTAGAGACCGACGTAGGGACCATGATCAGCATAAGAGGGCCAAGACAGCAGGGTCCTTTGGTAACTTTCGAGGCAGGCAGCCTCCGCAGCAGACTGAATATATACCTCATCCAGTTCAGAGTGGTCCTCCACAGTCTTCAGGACGTCGGGAGTATTCAGGAGCAGGTCAGGGCTCCAAGGGTTCAGATTTTCGGGGGAGCAGGGGTGTTAGCCAGATGAAGCCACCCCTACCTCGTTGTGACCGTTGTGGTAGGCTCCATTGTGGGGAGTGCCGTGCTAGTTTGGGAGTTTGTTTTACATGCGGCCAGCAGGGCCATTTTGCGAGAAACTGTCCGACCAGAGGTGGCACTAGTGGGATAGCACAGACTACGGGATCAGTTGCGGGTTCTTCACCTTCCATAGTGAGGCAGGATGTTCATACACCGGCAGGCCACGGCAGAGGTCGCGGTGGAAGTTCCCAGTTTTAGCGGTCCTTTGAACCGCCTATTTGATTTTCAGGTATATCCTTAACCCTCTAGAGACTAGTTTGTTTTGATGTTATGATGATGTGTTTAGTATTATGTTGGGTTGGATTGTGGTAAAATATGATTTAGAAGCCTGGTTAGAGAAAAAGGGTAAGTTTGGGGATGAGACAATTGTGAACCTTAGAATTTTTTTTGACAGTTGAGACCTTAGATGTAAGGCCGTCTTGAGTAAAAGACTTTACGGTTAATCTTTGTCGGAGTGCATAGTATACGTGGAGTTTTGTGTGATAATTCCATGGGTAGTTTGAGATAGAAGTGGTAGCTTTCATGACGTGAATTAGTAAGATTGTTCCGGATCGGGGAACGAGAGAGTTTGGCGCGATAGCGGGTCGGGTTGAGGCCAGATCGCGGGTCAACCCGCAGCCCGGAATGAGGTGGGGTCAGTTCGAGGTGGTCCCGCCAGGTGGTAGGATCACGAGGGTGCAAGGCCCAAGTTTAGGTAACCGTTGTACGAGTTCGTGGATGCGTTCGACCAGAATCGGATCGTGAAGGCCGGGAAGGGCCTTAAAGGAATTTGAGGCTAGTAAATGACCAAGTTTGGAGGTAGTGACTCCAAGGTTTTGGAAACTGAAGCGATGACTGGAGTATGGTACGTGTACTAGAGAGAGTTCGGGTGTACGAGAAGGGTATGACGAGTAAGGAAAGGAGTGAACGTGTGTTAACAGAATAAAATGGATCATTTTGTTGTGAAGTGAAGATGCGAAGGGAGTATCCTTTAGACCATAGGTGGAAGCTTTTGTGATGTTAGAGGTGATTCCTCGTTGGCTTGGATTGGAGTTTTACGCATGTGTTATATTAGGGCCAGGTGTGGAATAAGTGGTTTTGTAAGTATAGTAGTGAAGACTATACCGGCACAGGTATGTTTTGGAGACTTAGAAGGAACATTCGGGACGAATGTTTCTAAGGGGGGAAGAATGTTACACCCCGTAGTTCCAGAGTATGTATATAAGGACGTACGTACGAGAATACGACATTAAAATTGAAAAGGAAGAAAGATGTGATTTTTCGACGGAAAAGTTTCCGGATTTTGTGAAGGAAAAAGGTTCGTTAATGGGAATTGGATTCCCAGATTTGGTATTCGGACTTTTTAGAATATTTGAGAATTATGGAATTTTATTTCCGAAATTGGTCACGTGGGGACCACGGGGAAAATTTACGATTTTATGGGGCCCACTTTATTTTCGGATTTTTGGCATTACGGATATTTTCGGAAGATGAAATATTTTGGACGAGTAGGGGGGCGACACGTATCACCCCCATGTGGCCGAATTGATGATGGACACATGGCGTTGGACGGTTTGGTGAGGGGACAAGTGGCAAGCCACTTGTCCCATTTTTGTGGTGGACACTTGGTTGGTAAAATCCACACACACTTGGACCCAATCCTCACCATACACTTGCTTTAATCCTAACCCTTGATTTATCTATAAATACCCCTTTGTTGCAAGACTTCTTCATCACTTACTTAAATATTTCTAAGTCACAAAATTCCCCCCCCCCCCCTCTTGTGAAGCTCTCGTCCGAAATCCCCCTCCCCCCTTTGTAGAAAGTTTCTTCAAGTATTGTTTTTATCCCAAATACCTTAGCCTAAATCCCTTGTAGTATTCCAAAGTTATCCCAACATAAGAGCCCGGAAATACTACTTTATCCCAATAGTCGCAAAACGAAACCCTAGGAAAAATCATCATAGTTGGTTGAAGTGTTAAGAGAAGTTGTTTAGAAACTTCTAAGGGTTGCTTGGAGCGGGTTGGAGCGTAAGGAAGTGGAGCTAAACGTTGCTCAAGATCGACTTATAAATCTTGGATAATTTTGGGCTTATCGAGGTAATGATCTATGTCCCTCTATTGTAATTGGATATTACATATTGTTGTAGTTTAGAATTGAGTATATGATTTATGGAAGGATGTTTATAAAGAATTGAACTGTATTTACATTGGACTGTATTTACAGTAGACTTGTAGTATTATTGTGGGGCAGTGTTGTACAAGTCCGGTTAGACGTGTAACCCCCCTAGGAGTTGTTGGCTTGGTAGCGGGCCTTGATAGAGGAGGAGATTTATGTGGTTACGGGGGGGAGGTGCTGCCGAATTTTCCGTAGAATAATGACCTTGTGCTTTGAATTGCGCTACGAAGAGATCGAGAAGTTGATAGACGTTTTGTGGCCTTTTTAGGTGGAAGTACTACGAGTAGCGTATTCTACTTGAAGGGTGGAAAAGGCTAGCAAGGTTATAGTACTTTGGAGCGTTTTGCTAATTGTCGATAATCGTCGCGAGGTATGTGAGCCTCTTCCTATCTTTTCTAGCATGATTGTTGTGAACTATGTAGTACGGTAGACGTACGTGTGCTAAACGATTTTGGTTGGTTTAAAACATAAAGTGTTATAACGGCTTTATGGGAAGTTTGTTATAACAACTTTATGTAGGTAAAGAAATGGTCTGTGGTTTTTAAAAGATAAGAGACTTGACTTATAAATGACTTGATGTGAAATATTAAGGACTTGGTTTGTGTTAAAAAGTTGTGAAACCGCATTTATGAGAAATGGGTAATTGGGTTTTAAAAAGGAATAAGTTATATTGATTTTGGAAATGAGAATAAGTATCGAACAAACCACCGCAAAGATTAATAAAGGAAAATGTATTGACAAATAATTAATTATATTAAAACCAGTAGAAACCTCCATCTGCATAGAAGCTAAGATAAGACAAAATTGTATTACATTTCCTAGATCATGGTTGCTTTAATAAGATCATTAATAACAAGTATTGATTTTTCTTAAAATCCAAAGTAAGGAACTTGTTTTCTAAAAGAAAAGAGACTTGAGGAAATTAAAGTGTTTTGGTTTTAAAGAAAGGCATGGTTTTGTCTTAAATTGGTTTAAAAAGGAAGTCATGGTTTTGCCTTAAATTGGTTTATTCGAAAAGAAGATATGGAAATTGTTTTGGTTTACTTAAAAAGATAGTTACTCTATTTTGATACTACGGGTATCGTGTGACTTTTTGTGAAAGAAATGGATCTTTTAAAGAGTTAAAATACGTAGTACCTTGGGGTTAAAATCCGGATTTGTTGTAATAAAATAAAAGTCTATGAGTATGTTGAACTTGCCTATGCTTGTGGTGATAGCCTTTGTTGTGCAAGTGTTGTATTTCTGTGCTACCGCGTCTCTCGTTGGAGGGCCGACTATCTGGTTGATTGATGGACATGCTGACACGATGGGTGGCCCACGAGTATGCTTCCACTATATCGATCCTTTTGGACATACTGACACGATGGGTGGCCCACGGGTATGCTTCCATTAGGAGTGTTATCTTGTTATTTTCTTTGGACATACTGACACGATGGGTGGCCCACGAGTATGCTTTCATTATGATTGTTATCTTGTTATTTCCTTTTGGACATACTGACACGATGGGTGGCCCACGGGTATGCTTCCATTAGGAGTGTTATCTTGTTATTTGCTTTGGACATACTGACACGATGGGTGGCCCACGAGTATGCTTCCATTATGATTGTTATCTTGTTATTTCCTTTTGGACATACTGACACGATGGGTGGCCCACGTATGCTCCATTGTGAGTGTTATCTTGTTATTTCCTTTGGACATACTGACACGATGGGTGGCCCACGAGTATGCTTCCATTATGATTGTTATCTTGTTATTTCCTTTTGGACATACTGACACGATGGGTGGCCCACGGGTATGCTTCCATTATGATTGTTATCTTGTTATTTCCTTTGGACATACTGACACGATGAGTGGCCCACGGGTATGCTTCCATTAGGATGGTTCCATGGCCATGCTTATACCGAGGTCAGATGCCGGCACGCGCCGCCAGCGGTTAAATTCCCGGGTTATATTTGAGTGATGACTTTACGGGCGTGAGTCCCTGACTTGACATGACTGCTAATATATATTGTGAACTGTAGTTTGGTTATCATACATGTCTCCTGTTTTATATAGACTGTTATGGTTTCATTTACAGTATTTTTCAGTTTCACATACTTGGTACTTGTTGTACTGACCTCCTTCGGGGGGCTGCGTTCATGCCGCAGGTAGAGGTACATCGGTTGTTGATCCTCGCTCTTAGGATCACAGTTCAGCGTATTAGGAATCTCCGTTTCTCCGGAGGCTTATCTTTTGGTATGTTTCCCTGAGAGTGTAGGTTCTTGTACATTCAGGGGTATGGCGGGGCCCTGTCCCGTCATAGTTGTTATAAAAACTCTTAGAGGTCTGTAGTACTGTTGTGGGCAGGGTTTGTAAAAAAAGGATGTAACTGTTCAGGTTTAATCATTTATATATATATGCAGAAAGGTGACCGTTTTGGTTAGCCTATTTTCTTATTGTATATCTTGTTTCATGTGTAAGTTTTTATTTCACGATTTTCTCTCGATGTTGTATCACTAGGGTGCCCG
Source organism: Przewalskia tangutica (assembly GCA_029844215.1). Classification (NCBI taxonomy): domain Eukaryota; kingdom Viridiplantae; phylum Streptophyta; class Magnoliopsida; order Solanales; family Solanaceae; genus Przewalskia; species Przewalskia tangutica. Next base: position 65,488,741 of record CM056729.1, read on the forward strand.
GTAGGCACTACCACGCCCGAGTCGGTCGTGACAATTACAACAGTACCAAGTATGTGAAATCAGAAAGTACCGATATATATAATTATAACATTTTAAAACCAATTCACAAATATATTTAAACAACCAAGTTAACCGCACATAGTGCCACATCATAAACAAGAGCAAAAATAGATATAATGTAACTGGTCTTTTCTAGGCCGCTAATGATCGAAGCAAGGCCAATCGCCCAAAGTATCATTATGCGCGCCTAATCCTGGAACTCCCGCAGTCCGCATAGGCCCCTGTCACGACCCGACCCCGGGCCCGTGACTGGTGCCTTACCCCGGGCACCCTAGTGATACATACATGTTACACCCCGTAGTTTTCAGGACATGTTTTAAGAACGTACGTAAGAACTCAGAGGTATCAAGATTTGAGACTTGTAAAATTGAATCGGAATTATGAAATTGTCGGAAAACGTTTTGTTGATTTAATGGGAGGCGACACGTGTCACCCCCCCCCCCCCCTTAGTGATGCCTTGATCGAATTAGGCAAGGCCAAAAGGGTCATTTGACCATTAGTGAGATGACCAAGTCTTGCAAATGACTTAGCTTGACATAGTTGACTAAAAGTCCTAGGGCCACATGGGCAAGATCCATGTGAAACTCATCCGAACCACCCATTTGTTCTAATCTTGACCCTCCATGTCCCTATATATTACTACTAGTAGTGAGACAAGTCCACACTTAGCCAAAAATTTGAAGAAAATTGGATGAACATAGAGCTAGTGCTCTCGGGTTCAACATGGGGGAAAAGGAAAAAAAATTGTTTTTGTCCAATAATCTCCCCACTTTAAACCAAGGTTCCTAAGTGTATTGTAAGCATATCTCAATAGAAAAATCCCGGAAAAAGAGAGTTTTCGTATTAGTCGCAAAGTGAAAACCTAGTGGCTTTCTAGGTTTTGGATTGGAAGATTGAAGGAAAGTTGTTGGTATGGTTCTAAGGGTCTCAAGGAGCGGATTGAAGTGTCTTGAAGAGTCTCTAGGTTGCTAAGGAGCAACTTCGGTTTTGAAGATTGGATTAAGAATCGTTGAGGTATAATCTTGTTCTTTGAAAGTGTTACAAGATTAATTATTTTGTTGTTAGCTTTACTTGTTGCTAGCATGAAGTATATGTGTTGAAGTTTATAAGGATTATGGATTGATTGTAGCCTTGAACCAAATGAAATGTAAGCCATGTTAAGTTCGATTACTAATGGTCGCTTATTAGAAATCGTCGCATGTTACTTACTTAAAGATTATGGTTGTTATAATCAAATGCGACTTGATATCATGTTATGCTACCAATTTGGATTGAAATGGAAATTGGATAAGAATTAGTATTGTTGAACTCAAGGTGGCCGAATTTGTACTTCTAGTTTGTAATAGTTTGTTTTCATTTGTATTGGACTACCTTCTATATTGTGGTGAGCCAATTGGGGCTGTATGGTTATTTATTTATATTGGACTACCTTATAGATTGTGGTGAGACAATTGGGGCTGTTTTGGTTATTGTATTCGACCTTGAAAAAGGTGGCAAAGTTAGTAGAAACAAAGGAAGTGCTGTCCAATTTTTCGTAGAATTAGTGACCTAGCACTTAGAATAATTCTACGTTACAAGTGAAAGGTTAATGGACATATTGTGACCATTATAGGTTGAAGTACTAAGTATAGCGTATCCTACTGGGAGAGTGGAATAGCTATCAAGGTTGGAGTACTTTGGAGCATTTTGCTATTTGTCGACAATCGTCGCGAGGTATGTGAACCTCTTCCTTCCTTTGGCATGATTCTATGTATGGAATATACTTGTGGTATCATTTCATGTCTCCTTCTACTCTTAGAAGTTAAGAGGTAGTTATGTGATTTACTCTATGTAGAACTTTTCCTATCTTTTGAGCATGACTAGTTGCACGTATGTAGTACGGTAGACGTACAAGACTATGATATTCTTTACTTGTTTTATGTAATGCCAAGTCGGGTGGGTTAGGAGATTAACTCACTTCTTTGAAAATAGTAAGGATGTCTTAAGTTGATTTTAAAGTTAAGGGACTTGAAGAGTTTTAAAGTATGTGATACTTGTTCCGTTTTAAACGTATAAGTCCCTTGGATAGGAAATTGTTTATGGCTAAGGTATAAAGTGAATATAACGGCTTTATGGGAAGTTAGTTATATTTGCTTTATGGAAATAAAATGACTTGACTTTAGTAAAAAGGCAACTTGATTTTACGGCATCAATTGCCTAGGGTTTTATAAGAAAAGGAGTCACTTGTTTTCTAAATGATAAGAGACTAATTGTATTTTTTTTTGGAAGTTATGAGAATTGATTTGAAAGTATATAATACTTGGTTTCAAAAAGTAGAAGTCTCTTGGTTATAAAAGGAACGTGTTAGTCTAAACCATAAAGGGTTATAACGGCTTTATGGGAAGTTGGTTATAACGGCTTTATGGAAGATTAAGAGAATGGTTTTCTCTAGTAAAGTAATCAAAGGAATAACTTGTATTAGGTAAAGGCAAATTGGTTTAAAGGTACCAATTGCTTAAGGTTTTAATAAAGAAGTCACTTGATTTGTAGTTCGTAATTGTATTTCTAAAAAGGTATTGTGACTTGTATTGAAAGGTGGATAGGACTTGATACTACGGTTGTTAGTATCGGGGAAGTTTTATTTGGAAAGGAGTCTTTTGAAAAGAATGTACGTACGTAGTACTTTGGCTTGATTAATTGAGAATTATTCTATGTGTGCTGGATAAGTACTTTGGTTTGGTTAATTGAGAATTAGCCTATGTGTCTGGTGATAGCCTTCGAGTGCAAGTTTTATGTTTTATTACGTTGCCGCGACTCGGTTGGAGCGGCTGTCTTGTCGCGAGTTACTTGGACGCATCTGACGTGATGTGGGATTCCACGTATGCTTCCGCATGTAGCACTTGGGTTAAATTCCCGGATTTTATAAAAGACATGGTAGTGCTTATGTCTTGTTTGATGGCCGGTTGAGATAGGGTAAGAGTATAAATGAGGGGCAAGCCCCAAGACGTTGTACCACCTTCTCCAGGGTAAGAGTATAAGTGAGGGGTAAACCCCAAGACGCTGCACCACCCGCTTTATGTGTTGATTGTCGGTTGAGATAGGGTAAGAGTATAAATGAGGCAAGCCCCAAGACGTTGTACCACCTTCCGTGGTAAGAGAGTATAAATGAGGGTAAACCCCAAGACGTTATACCCCGCTACCACCTTCTCCGGTAAGAGTATAAGTGAGGGGTAAACCCCCAAGACGTTATACCACCTGTTTTGATTGATATTATGGGCGTGAGACCCATGGTTATGTTTTACACTTATAGCTGTTGACAGTGATGTGGGATTCCACGGGCAGGAGATATACGTATGTATGGTGTATGTGTACGCCGACAGTGAGGTGGGATGCCACGGACGCGTCACATGGTTATGTTTTACACTTTTAGCCGCCGATGATGGGGATTCCACGCACGCTTTGCTTTTGTGTTACTTGATCGCGTCCTGGATTGGGCCGGGTAGTATATGCGTCCCTCCGTAATAGGTCGGACTATGTTATGAAAGATAAGTAAGTTAGATAGAGATGAACTTAATGACTTCTCCTAAGTAAGTACGTAAGATATGGCTATAACTTTTAATGGAATGGAAAAGATATTGATGTGAAATTAAGTTCATGTTGGTAATGACACTACAGATCCGTATGTATTTTTATACTTGTCCTTGTCATTCTTTTGTACAGTTATGATCTGTTTACTGTACGTTATTTTTGTTCCATATTCGGTACCTGTTGTACTGACCCCCTTCGGGGGGCTGCGTTCATGCCCGCAGGTTTTAGGTACCCAGGTTGGTGATCCTTGCTCTTAGGATCTCGCTCGCTGAGAGAAAGCTCCATTTGCTCGGAGGCTTAGCTCTTGGTACGGTTTTCCCGAGGTAGTGGATTCATGTATATTCGTGGTATGGCGGGCCCCGTCGCCACAATGGTTATGTTAAAACTCTTAGAGGTCCGTAGTCACATATGGGTCGATTTGTAAAGAAATGAGGCAACCGCTTGATTGTATTTATATATGTTCGGGAAGGTAGCCCTATCGCTAACCTGTTGCTTTACTCGATGTTTTATTTATAAGTTTCATGTATGTTCCGCTGATTTTCTCTCGATGTTTACGTAGCGGTGCCTGTGTAGGCACGATCGCGTCCCGGCTCGGGTCGTGACAAAAGTGGTATCGAGCGATTAGTCCTCTGAAAGTGTCTGCATCGTGTCTAGTAGAGTCTTGATTATCGGTGTGTTGTGCACCACATCTATAATCAGGAGGCTGCAGGACATTTAAGATTGGTTTCCATTCTTCTCACTCTGAGATCGTGCGATAGAGCTGTATTGTTAGGGTCGTCCCTCCCTAACGAGTTATGTTGATTGCAGCTACGAAAAAGGCAGCAGTGACCCAGGAATGACTATGTGGATTGCGTATCCAGGTTGGTAATGATTATAGTATAGTTGGTATTGTGACATACATCTATACGGAGTTATGTATGAGGGTCAGACGCGGGTTGCCTAGAATGATTTTAGATTACCAGGAATTGGTAAAGACTAACTAGATACCGGGAAGGTATGGAATAGTTAATGAATTTTCGCCAAGGTTTTGTGTTTTATTTCGAGATAATTGGGAAAGGATGAGTTGTCTGATAGGGTAGTGAACCCTTAAGAAGCCATGTTAAGGAACTTAACGGAATGTCATGTTAATAGATTAAGCTGCGTAGTAAGCTTACGAGAATTATACGGATGAGGCCTGTATAGAGTAAGTAATGGTTGTTGTGATCGAGACAACATGGTTATGGTTTTATGAGAAGTTTTTATACCCGTTATTGGGAGATTGGTAAGGTAGGCTTGGAGCATGGAAATTGCGAGCCTAAGAATATTGATAACTGCCGAGACCTTAGATGTATAAGGCTTTCTCTGGCAATAAGATTTTAAGTCAGACCAAGGATAAGAGTTAAGTGCGACGCTGAGTAGGGTCGAGGACTCATACGTCTCCCATATCCTGGAAATGGAGTGGGATCAGTTGGTAGTAGTTCCGCCACGCGACGGCCGGCGGCGCAAGGCCCAAGTCTAGTTAATTGTTTACTGTTCGTGGACGCGTTCCACCGGAACCAGGTCATGAAAGCCGGAAATGGCCTTATATTGTTTTATAGAGTTACTCCAAAGATTTGAGGCCAGAATCGGTATGGAAGTTATGTATGTATGCTAGTATGAGTTGGAAGTACGAAAAGATAATCTCTTTTGGGCTTAAGATGGACGAGTATGCGTGTACAAGGTATTAGGGCCATGTGTGGCATTGTTGGTATGACGGGGTTGTGAAAGGAAACTATGTCGCAAATTATAAAGATTGACTCCGAAAGAACATTCAGGGACGAATGTTTCTAAGGGGGGAAGAATGTTACACCCCGTAGTTTTCAGGACATGTTTTAAGAACGTACGTAAGAACTCAGAGGTATCAAGATTTGAGACTTGTAAAATTGAATCGGAATTATGAAATTGTCGGAAAACGTTTTGTTGTGACGAATGGGAGGGCGACACGTGTCACCCCCCCTTAGTGATGCCTTGATCGAATTAGGCAAGGCCAAAAGGGTCATTTGACCATTAGTGAGATGACCAAGTCTTGCAAATGACTTAGCTTGACATAGTTGACTAAAAGTCCTAGGGCCACATGGGCAAGATCCATGTGAAACTCATCCGAACCACCCATTTGTTCTAATCTTGACCCTCCATGTCCCTATATATTACTACTAGTAGTGAGACAAGTCCACACTTAGCCAAAAATTTGAAGAAAATTGGATGAACATAGAGCTAGTGCTCTCGGGTTCAACATGGGGGAAAAGGAAAAAAAATTGTTTGTTGTCCAATAATCTCCCCACTTTAAACCAAGGTTCCTAAGTGTATTGTAAGCATATCTCAATAGAAAAATCCCTAAAAAGAGAGTTTTCGTATTAGTCGCAAAGTGAAAACCTAGTGGCTTTCTAGGTTTTGGATTGGAAGATTGAAGGAAAGTTGTTGGTATGGTTCTAAGGGTCTCAAGGAGCGGATTGAAGTGTCTTGAAGAGTCTCTAGGTTGCTAAGGAGCAACTTCGGTTTTGAAGATTGGATTAAGAATCGTTGAGGTATAATCTTGTTCTTTGAAAGTGTTACAAGATTAATTATTTTGTTGTTAGCTTTACTTGTTGCTAGCATGAAGTATATGTGTTGAAGTTTATAAGGATTATCGATTGATTGTAGCCTTGGAAATCCGAAATGAAATGTAAGCCATGTTAAGTTGGATTACTAATTGGTCGTTTATTAGAAATCGTCGCATGTTACTTACTTAAAGATTATGGTTGTTATAATCAAATGCGACTTGATATCATGTTATGCTACCAATTTGGATTGAAATGGAAATTGGATAAGAATTAGTATTGTTGAACTCAAGGTGGCCGAATTTGTACTTCTAGTTTGTAATAGTTTGTTTTCATTTGTATTGGACTACCTTCTATATTGTGGTGAGCCAATTGGGGTTGTATGGTTATTTATTTATATTGGACTACATTATAGATTGTGGTGAGCCAATTGGGGCTATTTTGGTTATTGTATTTGACCTTGAAAAAGGTGACAAAGTTAGTAGAAACAAAGGAAGTGCTGTCCGATTTTTCGTAGAATTAGTGACCTAGCACTTAGAATAATTCTACGTTACAAGTGAAAGGTTAATGGACATATTGTGACCATTATAGGTTGAAGTACTAAGTATAGCGTATCCTACTGGGAGAGTGGAATAGCTATCAAGGTTGGAGTACTTTGGAGCATTTTGCTATTTGTCGACAATCGGCGCGAGGTATGTGAACCTCTTCCTTCCTTTGGCATGATTCTATGTATGGAATATACTTGTGGTATCATTTCATGTCTCCTTCTACTCTTAGAAGTTAAGAGGTAGTTATGTGATTTACTCTATGTAGAACTTTTCCTATCTTTTGAGCATGACTAGTTGCACGTATGTAGTACGGTAGACGTACAAGACTATGATATTCTTTACTTGTTTTATGTAATGCCAAGTCGGTTGGGTTAGGAGATTAACTCACTTCTTTGAAAATAGTAAGGATGTCTTAAGTTGATTTTAAAGTTAAGGGACTTGAAGAGTTTTAAAGTATGTGATACTTGTTCCGTTTTAAACGTATAAGTCCCTTGGATAGGAAATTGTTTATGGCTAAGGTATAAAGTGAATATAACGGCTTTATGGGAAGTTAGTTATATTTGCTTTATGGAAAGAAAATGACTTGACTTTAGTAAAAAGGCAACTTGATTTTACGGCATCAATTGTGTTATACCCCGTATTTCCAGTGTATGTACGTAAGGACGTACGTAGAAAATTTGAACTTTTAAATAGGCTTGGACGATTTCCCTTTGTGCACAACACCCGGTTAGAGTCGTTTTTCGACGAAACATTTTCACAGCTTTCGTAGGGAAAATTCCGGCTATGTCATTTCTAATTTTTGCGGATTTTTCCGAGAGACGAAACATTTTGGACCAACGAGAGGGCGACACTTGGCACCCTCTCATTGGAGGATGGTTGTACGGTAATGTGGCCGAAAGTGTGCCTATTTTGTCATGGAGTTGGTAGGATATTTTTGTGGTAATTGGATAAGGTGCACTTGGCATGATCTTGACCCTACACTTGCACCACACTTGGCTTGATCTTGGCCATTGGTTAGCCATGGCTTGACCTATAAATACCCCTCCCCTTTGATGAACTTCTTCATCCAAAAATTGTGCTAAGTCTTGAAATCTCTTCTCCTCCTCTAGAGTTCTCGCCCTCCCCTTGTGAGGCCTTAGCCGAGTGTCCTCCCCCTCGTCGAGAGTACCCCCTAGTGGGGTAGGCCGAGGGGTATACACCCCCCCCTTGTGGTGTTGTCTCGTATAAATACCCCCCTCTTGGTAGAAATACTCTCAAAAGTATTATTACTATACCCAAATTACCTTAGCCGTATACCTTGTAGTATTCTAAGGTTATACCTATACGAAAAGCCCAGAAATACTATTATACTTCCCGTCAGTCACAAAACCGAAACCCTAAGGAAAATCTCCATAGTTAGTTGGAGTGTTATGTAGAAGTTGGTTAGAACTTCTGGGTGGTTTGGAGCGGTTGAGCGCACGGAGTCGAGCTAAACGTTGCCCAGGATCGACATCTATACTTGGATAATTATGGGCTTATCGAGGTAATTATCTTGTCCCCCTATTGTAATTGGAAATTACATGTTATAGGAATATATAGTTGAAGTATACTATATATAGAACTGAACATAGCTTTGTGGCAATGTCTTTGGACTTAAGCCTGAATTTAAAGAAGAGAACTTAACTGTAATTACGTAGGATCAGACATGAGACTTGTGTAGTTTGACGCAGGAAGGCTGCCTAATTTCCCGTAGGATCTTGTATCTAGATTTATTCTACCGAGTAGTCTAGACTTTGATAGACTTGTATAACCTGTTTAGGTTGAATGTTCTACGAGTAGCATGGGCTACTTGAGAAGGTGGACCAAAGCGGGTTATAGCCGTGGAGCGATTTGCTAATAGTCGATAATCGTCGCGAGGTATGTGAACCTCTTCCTATCTCTTCCAGCATGATATGTGTGTAACTATGTAGTACGGTAGACGTACGTGTGTTAATTGAACGTAGTTATACGGCAATGTCTTTTGACTTAAGCCCGAATAATAATAATAATAATCTTGAAGTAGTTCAAGAGAATTAAGAACTGTTTTTAAAAGAAGAGTAATACTTGGTTTTAAAAGCTTAAGAGTTATACTAGCTTTATGGGAGGTTAGGTATAACGGCTTAAGAGAGATAAAACGAATGATTTATTTATTTTAGAAGTTAAGAGACTTGATCTTGTAAGATAAGAGACTTAACTTAAATAATTATATGAATTTTGTGTGAAACCTCATTCGTGAGTAATGAGTACTTGATTTTTAAAAGGGATAATGTTTCTTGATTTGAAATCGTAATGTGTATCGACAAACCATCGCAAATACGTTAAAGGGAAATGTTTTGATTAATGAAGTATTAATAAAACCAAGAGAAACTTCCATCCGCATGTAGAAGCTAAGATGAGACAAAATGATATTTCCTAGATCATGGCTGCTGTAATAAGATTGTTATAAACAAGAATATCCTACTCACACATAAGGCTTATGTTTCTTAGATGGTTTAAAAGAGAATTATATTCTTAAATGAATAAGGCTATGAACTACGAAACCTTTCTAAAATAAGAAACGTGAACATTTGAAATTAGGCAAACTTGGACGTTTGGAAAATAATGTTGTTACTTGATTTTACAAAGGTAAGTATTTTGGTTTACTTAAAAAGATAATCACTCTATTTTTATATACTACGGGTATTGTGTGACTTTTGTGAAAGTAACGTATCTTTTAAAAGAGTTAATGTATGAAGTACTTTGGGGATAAAAACCCGATCTTGTTAATCATATAGTAGAAAGTACCTTGTGTATATAACTTGATTATGTTGGTTTGTGATTGCCTTGTAAAACTTTCTTGTGATTTGTTAAGTAAACATGATAGGATGCTACGTGTGTTAGTATCTTGTGATGTTAGTGTAAAGGGGTTTCCCCTCGATTGCGCTTAAATAGTTTCACTATCAGCCGTTATGTTGGTATTGTACCACTCACCCTGACTGTTCCGGAGGTTAAGCTGCCCTCCGATGCGGGGTAGACTCAGGCGGGTCTAGTGACCTATGATTCGAGAATACCTCATGCGGGTCCCGTGGGCCTATCGGAGCTACGAGAGTTCCGTGTTAGTTTCGTCCCTTATGGGCATGCGGTCTCTGTGGCCATGCGGATCGCGAAGTCGAGCGGATGCCGGAGTAGCTACCCTCGATGCGGGAATACCTCATGCGGGCCATCGGGTGGCCTATGCGAGTCGCGGAAGTTCGAGGCTAGACGCGACATTAGATATTGCGCGAGTGGCGGCTATGATCATGTGACGGTCTAGACATATTTCATGATACAGTTTATGACCTTGTTGTTACGGTGGGTTTTAGTAGTCGGATATGACATCATACTTACCCCCAGACGATTTTATTATGACACAAGTGGGACCCGTGTTCATGTGTATCTCTTGGTGCTTTTATATCATGATCGCCAAGGTGAGAAATGTGTTCCACGGGCACGATAGATGTTGTGGGCGTGAGACCCATTGTTATGTTTGAGTGATGACTTGAGGGCGTGAGTCCCTGACTTGACATGACTGCTTATTTATTGTAAACTGTAGTTTGGTTATCATACATGTCTCCTGCCTTATATAGACTACTATGATTTCATTTACGATTTATTTTCGCCACATACTCTGCACTGTTAGATCGACTCTCGGGCGCGTTCATGCCGCAGTAAAGGTACACCATCGTTGATCCTCACTCTAGGGTCACAGTTGCGTTTGGGAAAGCTCCGTTTCTCCGAGGCTTATTCGTATAGTCCCCTGTTGTTGTAAGTGCTACATTCGTGGTATGACGGCCCCGTCCGTCGTTGTTGTCATTTCATTCGTAGAGGTCTGTAGTACTGATGTGGGCAGGGTTGTAAAAAGGATTAAACTGTTCGCTTTAAAAGATTGTTTATATATGCCGAAAGGCAAGTTTTCACAGATTATTGTTTTATACTTCTTGTTATTTCATGTTATTATTTATATTCCGCTGATTACTCTGATGTTGTATCACTAGGGTGCCCGGGGTAAGGCACCAGTCACGGGCCCGGGTTCGGGTCGTGACAAATTGCCTAGGGTTTTATAAGAAAAGGAGTCACTTGTTTTCTAAATGATAAGAGACTAATTGTATTTTTTTTTGGAAGTTATGAGAATTGATTTGAAAGTATATAATACTTGGTTTCAAAAAGTAGAAGTCTCTTGGTTATAAAAGGAACGTGTTAGTCTAAACCATAAAGGGTTATAACGGCTTTATGGGAAGTTGGTTATAACGGCTTTATGGAAGATTAAGAGGATGGTTTTCTCTAGTAAAGTAATCAAAGGAATAACTTGTATTAGGTAAAGGCAAATTGGTTTAAAGGTACCAATTGCTTAAGGTTTTTAATAAAGAAGTCACTTGATTTAGAAGCCGGTAATTGTATTTCTAAAAAGGTATTGTGACTTGTCTTGAAAGGTGGATAGGACTTGATACTACGGTTGTTAGTATCGGGGAAGTTTTATTTGGAAAGGAGTCTTTTGAAAAGAATGTACGTACGTAGTACTTTGACTTGATTAATTGAGAATTATTCTATGTGTGCCTGGATAAGTACTTTGGTTTGGTTAATTGAGAATTAGCCTATGTGTGCTGGTGATAGCCTTTGAGTGCAAGTTTTATGTTTTATTACGTTGCCGCGACTCTCGGTTGGAGGTCACTGTCTTTGCGTGAGTTACTTGGACGTACCGACAGTGATGTGGGATTCCACGGGTATGCTTCCGTTATGTGTAGCACTTGGGTTAAATTCCCGGATTTTATAAAAGACATGGTAGTGCTTATGTCTTGTTTGATGGCCGGTTGAGATAGGGTAAGAGTATAAATGAGGGGCAAGCCCCAAGACGTTGTACCACCTTCTCCAGGGTAAGAGTATAAGTGAGGGGTAAACCCCCAAGACGCTGTACCACCTGCTTTATGTGTTGATTGTCGGCCGGTTGAGATAGGGTAAGAGTATAAATGAGGGGCAAGCCCCAAGACGTTGTACCACCTTCTCCAGGGTAAGAGTATAAATGAGGGGTAAACCCCCAAGACGTTATACCCCCTGCTTTACCACCTTCTCCAGGGTAAGAGTATAAATGAGGGGCAAGCCCCAAGACGTTATACCACCTGTTTTGATTGATATTATGGGCGTGAGACCCATGGTTATGTTTTACACTTATAGTCGGCGGTGATGTGGGATTCCACGCGGGAGATATACGTATGTATGGTGTATGTACGCCGACGGTGAGTGGGATGCCACGCGTCACATGGTTATGTTTTACACTTTTAGCTGTCGACAGTGATGGGGGATTCCACGGGCACGCTTTGCTATTTTGTGTGACTTGATCGCGTCCTGGATTGGGCCGGGTAGTATATGCGTCCCTCCGTAATAGGCCGGACTATGTTATGAAAGATAAGTAAGTTAGATAGAGATGAACTTAATGACTTCTCCTAAGTAAGTACGTAAGATATGGCTATAACTTTTAATGGAATGGAAAAGATATTGATGTGAAATTAAGTTCATAAGTGGTAATGACACGGCAGGATCCGTATGTATTTTTATACTTGTCCTTGTCATTCTTTTGTACGCATGATCTGCTTATCAGACGTTATTTCGTTCCATATTCGTACCTATTAGATCGACTTCTTCGGGGCCGTTCATGCCCGCAGTTTTAGGTACCAGTTGGTGATCCTTGCTCTTAGGATCTCGTTCGATTTTGAGAAAGCTCCATTTGCTCGGAGGCTTAGCTCTTGCACGTTTCCACAGGTAGTGGATTCATGTATATTCGGGGTATGGCGGCCCCGCCCCGCCACATGGTTATGTTAAAACTCTTAGAGGTCGTAGTCACATATTGTGGGTCGGTTGTAAAAGAAATGAGGCAAGCTCGCCTTGTATTTATATATGTTCAGGAAGGTAGCCCTATCGGCTAACCTGTTGTTTTACTTCCGATGTTTTATTTATAAGTTTCATGTATGTTCCGCTGATTTTCTCTGATGTTTACCTGTAAGGATGCCCAGGTAGGGCACCAGTCGCGGTCCCGGGGTCGGGTCGTGACAATACATCAGAGTAACCAGCGGAATATAAAACAATACATGAAACAATATGAAATGAGAAACAGTTTATCTGAGAAAAATTGCCCTTCGGCATATATATATATACACTTGAACAGTTACATCCCTCTTACAAATCCTGCCCACAACAGTACTACAGACCTCTAAGATTTTTACAACAACTATGACGGGACAGAGCCCCGCCATACCCCTGAATGTACAAGAACTTACAAACTCGGGGAAAACATACCAAAAGATAAGCCTCCGGAGAAACGGAGCTTCCCAATACGCTGAACTGTGATCCTATGAGCGAGGATCAACCACCGGTGTACCTCTACCTGCGGCATGAACGCAGCCCTCAAAGGTCGATAACAGTACCAAGTATGTGAAACTGAAAATACTATAACTGAAATCATAACAGTCTAAAATAAAACAGGAGACATGTATGATAACAAAACTACAGTTCACAACATAAAAGCAGTCATGTCAAGTCAGGGACTCACGCCCTCCAAGTCATCCTCACGCCGTGGAACTCCTTCCTCACCGCCAGCCTAGGTATAAATCGTATGATACGTATAACATGTCTCGGCCCATCCCATGGGACTCGAGGTGGAATCGTGTGGAATACATGTCTCGGCCCATCTCATGGGACTCGATAGGAATCGTATGAAATACATGTCTCGGCCCATCTCATGGGACTCGATAGGGATCGTACATGTCTCGTCCCATCTCATGGGACTCGATAGGAATAGTACATGTCTCGGCCCATCTCATGAGACTCGATAGGAATCGTACATGTCTCGGCCCATCTCATGGGACTCGATAGGAATCGTACATGTCTCGGCCCATCTCATGGGACTCGATAGGAATCGTATGGAATACATTCCCGATTCATCCCATGAACGCGGTGTCGTGTGAAATACATTCCCGGTTCATCCCATGAACGCGGTATAGAATTGACCATAACATTTAAACGCTCTTTTAGGACTGATTAAGATAATACCATGCTTTCCTTTTAAATCAACTAAGGCAATATTATGCCCTCCTTTTTAAACAAAAACACCTTCTTTCTTAAAGTCAAGTAACAACATTCTTTTCCAAAAGTTCAAGTTTGCCTAATTTCAAATACTCAAGTCTTTTAGTTTCGACAGATTTCATAGTTCATAGTCTTAATCAAATAACGTAATCTCTTTTAAAACAATTGAGTAACGTATGCCTTATGTGTGAGTAGGTTATTCTTGTTTATAACAATCTTATTAAAGCAGCCATGATCTAGGAAATGTAATACAATTTTGTCTTATCTTAGTTTCTATGCAGATGGAGGTTTCTACTGGTTTTAATATAATTACTTATTTGTCAATACATTTTCCTTTATTAACGCTGCAGTGGTTCGTTCGATACTTATTCTCATTTCCGAAATCAGTAAAACATTATTCCTTTTAAAAACCAAGTACTCATTTCTCACGAATGATGTTTCACACTTTTTAACAAAATTCATATCAATTCAATTAAGTCAAGTCTCTTAACTTCTAAAATCAATAAACCATTCTTTTTATTACTCATAAGTCGTTATACCTAACTTCCCATAAAGCTAGTATAACTCTTAAACTTTCAAAACCAAGTATTACTCTTCTTTCAAAAACGATTCTTAATTCTTTTGAAATACTTCCAGATTCTTATTATTTAAAACTCGAGTCAAAAGACATCGAAGTAAAAACACATTCAGTTAACACACGTACGTCTACCGTACTATATATATACTTTAAAAATATCATGCTCAAGAGGATAGGAAGAATCATATACCTCGCGACGATTATCGACTATTAGCAAAACGCTCCAAAGTACTGTAATCCTGCTAGCCTTTTCCACCCTTCGAGTAGAATACGCTACTCGCAGTACTTCAACCTATATCGGTCATAAGAGTCTATAAACGTCTAGACTATTGTGTAAAATATTTCTAGATACAGATTCCTTTATTCTACGGAAAATTGGGCAGCACTTTCCTACCCGCCAAACTACACAAGTCATCAGAATACAAATTCTATGTAAGTACAGTTTAGTCTTCTTCTTTAATATTCTTCTGATGTGATTTCTATTCAATTCTCTTCTTATATACCATCCTTATACGTCTTATACTTATTTCTATACTACTAAAGTATGTAATTCCCAATTACAATAGAAGGACAATATTATTTACCTCGATAAGCCCAAAATTATCCAAGTTTATATGTCGATCCTGAGAAACGTTTAGCTCCTATTCTGAACGCTCCAACCCGCTCCAAACAACCCTTAGAAGTTCTACGCAACTTCTTCTTAATACTTCAACTCGCTATGAAGATTTTTCTTAGGGTTTCGTTTAGTGGCTAAAAGAAGTATAATAGTATTTCTGGGCTTTTAGTATAGGGGTTAACCTTGGAATACTACAAGGTATTTGGGCCAAGGTATTTTGGAATAGTAACAATACTTGGAGAATACTTTTCTACCAAGGGGAGGGGGGTGTATTTTACAAAAACAACTCAAGGAAGGGGGGGGGGTTGGTTTCGGCCAAGGCTTCTCAAGGGGGGAGGGATGGCTTGGACGAAAACTTCACTTAAGGGGGAGAGAGTTTTGAGACTTGGAAAATGATTTGTGGATGAAGATTTAGTCTTGCATTGGAGGGGTATTTATAGGCCAATCAATGGCCAAGATCAAGACAAGTGGTGGGCAAGTGGAGGGTCAAGATTTGGACAAGTGTGTGTGGGTCCCACTATACAAAATATCTACAAAAATATCCTACCAACTCCTTGACCAAAAACAAGGCCAAAAACGTGCCCAAGATCGTCCCATTTTCCGCCCACTTGAGGGTGACACTTGTCACCCTCTCGTTGGTCCAAAATATTTCATCTCTCAGAAAAATCCGCAAAAATAATAAATGTTGCAACCGTATTTTTCCCTTCGCAAAGTCCGGAAAACGTTTCGTCGGAAAACGATTCTTTTCGCTAGTTGTGAACAAATTTCGTCCCTTTGCCTACTTAAGGCTTAAACTTTGTGCGTCGCCTCACGCATACTCTGGAAATACGGGGTATAACATTCTCCCCTCCTTAGAAACATTCGTCCCGAATGTTCCTTCTCAAGACGGATAACGATAAAGTTCCTCTTAACAAGTTGCCAATGCCACACCTGGGCACAAAATAACACACGCGCAAATACTTAACCCATGTCAATGAGGAATCACTCCTACATCACAAAAGCTCCCACCCACGGTCTAAAAGATATCCCCTTCGCACCTTTACTTCACAACAAAATGATCATTTCTATTTTCTTAGCACATGTTCACTTCTTTCCTTACTCGTCGTACTCTTCTCGAACACTTGAATTCATACGATGGTCATCTAAACTTGGGCCTAGCACCCTCGTGACCCTACCACCTGGCGAGACCACCTCGAACTGACCCCACCACATTACAAAGTCGCGGTTGACCGCGACGTACTCAACCCGACCCGCTATCGCGCCAAACACTTGTTCTCCCGATCCGGAACAATCTTACCTATCCAATTCCAGAAAGCTACCACTTTCATCTAACACAACCCACGGAATTATCCCACAATACATTTATACGCAAACCAAGTATTTTGACAAAGACTAACCGTAAAATCTTTTATTCAAGCCGGCCTTACATCTAAGGTCTCAACGTGTAATATTCTAAGGTTCATACCTTCCCTGTCCCCATACTTATTCTTTCAACTAACCATGTTTTCTAAACACAATTTTTAACATAATGATATCTGAACATAATACTTAACACTTCACCATAATATCAACGCATACTAGTCTCTAGAGGGGTAAGAATATACCTGTAATATCTGCTTCACTATAATCATAGGCCTGCCCTGCAGGGCGCATAGCTGTAGAAGGCGATGAACCTGCCACTGACCCGGTAGGCTGCGTCATTCTACCTGTATCCCTCTTTCTAGGACAGTCCCTCGTCACATGGCCCTGACGGCCGCAGGTGAAACAAGCACCAGTAAGAAGATGACACTCCCCGGGATGACGTTTGCCGCATCGTGTACACTGAGGAAAGCATGAACCCGACTGGCTGGAACCCATGTATACCGCGGAACTGAAGCCACCGAGCTCGACCAGCCCCGAATACCGAACGCCCCAAGATCGCGGAGGACCACTCAGATCTTGGCGGAGGTACATAACTAACTCAGCCGAGGCGGTCCGCTCGAAAGTTACCAAAGGACCTGCCGCCGCTCTTCTCGCCGCTTTCCTGGCCATTCCGTCGACCTCTCCGCCTCACATCCAAGTGCATAAGCTCAGATGCGGGCAATGTCCATGCCCGGTGAAGAGCTACACCAACAAGCCTCGCTAAGTAGTCATCGAGCCCGGTGGCGTGGCGGTGCACTCTATCCTCCATGCTGGCTACCAATGCGGGACGCATCGAGCTAATGAGTCAAACTCACATTGTACTCCAACCGCACGCCGGCCTGCCTCAATGTCAAAAATCTGTCACCCGATCCCTTCTCATCCGCGAGGCAAGAAATGTGCAAGAAATGCCCCGAGAACTCGTCCCATACTGCTGGAAGTGCATACTCTCCCGACAGCCCCACGAATCAAACTACCGATCGCAGATCACGCACCGATGCGAACCTAGGACCACCGACTCGGTCTCCAAGCCTTGATCACTCTCATGATCCGTCAGAATCGCCGAATGAACTCCTCGGATCATCCTCGTGCCTCACCCGTAGAACTCTGGAGGGCTACAACTCAGAAAGTCCCGTAGCCTCAAACTATCTGATCTCGGGTGAACCATGGGTACTACTGGAACTGCTGCGTCCAGCCTATCCTCATGTTCGCCACGATCCCGCCGCAGTGGCCATCTCTTTGTACCCCAACTCTCTGCTTCCAGCCGTGGATGGAGGCTCGTATCGTGGTCTCAGCAGCACCGCCGCGCTCTAAACTCTATCGGGCGGCGTCGCAAAACTTGCCGTCAAGCACTATCTCGAGGTAATGACTGGCTGCGCCGCATTCTCTCAGATCCTACTAGCAGCTCCTCATTGTCTTGCCCATCTGCCCGGCCGCTTTGGCGCGGAGGCATAATCGTAAAAACGAAATACGTCAGAGGGTCCAACTTATAACACAGCTCTAAGGCACGATCTCAGAATGAGAAGAATGGAAACCAATCCTAAATGTCCTGCAGCCTCCTGATTATAGATGTGGTGCACAACACATCGATAATCAAGACTCTACTAGACACGGTCTGTAGACACTTTCCGAGGATTAACTGCTCTGATACCACTTTTGTCACGACCCGACCCCGGGCCCGTGACTGGTGCCTTACCCCGGGCACCCTAGTGATACATACATCAGAGTAACCAGTGGAATATAAAACAATACATGAAACAATATGAAATGAGAAACAGTTTATCTGAGAAACATTGCCCTTCGGCATATATATATATACACTTGAACATTTACATCCCACTTACAAATCCTGCCCACAACAGTACTACAGACCTCTAAGATTTTTACAACAACTATGACGGGACAGAGCCCCGCCATACCCCTGAATGTACAAGAACTTACAAACTCGGGGAAAACATACCAAAAGATAAGCCTCCGGATAAACGGAGCTTCCCAATACGCTGAACTGTGATCCTATGAGCGAGGATCAACCACCGGTGTACCTCTACCTGCGGCATGAACGCACCCCTGGCGAGGTCAAGATAACAGTACCAAGTATGTGAAACTGAAAATATCAGAATCAAATCATAACAGTCTAAAATAAAACAGGAGACATGTATGATAACAAAACTACAGTTCACAACATAAAAGCAGTCATGTCAAGTCAGGGACTCACGCCCTCCAAGTCATCCCTCATGCCCGTGGAACTCCTTCCTCACTGCCGGCAGTCTAGGTATAAATCGTATGATACGTATAACATGTCTCGGCCCATCCCATGGGACTCGAGGTGGAATCGTGTGGAATACATGTCTCGGCCCATCTCATGGGACTCGATAGGAATCGTATGGAATACATGTCTCGGCCCATCTCATGGGACTCGATAGGGATCGTACATGTTACACCCCGTAAGTGCAGAACATGTAAAAGAGAATGTACGAAAGGAAACAAGACTTGGAAATAGGTACGAAAGGAAGAATTGTTTTTCCGACGGAAAATCTTCCGAACGTCGGAAAGGAAAAATGTTCGTTGTTGAGAATTGGATTCTCAAAATTCATTATTTGAAAAGTATGGAACTTGTTAATATTATGGAAATTTATCTTTACGGATTTGGTCATGTGGGGCCCACCCGAGGAATTTTACGTTTTGTGGGGCCCACGAGGGTTACGGAATTTTATGGACGAATGAGAGGGTGACATGTGGCACCCCCATAAGTGGTCTTGGTCGAATTAGAGGAGGGGTATTATGGTCATTGAACCTCTTGGAAGATAAGTCTTCAAAGCTTGACATAATTGACTAGTCAACTTGCCACTTAGGCTTGATCCATGTGATTTTAATCCTAGCCTCACATTTGTTTAAGTCTAAGCCCTTCATTGTGTGTTATAAGGTTAATACTAGTGCAAGACTAGCTCATTTACACTTAGAAAATTTTAGAGAACCATTGTTCTAGCAACATTGCTCTCGGGTTTGCATACTATACCAACACAAAAATTTGTGATTTTGATCCTTTGTTCACAAGACTTAAAACCAAGGTTCCTAAGAGTGTTGTAAGGTTATCTCAATAGAAAGATTTCGGAAAAACGTATTTTTACGTTAGTCGCAAGGCGGAAACTAAGGGAGTTCTTCAACTTTGAAGTTAGAACTTGAAGATGGGTTCTTCATAGGCCTCTAAGGAGTGCTTGGAGCGAATTGGAACCTAATGAAAGGAGCTAAGAATTGCTAAGGCGCGACTTTGGAATCTTGGAAATTTTAAGGGCTTTAAAGGTATATTCTTGTCGTTTTAGCAATTAAGGTTTACTTATCATTGTTTCTATGGTTATTAGCAAGCATGAGTTATATAGTATGAAGTTTGATAAGTATTTTGACTATTGGAACCCTAATCCGAAATCTAGCATGTTTAGCTTTAAGATTGGAATTCAAGTTGATTTTAGTTTAAGTCGTCGCATGTTGAATAAAGAAGGAAATTGTAGTTGTTGAAGTTGTTTAGACTATATAACATGTTAGACCTTAGAACTTGGAATTGTAAGAAGGATTGGAAAAGACGTAGTGTGATTGGTTATATGTTGGCCGAGAATGGCTAGTGAAGTTTTATACTATTTCGTATGAATTGTGGGGCGGAATTTTACACGTGGTGTAAGGCGTGTAATCCCCTTTGGTTGGATGTTGTTTGGAGCCTTAAATGTGGCTTGTTGGTTATTGTATTCGGCCTTGAAAAAGGTGGCAAAGTAAGTAGAAACAAAGGAGGTGCTGCCCGATTTTCCGTAGAATTGCAGATCGTATACTTAGTATTATTCTACGTAGAGACTAGAAGTTGATAGTCTTGTTGTGACCATTATAGGTTGACACTTCACGCACGCGTATTCGGCTTAGCTTGGATATTAGCGAAAGGTATGTGAACTATCTCCTCTTATAGCATGATTCCTTAGAATAAAGAAAGTAAGTTCTACTCTCGAATGATCCATTCCTTGCTTGTATTTGGATTGCCTAAAATAGAATTTGTTCTATGTACTTCCTGAGTGTACTTTGATGTTTAAATTGTAAGTAGTATAATCCATTTCCTTAGGGAAGTTTGGATTCTTAAAAGTGAAGGTATTTTTCTTAAAGTACATAGAGACTTGAAAAGGAAGTGGTTTCCAAATCTTTTGGCTAGTGCCTTAGTTCTAAAACCTAAAGGTCATTATAATGACTTTAGGGGAGTCAAAGGAGTGATTTACTTATTTGATTTAAAAGAGGAGAAATGACATGATTTAAGAGAAGTAACTTCATGCGTTAATGAAGTTACTTGAGGTTTATAAAGTAGAAGAAAACTTGTTTTCTAACTATTAGAGACTTGAAGTATTTTGAAAGTTAAGAACTTGATTTGTAAGTATGTGATACTTGGTTTTAATAGTATAAGTCTCTTGGTTATTGAAGGAATGGATACGTCTAAAACCATAAAGGGTTATAACGGCTTTATGGAAGGTTTAGAAAGTTGTCTATTTTGATTAAATCGGCATAAGTTGCCTAGATTGTGAAAATTTGGAGTTACTTGATTTCAAGCTTTGAAATGAGTTTTCTAAAAGTGTAGTAACTTACTTTGAAAAATAGACACGCCTTGATACTACGGGTGTTAGTATCTTGGGGCTTTACATAGAAAGGAGTCTTTTATAAAGGAATGTACGTACGTAGTACTTTGGCTTGTTAAAAGAGAATTATTCTATGTATAACTTGATTAGTACTTTGGCTTGATAAATTGAGGATTTGTCTAAGTGTGCCTTGATAAGTACTTTGGCTTGTTAAAAGAGAATTATTCTATGTATGCCTTGATTAGTACTTTGGCTTGATAAATTGAGAATTTGTCTAAGTATGCCGTGATAAGTACTTGGGCTTGTTAATTGAGAATTGCCTATGTGTGCTGGAAATAGCCGGTTGTGTGCTATTGGTATATCAGTCGTTTCGGGGTCATTCCCCGGGTTTGTGGCATTTACATAATTTCGTGGATTTGCTACCCAAGATGCGAGGAATAATTCATGCGAGTCCGAAAGGGCTTATGCGGGTGAAATAGTCCCATGCGGGCGGTCCAAATTTACGCGAGAATACCTCATGCGAGTCCGTAAGGGCTTATGCGGGTGAAATAGTCCTATGCGAGGAATACCTCACGCGGTCCGGAAAGGGCTTATGCGGGTGAAATAGTCCCACGCGCGCGGTCCACCTATCGCGAGGAATACCTCACGCGTCCACGCGACCTATGCGGGTGAAATAGTCCCGTGAATAGGATTGCTAAACGACATCTGCGGGCGGATGGTCCTGCTTGATCATGAGCTTCCTAGTTATATTGTAAGGATACTACTGTTTACTCTCATTGTTAGTAAGGCACAATGTGTTGTATTTTGATTATCATATATGTCCCCGGATTTGTTTGTGTTACCCTATGGTCATGCTTTACGGTGGGATTCCGGCATGGGACCACGAGGTATTGAGGACACGTGGGACTTGGTGTTCATGTATCCTTATGGTGTTATTACATCATGGATCGCCAGTGGCGGAAGGATTCCACGCACGATTGATATTACGGGCGTGAGACCCATGGTTATATTGAGTAATGACTTTGAGGGCTGCGCCTCGACTTGATATGACCGCTATGTGTTATGTATCGTAGGTTGGATATCATACATGTCTCCCGTGTTATTTAGATCGCTATGATTTTATTACGCATTTCATCGCTCACATACTTGGTACATTCTTCAGATCGACCTCCTTCGGCCGTCACGCCGCAGTTTAGGTACGTTAGCCGTGATCGGCAGTGTAGGATCCCGCCGGGGTTTTGGATAAGCTCCTTCTATTCCTGAGTTTATCTTTGGTATATGTCCTTCAAGCATGTGCTTTGTATAGTTTTGGGTACGGGGCCTTGTCCCGCCATAGTTCGATTTAACTCCTGCAGGTCTCAGATTCATATGTGGGATTGGACTCATGTACAGTGTAGTGTCTTTTATTATGTATATTATATGGCAGCCCTGTCGGCTTTTCCTTGCACGTACGTTGGTTTTAAAAAAAAAATGAGGTGTTATTTCAGTTCCGCAGCTTACTTGTATTGTTAAGGTAGAAGGGTGCCTGTAGGGCACCACCACGCCCGGGTTCGGCCGTGACAAGACATGTCTCGCCCATCTCACGGGACTCGATAGGAATCATACATGTCTCGCCCATCTCACGGGACTCGATAGAATCAGACATGTCTCGGCCCATCTCATGGGACTCGATAGGAATCGTATGGAATACATTCCCGGTTCATCCCATGAACGCGGTGTCGTGTGAAATACATTCCCGGTTCATCCCATGAACGCGGTATAGAATTGACCATAACATTTAAACGCTCTTTTAGGACAGATTAAGATAATACCATGCTTTCCTTTTAAATCAACTAAGGCAATATTATGCCCTCCTTTTTAAACAAAAACACCTTCCTTCTTAAAGTCAAGTAACAACATTCTTTTCCAAAAGTTCAAGTTTGCCTAATTTCAAATACTCAAGTCTTTTAGTTTCGACAGATTTCATAGTTCATAGTCTTAATCAAATAACGTAATCTCTTTTAAAACAATTGAGTAACGTATGCCTTATGTGTGAGTAGGTTATTCTTGTTTATAACAATCTTATTAAAGCAACCATGATCTAGGAAATGTAATACAATTTTGTCTTATCTTAGCTTCTATGCAGATGGAGGTTTCTACTGGTTTTAATATAATTACTTATTTGTCAATACATTTTCCTTTATTAACGCTGCAGTGGTTCGTTCGATACTTATTCTCATTTCCGAAATCAGTAAAACATTATTCCTTTTAAAAACCAAGTACTCATTTCTCACGAATGAGGTTTCACACTTTTTAACAAAATTCATATCAATTCAATTAAGTCAAGTCTCTTAACTTCTAAAATCAATAAACCATTCTTTTTATTACTCATAAGTCGTTATACCTAACTTCCCATAAAGCTAGTATAACTCTTAAACTTTCAAAACCAAGTATTACTCTTCTTTCAAAAACGATTCTTAATTCTTTTGAAATACTTCCAGATTCTTATTATTTAAAACTCGAGTCAAAAGACATCGAAGTAAAAACACATTCAGTTAACACACGTACGTCTACCGTACTATATATATACTTTAAAAATATCATGCTCAAGAGGATAGGAAGAATCACATACCTCGCGACGATTATCGACTATTAGCAAAACGCTCCAAAGTACTGTAATCCTGCTAGCCTTTTCCACCCTTCGAGTAGAATACGCTACTCGCAGTACTTCAACCTATATCGGTCATAAGAGTCTATCAACGTCTAGACTATTCTGTAAAATATTTCTAGATACAGATTCCTTTATTCTACGGAAAATTGGGCAGCACTTCCCTACCCGCCAAACTACACAAGTCTACTGTAAATACAGTCCTATGTAAGTACAGTTTAGTCTTCTTCTTTAATATTCTTCTGATGTGATTTCAATTCAATTCTCTTCTTATATACCATCCTTATACGTCTTATACTTATTTCTATACTACTACAATATGTAATTCCCAATTACAATAGAAGGACAATAGTATTTACCTCGATAAGCCCAAAATTATCCAAGTTTATAAGTCGATCCTGAGCAACGTTTAGCTCCTATTCTGAACGCTCCAACCCGCTCCAAACAACCCTTAGAAGTTCTACGCAACTTCTTCTTAATACTTCAACTCGCTATGAAGATTTTCCTTAGGGTTTCGTTTAGTGGCTAAAGGAAGTATAATAGTATTTCTGGGCTTTTAGTATAGGGGGTAACCTTGGAATACTACAAGGTATTTGGGCCAAGGTATTTTGGAATAGTAACAATACTTGGAGAATACTTTTCTACCAAGGGGGGGGGGGTGTATTTTACAAAAACAACTCAAGGAAGGGGGGGGGGGTTGGTTTCGGCCAAGGCTTCTCAAGGGGGGAGGGATGGCTTGGACGAAAACTTCACTTAAGGGGGAGAGAGTTTTGAGACTTGGAAAATGATTTGTGGATGAAGATTTAGTCTTGCATTGGAGGAGTATTTATAGGCCAATCAATGGCCAAGATCAAGACAAGTGGTGGGCAAGTGGAGGGTCAAGATTTGGACAAGTGTGTGTGGGTCCCACTTGCTCATCTACTACACAAAATATCTACAAAAATATCCTACCAACTCCTTGACCAAAAACAAGGCCAAAAACGTGCCCAAGATCGTCCCATTTTCCGCCCACTTGAGGGTGACACTTGTCACCCTCTCGTTGGTCCAAAATATTTCATCTCTCAGAAAAATCCGCAAAAATAATAAATGTTGCAACCGTATTTTTCCCTTCGCAAAGTCCGGAAAACGTTTCGTCGGAAAACGATTATTTTCGCTAGTTGTGAACAAATTTCGTCCCTTTGCCTACTTAAGGCTTAAACTTTTTGCGACGCCTCACGCATATACTCCGAAATACGGTATAATGTTCTTAGGCCCGCATGAGGTATTCTCGTGACGGTAGCTAACACTCGACATCGTCCTGGACTCCCGCGGTCCGCATGGCCACATAGACCGCATGAGGTATTCCTCGCATCGGCGTAACACACCCGGAGTGATCATCCTGGAACTCCCGCAGCTCCGCATAGGTCCCACGGACCCGCATGAGGTATTCCTCGCATCGGGGGCGGCTAACCCACGACATCGTAACAAGTCAGGAGGGTGAGTGATATAATACTAACACAACGGCTTATCGTTAAACAACATAAGCACAACAAGAATAACCTCCTTACACAAGCGTCACAAGATACTAACACAACGGCTTATCGTTAAACAACATAAGCACAACAAGAATAACCTCCTTACACAAGCGTCACAAGATACTAACACACGTAGCATCATAACATGTTTATCAACCCAACTTACCATACCTTCAAACATCATTTCAAGCATTTGATAAACAAATAATTAAACCTTTTCTTATCTTTCTTAAGTCGTCATAGCTACCTTTCCATAAAGCTAGTATAACACTTAAACTTTTTTGTGAAAACCAAGTATTACTTTTCTTCCAAAATGATTCATAACTCTTTTGAAATATTCAAGATTCTTATTAATTAGAACTCAAGTCCAAAGACATCAAAGTAAAGCCAAGTTTAGTTTAACACACGTACGTCTACCGTACTATATATATTTCACAAATATCATGCTCAAAGGGATAGGAAGAATCACATACCTCCTCGGCTAAATCCACTTGCCAAGTCGGATATGTCGCGCGCAGAGTGTCAACCTATAATAGTCAAAACACGCCTATCAACTTCTAGTTTTACGTGGGATTCTTCTAAGTAAGATTTCTCTTAGTCTATGAAAAATTGGGCAGCACCTCCCCGTTTCTACTCAATTCTCCACCTTTTAAAAAAAAAACTCATTTCAAAGCTTGAAACCAAGTAACTTCAATTTTTCACAATCTAGACAACTTATGCTCATTAATCAAAATAGACAACTTTCATAACCTTCCATAAAGTTATTATAACCAACTTCCCATAAAGCCGTTATACTAACTTTATGCTTTAGAAATTAAGACATCCTTATCCTTTCATAAGGCCGTTATAACTAACTTCCCATAAAGCCGTTATAACTCCTTATAAACCATTTCGTTCTTTTACTAACCAAGAGACTTATACTTCAAACAAATTTATACAATTTTCAAAATACTTCAAGCCTCTTATCCTTTAGAAAACAAGTTTCTTACCTCAAAAATTTAAGTCTCTTATCTTGTAGAATAATTCAATACTCAATACTTTCCCACCAAGTACTCTATACTTCTTTATGTCAAGAAAACCTTGTTTACCTTATTTAGGATAAACCACTCCTCAAGAACAAGCGGGTTAACTTCTTAACCCAACCAACTTAGACATTTTCTTAAACAAGTCAAGTATAACAAAAGGATTTACTTCATTCAAAACACGTACGTCTACCGTACTATATAGTTATAACTACTCATGCTCAAGAGATAAGAAAGTTTCCACATACCTCTTCGGTCAATCCACTTGCTAAGCTCAAACTACCGCAAGTAGTATGTCAACCTATAATAACCACGATACGTTTATTAACCTCTAATTTCAATGTAGAAATAATCTAAGTTCAAAGCCACTAAATTCTATGGAAAATTGGGCAGCATTTCCTTTGTTTCTACATACTTTGCCACCTTTTTAAGGTCCGAATTCAACATCCAAACGCCACATCTTAGGCCCAACAATCCAAACATCTCAAGGGGATTACACACCTAAACTTGGGTGTGTAAAATTCTGCCCCAAAAGGTGCATAATTAACTTAATCAAGTTTAAGGTAGTTCTTAGGCTACAACATGCTCATAATAACTTCTTAACCAATTCTTTCACATCCAAATCATATTTCTTACATGCAATGAATCTAAGAGCATTATTTACTACTACAAGTTCCTTCTTCTTCACATGCAACATCAATACTAGCTATAAGAGAAGAAATGTTACCTTTAGAGCTTTAGCCAAAACTATTCCAACAACTTTGCTAGCCTCCTTTCCAAGAACACCACCACAATAACTCCTACAAGCTAGCCACAAGCTTCCTTCTTTGTTATACCCCGTATTTCCAGAGTATGTACGTGAGGGCGTACGTACAAAAGTTTAAGCCTTAAGTTAGGCAAGGGACGAAATTTTGTGCACAACCCCCGAAAAGAATTGTTTTCCGACGAAACGTTTTCCAAGCTTTGCGAAGGGAAAATTACGGTTGCGACATTTATTATTTTTGCGGATTTTTCCGAGAGATGAAATATTTTGGACCAACGGGAGGGTGACATGTGTCACCCTCAAAGTGGACGGCAAAGGGCTTGTGTTGGCACGTTTTTTGTGCTAAGACTTTGGTCAAGGTTACGTAGGATATTTGTGTAGTAGTTGGATAAGGTACACATGGGTAAATCTTCACCCTCCACTTGCCCACCACTTGTCTTAATCTTGGCCATTGAAGGCCCTATAAATACCCCCCCTTAGTTGAAGACTTCTTCATCCACAAAATATTTTCTAAGTCTTGAAATCCATCTCCCCCTTTGTAAGGCTTTCGTCCAAGCCTCCACCTCCCCCTTTGTGAGGCCCTTGGCCGAGAAATACCCCCCCTCTCCTAGTGGTGCTAGCCGAAACATACCCCCCCCCCCTTGGTAGAAAATACTCTCCAAGTATTGTTACTATTCCAAAATACCTTGGCCCAAATACCTTGTAGTATTCCAAGGTTACCCCTATACTAAAAGCCCAGAAATATTATTATACTTCCCTTCAGTCACAAAAACGAAACCCTAAGGAAAATCTTCATAGCCGGTTGAAGTATTAAGAGGAAGTTGCGTAGAACTTCTAAGGGTTGTTTGGAGCGGGTTGGAGCACCCAGAGTAGGAGCTAAACATTGCTCAGGATCGATATTTAAACTTGGATAATTTTGGGCTTACCGAGGTAAATACTCTTGTCCTTCTATTGTAATTGGAAATTACATACTGTAGTAGTATAGAAATGAATATAAGATACATAGAAGGATATTAAAGAAGAAGATTGAACTGTACTTACATAGGACGGTATTTACAGTAGACTTGTGTAGTCTAGCAGGTAGGGAAGTGCTGCCCGATTTTCCGTAGAATAGAGAACCCTCTGCTTAGAATATTCTACAGAGTAGTCTAGACGTTGATAGACGTATATGGCCTTTATAGGTTGAAAGTTCTGCGAGTAGCATGTTCTACTTGAAAGGTGGACAAGGCTAGCCGGGTTATAGCCGTGGAGCGTTTTGCTAATTGTCGATAATCGTCGCGAGGTATGTGATTCTTCCTATCCTCTTGAGCATGATATTTTAAAAGAATATATATAGTACGGTAGACGTACGTGTGTTAACTGAACGTGGTTTTACTGCGATGTCTTTTGACTTGAGTCTAAATAATAAGAATCTTGAAGTATTTCAAAAGAATTAAGAACCGTTTTTGAAAGAAGAGTAATACTTGGTTTTAAAAGCTTAAGAGTTATACTAGCTTTATGGGAAGTTATGTATAACGACTTAAGAGAGATAAAATGAACGGTTTACTTAATTGTTTATAAACGCCTTGTATTGATTTCGAAAATGAGAAACTTGAACATTTGAAATTAGGCAAACTTGAACGTTAGGAAAATAATGTTGTTACTTGATTTTACAAAGGGAAGTATTTTGGTTTACTTAAAAAGATAGTCACTCTATTTTTATACTACGGGTATTGTGTGACTTTTGTGAAAGAAACGGATCTTTTAAAGAGTTAATGTATGAAGTACTTTGGGGATAAAAACCCGAACTTGTTAACATAAAGTAGAAAGTACCTTGTGTGAATAACTTGATTGTGTTGGTTTGTGATAGCCTTGTAATACTTTCTTGTTGGTTTGATAAGTAAACATGTTAGGATGCTACGTGTGTTAGTATCTTGTGATGTTTGTAAAAAGGGGTTTCCCTTGATTGTGCTTATGTTGTTTAACGATAAGCCGTTATGATAGTATTGTACCACTCACCTCTTGACATGATACCGGGGGTTAAGCTGCCCTCCGATGCGGGGTATACCTCAGGCAGTCTGGGACTATGATTCGAGAATACCTCATGCGGGTCCAGGGGACCTATGCGGAGCTACGAGAGTTCCAGGTTAGTGTGCGGTCTTTGAGGCCATGCGGTCTATGTGGCCATGCGGACTGCGAGTCCAGGACGATGCCGGGGAGTAGCTACCCTCGATGCGAGGAATACCTCATGCGGGCCTATGTGTGTGGCCTATGCGGAGCTGCGGGAAGTTCCAGGATTAGACGCGCACATTTGATACTGCGGGCGAGTGGCCAGCTTCGATCATGTGGCGGTCTAGAAGGACCTCGTGATGCAGTTTATGACTTTGTTGGTACTGTGGGTTTTAGTAGTCGGCTATGCCTTCGTACTTACCCCGTACGATTTTATTATGACACAGGTGGGACCTGGTGTTCATGTGTATTCCTTGGTGCTTTTATATCATAGACTGCCGGCAGTGAGGAAGGTATTCCACGGGCATGATTGATGTTGTGGGCGTGAGACCCATAGTTATATTTGAGTGATGACTTTGAGGGCGTGAGTCCCTGACTTGACATGACTGCTTATTTATTGTGAACTGTAGTTTGGTTATCATACATGTCTCCTGCTTTATATAGACTACTATGATTTCATTTACAGTATTTTCAGTTTCACATACTTGGTACCTGTTGTACTGACCTCCTTCGGGGGGCTGCGTTCATGCCGCAGGTAGAGGTACACCAGTTGTTGATCCTCGCTCTTAGGGTCACAGTTCAGCGTTTGGGAAGCTCCGTTTCTCCGGAGGCTTATCAGTGGTATAGTCCCCTGTCGTTGTAGGTACTTACATTCAGGGGTATGGCGGGGCCCTGTCCCGCCATTGTTGTTATATCATTCTTAGAGGTCTGTAGTACTGTTGTGGACAGAGTTTGTAAAAGGGATGTAACTGTTCGGATTCATGTTTCTATATATATGCCGAAAGGCAACTTTTCTCAGATAAACTGTTTCTTATTTCATTTATGTCATGTCTTGTTTTATATTCAGCTGATTACTCTGATGTTGTATCACTAGGGTGCCCGGGGTAAGGCACCAGTCTCGGGCCCGGGTTCGGGTCGTGACAAAAGTGGTATCAGAGCAGTTAATCCTCGGAAAGTGTCTACAGACCGTATCTAGTAGAGTCTTGATTATCGGTGTGTTGTGCACCACACCAATAATCAGGAGGCTATAGGATATTTAGGATTGGTTTCCATTCTTCTCACTCTGAGATCGTGCCTTAGAGCTGTGTTATAAGTTGGACCCCTCTAACGTATTTCTTTCCTTACTGTTATGCCTCCGCGTAAGGCAACTCGGGCCCAAGAGACAAGGCACCAGGAGTCGCGAGTAGAGCATGAGGGTTACGAGGGCATAGGCTCAACCATCACCGAGGTGGTGCTTCATTCGGGAGTTCTCACACGACGCTAGCCCCAAAGAGTTTAGCACGGCAGCGATCCCTGCTCAAGCCATGATATTTGAACCTTCGCCGACCGATGCGGAAAGTATAGATTGCAAAGAGACGACCACATTAGCTAGGAGTTAGCAACCAGAGAGTATATTATGTACCGATTTATCACGGGTCTTGATGATTATCTAAAGAAAGGTTGTGCAAGAGTAGCTCTTCAGTCAGGAATGAGCATGGCCTGCGTACGGGCTTATGCGCAGCAGGCCGAGAAACGTAGGGATCGACGGGTTAACCAAGATCAGCAGAAGAGGGCCAGATCGGCAGGGTCCTTTGGTAACTTTTGAGGCGAATCGCCTCAGCAGCAGACTGGATATGCATCTCCGCCAGTGCAGAGTGGTCCTCCACAGGATCGTGACATTCGGGTATCGGAGTTGGTCGAGCTCGTGGCTTCGGTTCCACGGCTATACGTAGGCTCTAGCCAGCCGGATTCAGTTTTTTCCTCCGTGTTCACAGTGTGACAGGCGTCATCCCGGGGAATGTCGTCTTTTTGTTGGTGCTTGTTTTACCTGCGGCCGTCAGGGCCATGTGTCGAAAGGATGTCCTAGTAGGAGGGATGCAAGTAGGAGGACTCAGCCTACCAGATCGATTCGGATTAGTGGCTCGGAGAGGAAGGGTGTTAGCTGGAGAGGCCACCTCGGTGTGGCCGTTGTGGTAGATGTCATTGTGGGGAGTGTCGTGCTTCTTCGACAGCTTGTTATGCTTGCGGCCAGCAGGGCCATTTTGCGAGAAATTGTCCGACCAGAGGTGGCGCGGATGTAGAGACTCAGCCTTCAGGATCAGCGGCTAGTTCATCACCTTCCCTAGCTATGCGCCCAACAGGGCAGGATTGACTAGAACAACAAAGGGGAGTGAAGCAGTAGATTCAGGTATATCCTTAACCCTCTAGAGATTAGTATGTGTGATAAGATGAGTATATTTTAAGTGTTATGTTCAGATAGCATTGTGTTAATTATGAGCCTTAGAATATTATACGTAGAGACCTTAGATGTGAGGTCATCTTGAGTAAAAGATTTATTTTTATGTTTGACCCTTATCGGAGTGCATAGTATACGTGAGATATTTGTGTGATAAGTCCCGGGGTAGTGTGAAATTAAAGAGGGTAGCTGAGCTAAGAATGACCACTAGGTTTACGTAACTTGATTAGTGAGATTGTTCCGGATCGGGAAACCAGAGTTTTTACGCGATAGCGGGTCGGGTTGAGGACCGATCGCGGGTCAACCCGCAGCCTGTAATGTGGTGGGGTCAGTTCGAGGTGGTCCCGCCAGGTGGTGGGGTCACGAGGGTGTTAGGCTCAAGTTTAGTTAACCATCATACGAGTTTGTAGATGCGTTCGACCAGTAGTCGGGCCGATGAGGTCAGCCCATCTTGTCTTTCAGTCAGGACCGTTTACTCGGCAGAGGGTTATGCGAGATGTTATATCGGGAAGGTTGTAAGGCTGCACGAGGTGCCTAGTTTCACCTTATGACAGGCAGCGGAGCCCAGGATACGGCTATTTCTTTTTTTCTGGAAGTTTTACCAAGCAGGGTTAGGAACTCAGGTGAGTCTCAGTATCGCATTCGCCCTCGGGCCAGTGTTTGGATTTCAGGGGTAGCTGTGAGGATTGTTGCCTCCTGTTGAGGGAGTGTTTTATAGCTACCATTTCAGTATTCGGATGTGCCTTATGACGCCTTTCAGGGGCGGAAGTGTAAGTTGCCAGTCGATTGGTTCGATGTTGGCAAGGTTCAGATAGTTGGTTCATACTTGTTTCAGCAGGATCTGGATAGGGTGAAGCTTATCCAGGAGAGGTTATTGACAGCTCAGAGTCAACAGAAGTCGTACGGATAATCGGCGTCGACACTTGGAATTCAGATTGACGGTAGGATTTCTTGAAGGTACCACCCCGGAAAGGGTGTGACGAGTTTTGGAAAACAGAGGAAACTTAGCCTGAGGTACTTGGAGCGTTTTCAGATCCTTTGGAGGATAGGCCAGGTTGCCTATAAATTGGCATTGCCATCCGACGTAGGAAGCAGTACGTCCGGTCTTTCATGTTGTTATGTTCGGAAAAGTATCGGAGATCCATCCAGAGTGTTCCCCGTTAATGATGACCTAGTTGGAGATAGTAACCCAGAGATTTTGGAAACTGAAGCAATACCAGAAATGTGGTAAGTTATGAGAAAGAGTTCGAGTGTACGAGGAGGGTACGACGAGTAAAGGAAGAAGTGAGCATGTGTTAAGAGAATAGAAGTGATCATTTCTTTTGTAAGTGAAGGTGCGAAGGGAGTATATTTTAGACCTTGGATGGAAGCTTTTGTGATGCTAGAGGTGATTCCTCGTAGACTTGGATTAAGTATTGGCGTGTGTGTTGTTTTGTGGCCAGGTGTGGCATTGGCAACTTGTTTAAGTTAAGAGGAACTTATCATTATCTGTATCGAGAAGGAACATTCGGGACGAATGTTTCTAAGGAGGGGAGAATGTTATATCCCGTATTTCCAGAGTATGTACGTGAGGGCGTACGTACAAAAGTTTAAGCCTTAAGTTAGGCAAGGGATGAAATTTTATGCACAACCCCCGAAAAGAATTGTTTTCCGACGAAACGTTTTCCAAGCTTTGCGAAGGGAAAATTACGGTTGCGACATTTATTATTTTTGCGGATTTTTCCGAGAGATGAAATATTTTGGACCAACGGGAGGGTGACATGTGTCACCCTCAAAGTGGACGGCAAAGGGCTTGTGTTGGCACGTTTTTTATGCTAAGACTTTGGTCAAGGTTAGGTAGGATATTTGTGTAGTAGTTGGATAAGGTACACATAGGTAAATCTTCACCCTCCACTTGCCCACCACTTGTATTAATCTTGGCCATTGAAGGCCCTATAAATACCCCCCCCCCCCCCCTTAGTTGAAGACTTCTTCATCCACAAAATATTTTCTAAGTCTTGAAATCCCTCTCCCACTTTGTAAGGCTTTCGTCCAAGCCTCCCCCTCCCCCTTTGTGAGGCCCTTGGCCGAGAAATACCCCCCCTCTCCTAGTGGTGCTAGCCGAAACATACCCCCCCCCCCTTGGTAGAAAATACTCTCCAAGTATTGTTACTATTCCAAAATACCTTGGCCCAAATACCTTGTAGTATTCCAAGGTTACCCCTATACTAAAAGCCCAGAAATACTATTATACTTCCCTTCAGTCACAAAAACGAAACCCTAAGGAAAATCTTCATAGCCGGTCGAAGTATTAAGAGGAAGTTGCGTAGAACTTCTAAGGGTTGTTTGGAGCGGGTTGGAGCACCCAGAGTAGGAGCTAAACATTGCTCAGGATCGACATTTAAACTTGGATAATTTTGGGCTTACCGAGGTAAATACTCTTGTCCTTCTATTGTAATTGGAAATTACATACTGTAGTATTATAGAAATGAATATAAGATACATAGAAGGATATTAAAGAAGAAGATTGAACTGTACTTACATAGGACGGTATTTATAGTAGACTTGTGTAGTCTAGCAGGTAGGGAAGTGCTGCCCGATTTTCCGTAGAATAGAGAACCCTCTGCTTAGAATATTCTACAGAGTAGTCTAGACGTTGATAGACGTATATGGCCTTTATAGGTTGAAAGTTCTGCGAGTAACATGTTCTACTTGAAAGGTGGACAAGGCTAGCCGGGTTATAGCCGTGGAGCGTTTTGCTAATTGTCGATAATCGTCGCGAGGTATGTGATTCTTCCTATCCTCTTGAGCATGATATTTTAAAAGAATATATATAGTACGGTGAGCGTCGTGTGTTAACCGAACGTGGTTTCTTTGCGATGTCTTTTGACTTGAGTCTAAATAATAAGAATCTTGAAGTATTTCAAAAGAATTAAGAACCGTTTTTGAAAGAAGAGTAATACTTGGTTTTAAAAGCTTAAGAGTTATACTAGCTTTATGGGAAGTTAGGTATAACGACTTAAGAGAGATAAAAGGAACGGTTTACTTAATTGTTTATAAACGCCTTGTATTGATTTCGAAAATGAGAAACTTGAGCATTTGAAATTAGGCAAACTTGAACGTTTGGAAAATAATGTTGTTACTTGATTTTACAAAGGGAAGTGTTTTGGTTTACTTAAAAATATAGTCACTCTATTTTTATACTACGGGTATTGTGTGACTTTTGTGAAAGAAACGGATCTTTTAAAGAGTTAATGTATGAAGTACTTTGGGGATAAAAACCCAAACTTGTTAATATAAAGTAGAAAGTACCTTGTGTGAATAACTTGATTGTGTTGGTTTGTGATAGCCTTGTAATACTTTCTTGTTGGTTTGATAAGTAAACATGTTAGGATGCTACGTGTGTTAGTATCTTGTGATGTTTGTAAAAAGGGGTTTCCCTTGATTGTGCTTATGTTGTTTAACGATAAGTCGTTATGATAGTATTGTACCACTCACCTCTTGACATGATACCGGGGGTTAAGCTGCCCTCCGTCTGGGGTATACCTCGTGCGATGCAGGACTATGATTCGAGAATACCTCATGCGGGTCCAGGGACCTATGCGAGCTACGAGTTCGTGTTAGTGTGCGATCTTTGAGGCCATGCGGTCTATGTGGCCACGCGGATGCGAGTCGGGGCGATGCCGAGGAGTAGCTACCCTCGATGCGAGGAATACCTCATGCGGTCTATGTGTGGCCTATGCGGAGTCGGGAAGTTCCAGATTAGATGGGCACATTTGATCTGCGGCGAGTGGCGGCCGATCATGTGGCGGTCTGAAGGACCTCGTGATGCGATTTATGACTTTGTTGGTGCGTGGGTTTTAGTAGTCGGCTATGCCTTCGCATTTACCGTGCGATTTTATTATGACACAGTGGGACACGTGTTCATGTGTATTCCTTGGTGCTTTTATATCATAGATCTGGCGGTGAGGAAGGTATTCCACGGCATGATTGATGTTGTGGGCGTGAGACCCATAGTTATATTTGAGTGATGACTTTGAGGCGTGAGTCCACGACTTGACATATTCGCTTATTTATTGTGAATCGTAGTTTGGTTATCATACATGTCTCTGCTTTATATAGACTACTATGATTTCATTTACTGATTTTCGTTTCACATACTTGGTACTGTTATCGACCTCCTTTGGGCTGCGTTAAATGCGCAGGAAGAGGTACACCAGTTGTTGATCCTCGCTCTTAGGGTCACAATTCAGCGTTTGGGAAGCTCCGTTTCTCCGGAGGCTTATCAGTGGTATAGTCCCCTGTCGTTGTAGGTACTTACATTCAGGGGTATGGCGGGGCCCTGTCCCGCCATTGTTGTTATATCATTCTTAGAGGTCTGTAGTACTGTTGTCGGCAGAGTTTGTATAAGGGATGTAACTGTTCGGATTCATGTTTCTATATATATGCCGAAAGGCAACTTTTCTCAGATAAATTGTTTCTTATTTCATTTATGTCATGTCTTGTTTTATATTCCGCTGATTACTCTGATGTTGTATCACTAGGGTGCCCGGGGTAAGGCACTAGTCACGGGCCCGGGTTCGGGTCGTGACATTCTTGTCCTTAACTTTTCAGATTTTTCTTAGGCTTTGAATTCCTCTTGGAATTCTAGAGAGAAGTGAGAGCTAATTTAGAGAGAGAGAGAGGTTTGAAAGATGACCAAGTCTTCAAGACTTGGTCAATATAAGGCATGCAAGAAAATCAGATGGGGGGGGGGACACTTGTCACCCTTCCATGGCCTTTTTAAAAGAGAAAATCAGATTTTCCTAAGTTTTTCCGCCCAAAATCCCGCCTCGGCGTCGCGGCCCCGCCGCCGGCGCCGCGGCGCTGAAACCTCCGCAGCTTCTCTGAACTTCCGGCGCCGCGGCGCTGCAACTTCAGCGACCCCTCAGTATATCCGGCGCCGCGGCCCTGTCGCTTCTGTCCGAGACACATTTCTGCCCGTCTGCGCACTGAACTTGTAACTCCCATAACTTCCTACACCGGTGTCCTATCGACGAACGGTTGGTTGCGTTGGAAACTAGACTCAACGAACCATGCACTAGGACTTTGAAATACTTAGGAACTCTCAATGCAACGGGTCATAACCCGCCCCAAAGTTGACCAAAAACCCATCCGAAACAATCCGTCAACTTATCTTTCGAAAATTTTAAGTCTTACTCCCTCTCGTACGCACTCATACGCATGACCTGAACTATGGGGTGTAACAGGTACGTCCAAGTAAGGTCATAACAAATCAGTCGGCCCTCCATCGAGAGACGCGGTGGTATAGAAATACAATACTAGCACGACAAGGCTATCACACTGTTATACCCCGTATTTCCAGAGTATGTACGTAAGGACGTACGTAGAAAAGTTTGGGCTTTAAAGTAGGCTTGGCCGAAATATTTTGTGCACAACACCCGATTAGAGTCGTTTTTCGACGAAACGTTTTACATAACTTGCGAGGGGAAAATTCCGGCTATGCCATTTTTAATTTTTGCGGATTTTTCCGAGAGACGAAACATTTTGGACCAACGAGAGGGCGACACTTGGCACCCTCTCATTGATGGAGTGTGGGGCGGTAAAGTGGCCGATTGGGAGGTCTTGGGTTGGTAGGATATTTTGTGATATTTTGGATGGTAGATGGATAAGGTGGGACCCACTTACACTTGTCCCAATCTTGACCTTACACTTGCCTACCACATGTCTTGATCTAGGTCCTTGGTTGTCCTATAAATACCCCCCTAAGCTTGAAGACTTCTTCATCCTAAAAATCTCTAAGTCTTGAAAGCTCTCTTCCTCCCCCTTAGTGTAGTGTCTCGTCCAAGAGCCCCTCCCCCCTTTGAGAGGCCCCTTGGCCGAGAGCCCCTCCCCCCCTTGGCCGAGAGTACCCCCCCTCCTAGTGGGGTTGGCCGAGGGGTATATACCCCCCCTCTTGGTAGAAATACTCTCCAAAGTATTGTTACTATACCCAAAATACCTTAGCCGTATACCTTGTAGTATTCCAAGATACCTCTATACGTAGAGCCCGGAAATACTACCGTATGTCCTTTTTGTCTCAAACCGAAACCCTAAGGAAAATCTCCATAGTTGGTTGGAGTATTAAGAAGAAGTTGCGTAGAACTTCTAAGGGTTGTTTGGAGCGGGTTGGAGCACCCGGAGTAGGAGCTAAACGTTGCTATGGACCGACATTTATGCTTGGATAATTATGGGCTTATCGAGGTAAATATCTTGTCTCCCTTTTGTAATTAAGTGTACATACTGTTGAAGTATAAGAATAAGTATAAGTTATATACAAGGAAGTATATAAGAAGAAAATGGAACTGTACTTACATAGGACTGTATTACAGTAGACTTATGAAGTTTGACGGATAGGGAAGTGCTGCCCGATTTTCCGTAAATAGAGAACCTACTGCTTAAGAATAATCTACCGAGTAGTCTAGACTTTGATAGACTTGTATAACCTTTATAGGTTGAATGTTCTGTGAGTAGCATGTGCTACTTGAAAGGTGGACAAGGCTAGCCGGGTTATAGCCGTGGAGCGTTTTGCTAATAGTCGATAATCGTCGCGAGGTATGTGATTCTTCCTATCCTCTTGAGCATGATATTTTAAATGAATATATATATAGTATGGTAGACGTACGTGTGTTAACTGAATAATAATTACGGCAATGTCTTCGGACTTAAGCCTGAATAATAACTACGGCAATGTCTTTTGACTTAAGCCTGAATAATAAGAATCTGAAGTATTTCAGAAGAATTAAGTAACATTTTTGAAAGAAGAGTAACACTTGGTTTTAAAAGCTTAAGAGTTATACTAGCTTTATGGGAAGTTAGGTATAACGGATTAAGAGTAGTAAAAGGAATGGTCTACTGATTTTATAAGTTAAGAGACTTGACTTAATTAATTTAATATGAATTTTGTGTGAAACCTCATTCGTGAGAAATGAGTAATTGGTCTTTAAAAGCAATAATGTTTTACTGATTTCGGAAATCAGAATAAGTATCGAACAAACCACAGCAGCGCTAATAAAGGGAAATGTTTTTACTAATAAAGTATTATTAAAACCAGTAGAAACTTCCATCTGCATAGAAACTAAGATGAGACAAAATGATATTACATTTCCTAGATCATGGCTGCTGTAATAAGATTGTTATGAACAAGAATAACCTACTCACACATAAGGCATATGTTTCTCAAATTGTTTTAAAGGATTAAAACTATGAACTATGAAAACCTTTCGAAAAATGAGAAACTTGAGTATTTGAAATTAGGCAAACTTGAACGTTTGGAAAAGAATGTTGTTACTTGATTCTACAAAGAGAAGTATTTGATTTACTTTAAAAAGATAGTCACTCTATTTTATACTACGGGTATTGTGTTACTTTTGTGAAAGAAACAGATCTCTTAAAGAGTTAATGTATAAAGTACCTTGTGTGTATAACTTGATTGTGTTGGTTTGTGCTAGCCTTGTAATACCTTCTTGTTGATTTGATAAGTAAACATGATAGGATGCTACGTGTGTTAGTATCTTGTGATGTTAGTGTAAAGGGGTTTCCCCTCGATTGCGCTTAAATTGTTTAACTATCAGCCGATATGTTGGTATTGTACCACTCACCTTGACTTGTTTCCGGAGGTTAAGCTGCCCTCCGATGCGGGGTAGACTTCGGTAGTGCATGTGACCTATGATTCGAGAATACCTCATGCGGGTCCCGGGGGCCTATGCGGAGCTACGAGAGTTCCAGGTTAGTGTGCGGCCTTTATGGTCATGCGGTCTATGTGGCCATGCGGACTGCGAGTCCAGGCGGATGCCGGGGAGTAGCTACCCTCGATGCGGGGTTATACCTCATGCGGGCCTATGAGTTTGGCCTATGCTTAGCAGCGTAGAGTTCCACGGCTAGACGCGCACATTAGATACTGCGGGCGAGTGGCCAGCTTTGATCATGTGACGGTCTAGACAGATCTCATGATACGATTTATGACCTTGTTGGTACGTAGGTTTTAGTAGTCGGCTATGCCTTCGTACTTACCATGCGGTTTTATTAGGACACAGTGGGACTGGTGTTCATGTGTATTCCTTGATGCTTTTATATCATAGATCACTGGCAGTGAGGAAGGTATTCCACGGGCATGATTGATGTTGTGGGCGTGAGACCCATAGTTATATTTGAGTGATGACTTGAGGGCGTGAGTCCCTGACTTGACATGACTGCTTATTTATTGTGAACTGTAGTTTGGTTATCATACATGTCTCCTGCTTTACATAGACTACTATGATTTCATTTACGATTTTTCGATTTCACATACTTGGTACTGTTATCGACCTCCTTCGGGGGGCTGCGTTCATGCCGCAGGTAAAGGTACACCAGTCGTTGATCCTCGCTCTTAGGGTCACAGTTCAGCTCTTGGGAAGCTCCGTTTCTCCGGAGGCTTATCAGTGGTATAGTCCCCTGTCGTTGTAGGTACTTACATTCAGGGGTATGGCGGGGCCCTGTCCCGCCATTGTTGTCGTATCTTTCTTAGAGGTCTGTAGTACTGTTGTGGGCAGAGTTGTAAAAAGGATGTAACTGTTCGGTTTTAAATTGATTTATATATATGCCGAAAGGCAAGTTTTCTCAGATTACTGTTTCTTACTTCATAATATTTTCATGTCTTGTTTTATGTTCCGCTGATTACTCTGATGTTGTATCACTAGGGTGCCCGGGGTAAGGCACCAGTCACGGGCCCGGGTTCGGGTCGTGACACACACGCAAACATAAGCAAGTTACACACAACTCAAGGTACTTTCATTTTATGCCAAAGTCCAGGTTTTAACCCCAAAGTACTACGTACGTTAAATTCTTTTTAAAAGATCCATTTCTTTTACAAAGGTCACCCGCCCGTATTATCAAAATAAAGTGACTAATATTTTAAGTAAACCAAAACAACTTCCATACTTTCCTTTTTAAACCAAATTAAGACAATACCATGCCCTTTTTAAACCAAAACACTTTCCCTTTTAAAATCAAGTAACAACATTCTTTTCCAAAAGTTCAAGTTGCCTAATTTCAAATACTCAAGTCTCTTATTTTCGAAAGATTTCATAGCTCATAGTCTTAATCACTTAACAACGTAATCTCTTTTAAAACAATTTTAGTAACATAAGTCTATGTGTGAGTAGGTTATACTTGTTTATGACAATCTTATTAAAGCAGCCATGATCTAGGAAATGTAATACAATTTTGTCTTATCTTAGCTTCTATGCATATGGATGTTTCTACTGGTTTTGATAATAATTAATTAGTCAATACATTTTCCTTTATTAACGCAGATGGTTTGTTCGATACTTATTCTCATTTCCAAATCAATATAACTTATTCCTTTTAAAACCCAATTACCCATTTCTCATAAATGCGGTTTCACAACTTTTAACACAAACCAAGTCCATAACATTTCACATCAAGTCATTAATAAGTCAAGTCTCTTATCTTTTAAAAACCACAAACTATTTCTTTACCTACATAAAGTTGTTATAACAAACTTCCCATAAAGCCGTTATAACACTTTATGTTTTAAACCAACCTACTTCGTTTAGCACACGTACGTCTACCGTACTACATAGTTCACACAATCATGCTAGAAAAGATAGGAAGAGGTTCACATACCTCGCGACGATTATCGACAAATAGCAAAAAGCTCCAAAGTACTGTAATCCTGCTAGCCTTTTCCACCCTTCAAGTAGAATACGCTACTCGCAGTACTTCAACCTATAATGGCCATAAAACGTCTATCAACTTCTGGATCTCTTCGTAGAACAATTCTAGGTAAACAGTTCCTTATTCTACGGAAAATTCGGCAGCACCTCCCCCCCGCAACCACATAAATCTCCTCCTCTAACAAGGCCTGCTACCAAACCAACAACTCGAGGGGTTACACGTCTAACCGGAAGTATACAACACTGCCCCACAAAAATACTACAAGTCTACTGTAAATACAGTCCGATGTAAAAACAGTTCAATTCTATCAATTTTCTATCTTCATATAATATACTCAAGTATAACTACTACAACATGTAATATCCAATTACAATAGGGGGACAAAGATCATTACCTCGATAAGCCCAAAATTATCCAAGATTATAAGTCGATCCTGAGCAACGTTTAGCTCCTATTCTGTACGCTCCAAACCGCTCCAAGCAACCCTTAGAAGTTTCTAACAACTTCTCTTAAACACTTCAACTCCAAAAAGTGAAGAACACTTAGGCTACAATTTGGCAACTCTCGGCCAAGGGGTAATTTAGGGGCTAGGGGTGTGAAATCTTTTCTAACTTTTGGTTAATAATCTTCCTAATACTCTAAGGAAGAACACTTAAGAGTTTAGGATTTTTTTGGACAAAGTTTGGTTAAGGGAGAGGGGTGTTGGACGAGAACTACAACAAAGGGAGGGAGTATTTTTGCCTTGGAATTTCTCAAGTGTGGATGAAGAAGTCTTGCAACTTAAGGGGGTATTTATAGGCCAATCAATGGCCAAGATCAAAGCAAGTGTGTGGTCTAGATTTGGCCATGTGTGTGTGGGTCCCACTTATCTATCTACTACACAAAATATCTTCAAGACTTTGACCAAATGTTTTACTCTTTTTTCATGAAAAAAACGTGCCACTCCTTGCCCACAATTTCGTCCAACCTTGCCACCTAGGGGTGACACATGTCGCCCTCCTATTGGTCCAAAATATTTCATCTTCCGAAAATATCCGTAATGCCAAAAATCTCGAAAAATAAAGTGGGCCCTACAACAGTAAATTCCTCCCGCGGGCCCCACGTGACCAATTCCGGAAATAAAAAATTCCATAATTCTCAAATATTCCAAAAAGTCCGAATACCAAATCTGGGAATCCAATTCCCATTAACGAACCTCTTTCCTTCACAAAATCCGGAAACTTTTCCGTCGAAAAATCACATCTTTCTTTCTTTCCAAAATTACTGTCGTATTCTCGTACGTACGTCTTCACATACATACCCTGGAACTACGGGGTGTAACATTCTCCCCCCCTTAGAAACATTCGTCCCGAATGTTCCTTCTAAATCTCCTAACATACAAGCGCCGGTATAGTCTCCACTACTATACTTACGAAACCAATTGTGCCACCAATGGCCATAATATAACACACGCGAAAAACCCAAATCCAAGCCAACGAGGATTCATCTCTAAGATGAAAAACAACACTAACTCTCACTCCTGGTCCAAAGGATACTCTCTTCACACCTTCACTTCACAAAAAAAATCACTTCCGACCTCTTAACACACATTCACTTCCTTTCTTACTCGCTGCACTTCTCGTACACCCGAATTCTTTCTAGTACACTTACCACACTCCCTTCATCACTTCAGTTTCCAAAACCTTGGAGTCACTACCTCCAAACTTGGTCATCTTACTAGCCTCAAATTCCTTTAAGGCCATTCCCGGCCTTCACGATCCGATTCTGGTCGAACATATCCACGAACTCATACGATGGTTACCTGAACCTGGGCCTAGCACCCTCGTTACCCTACCACCTGGAGGGAACACCTCGAACTGACCCCACCTCATACCGGGCTACGGGTTGACCCGCGAATGGTCTCCAACCCGACCCATAATCGCGCCAAACTCTTTTTCCCCGATCCGGAACAATCTTACTAATTCACGTCATGAAAGCTACCACTTCCATCTCACACTACCCATGGAATTATCACACAAAACTCCACGTATACTATGCACTCCGACAAGGGTTAACCGTAAAATCCTTTACTCAAGACGGCCTTACATCTAAGGTCTCAACGTGTAATATTCTAAGGTTCACACCTTCCACGTCCCCATACTTATCCTTTCAACTAACCATGTTTTCTAACTCACAAATAACACAACGCTATCCGTACATAGCACACAATAATAAGATCATCATATCAAGCATACTAAACTCTAGAGGGTTAAGGTTATACCTGAAAGATTCAAAATAAGCGATTCAAAGGACCGCTAAAATCGATATTCCACGCGACCTGCGTGGCTGGCCGGTATATGAACATCCGCCGCTATTGAAGGTGAAGAACCCGCATGGCGATCCGTAGTCTGTGCTATCCCACTAGTGCCACCTCCGGTCGGACAGTTTCTCGCATAATGGCCCTGTTGGTCGCATGTAAAGCAAACTCCCAAACTAGCACGACACTCCCCCTTATGGATTTTACCGCAACGGCCACACTGAGGTAAGGGTGGCCTCATCTGGCCAACACCACTACTCACCCGAAAACGAACCTCTGGAGCCCTGACCTGCTCCTGAATACTCCCGACGTCCTGAAGACTGTGGAGGACCACTCTGAACTGGATGAGGTATATATTCAGTCTGCTGCGGAGGCTGCCTGCCTCGAAAGTTACTAAAGGACCCTGCTGTCTTGGCCCTCTTATGCTGATCCTGGTCCCTACGTCGGTCTCTACGTTCCTCCATCCCCTGTGCATAAACCTGTATACGGGCAATGTCCATGCCCGGCTGAAGAGCTACTCCTGTGCAACCCTCCGCTAAATAATGGTCAAGTCCTGTGACATATCGATGCACCCTGTCCTCCATGTCTGCCACTAATGCGGGGACATACCGAGCTAAAGAGTGAAACTCTACACTGTACTCCCGAACCGTACGCCCGTTCTGCCTCAACGTCAAAAATCTGTCGGCCCGAGCCCTCCTCATCTGTGGAGGCAAGAAATGTGCAAGAAATGCCCCTGAGAACTCGTCCCACACAGCTGGAGGCGCATGCTCCCCCCGGGACAGCTCCCACGAATCAAACCGATCATTGCGGATCACGCAGCCGATGCGAACCTAAGACCACCGACTCGGTCTCCGAAGCCTTGATCACTCTCATGATCCGCTGTAACTGTCGGATGAACTCCTGCGGATCATCCTCAGGCCTCGACCCGTAGAACTCTGGCGGGCTGCAACTCAGAAAATCTCGTAGTCTCAAGCTATCCGATCTAGGATGAACCACGGGTGCTACTGGAACTGCTGCGTCCAGCCTATCCTCATGTCTGGCCACAATCCTGGCTAGTAACTGGGCCATCTCCCTGTAACCCATCTCCTCTGCTCCAGGCTGTGGGACTGGAGGCGCAGATATCGTGGCCTCAGTAGCTACTGCTGCTGCTCTAAACTCTGCTGGGGCTGGCGGCATCGTAGAATCCGTCGTCTGTAGCACCACCTCGTAAAGGCGGGCCTCTGTCTGGTAACCCTCCGTGCTCTACTCGCGGCTCCCTTTCTTTGCCTTGCCGCTCTAGGCTCTGGTTGCCTTGCGTAGAGGCATAACTGGTACAAAAGAATACGTCAGAGGGAGTCCAACTTACGACACAACTCTAAGGCACGATCTCAGAGTGAGAAGAATAGAAACCAATCCTAAATGTCCTGCAGCCTCCTGATTATAGATGTGGTGCACAACACACCGA
The DNA here is from genome assembly GCA_029844215.1 of Przewalskia tangutica. Classification (NCBI taxonomy): domain Eukaryota; kingdom Viridiplantae; phylum Streptophyta; class Magnoliopsida; order Solanales; family Solanaceae; genus Przewalskia; species Przewalskia tangutica. The sequence continues at coordinate 65,533,578 of CM056729.1, forward strand.
TAATCAAGACTCTACTAGACACGGTCTGTAGACACTTTCCGAGGACTAACTGCTCTGATACCACTTTTGTCACGACCCGACCACGGGCCCGCGACTGGTGCCTTACCCCGGGCACCCTAGTGATACAACATCAGAGAAAAACCAGCGGAAATAAAACATACAAATATGAAACAAGATAAAAGAAAACAGGCTAACCAAAACGGTTGCCTTTTTGCATATATATACAGAAATTTGAACAGTTACATCCTTTACAACCCTGCCCACAACAGTACTACAGACCTCTAAGAGTGTAACAACAACTATGACGGGACAGGGCCCCGCCATACCCCTGAATGTACAAGAACCTACAACTCACGGAAACATACCAAAAGATAAGCCTCCGGAGAAACGGAGCTTCCCAATACGCTGAATTGTGATGTTATACCCCGTATTTCCAGAGTATGTACGTGGGGGACGTACGTAGAAATTTTCGAACTTCATTAGGCTTGGCCGAATTCTTTTTGTGCACAACACCCGGTTAGAGTCGTTTTTCGACGAAACGTTTCCACAGCTTTCGTAGGGGAATTTCCGGCTATGTCATTTATATTTTTTGCGGATTTTTCCGAGAGACGAAACATTTTGGACCAACGGGAGGGTGACATGTGTCACCCTCACATTGGAAGGCTTGGACGACATCATGGACGAAATGGTGGCATTGTAGTTGGTAGGATATTTTGTGCAAGTTGGTGTGGTAGATGGATAAGGTGCACATGGCTTAATCCTAGCCCTACACTTGCCTAACACTTGGATGAATCTTGGCCATTGGTTGGCCTTTGCTTGACCTATAAATACCCCTCTAAGTTGATGAACTTCTTCATCCAAAATTTCTCTAAGTGTTAAAAATCCCTCCCTCTCCCTCAACCTTGTTCTCGTCCAAACACCACCCCTCTCCCCCCTCTTGAAGGCCCTACGAGCAAACCCCCCTTGCCTAGTGGTTCTAGCCGAGAACCCCCTCCCCCTAGCCTAGTTGTGCTAGTCGAAATACTACCCCCCCTTGGTAGAAATGTATTCTACAAGTATTGTTATAATGCCCAAAATACTTTAGCCAAATACCTTGTAGTACTTTCCAAAGTACCCTTTATACGAAAAACCCGGAAAATACGATTATACTTCCTTTAGCCACAAAAACGAAACCCTAAGGAAATCTTCACCCGTTGTTGAAGTTGTAAGTAGAAGTTGGTTAGAACTTCTAAGGGTTGTTTGGAGCGCTCGGAGTAGGAGCTAAGCGTTGCTCAGGATCGACTTTATACTTGGATAATTTTGGGCTTATCGATGTAAACACTACTGTCCTTCTATTGTAAATGGAAATTACATGTTAGAATATATATAGTTGAAGTATACTATATATAGAACTGAACTTAGTATTGTGGCAATGTCTTTTGACTTAAGCCTGAAGAATAAAGAACTGAACTGAACTGTAATTACATAGGACTGTATTGCAGTAGACTTGTGTAGTATTACTGAGTAGAATTGTACACGTCCGGTTGGATGTATAAACCCCCCCCCCCTGGTTGGCTTGGTAGCCGGCCTCGATAGAGGAGGAGATTTCTGTTGTGGTGGGAGGTGTCGAATTTTCTGTAGAAAGATGGGAACTTGTGTTTAAGATTTAATAGACGTTTGTGGCCTTTATAGGTGAAAGTACTAAGAGTAGCGTATTCTACTCGAGGAGTGGAAAGGGCTAGCAAGGTTGTAGTACTTGGAGCATTTTGCTTATTGTCGATACTCGTCGCGAGGTATGTGAACCTCTTCCTATCTCTTCTAGCATGATATGTGTGAACTATGTAGTACGGTAGACGTACATGTGTTAACTGTGTTTGATTGTTCTTAAAACATAAAGTGTTATAACGGCTTTATGGGAAGTTGGTTATAACAGCTTTATGTAGGTAAGAAAATACTTTGTGGTTTTAAAAGGTAACTGATGTGAATTATAACTGGCTAGTTATAATAAAGAACTTGATGTATTTCAAAAGATTTATAAATCGTTTTGAAGGGAGAGTAACACTTGGTTTTAAAGGTTTTAAAAAGAGTTATACTAGCTTTATGGGGAGTTAGGTATAATGTCTTAAGAGAGGTAAAGAAAATGGTTTACTGATGTTAGAAGTTAAGAGACTTGATCTTATAAGATAAGAGACTTAACTTATTTGTTTTAATGTGAATGTTTGTGTGAAACCTCATTCGTGAGTAATGAGTACTTGGTTTTATTTAAAGGGATAATGTTTTACTGATTTCGGAAATCAGAATGTGTATCGACAGACCACTGCAGCGTTAATAAAGGAAAATGTATTGAATAATGATGTATCGTATTAAAACCAGTAGAAACCTCCATCTGCATAGAAACTAAGATAAGACAAAATGATATTACATTTTCTAGATCATGGCTGCTGTAATAAGAATGTTGTAAACAAGAATAACCTACTCTCACGTGAGACATATATTACTCAATTGTTCTAAAAAGGAATCAAGTGATTAAGTTTGGGAACTATGAAACCATTTGAAAATGAGAAGCTTGAGTAATTGAAACTAGGCAAACTGGAACTTAGGAAAAGAATGTTGTTACTTGATTTTGAAAAGGAATGTGGGTTGGTCATTCTAATACTACGGGTATCGGGTGACTTTGATAAAAGTAATGGATCTCTTTTAAAGAACTTAACGTATGTAGTACTTTGGGGTTAAACACCCGGACTTTGGCATAAAATGAAAGTACTTTGAGTTGTGTGAAACTTGCCTATGCTTGTTGTTGTGAAACTTGCCTATGCTTGTTGTTGTGAAACTTGCCTATGCTTGGGATGATAGCCTTTGTTGTGCAAGTGTGGTATTTACGTATTCTGGCGTCTCGATGAGGCGGTTGACTTGTTGAGAACTTACTTGGACGTGCTGGCAGTGATGGAGAATTCCACGGGTATGTTTCCATTTTGATTACTGTCTTGTTGTTGATGTCACATGGACATGTCTACACCTATGCAGTATTCCGGGGGCATGCGGCCATGCGGCCGGGTTGATTACCCGATATATTGTTAATACTGCAACATGTACGTGTCTACACCGTCGCAAGATTCGGGGCATGTGGCCGTGGCGGGGTTGACCACCCAAGATATTGTTATTGAGGTTACATGGGCATGTCTACACCGTCGCGATATTCGGGGCATGTGGCCACGCGGCCTTGTTATTGTTGCATCATGGACATGTCTACCGTCACGGATTCGGGCACGCGGCCGTGATGCGAACATGATGGATGTTGTGGGCGTGAGACCCATAGTTATATTTGAGTGGTGACTTTGAGGCGTGAGTCCACGACTTGACCGCTTTATGTTGCGTCTTGTATTTTGGTTATCATACATGTCTCGCTTTTTAGGCTATTATGATTTCATTTCTGATGTTGTGATTTCACATACTTGGTACTGTTGTCTCGACCTCCTTGAGGCTGCGTTCATCTGCGCAGTAGAGTACATCGGTCGTGGATCCCGCTCTTAGGATCTCATTTCGTGTTGGAAAGCTCCGTTCCTTGGAGGCTTATCTTTGGTATGTTTCCACTGAGTTGTAGGTTCTTGTACATTCGGGGTATGGCGAACCTGTCCGTCATAGCCGTTGTAAATCTTAAGTGCAGCCTTTGTTGTGGCGGGGTTTGTAAAAGGATAATCGTTCGGGTTTTTATGTATATCTTTGAAAAGCTGCTTTGGTTGGCTTTGTTTATTTATTATATCTCTTGTTTCATGACTCGTGTTTTATTTTCCACGTTTTCTCGATGTTGTATCACTAGGGTGCGGGGTAAGGCACGATGGGCCGGGTTCGGCGTTACATGTGATCTAAGAGCGAGGATCAACAACCGATGTACCTCTACTGCGGCGTGAGCGGCCGAAGGAGTCGATTACAAGTACCAAGTATGTGGCGAAAATACGTAAATGAAATCATAGTAGTCTATATAAAACAGGAGACATATATGATAACCAAACTACAGTACATAATATGTAAGCAGTCACGTCAAGTCAGGGACTCACGCCCTCAAAGTCATCACTCAAATATAACTATGGGTCTCATGCCCGCAACATCAATCATGCCCGTGGAACACCTTTCCTCTGCGCGATCACGATAACCACACCAAAGTACACATGAACACCAGTCCCACGTGTCATAAAACCGTGACGGCAAGTCGAAGGCTAACTACCGGATACCAAAGCCGCGTCATCAATCGGCCGGCAAGTACGAAAGCCAACTACGGATATCAAGCCGTACTAACAAATCTATATAACCATACCACGAAGGCGACCAGGCAAGTCTGAAAGCCAACTACCGGATACCACCTGCGCCCGCGTAGGCGGGGCAAGTCACGAACTAACTACCAGATACCAAGCCGGAATCACGAGACTTCGTCACAAAACTGAACGGGGCAAGTACGAAGGCTAACTACCAGATACCAAGCCGAATCAGCCACGACCTCGGGGCAAGTACGAGAGCCAACTACCAGATACCAAGCCGAATCAGTAAAACCTCATGGAGAGCTAGTCCATGGAATAATAATCACAGAAGCGTACCCGTGGAATGCTCCGTCACTGCCGGTACGTCCAAGTAAGGTCATAACAAATCAGCCGGCCCTCCATCGAGAGACGCGGTGGTATAGAAATACAATACTAGCACGACAAGGCTATCACACGCAAACATAGGCAAGTTACACACAACTCAAGGTACTTTCATTTTATGCCAAAGTCCAGGTTTTAACCCCAAAGTACTACGTACGTTAAATTCTTTTTAAAAGATCCATTTCTTTTACAAAGGTCACCCGCCCGTATTATCAAAATAAAGTGACTAATATTTTAAGTAAACCAAAACAACTTCCATACTTTCCTTTTTAAACCAAATTAAGACAATACCATGCCCTTTTTAAACCAAAACACTTTCCCTTTTAAAATCAAGTAACAACATTCTTTTCCAAAAGTTCAAGTTGCCTAATTTCAAATACTCAAGTCTCTTATTTTCGAAAGATTTCATAGCTCATAGTCTTAATCACTTAACAACGTAATCTCTTTTAAAACAATTTGAGTAACATAAGTCTATGTGTGAGTAGGTTATACTTGTTTATGACAATCTTATTAAAGCAGCCATGATCTAGGAAATGTAATACAATTTTGTCTTATCTTAGCTTCTATGCAGATGGAGGTTTCTACTGGTTTTGATAATAATTAATTAGTCAATACATTTTCCTTTATTAACGCTGCAGTGGTTTGTTCGATACTTATTCTCATTTCCGAAATCAATATAACTTATTCCTTTTTAAAACCCAATTACCCATTTCTCATAAATGCGGTTTCACTGGTTAGACGAAGGAGTTAGAGAGAAGTTTCTCTCACTAAGAAAACGCTCTCAACGTTTCCCTTAGTTGCTCCTTAGGTTTCTTCCTCTTCTTCCCCCCTCCTTAGTTTTTTCGTTTGACTCATTATGGTTTGATTGTTATTGTCCACAATATGAAAAAGTCTAAACGTTACACACGTTCTAGCAATGCTTCAGGAGGTTCAGGCAGTTCGGCTAAAGCTAGAACAAAGAAGAAAAAAAAGAATGGCAGTAGTCCAACAATTGCCGAGGAAAATCTTATTCCGGCAATCTCAGACCCTTCTGTGTTGGTTCATGTTACTCCAGACTCGCGCTTTCCTTTAGAAAATGTAGTAGATGATTCTATGCTACAAAGGATACATGAATGGGGCAAAAATATCGAAATTGAAAGCTTGGATATTAGTGAGTTTGAAGGCAGAACTTCCGGCAGGACCATTGACGCCCCTAATGCTACTATGGTGGTTGATCATTCCACGGGCCAATTTGTTGGTAAAGGGATCATTTCGGAAGAACTAGACAGTCACTCCAGCATTAGTACCCCGACACTACCTGGAAATTCTCTCAGGTTTGCCGGAAAAGGGTTAAAATCTGGGCCAGACATTGCAATTGGTGAAGCAAGACACGATGGCATTCTCGGGTCTAAACCGGGTCAGGGCGTGGGTCAAAGGTTCTTGGCGGGTCGTGCAGGGGTTCATGGGTCCAAGAGTAATCATGTCTTGTTTGATTCAAAGTCGATTGAAAGCATTGATAGTACTTCTATCCCCCAAGAAGTTCAACGCGGATGTCAAGAGAGCAAACTTCAATGCCCCGGGAAACGATGGGACTACTCCTATTACGGGTCGGGTCTTGGGTCAGAAGGCTAAGGCGGGTCACGAGGATAACAATGATACTAGGAATATGCACTCTATGCAAGGATCAAGATCAGATGTGGAATACGAAGGGGTTTCTAGCCCCAAGGTTTCGAACGTCATAATTGAAGGTGCCGAGGCGTCAAACTTTAATGCCGCGGGTATCAAGTTTACACTCCCAACTTCGGGCCTTAATGATGGTCTAATTTACAAGGCGGGGCAGGGGGATAACCTAGGGACATTAACTACCCCCGTTTTACAAGGAGCTAAGTCAATGGTGGGTTCCAACGTTTTGATTGAGGGTGCCGAGGCGTCGCACATATATGAGGCGGGTACCAACGACTCTCTCATTACTCCGGTTCTTTATGATGGTATTAGTTCCAAGACAGATCAGGGGGACAATCTAGGGGCATTGACTACTCACGTTACACGAAGAGCCAAGTCAATTGTGAGAAACAAAGCTATTTCTTTGTCCAAGGAGCCTAGGAACTCCACAACCATCAATATTACGAGGCAGAAATTCGGCATTGAATGTGGCGGGTATCAATGACTCTCTAATAACTCCGGGACTTTATGATGGTCTTGGTTCCAAGACGGATCAGGGGGACAATCTAGGGGCATTGACTACTCACGTTACACGAAGAGCCAAGTCAATTGTGAGAAACAAAGCTATTTCTATGTCCAAGGAGCCTAGGAACTCCATAACCATCAATGATGCAAGAGCCGAGGGGTCAACTTTGAATGAGACGGCATTCAAAGTGCCTTCTCGTGATTCAAGTCAACAACCCCAGATTTCTTTAAGTGTCACCAATGAAGCCTTCCCTACTTTAGCTAGTTTGCTAAGTGGAGCCAATCTCAAGAATCACAACACTCCTTTCGTCTTTAACACTCCCTCGGATTCGAGTAAAGTCCTAAACTTCCCCCCTCTCTCATCTAATACCACTTCACTACTTCCTGAATTTCACAACACCACACCCCTTCTATCTCCTCTTCCTTCTATTCCTTCTGAAAACCAACACAAATTCCCTACCCTCCCAAATGGCACGCAAATCATCTCTTCTATTGCGGGCCCAAGCTCACTCCCTTCTACCCTTCCCCCTCTGCCTATACCTCCAGATATACCTCCCAATGATTTACACACTAATGCACCTTCTAAACCACATCATTTCCCTACCACGGCCACAACTCACAACAATCTTCCCCCAAACCATGGCAAAGGTCCCTTCCCTCCTAAAAAGACTTATGCTGGAGTCTTTGCGGGAACTAGGATTGAGGCAAAAGGTATGAAGTTACAATTTATTGAACAACAAGGGGAGGAAGTAAATATAGATGCTGAGGATGAAGTTCCTTTCATAGAAACTTGGGGCTATTGCCTAATAGGTTGCTTCACGGTCCTTTCCGGAAGAGAAGCATTGAATACGATTGTGAAAGGATGGGAGTTAAATGCGTATTATACCATATGGCAAAGGTGGGCGGTGTTCAAATTCATGACGGAGGAAGAGCGCACTAATGTACTTCACGGAGGCCCTTATATGGTCTACGGAAAACCATGATGCTCAAGGCTATCAATAAAGGAGTTCTTATAACGAATGATTTGTTTATGGACATTCCTATTTGGGTCACTTTCCGGACATTCCCCTTTCTATTTGGAGTAACGGGCCTTAGTAAGATTGCTTCACGTGTAGGAAAACCTCTTTACGACCAATATACTAAGGAAAGGTCTAAAATGAACTATGCAAGAGTTCTAGTGGAAGTGGATGTTAGCAAGGAGCCGATAATGGATTTTGTCGTCAATCTCCCGATAACGAAAGTATACTCAAAGGGTAAACTATGAGAATTACCGGACTTTTGCTATCATTGTGCGGCTTTTGGACACAACCACTTGAAGTGTAGGAAGGCGAGGATGATGTCAACATTGAAGAAGCTCCAAAACATGCAATCTGAGGTCCCCTAACAAGGATGATTCTATTCATTTGAAGGTCAACAAAGTGCGGGTGGAACCAACCCTCCCCCTCATCCACCAACTTCTCAACATCCCGTAGATGCGATAACTTGATGGACATTGAAGAAAGCGTGCACACAACACCTCCGTACCGGAAGCTTGGGAGAAGTATCACACGCCGCGGGTCCTCCGGTTTGGGTCATTCGGCCCATCATGTTTGCGGGATTCTCTAGCAAAGTCCTCACGCCTAATTCTCACAATGGCGTTACACAACATGTTAGGATGAGGGTGAGTCAAAACATTCTGATTACGAGATGCCTATGAACCCGCCACCTTCATTGGATGAAGTTACATTCAACGGATTGCTACGGAAAAGGCTCGGCTTGTGTCAAGTAACGTTAACTTTGAGCGCGGAACATAGCTTGGCTGGTACACAAGTTATGGCTTCCAACAAAGATGATGGATGGCAAGAGGTTTTGTCCAAAAGAATGGGCCGAGCGTGGGAAAGCGGCGACTAAGCGCGGAGGTGCTAATAAAACCTCCTTTGTTTCCTTATGAAAATACTTTGTTGGAATGTCCGTGGTCTTTGCGGACAAAGGGATAGGGCTGCCACGCAAGATCTAGTGTGTAGTATCACAAAACAGCATGATGCGGCTATGATTTGTCTATTGGAAACTAAGCTATCTCAACCAAGGACAGAGTCTTTCTCTACTCAAAGATTCAAAGCATGGAAGTTTTGCTCAAATTTGGAATTCATTGGAGGCGGTAGAATGCTATTACTTTGGGATCCATCCAGGGTTTGTTGCGAAGTGCTTGGTATGGACTCTCAGCATATCCATGTCCAGGCAAGTTGCAATATAACACAAGTGTCCTTCCTTGCCACATTTGTGTACCCAGTTTATAGCATCTCGGATAGAAGGATGCTTTGGCATCACCTTTCTCACTTGGGCGTTGGCATCAATAAGCCTTGGATGATTATGGGAGATTTCAACACTTCTCGCAACCCTAATGATAATGTGGGTGTTCCTCCTCTCACGCCTTATGCACTTAGGGATCTTGGAGATTTCAGGAATTCTCATGGACTAGAAGACGCTCCTTCATCCGGTTCCTTCTACACTTGGACGAATGGTTCGATTTGGTCTAAGCTTGATAGAGTGTTGATGAATCAAAATTGGAGTGATTTGACCTTAGAATGAAAGGCCAATTTCATGCCTATGGAGCCTGTCTCGGACCACTGTCCTGTGATAGCCACGATTATTGCATCCTATAATGTTGGGAAACGCCCTTTCAAGTTCATGAATATGTGGCTTTCTCACCCAGCCTTTGAGAACATTATGACTTCATGTTGGAGACAAGACATATGGTCTTGCTCATTCGTCCTTGCCTCCAAATTGAAAGCCTTGAAGCAACCTTTAAGGGCTTTGAACATAAGTGACTTTGGAGGTATCGAACAAAGAGCAAAAGGGGCAAACATAGAGTTCAAGGAGGCTATCAATGCACACATGGAAAATTCCTTTGATGAGGAGCTTAAAGCCAAGGTTAAGTCCTCAAGAGCTAGAAACAAACACCTTCTTGGAAGTGAAAGACACTTCATAAGGCAGAAGTCAAGACAGAAGCACTTGATTGGAAGTGATAGATGTTCCAAATACTTTCATAGTTTGATCAAAAGGAGTAATGTCAGGAACTCCATTAACTTTCTTGTTAAAGCTAATGGTACTATCACTACATCACCAGAAGAAGTCAGGAAGTTGCTTGTTGAATTTTACAAAGATCTATTAGGTACTTCCGGCCACTACCAACTTTGATCTGATGTGTTCAACTATGGCCCAAAGTGAGTGAAGAAGAGAGATTCTGACTTTGCATTTCATCACCCCAAAGGAAATTTGGGAAGCACTCTCTGATATAGGCAATGACAAGGCACTGGACCGATGGTTATACGACCGCTTCTTCAAGAATAGATGGAAAGATGTGGGCCATGATGTTGTAAGATGTGTCAAGAGTTCTTCTCTCGGAGTTCTTTTGAAGCGGGTTAATCATACCATCATTACCCTGCTACCAAAAACGACCATGATCCCAAGGTAAATGATTTGTGCCCATCGGATTGACTAATGTGATCTATAAGATCATCACAAAGATTCTAGCTAACGAATGGCATTGATCCTTCCTTCTCTCATTGACAAATCCCAAGGGCTTTTGTGAAAGGAAGAAACATGATGGACAACGTATATGTGGCACAAGAGCTTGTGAGAGGATTTAATAGAGCGAGTCTCACCAAGATGTATGCTTATGGTGGACCTTCGTAAAGCATTCGTCTGATCTCTTGGAGCTTCCTCGAATTGGTACTAAGAAGTCTAAAATTTCGAGACAGTTTACAAGATGGATCATGGAATGTGTTAGCTCAACCTCCTTCTCCTTTCTATCAATGGTGAGCTACATGGATACTTCAAAGGAAAGCGCGGCCTAAGACAAGGTGATCCTATGTCCCCTACTCTCTTTATCTTGTGCATGGAATACCTCTCAATTTGCTTAAAATGAAGTGAGGCAAGAGCTTTCTCATATTTTCCAAAGTGTAAGAAATTGGGCATTACTCATCTTGCATTCGCGGATGACCTCATGCTTTTGCCAAAGGAGATATATCTTGATTGGGATTCTTATGGATTGTCTGGAAGAGTTGGAGGCTGCCTCAGGATTAACTCTTAACCCGCTAAATCCTGTCTACTTAGCGGGAATGCATTCTACGATTGGGACTTGATATTGACCAAAGTGGGTTTCGCCATTGGTAGCTTTCGACGATACTGGGGATCCCTTTGTCCCCAATTTCAGTCTCGGTGGATCAAGTTGCCCACTTCACTAGGGCTCTTTCGAATTACATTCGAAATGGGGCACCACACCCTTATCTTTGGTAAGTGGAACTAATCAGTCGGTCGTCGAGGGTTGAGAGCTTTTGGTTCCGCACTTCCTATCCCGGCCACTATTATCAACAAGGTAAGGTCTGCTTGTATTCAATTCTTATGGGGGGGGAAACCACCAAGAGTTGCTTGGGATATCATTTGCCTGCCTCAAACTGAAGGTGGCTTGGGTCTTATGAACATCAAGGAATGGAATCATGCCCTGCTATCCAGGACGATTTGGCAAACTCACACGGAAGCTGATTCTCTATGGGTCCAATGGATCAATAGCCACTATTTGAGAGATATTACAATTTGGGACTATGAGGTACGTCCTAGGGACTCCCCTTTATTCAAAAAGATTTGTGGGATTCGCGACAAATTTGTTTCTATCTTTGGTAGCCATGGTGATGCTATTGTGGCTTTACAAAATGTTGTGCCAATGGTATATTTGATTCAAGCCTCGTATATGATATCTTGCGCACTCCGCAAGCTAAAAAGCCTTGGATGTCACAAATTTGGAAAGGATTCATTCCTCCCAAATTCTCTTTTACTATGTGGCTAAATTGCAGGAAGCGGTTAGCTACAAAGGATACTCTATCATTTCTCAACTTGGAGGATAAATCTTGCGGATTGCAAGCAAGCTAATGAAACAAAGGGAACACCTCTTCTTTGACTGCCCTATACACATGATTTGGAAGAGCATAAAAGATTGGTTGGGTATTAGAAGAGAGATGACAACTGTTGAAAGCTCCTTAAATGGATTAAGAAAGAACACCGGAATGACAAGCATCCGAGCCAAAGCTATTTTGCTTACTTTTTGCATAATGGTTTATGAGATTTGGAGGGCAAGAAACACAATGCTCTTTGAAGGCACAAGCTTGCGTGAGAAGAGGTCATTGCAAGAATCAAAACAACATCTTATAGAGTTCTCTATGATTTTATCCCCTCTTGTAGTGGCACCTTTTGAGTGACCACCCCTCCCCTCTATCTCTTCTTGTTTGCATTACGTTGAGGCTTGAGATACCTCAACGACTGATTGTAGCCACTTCCTTTTCGTTATTAGTAATAATATTTGCATTTACCTAAAAAAAATAAAAAAATAAATGCGGTTTCACAACTTTTAACACAAACCAAGTCCGTAGCATTTCACATCAAGTCATTAATAAGTCAAGTCTCTTATCTTTTAAAAACCACAAACTATTTCTTTACCTACATAAAGTTGTTATAACAAACTTCCCATAAAGCCGTTTTAACACTTTATGTTTTAAACCAACCTACTGCTTAGCACACGTCGCTCACCGTACTACATAGTTCACACAATCATGCTAGAAAAGATAGGAAGAGGTTCACATACCTCGCGACGATTATCGACAAATAGCAAAAAGCTCCAAAGTACTGTAATCCTGCTAGCCTTTTCCACCCTTCAAGTAGAATACGCTACTCGCAGTACTTCAACCTATAATGGCCATAAAACGTCTATCAAGGTAAACAGTTCCTTATTCTACGGAAAATTCGGCAGCACCTCCCCCCCGCAACCACATAAATCTCCTCCTCTAACAAGGCCTGCTACCAAACCAACAACTCCAAGGGGGGGGGGGGGGTTACACGTCTAACCGGACGTATACAACACTGCCCCACAAAAATACTACAAGTCTACTGTAAATACAGTCCGATGTAAAAACAGTTCAATTCTATCAATTTTCTATCTTCATATAATATACTCAAGTATAACTACTACAACATGTAATATCCAATTACAATAGGGGGACAAAGATCATTACCTCGATAAGCCCAAAATTATCCAAGATTATAAGTCGATCCTGAGCAACGTTTAGCTCCTATTCTGTACGCTCCAAACCGCTCCAAGCAACCCTTAGAAGTTTCTAACAACTTCTCTTAAACACTTCAACTCCAAAAAGTGAAGAACACTTAGGCTACAATTTGGCAACTCTCGGCCAAGGGGTAATTTAGGGGCTAGGGGTGTGAAATCTTTTCTAACTTTTGGTTAATAATCTTCCTAATACTCTAAGGAAGAACACTTAAGAGTTTAGGAATTTTTGGACAAAGTTTGGTTAAGGGAGAGGGGTGTTGGACGAGAACTACAACAAAGGGAGGGAGTATTTTTGCCTTGGAATTTCTCAAGTGTGGATGAAGAAGTCTTGCAACTTAAGGGGGTATTTATAGGCCAATCAATGGCCAAGATCAAAGCAAGTGTGTGGTCTAGATTTGGCCATGTGTGTGTGGGTCCCACTTATCTATCTACTACACAAAATATCTTCAAGACTTTGACCAAATGTTTTACTCTTTTTTCATGAAAAAAACGTGCCACTCCTTGCCCACAATTTCGTCCAACCTTGCCACCTAGGGGTGACACATGTCGCCCTCCTATTGGTCCAAAATATTTCATCTTCCGAAAATATCCGTAATGCCAAAAATCTCGAAAAATAAAGTGGGCCCTACAACAGTAAATTCCTCCCGCGGGCCCCACGTGACCAATTCCGGAAATAAAAAATTCCATAATTCTCAAATATTCCAAAAAGTCCGAATACCAAATCTGGGAATCCAATTCCCATTAACGAACCTCTTTCCTTCACAAAATCCGGAAACTTTTCCGTCGAAAAATCACATCTTTCTTTCTTTCCAAAATTACTGTCGTATTCTCGTACGTACGTCTTCACATACATACCCTGGAACTACGGGGTGTAACAAACCAAGTATCACAAACTTTCAAATCAAGTTTCTTAGCTTTCAAAAATACTTCGAGTCTCTTAATATATAGAAAACAAGTTTCTTCTACTTTTAAACCTTAAGTAACTCACACCTTTAAAACAAGTTACTTCTCTTAAATCATGTCATTTCTCCTCTTTTAAAACAATTAAGTAAATCACTCCTTTGACTCCCCTAAAGTCATTATAATGACCTTTAGGTTTTGGAACTAAGGCACTAGCCAAAAGGTTTGGACACCCCTTCCTTTTTCAAGACTCTATGTATTTTAAGTAAAATACCTTCACTTTTAAGAATCCAAATTTCACTAAGGAAATGGATTATACAACTTACAATTTAAACATCAAAGTACAATCAAGGAAGTACATAGAACAAATTCTATATTAGGCAATCCAAGTACAACCAAGGAATGGATCATTTAAGGAGTAGGACATATTTTCTTTATCTTAAGGAATCATGCTAGAAGAGGAGATAGTTCACATACCTTTTCGGCTAAAATCCACAAGCTAAGCCGAATACGCCGTACGTAGAAGTGTCAACCTATAATGGTCACAACAAGACTATCAACTTCTAGTCTCTAACGTAGAAAAATACTAAGTATACGGTCTCTAATTCTACGGAAAATCGGGCAGCACTTCCTTTGTTTCTACTCACTTTGCCACCTTTTTCAAGGCCGAATACAATAACCAACATGCCACATTTAAGGCTCCAAACAAAGGGGATTACACGCCTTACAATACGTGTAAAATTCCGCCCCACAATTAATACCAAGTAGTTTAAAATTCACTAGCCATTCTCGGCCAACAATACTCAACACTTCAAAGTCTTTTCCAATCCTTTTCCAATTCCAAGTTCTAAGGTCTAACATGTTATATAGTCATAAACAACTTCAACAACTACAATTTCCTTCTTTATACAACATGCGATGACTTAAACTAATAATCAACTTGAAATGTAATCTTAAGGCTAAACATGCTAGTTTTTCGGATTAGGGTTCCAATAGCCAAAATACTTATCAAACTTCATACTAAACATCTCATACTTGCTAATATCCATAGCTACAACAATAAGTAAGTCTTAACTACTAAAACGACAAAATTTATACCTTTATAAGCCCTTAAAAATTCCAAGATTCAAAGTCGCGCCTTAGCAATTCTTAGCTCCTTTCATTAAGTTCCAATCCGAACCCCAGGCCCGTGACTGGTGCCCTACCTGGGCACCCTTTTACCTAACTGACATAAGTAAACTGCGGAATTAAACAACACCTCATTTTTTTTAAACCAATGAACATGCAAGGGCAAAGCCGACAAGGCTGCCATATAATATACATAATCAACAGACAATATATTGTACACGAGTTCAATCCCACATATGAATACAGACCTCTAAGAGTTTTTACTGACAAATGACGGAACAAGGCACCGCCGTAACCATAACTGTACAAAATCATGTACTGAAGGAACTATACCAAAATGATAAACTCCTGAACATATGGAGCTATCTAAAAACTCTGAGAAGGGTCCTACACCTGCAGATCACCAAACTGCGTACCTAAACTCAAGCGTGAACGCACTTCAAGGAGGTCGAGATGAAGAATGTACCAAGTATGTGAAATCAAAATATCAGAATGAAATCATAACAGTCTATACAAAATAGGAGACATGTATGATAGCCAAACTACAGTACACAATACATAACCAGTCATATCAAGTCAGGGACGCATGCCCTCAAAGTCAATACTCAAATATAACCATGGGTCTCACGCCCATAACATCAATCATACCAGTGGAATCCTTCCTCACTGCCGGCAGTCCATGATATAATCTAACATCAATACGCATACATGAACACCAAGTCCCACCTGTGTCCTAAAAACTGTACGGGCCAAGCAGGAAAACGAACCACCAGATCCAGCCTGCGTCATAAAACTGACCGGGGCAAGTACGAAAGCCAACTACCAGATCCACTGGCTATCAATCGATCAGTGGCAAGTAAATCTAACTACGGATCCACCCGCCACGAGATATGACAGGGCAAGTGCGAAGCTATCTACCGAGCCTACCGTACTAAATCGGTAATAGAATCGACGGGGCAAGTACGAAAGCTATCTACTATCCATCCTACGACACCATCGATCGGGAAAGTACGAAGTTTCTACTGCACCATCCTGCGTCACTAAATCTCATGGAGGGTTAATCCATGGAATAACAATATCCCACATGGTCGCATGCCCCAGAATCCCACATCGTGTAAGCATGACCATGGGGTAATACAAACAAATATGGGAATCTAACCCGCCTCCTGGTCACATGCCCCGGAATCCCACATCGTATAAGCATGTCCAATGAGTAATACAAACAATCCGGGAATCAAACCCGCATCCTGGTCGCATGCCCCGGAATCCCACATCGTATAAGCATGTACAAGGATCAATCATAATGGAAGCATACCCGTGGAATCCCACATCACCGTCGATACGTCCAAGTAAACTTACAACAAGACAGCCGGCCCTCCAACCGAGAGTCGCGACAGCATAAAAATATAATACTTGCACTCAAAGGATATCACCAACACACATAGGCAAGTTCATAAACTCTTTAGACTTTCATTTTATAAACTCAAGGCACATACGTTTTATATAAAAATCCGGGATTTTAACCCTAAGTACTACGTACTTCCATATTTTTCAAAAGACTCATTTTTATATAAAACCCCAAGATACTAACACCCGTAGTATCAAGGCATGTCTATTTTTCAAACTAAGTTACTACATCTTTAGAAATTCATTTCAAGACTTGAAATGAAGTAACTTCTAATTTCACAACCTAGGCAACTCGTACCTATCAATCAAAATAGACAACTTTCTTAACCTTCCATAAAGCCGTTATAACCAACTTCCCATAAAGCCGTTATAACCCTTTATGGTTTTTTGATCAATTCATTCTTTTTATAACCAAGAGACTTATACTTTTAAAACCAAGTATCACATACTTTCAAATCATGTATCTTAACTTTCAAAATACTTCAAGTCTCTTAATCTTTAGAAATCAAGTTTCTTCTACTTTCAAAATTCTTCAAGTCTCTTAACTTTAGAAATCAAGTAGCTTACACTTTTAAATCTCAAGTAACTCACACCTTTAAAACAAGTCACTTATCTTAAATCATGTCATTTCTCCTCTTTTAAATCAATTAAGTAAATCACTCATTTGACTCCCCTAAAGCCGTTATAACAACCTTTAGGTTTTGAAACTAAGGCACTATCCAAAAGATTTGGAAACTACTTCCTTTCAAGACTCTATGTACTTCAAGTAAAATACTTTCACTTTTGAAAATCGAAACTTCATCAAGGTAATGGATTATAACAACTTTCAATTTAAACATCCAAAGTACATCAAGGAAGTATATAGAACAACTTATATATTAGGCAATCCAAGTACAAACAAGGAAGTATATAGAACAACTTCTATATTAGGCAATCCAAGTACAAATAAGGAAGTATATAGAACAACTTCTATATTAGGATATCCAAGTACAATCAAGGAGTGAATCATTTAAGGAGTAGGATTTACTTACTTTATCATAAGGAATCATGCTAGAAGAAGAGGAGATGGTTCACATACCTTTTCGGCTTAATCCACAAGCTAAGTCGAACACGCCGCACGTAGAATTGTCAACCTATAATGGCCACAACACGACTATCAACTTCTAGTTTCTAACGTAGAATAATACCAAGTATGGTCTCTTATTCTACGGAAAATCGGGCAGCACCTCCTTTGTTTCTACATACTTTTTCACATTTTTCAAGGCCCGATAATCAATAACCAACATACCACATTTAAGGCTCAATACATCAACCAATCAAATGGGATTACACGCCTTACAATACGTGTAAAATTCTGCCCCACAATTCATACTAAGTAGTTCAATATCCAAAGCCATTCTCGGCTAACATAAACAACAACTCAAAGTCTTTTCCAATTCTTTTCCAATCCAAGTTCTTAGGTCTAACATGTTATATAGTCATAAACAACTTCAACAACTACAATTTCTTCTTTATATAACATGCGACGACTAAACTAATAACCAAATTGAATTGTAATCTCAAGGGCTAAACATACTAGTTTTCGTATTAGGGTTCCAATAGTCAATACACTTATCAAACTTCATTATATATACCTCATGCTTGCTAATATCCATAGCTACAACAATAATTAATCTTAATTACTAAACCGACAAGAATTGTTACCTTTATAAGCCCTTATAAATTCCAAGATTCAAAGTCGCTCCTTAGCAATTCTTAGCTCCTTTCCTTTCTGCTCCAATCCGCTATTTGAAGCCTTTAGAAGTTCACAACCAACTTCTCTTCCATTTCCAATCCAATCTTGTGAAAACGACTTAGGTTTTCGCTTTGCGACTAACGTGAAAATGTCGTTTTTCCGAAATCTTTCTATTGAGATATCCTTACAATACCCTTTGGGACCTTGGGTTAAAGTCTTGTGAATAATGGACCAAAATTACAAAATTATCTTGTGAGAAAAACCTCAAACCCGAGAGCACCACTAATGAAGAACAAGGTCTTGAAATTTCTAAGTGTTGGAGCTAAGTCATGCTACTAGTGTGTATATATAACACAATGAAGGGTCAAGATTACAACATATTGGTGGCTAGGATGAAGAACATTAAATATTATCCAAGTGGCAAGTTGACTTGGTCAATTATCTCAAGCTTTGAAGACTTGTTCATCCACAATGGTCAAATGACCATTTTACCCTTGCCTCAATTCGTCCAAGACTATGTGGGGGTGACACGTGTCGCCCTCCCATTCGTCCATAAAATTCTGTAAACCTCGTGGGCCCCACAAAACGTAAAATTTCTCGGGTGGGCCCCACGTGACTAAATCCGTAAAAATAAATTTCCATAATGTTAATAAGTTTCATACTCTTCAAATAATGCATTTTGAGAATCTAATTCTCATCAACAAACATTTTTTCTTTCCGACGTTCGCAAGATTTACCGTCGGAAAAACAATTCTTTCTTTCGTACCAATTTCTCAAGTCTTGTGTTCTCGCATCTATTCTCTTATACATGTCCTGGACTTACGGGGTGTAACATTTTTCCCCCTTTAGAAACATTCGTCCCCGAATGTTCTTAGTCGGTTGTCAAGCTATACAAACTCCGGCATAATATCTTTACTATGCCTATCAATCAATACTGCACAAGACCAACGATGCCACACATGGCCACCACATAACATACGAAAACATATCAATGGACCTTCCGTCTGCGGTCCTTTCTCACAAAACTCGAAGGTTACAGTTTTATCAAACACGGGATCCTTAGAGGTTCCTTTCTTTTTCCCGTACTAGGGATGGCCATGTCGTAATCTAAGTCATGGGACTAACACTATCTGAATCCTTCAATGGACTTATTCGCCTAATCGACGTGTTCCCCCGTGTTACTCCCCCTTCTCTGTCTCACTTAGTCACCAAACTAGTTGGGACATGAACCTATAATCTGCCTAGCTTAGTTTACCAACCGGTGTAAACTCTAATACTAGTAGCATCTCAATCACGAGAACCTATGGACAGTGTTATTGAACCTAAGGCGTGTGTATCAACACAATTAACCTCCACTCATGGCCTAAAAATGGATTCTTTTTATCCACCTACATTACTCATAACCCTAATCACTATAGTTCTTTTAACCCTTGTTCCTTCCTATTCTTACTTGTCGTACTTTCTCGTACTTCCAAACTTACTTAGTACACGTACAAAATCTCAAATATTGTTTCTGTTCTCCAATCCTTGGAGTTACTATCCAAACTTGGCCATCGTGCTATTTGAATTTCCGCTAAGGCTCCTCACGGTCCTTACGACCTGGTTCCGGTGGAACGCGTCCACAAACTCGTACAACGATTAACTAGACTTGGGCCTTGCATCCTCGTGACCCTATCACATAGCGGGACCATGTCCAACTGACATCACCCCATTCCATACTATCGGTTGACACGAATTGAGTCCATAACCCGACCCATCGTCACACTTAACTTCTCATTCTTAGTCTGAAATAAATCTCTCTTTTATCTCAAGTTACTTCTCACCCTATCCCCCTATTCACTAGAGGTTCATCACATAGGTCGAAGTATTTCTATTGTACATTCTTCCCTATCGGTCTTACACTTATTATGGGAAATTACAACTTGTGAACCCTACACAACTATAGTCTCAGTTCACTTTATCATTCTTATCAACATTCTTAACTTTTCACTTTACTAATCAAAGTATCCCTACCTCTGGGGTACTATCACTTACAACTACTAGAAACAAAGGGAAAACATATATGCTAGGGCGAAATCTGAATCTATCAATGCACGTATGATTCAAAAGAATCGAAATATACCTGTAACCCCATGCGATGTTGCCTCCTGATCCTGCCCAGTAGCCACGTCATCTATGCGGTTCGAAGGACGTCCAGAACTATAAACTCCACTCGACTCTACCACTACCGGGTGACATCCAACACCCCGCCTCGGGACGACCGCGAGGGAAGGGAACCAACCACCGGCCTCATAGGCTGAGCCACCTAACCGGTGCTCTTTCTAAAAGGACATACCCTCAGTATATGGCCCGGACGGCCACAATAAAAACAAACGCCTGTGCCATAACGGCATTTCCCCATATGACGCTTACTACATCAGAAACACTGAGGAATAAGTGGCCTCGACTGAGAAAATCCTCTCTTCCTCTGAGAACTTCGAACCCTGGAGCTCGGACCGACTCCTAAATACCTTGTGGGGTCCAATATCCCACCTGTGAGATGTGGGGGTATGTACTGGGTAGGCTGGGACGAATATATCACTCGCTGCTGAGGATGCTCGTCCAAGAACTCACCGAGATAACCAACCGGTCTAGCCCTCTTACGCTGATTCCCGCGTTGGCCCTCTACCATCTGTACACCTGTCTGTACTGGCCGAATAACCTCCTGCTGATGAAACTGTAGCACCGCTATCTTGGTTAATAACATAACTACTTCCCTCATGACCCTATAATCTTCTCCTAACTGAGAAACTGGAGGCTCTGGTGTTGGGGCCTCAAAACCTGGCGCAAAAGAACTCGCCGACTGTGGCACAATATCCGGTATACCCTGGGCATAAGCTCTATCAACTCTCTGAGTCTGACCGTAGCTCGCATCGATTTGCCCTTCAGGCGATCGTTTCTCCTCGAGGCATAGTCAGAACATAATAATACGTCAGAGAGGAATTATCTTAATAACACAGCTCTATGGCACGATCTCAGAGTGAGAAGAATAGAAACCAACTCCTAAATGTCTTGTAGCCTCCTGTTT
Organism: Przewalskia tangutica; assembly: GCA_029844215.1. Lineage (NCBI taxonomy): Eukaryota > Viridiplantae > Streptophyta > Magnoliopsida > Solanales > Solanaceae > Przewalskia > Przewalskia tangutica. Next base: position 65,554,688 of record CM056729.1, read on the forward strand.
ATGGGTGTGGCGCGCAACACACCGATAATCAAGACTCTACTAGACACGGTCTGTAGACATTCCGAGGACTTACTGCTCTGATACCACTGTCACGCCCGAACCTCAAGCTGCGGATCGTGCCCTACCCGCACCTTTACCTAATCGACACAAGTAAATCGCTAACTAAACAACACCTCATTTTTAAACCAATGAACATGCAAGTGGAAAGCCGACAAGATCGCCATATAATATACATAATCAATAGACACTATATCGTACACGCAGTCCAATCCTACATATGAATACAGCACTTCTAAGAGTTTTATCGACAAATAACGGACAAGGCCCCGCCAGAACCATAATCAGATAAAAGCTCATGATCAAGGAACTATACCAAAATGATAAACTCCTGAACAGATGGAGCTATCCAAAAACTCTGAGCAGGGTCCTACACCTGCAGATCACCAAATTGCGTACCTAAACCTGCGGCATGAACGCAGCCCCCCGAAGGAGGTCAGTATGAAGAATGTACAAAGTATGTGAAAATGAAAATACTGTAATGAAATCATAACAGTCTATATACAAAACAGGAAACATGTATGATAGCCAAACAAGAGTACACAATACATAACCAGTCATATCAAGTCAGGGACGCATGCCCTCAAAGTCAATACTCAAATATAACCATGGGTCTCACGCCCATAACATCAATCATACCAGTGGAATCCTTCCTCACTGCCGGCAGTCCATGATATAATCTAACATCAATACGCATACATGAACACCAAGTCCCACCTGTGTCCTAAAATCAGACGCCAAGCAGAAAACGAACCACGTGATCCACCAAGGCTATAAAACCGACCGGCAAGTACGAAGCCAACTACAGATTCACCAAGGCTATCAATCGACTGTGGCAAGTACGAAGCTAACTACAGATCCACTGCCACGAGATATGACAGGGCAAGTGCGAAAGCTATCTACCGAGCCTACCGTACTAAATCAGGTAATAGAATCGACGGCAAGTACGAAAGCTATCTACCAGTCCATCCTACGACAGCCACTGACCGGGGAAAGTACGAAAGCTCTCTACCAGACCATCCTGCGTCACTAAATCTCATGGAGGGTTAATCCATGGAATAACAATATCCCACATGGTCGCATGCCCCGGAATCCCACATCGTATAAGCATGACCATGGGGTAATACAAACAAATATGGGAATCTAACCCGCCTCCTGGTCACATGCCCCGGAATCCCATATCGTATAAGCATGTCCAATGAGTAATACAAACAATCCGGGAATCAAACCCGCATCCTGGTCGCATGCCCCGGAATCCCACATCGTATAAGCATGTACAAGGATCAATCATAATGGAAGCATACCCGTGGAATCCCACATCACCGTCGATACGTCCAAGTAAACTTACAACAAGACAGCCGGCCCTCCAACCGAGAGTCGCGACAACATAAAAATATAATACTTGTACTCAAAGGATATCACCAACACACATAGGCAAGTTCATAAACTCTTTAGACTTTCATTTTATAAACTCAAGGCACATACGTTTTATATAAAAATCCGGGATTTTAACCCTAAGTACTACGTACTTCCATTCTTTTCAAAAGACTCATTTTTATATAAAACCCCAAGATACTAACACCCGTAGTATCAAGGCATGTCTATTTTTCAAACTAAGTTACTACATCTTTAGAAATTCATTTCAAGACTTGAAATGAAGTAACTTCTAATTTCACAACCTAGGCAACTCGTACCTATCAATCAAAATAGACAACTTTCTTAACCTTCCATAAAGCCGTTATAACCAACTTCCCATAAAGCCGTTATAACCCTTTATGGTTTTTTGATCAATTCATTCTTTTTATAACCAAGAGACTTATACTTTTAAAACCAAGTATCACATACTTTCAAATCATGTATCTTAACTTTCAAAATACTTCAAGTCTCTTAATCTTTAGAAATCAAGTTTCTTCTACTTTCAAAATACTTCAAGTCTCTTAACTTTAGAAATCAAGTAGCTTACACTTTTAAATCTCAAGTAACTCACACCTTTAAAACAAGTCACTTATCTTAAATCATGTCATTTCTCCTCTTTTAAATCAATTAAGTAAATCACTCATTTGACTCCCCTAAAGCCGTTATAACAACCTTTAGGTTTTGAAACTAAGGCACTATCCAAAAGATTTGGAAACTACTTCCTTTCAAGACTCTATGTACTTCAAGTAAAATACTTTCACTTTTGAAAATCGAAACTTCATCAAGGTAATGGATTATAACAACTTTCAATTTAAACATCCAAAGTACATCAAGGAAGTATATAGAACAACTTATATATTAGGCAATCCAAGTACAAACAAGGAAGTATATAGAACAACTTCTATATTAGGCAATCCAAGTACAAATAAGGAAGTATATAGAACAACTTCTATATTAGGCAATCCAAGTACAATCAAGGAGTGGATCATTTAAGGAGTAGGATTTACTTACTTTATCATAAGGAATCATGCTAGAAGAAGAGGAGATGGTTCACATACCTTTTCGGCTTAATCCACAAGCTAAGTCGAACACGCCGCACGTAGAATTGTCAACCTATAATGGCCACAACACGACTATCAACTTCTAGTTTCTAACGTAGAATAATACCAAGTATGGTCTCTTATTATACGGAAAATCGGGCAGCACCTCATTTGTTTCTACATACTTTTTCACCTTTTTCAAGGCCCGATAATCAATAAACAACATGCCACATTTAAGGCTCAATACATCAACAAATCAAAGGGGATTACACGTGTTACACCCCGGAAATTCCAGGATATGTTTATAAGAACGTACGTAAGAACTAAAAAATGTGAAGATTTGAGACGAGTAAAAATTTATCGGAATTATGGAAATGTCGAAAAACGAAATATTACGACGAATGGGAGGGCGACACGTGTCACCCCTTAGTGGTCTTGGATGCAATTGACATGGATAAAATGGTCATTTGACCATAATTGAAGATGACCAAGTCTTGCTAAAGCTAGAGCTTGATATTGTTGACTTAGTCAAGGCCACTTGGCTAGAATCCTTGTGAAATTCATCTAGGCCACCCATTTGTTCTAATCTTAACCCTCCATAGTGTTATATATATGTACTAGTAGCAAGACAAACTTCTACACTTAGCTAAATTTTCAAGAATTTGAAGAACTCATATGGGAGCTCTCGGGTTTGCCCTCTTCCCAACATGAAATTTTTTCGTTTGTTGTTCAATAATCTCCATACTTTAAACCAAGGTTCCTAAGGGTATTGTAAGGGTATCTGAATAGAAAGATTCCAGAAAAGTGGAGTTTTCGTATTAGTCGCAAGGTGAAAACCTAGTCACTTTTCTAGGTTTGGATTGGAAGATTAAAGGAAAGTTGTTTGTGATCTTCTAAGGGATTCAAGTGGCGGATTGGAGTGTCAAGGATAGGCTCTAAGTTGCTAGGGAACGACTTCGAATCTTGAAGTGGATTAAGGCTCGCTAAGGTAACAATCTTGTTCTCTTAAGTGTTATAAGATTACATATTGTTTTAGCCTTACATTTTGACTAGCATGAAGTATATGTATTGAAGATTGATAAGTGATATGGATTGTAGAAGCCTAAATCCGAAATGACATTGTGAGCCTTTTGAAATTGAAATACATTTTGGTCGTTAATTAGAATCGTCGCATGTTACCTACTTGAGGATTGTAGTAGTTATAATCGATTGCGGCTTGATATCATGTTATACTAAACAACTTGGATTGAAAAGGAATTGGATAAGAATTTGTATTGTTGTCCCTCAAATTGCCGAATTGACATTGTATTTTTGGACTAGTTTAATATCAATTGTGGGGCGGAATTTTACACGTCTTGTAGGCGTGTAATCCCCTATTGTTAACTACATTGTTGAGCCTTAAATGTGGCGTGTTTGGTTATTGAATTCGGGCCTTGAAAAGGTGGAAAAGTATATAGAAACAAAGGAAGTGCTGTCCGATTTTTCGTAGAATTTAGTGACTTTGCACTTAGAATATTCTACGTTTGAAGTTAGAAGTTAATAGACATATTATGGTCATTATAGGTTGACATACTACGTACGGCATATTGGACTTAGCAAGTGGATTGAACTGAAGAGGTATGTGGAACTTTCTTATCTCTTGAGCATGAGTAGTTGTCGGTACGTCCAAGTAGTTGTCGGTACGTCCAAGTAGAGGTGGGAGAAGTTCAGTTAGTCGGGCCAGACTTAGTTCAGCAGGCAGTGGATAAGGTGAAGCTTATCCAGGAGCGGTTGTTGGCAGCTCAGAGTCGGCAGGTCGATGCGCATCATCGGCCGACACTTGGAATTTGAGATAGATGATTGGGTTTTTCTAAAGGTATCGCCATGAAGGCGTGATGAGATTTGGAAAGAAGGAAGCTTAGCCCAAGGTACATCGGCGTATCGATTGTCCGTAGGCAGTGGTTGCTATGAGTTAGATCTACCGTCCGATTTGGAGGCGGTACATCCGCTTTTCATGTGTCCATGTTGCGGAAATGTATGGAGATCCATCTAGAGTGCACCGGTTCATGATGTCCAAGTGTGAGGAGTTATCGTTTAGGAGAGTCCCATAGCGATACTCGATCGACAAAGTTAGGCGACTTGAACGAAGGACGTGGCTTCCCAAGGTCTTATGGCGAACGAGAACAGGAGGAAATGACGGGAAGCAGAGGATGACATGATGAAGAAGTATCCTCACTTATTCCCACACCTCCGTGTAACCCACTTTCCTGCTTGTTAGCTTTGATTTAGCAATTGTGCTTAAGTATTATTGTGGCGTGGGAGCGTCTTTATTTGCAAAAAGTAGTTAAGAGTGTCTACGCTAATTTGTGATTCAAGTAAGTTTAGAAGGAACATTCGACGAATGTTTCTAAGGGTGAATGTTATACCCGTGGTTCGGCCGAACCGTTCATGTCTCAGCGGCCATGGCGCGGAGGCGTGGGCGCGCGCAAGGCGTGATTATGCGGCGCGCGGAAGTCGTTCGCGCGGAAAACTGAGGGTCGCTGAAGTTTGAGCCGCGCCGGAAGAAAGCCGCGGGCGCCGAAAGATCCGGAGGTCCGCAGGAGTTGTCTAGAAGGAACATTCGGACGAATGTTTCTGGGCGGTGAATGTTATACCCCGTGGTTCGGTCCGACCGCTCGTGGTCTCGCGCCAGCGGGCCGAGGCGCGCGGCGCGTGATTGCACGCGGCGCCGGAAGTCAGGGCCGCGGCGCCGGAAAACCTGAGGGGTCGCTGAAGTTTCAGCGCCGCGGCGCCGGGAAGCAGGGCCGCGGCGCCGAAAGATCCGAGGGTCCGCAGGAGTTGCGGCGCCGGGAAGCAGGGCCGCGGCGCCGAGGCGGGAAATCAGGCGGAAAAACTTAGGAAAAGTCAGATTTTTATTTTAAAAGGGCCTGGGTGGGGGACAAGTGTCCCCCCCCCATCTGATTTTTGCATGCATTATATTGACCAAGTCTTAAAGACTTGGTCATCTTTCATCTCTCTCTTAGAAAAGCTCCTCCTTCTCTCTTAAATTGTTTTCAAGCTCCTCCTTCTCTCTAAAACTCTAAGAGACATTCTAGCCTTAGGAAAAATCTGAAAAGTAAAAGGCAAGAAGGAAGCTTGTGGCTAGCTTGTGAAGGTTGTTGTGGTGGTGTTCTTGGAATAGAAGCTAGCAAATTATTGGATAAATTTGGCTAAAGCTCTAAGGTAAAGATTCTTCCTCTTTTATTAGTTTTTAGTGTTGCATGTTAAGAAGAAAGTACTTGTGGTAGTAAATAATGCTATTAGAGTCATTGCATGCAAGAAATGTGGTTTGGGTATGAAGGTTTTGGCTAAAGAGATATTATGAGCATGTTGTAGCCTACAAACTACTTTAGAATTGTTAAGTATGTTATTATACCTTATGGGGCAGAATTTTACACACCCAAGATTAGGTGTGTAATCCCCTTTGTGTTGGTTTGGATGTTGGGCCTTAATGAGGCGTTTGAGTGTTGAAAAATCGGCCTTTGAAAAGGTGGAAAAGTGAGTAGAAACAAAGGAAATGCTGCCCAATTTTCCTTAGGAATTGGTAACTTGAATTTGGAATTTCTACATTGAAATTAGAGGTTAATAAACGCACTATGGTTATTATAGGTTGACATATTACTCATGTAGTTGGACTTAGCAAGAGGATCGACCAAGAGGTATGTAGAGCTTTCCTATCTCTTGAGCATGAATAGTTGTATCTATGTAGTACTAAGATAATGCACAAGATTTGATAATCTACACTTGTTTCATTTCAAAAGTATAAGTCCCTTGGATTTAGGGAAAATGTATTTGACAAAGGAATAACGCTAATATAATGACTTTATGGGGAGTTGGTTATATTAGTTTTTGAAAGGTTCACAAAGAATGGTTTACTCTAATTAAAAACAAGTACGGGTAAAGGATTTGAAACTATGGAAGGTGGATTGATTTTAGGCATTGGTTGCCTAAGGTTTTAAAGGAAATGAAGTCACTTGATTTAGAAGCCTATTATATTTCTAAAGGGAAATGTGACTTGTTTTGAAAAGAAATTGTAACTTGATACTATGGTGATTAGTATCTTGGAATCCTTGCATAAAAAGAGTTTTCTTAAAAAGTTAGAAGTACATGGTACTTGGGTTGAATTCCCGGATTTTCTATTAAAAGACATGTTAGTGCCTTAGGATACTAAAATGAGAGGATATATTGATAATGTTAATAAGAAGTTAGGGAATTACTTAACTTGCTTATGTTATGATAAGCCGGTAGTGCTTATGTATGATACGATAGGCCGGTAGTGCTTATGTTGTGATATGATAGCCGGATGAGCTATGTTATATATTTGTATTATTACGGGGTAAACCCCGGGTTATTATCTATGCCATGGATTTGCTACCCATGATGCGAGTGCGACGCTTGTACTACGCGGATCCCACCACGTGATCCATGCGGTGAAATAGTCCCACGCGGGTGAAATAGTCCCACGACGAGGCGGATGACCTCACGCGGGTCCACAGACCCATGCGGTGAAATAGTCCCGGAGTAGGATTGCTTAATGATACTACGGGCGAGGTACCGCTTTGATCGTGAGCCTCCTATTTTTATGCCATAAAATTTATACCTGTTACTCTCATTGTTAGTAAGGCACAATGCAAGGAAATTGATTCTTATCTATGACTCCAGCTTATTTTTGACTTATGATATTACTACAGTATTTTTCAGTTTTACATACTTGGTACGTTGTGTCGACCCCTTCCTGGGCCGCTCATGCCGCAGGTGGAAAGCGTGGTAGATCCTCATTCCTAGGATCTTTTACTCAGTTGTCAGAAGCTCCATTCCTCCGGAAGCTTGTTTATTGGTACGGATATTCCCTGATGCTATAGGTATTTTGTACATTCAGGGGTATGGCGGGGCCCTGTCCCGCCACAGTTGTTATCTTTAGAGGTCTGTGGTCACATGTATGTTTTGGGCTATAAGAACCAGTTGTACTACTATACTTTGTTTAAGTTTGTTTTATGGAAGGCAGCCTTATCGGCTGGCCAGTGATGTTTACCCTATCTATAAGTCATGTGTTATGTATGTTCCGCTGCTATTCTCTGACATATACCTGACAGGGTACCCCGGTAGGGTACCAGTCGCGGCCCCGGGGTCGGGTCGTGACAAGTATCAAGGCTTACCTAGATTTTAGACAAGTCACTATACTTTTAGAAATATATTTTTGGCTTCTAAACCAAGTGACTCTTACTTTAAGCTTTAAGCAATTGATGCCTTTAAATCAAATTGCCCTTCTTAATTTCAATTCTTTCCTCTTTGTTTACCTTATTCGAGAAAAACCTTTCATAAAGTTATTACAACCAACTTCCCATAAAGCCGTTATACTAACTTTATGCTTTAGGAACTAAGACATCCTTATTCTTTCATAAAGTCGTCATAACTAACTTCCCATAAAGCCGTTATAACTCTTTATGTCTTAGACAACTTCATTCTTTTTGTGACCAAGAGACTTATACTTTCTAACCGAGCTACACAACTTTCAAAATACTTCATGTCTCTTTACTTTAGAAAACACGTTTCTTAACCTAGAAAACAAGTTTCTTATCTTTAGAATAGTTCCAGAATTAATATTTTCCAAATCAAGTATTCCATACCTTTTTCACATCAAGAAATCCTTGTTTACCTTATTAGAATAAACCATTCTTATAACCTTTCCTTAAGAACAAGTGAGTTAATTCTCTAACTCAACCAACTAGACATTCTTAAACAAGTCAAGTATATCAAATGAATTTACTCCATTTAAATCATGTACGTCTACCATACTATACATTTATAACTACTCATGCTCAAGAGATAAGAAAGTTTCCACATACCTCTCCGGCTTAATCCACTTGCCAAGTCCAATATGTCATCCGTAGTATGTCAACCTATAATGACCATAATACGTCTATTAGCTTCTAGCTTCAACGTAGATTATTCTAATTGTAAAGCTCCTTATTCTACGGAAAATTGGATAGCACTTCCTTTGTTTTAATGTACTTTTCCACCTTTTTCAAGGCCCGAATTCAATAACCAAACGCCACTTTTAAGGCTCAACAATTCAGCAATACAAAGGGGATTACACGCCTAACTTGGACGTGTAAAATTCTGCCCCACAATTCATATTAATTAAACCAATTAGTATAAGGCAACTCCTTGGCTACAACATGCTCACATTTCAACTTTTCAAAACATTTCAATTCAACTCGTTATTTCAACATGTTATATAAGTCATAACCAATTATAACAACGATATACCCTTCTATATATAACATGTAATGGTTTTTAGCTAACAACCGAATTGATTACAACATTAGTGACTAGCATGCCCCATTTCTTAACTACTATAACATAAAATCTTCAATCATTAAGAAGGTGAAGATTTTACCTCAATAAGACCTCTTTCCGAAATTCTTCTTCATGTTAGAATCACCCACACAAACCCTCTACAAGCTTGCCAACATAATTCCTTCTTGTTGTCTTTCCAAAAATTTCATCACACCTAGGGTTTATCACTTTTTGGGAGAGAAAAGGGGATTTTTGTTACACCCGACATGTATAAGAGAATGTACGTAAGGAATCAAGACTTGGAAATCGGTACGAAAGGAAGAATTGTTTTTTTCCGACGGAAAATCTTCCGAACGTCGGAAAGGAAAAATGTTCGTTGATGAGAATTGGATTCTCAAAAATGCATTATTTGAAGAATATGTAACTTATTAACATTATGGAAATTTATTTTTACGGATTTGGTCACGTGGGGCCCACCCGAGGAATTTTACGTTTTGTGGGGCCCACGAGGGTTACGAAATTTTATGGATGAATGAGAGGGCGACACGTGGCACCTCCCCCACATGGTCTTGGACGAAAATGTTACACCCCGTAAGTCCAGGACATGTATAAGAGAATGTACGTAAGGAATCAAGACTTGGAAATTAGTACGAAAGGAAGAATTGTTTTTCCGACGGAAAATCTTCCGAGCGTCGGAAAGGAAAAATGTTCGTTGATGAGATTTGGATTCTCAAAATGTATTATTTGAAGAGTATGGAACTTGTTAGTGTCACGACCCGACCTCGGGCCCGCGACTGGTGCCTTACCCCGGGCACCCTAGTGATACAACATCAGAGAAAATCAGCGGAAATAAAAACTTAAACAGGAAACAAGATACATCATAAGAAAATAGGCCAACCAAAACGGTCGCCTTCATGTATATATACATAACCGAACAGTTACAATCCTTTACAAACCCTGCCCACAACAGTACTACAGACCTCTAAGAGTGTAATAACAACTATGACGGGACAGGGCCCCGCCATACCCCTGAATGTACAAGAACCTACAACTCAGGGAAACATACCAAAAGATAAGCCTCCGGAGAAACGGAGCTTCCCAATACGCTGAACTGTGATCCTATGAGCGAGGATCCACAACCGATGTACCTCTACCTGCGGCATGAACGCAGCCCCCCGAAGGAGGTCAGTACAACAGGTACCAAGTATGTGAAACTGAAAATACTGTAATGAAATCACATTTCATCATTTTATAAAACCATTTCGCAATAAGTAAACAGTTATGTCAAGTAAGGGGACGCATATCCCCAGAATAATCACTCACACATAACTATGGGTCTCATGCCCATTGTTACACCCAGTAAGTCCAGGACATGTATAAGAGAATGTACGTAAGGAAACAAGACTTGGAAATTAGTACGAAAGGAAGAATTGTTTTTCCGACGGAAAATCTTCCGAAGGTCGGAAAGGAAAAATGTTCGTTATTGAGAATTGGATTCTCAAAATGCATTATTTGAAGAGTATGGAACTTATAAATAATATGGAAATTTATTTTTACGGATTTGGTCACGTGGGGGCCACCCGAGGAATTTTACATTTTGTGGGGCCCACGAGGGTTACGGAATTTTATGGATTTAAGAGGCGATACACGGCACCCCACATGGCTTGGTCGAAATTTATGCAAGGGTAAAATGGTCATTGACCATGGTAGAAGATAAGTCTTCCAAAGCTTGATATTGTTGACAAGTCAACTTGTCCACCTAGGCTTGATCCAAGTGAAACTCATCCTAACCTCACATTTGTTTAAGTCTAAGCCTCCATCAGTGTTATAAGTATACTACTAGTAGCAAGACAAGGTCTTGAAGACTTAGAAAAATTAGAGAACATTGTGTTCTTCACAAGTAGCTCTCGGGTTAGTGCTATAATCCACAAGAAAATTTTGTAGTTTTGATCCTTTGTTCACAAGACTTTAACCCAATGTCCCTTAGGGTATTGTAAGGATATCTCAATAGAAAGATTTCGGAAAAAACGCATTTTCACGTTAGTCGCAAGGCGGAAACTATGGGAGTTCTTCAACTTTGAAGTTGGAACTTGAAGATGGGTTCTTCATAGGCCTCTAAGGAGTGCTTGGAGCGGATTCGAACTTAAGGAAAGGAGCTAAGAATTTCTAAGGCGCGACTTCGGATCTTGGAAATTTTAAGGGCTTGGAAAGGTATAAATTTTGTCGTTTTAGTAGTTAAGACTTACTTATTGTTGTAGCTATGGATTTTAGCAAGCATGTGTTATATAGTATGAAGTTTGATATGTTTATGGGCTATTGGAAACCTAATATGAAATCTAGCATGTTTAGCTTTAAGATTTCAATTCAAGTCGATTATTAGTTAAGTCGTCGCATGTTGAATAAAGAAGGAAATAGTAGTTGTTGAAGTTGTTTATAACTATATAACATGTTGACCTAAGAACTTGAAATTGGAAAAGGATTGGAAAATACGTAGTGTGATTGGTTATATGTTGGCCGAGAATGGCTAGTGAAGTATTATACTATTTCGTATGAATTGTGGGGCGGAATTTTACACGTAGTGTAAGGCGTGTAATCCCCTTTGTTTGGATGTTGTTTGGAGCCTTAAATGTGGCTTGTTGGTTATTGTATTCGGCCTTGAAAAAGGTGGCAAAGTGAGTAGAAACAAAGGAGGTGCTGCCCGATTTTCCGTAGAATTAAAGACCGTATACTTAGTATTATTCTACGTAGAGACTAGAAGTTGATAGTCTTGTTGTGACCATTATAGGTTGACACTTCTACGTACGGCGTATTCGGCTTAGCTAGTGGATATTAGCCGAAAAGGTATGTGAACTATCTCCTCTTCTAGCATGATTCCTTAGAATAAAGAAAGTAAGTTCTACTCCTTGAATGATCCATTCCTTGCTTGTATTTGGATTGCCTAAAATAGAATTTGTTCTATGTACTTCCTTGAGTGTACTTTGATGTTTAAATTGTAAGTAGTATAATCCATTTCCTTAGGGAAGTTTGGATTCTTAAAAGTGAAGGTATTTTTCTTAAAGTACATAGAGACTTGAAAAGGAAGTGGTTTCCAAATCTTTTGGCTAGTGCCTTAGTTCTAAAACCTAAAGGTCATTATAATGACTTTAGGGGAGTCAAAGGAGTGATTTACTTATTTGATTTAAAAGAGGATAAATGACATGATTTAAGAGAAGTAACTTGCGTTAAGTGAGGTTACTTGAGGTTTAAAAGTAGAAGAAAACTTGTTTTCTAACTATTAAGAGACTGAAGTATTTTGAAAGTTAAGAACTTGATTTGTAAGTATGTGATACTTGGTTTTAATAGTATAAGTCTCTTGGTTATCAAGGAATGGATACGTCTAAAACCATAAAGGGTTATAACGGCTTTATGGGAAGTTGGTTATAACGGCTTTATGGAAGGTTTAGAAAGTTGTCTATTTTGATTAAATCGGCATAAGTTGCCTAGATTGTGAAAATTTGGAGTTACTTGATTTCAAGCTTTGAAATGAGTTTTCTAAAAGTGTAGTAACTTACTTTGAAAAATAGACACGCCTTGATACTACGGGTGTTAGTATCTTGGGGCTTTACATAGAAAGGAGTCTTTTATAAAGGAATGTACGTACGTAGTACTTTGGCTTGTTAAAAGAGAATTATTCTATGTATAACTTGATTAGTACTTTGGCTTGATAAATTGAGGATTTGTCTAAGTGTGCCTTGATAAGTACTTTGGCTTGTTAAAAGAGAATTATTCTATGTATAACTTGATAAGTACTTTGGCTTGTTAAAAGAGAATTATTCTATGTATAACTTGATTAGTACTTTGGCTTGATAAATTGAGGATTTGTCTAAGTGTGCCTTGATAAGTACTTTGGCTTGTTAAAAGAGAATTATTCTAAGTGTGCCTTGATAAGTACTTTGGCTTGTTAAAAGAGAATTATTCTATGTATGCCTTGATTAGTACTTTGGCTTGATAAATTGAGGATTTGTCTAAGTGTGCCTTGATAAGTACTTTGGCTTGTTAAAAGAGAATTATTCTATGTATGCCTTGATTAGTACGTGGCTTGATAAATTGAGAATTTGTCTAAGTATGCCGTGATAAGTACTGGGCTTGTTAATCGAGAATTGCCTATGTGTCGGAAATAGCCGTTGTGTGCTATTGGTATATCACGTTCGGTCATTCCCGGGTTTGTGGCATTTGCATAATTCCGTGGATTTGCTACCCACGATGCGAGAATACCTCACGCGAGTCCGTAGGGCTTACGCGGTGAAATAGTCCCACGCGCGGTCCAACCTATGCGAGGAATACCTCACGCGAGTCCGTAAGGGCTTATGCGGTGAAATAGTCCTATGCGAGGAATACCTCATACGGTCCGAAAGGGCTTATGCGGTGAAATAGTCCCACGCGGCGGGTCCAAACCTATGCGAGAATACCTCACGCCGTCCACGCGACCTATCGCGGTGAAATAGTCCCGTGAATAGGATTGCTAAATGATATCGCGCGGATGGTCCCGCTGATCATGAGCTTCCTAGTTTATATTGTAAGGATACTCTGTTTACTCTCATTGTTAGTAAGGCACAATGTGTTGTATTTTGATTATCATATATGTCCCGGATTTGTTTGTGTTACCCTATGGTCATGCTTTTACGAGGTGGGATTCCGGGCATGGGACCACGAGTATTGAGGACACAGTGGGACTTGGTGTTCATGTATCCTTATTGGTGTTATTACATCGGATCACGCATGAGGAAGGATTCCACGCATGATTGATATTACGGGCGTGAGACCCACGGTTATATTGAGTAATGACTTGGCGGCTGCGCCCCGACTTGATATGATCGCTTATGTGTTATGTGATCGTAGGTTGGATATCATACATGTCTCCCGTGTTATTTAGATCGCTATGATTTTATTACGCATTTCATCGCTCACATACTTGGTACATTCTTCGCATCGACCTCCTTCGGGCCGCGTTCATGCCGCAGTTTAGGTGCAGCTCGGTGATCGGCAAGTGTAGGATCCTCGCTGGTTTTGGATAAGCTCCTTCTATTCCGAGTTTATCTTTGGTATATGTCCTTCGATGCACTTTGTATAGTTTTGGAGTGCGGCGGCCTTGTTTTAACTCTCTTTTGTTTATGATATATGGCTTGTTTTAAAAAAATATGAGGTGTTATTTCGTGTGACACCCATAATACCACTCATACGTGGAACTCATTCTCATCGGCGATACATGATGTAAAACAACACCCATATGTGAACTCGAACACTAGATCTCGCCAAGGCCATCAAAACCGATCGCCAAGTAGAATAGCCAACTACCACCCAAAAGCTAGTCATATCCCATCACGCAAGGTACGAAAGCCAACTACTACCCAAAAGCTAGCCACGCGAATCGCCGAGGCAAGTATCTTAAGCTAACGTCTAATAGCCTACCGTCTCACAAGATATCGAGGCAAGTATCTTAAGCTATCTACCGCAGGCTACCAGACACGAGAAAATGACCGAACAAGTATCTAAAGTGTGCTGAACCACACGCATAAATCAAGCCCGTGATCGCCGTCACCGCGCAAGCTTCATGGATTAGCGTTCCATGGACTAACAATCTGAACCTCACAATGACCGCATGCCCCGATCTCACCCTAAGTCATGGCCATGAAACCATCCCACCGACGCATGCCCGTGGAACATCCATCGCACAAGATGTCCAAAGGAAATAATCGAGATAGCCGCCCTCCTGCAGAGTCACCGGCATGCAAACAACGATCAATACTCAAAGTGGACGATACCGTGGACCACCCAACGCCGATATGTCCAATCAATCAATCAGATAGCCGGCCCTCCCAGAGAGTCACGGCAGCATATCAACAAAACACTTGCACATCAAAGACTATCACAACAAGCATAGGCAAGTTCAACATACATTCATTTTAATCAACAATCCGGGTTTCAAACCCAAAATACTACATACTTTCATTCTTTCAAAAAGACCTCTTTCTACGTAAAAGCCACATGATACTAATACTCGTAGTATATAAAGAAAACACGTTTTACTTTTAAAACCAAATTACTTCACCTTCGTAAAAATCTTTACAAGGCTTTTAAAATCAAGTACTCTATACTTTTTAAACCAAGTGCTTTTCTTTTAGAACAACATCAAGTATACTCTTTTAAAACCCAATTAACTTACTCTTTTCAAAACAAGTAACCTATACTTAAATCAAGTTACTTCTCCTTTTCCGAAAACAAGTCGTTATAAGTCAAGTCTCTTATCTTTCAAGATCAAGTCTCTTAACTTTCAAAATCAAGTCGTTTTACTGTCAAAACCAAATCTTTCTTTTATCTTCATAAAGTCGTTATAACTAACTT
Source organism: Przewalskia tangutica (assembly GCA_029844215.1). Classification (NCBI taxonomy): domain Eukaryota; kingdom Viridiplantae; phylum Streptophyta; class Magnoliopsida; order Solanales; family Solanaceae; genus Przewalskia; species Przewalskia tangutica. The sequence continues at coordinate 65,569,900 of CM056729.1, forward strand.
CCCATAAAGCCATTATAACACTTTATGTTTTAAACAAACAAAATTCATTTCACACACGTACGTCTACCGTACTATATAGTTCACAACAATCATGCTCAAGAGTATAGGAAGAATCACATACCTTTTTAGCTTAAACCCCAAGCCATGTCAAGTATGCCACGCGTAGAAGATCCATCTATAACAACCACAATACATCTATCAACTTCTAGTTCTCTTCGTAGAATATTCTAAATACAAGATTCCTTATTCTACAGAAAATTCGCAAAGACCTCCCCGCTATCACATAAATCTCCTCCCTCATCAAGGCCCGTTACCAGGCCAACAACTCCCAGGGGACTACACGTCTAACCGGACGTGTTCAATTCTGTTTCACAATAATACTACACAAGTCTACTGTAAGTACAGTCCAATGTAAATACAGTTCAATCCTTACCAATATAATATACTCAAGTATAACTACTACAATATGTAATATCCAATTACAATAGGGGGACATAGATCATTACCTCGATAAGCCCAAAATTATCCAAGTTTATAAGTCGATCCTAGGCAACGTTTAGCTCCAATTCCTTACGCTCCAACCCGCTCCAAGCGACCCTTAGAAGTTTCTAAACAACTTCTCTAAACACTTCAACCAAGCTATGAAGGTTTTTCTAGGGCTTCATTTTGCGACTATTGGAATAAAGTAGCATTTCCGGGCTCCTAGTATTGAAACAACTTGGAATACTACTAGGGATACTAGGCCAAGGTATTTGGGATTATACAATAATACTCCAAGTATTTTCTTCACAAGAGGGGAGGGGGACGAAATCAACTTACAAAGGGAGGGAAAATATTTTGCTTCGGAAAGCTCTTAAGTGTGGATGAAATACTCTTCAACCTTAAGGGGGTATTTATAGAGAATTCAAGGGTTAGGATCAAGGTAAGTGTAGGGTCAAGATTGGGCCATGTGTGTGTGGGTCCCACCACACCACATGGCCAACGAAATTGCTAGACAAGTGGCTTGCCACTTGTTAGCCCATTTCGGCCAAGGTGCCACATGGGGGTGACACGTGTCGCCCCCCGACTCGTCCAAAATATTTCGTCTTCCGAAAATATCCAAAATACCGGAAATCTCAAAAACAAAGCGGGCCCACAAACCAGAATTTCTCCCGTGGGCCCCACGTGACCATTTCCGAAAATAAAATCTCAAAATTCTAATATAATCCAAGAAGCCCAAATACCAAATCTGGGAATCCAATTCCCATTAACGAACCTTTTTCTTCACAAAAACCGGAAACTTTTCCGTCGAAAAATCACATCTTCCTTTCTTTCCAAAATTTCTGTCGTATTCTCGTACGTACGTCCTCACATACATACCCTGGAACTACGGGGTATAACATTCTTCCCCCCTTAGAAACATTCGTCCCAAATGTTCCTTCTAAGCCTCTAATCAAACGTGTGCCGGTATAGTCTCCACTACTATACTTACAAAACCGATCATGCCACCAATGGCCAGAATGTAACATGTGCGCAAAACTCAAATCCAAGCCAACGAGGAAACACCTCTAACATCACAAAAAGCTCACACCCATGGTCTAAAGGATACTCCATTCGCATCTTCACTTCACAAAAGAAATGATCACTTCCGTTCTCATAATCACATTGTTCGCTTCTCCCTTTCTCGTCGTACCCTTCTCGACACTCGAACTCTTTCTAGTACACATACCACACTTCAGTCATCGCTTCAGTTTCCAAAACTTTGGGGCCACTACCCCCAAACTTGGTCATCTCACTAGCTTCAATTTCCTCTAAGGCCATTCCCGGCCTTCACGATCCGATTCTAGTCGAACACATCCACGAACTCATACGATGGTTACCTAAACTTGGGCCTAGCACCCTCGTGACCCTACCACTTGGCGGGACCACCTCGAACTGACCCCACCTCAATCCGGGCTGCGGGTTGACCCGCGACCTTGCCTCAACCCGACCCATACGTCGCGCCAAACTCTTGTTCCCTGATCCGGAACAATCTCACTAATCAAGTCACGAAAACCTAGTGGTCTTCTTAGCTCAACTACCCTCTTATAACTCACACCACTCAGAGACTTATCACACAATTATACTCCAAGTATTCAATGCACTCCGACAGGTCAAATCGTAAACAAAATCTTTTACCCAAGACGGCCTTGCACCCAAGGTCCTAACTGTTATAAATTCTAAGGCTCATAATCATCTCGTCTCCAGACTTACTCTTTCTCAACTGCCCATGTTTTCTAATTCACACTTAACACAATGCTATCCGTACATAGCACCTAACATGTACCCACCATAACAACATAAACAAGTCTCTTAAGGGCTAAAGATATCTCTGCAACTACTGTCTCACTTTCCCTTTGTCGCTCTAACCATAATCCTGCCCTGCAGGGCGCCTAGCTATATAAGGCGATGAACCAACCATCGATCCCGAAGGCTGAGTCCTCCTACCTATATCCCTCCTACTAGGACATCCTCCCATCACATGGCCCTGACGGCCATAGGTATAATAATCTCCCAAACTAGCACGACACCCTGAGGATCATCCTCAGCTTTCTATCCATAGAACTCTGGCGAACTGCAACTCAAGAAATCCCGAAGTCTCAGACTATCGGATCTAGGGTGAACCATCGTATCGCCGAACCACCGGCTCCGTCGTCTCATTCCCACCCACCACTAGCTAGTAATCGGGCTATCTCTGAACTCATATCCTCGGCTCCGCCGTGGATCTCGAGGCTCGTATCGTGGCCTCCGTAGAAACTGCTGCCGCTCTAAACTCTGCTGGGGCTAGCGGCGTCATAAAACTCGTCGTCTGAAGTACTATCACAGGTAATGACCAGGCCTGTGCCCTCGCAACCTTCTGTGTTCAACTCGTAGCTCCCTCTGCTGCCTCGCCCATCTGGGCCCTGGTTGCCTTTCGCAGAGGCATAACTGGTACAAACGAATACGTCCGAGGGAGTCCAACTTATAACACAGCTCTAAGGCACGATCTCAGAGTGAGAAGAATGGAAACCAATCCTAAATGTCCTGCAGCCTCCTGATTATAGATGTGGTGCACAACACACCGATAATCAAGACTCTACTAGACACGGCTCAGACACTTTCCGAGGACTAATCGCTCACGATACCACTTTTTGTCACGACTCGACCTTCGCGATCGTGCCTTACCCCGGGCACCCTAGTGATACAACATCAGAGAAAATCAGCGGAAATAAAAACTTAAACAGGAAACAAGATACATCATAAGAAAATAGGCCAACCAAAACGGTCGCCTTCATGTATATATACATAACCGAACAGTTACAATCCTTTACAAACCCTGCCCACAACAGTACTACAGACCTCTAAGAGTGTAATAACAACTATGACGGGACAGGGCCCCGCCATACCTCTGAATGTACAAGAACCTACAACTCAGGGAAACATACCAAAAGATAAGCCTCCGGAGAAACGGAGCTTCCCAATACGCTGAACTGTGATCCTATGAGCGAGGATCCACAACCGATGTACCTCTACCTGCGGCATGAACGCAGCCCCCCGAAGGAGGTCAGTACAACAGGTACCAAGTATGTGAAACTGAAAATACTGTAATGAAATCACATTTCATCATTTTATAAAACCATTTCGCAATAAGTAAACAAATAAGGGGACGCATATCCCCAGAATAATCACTCACACATAACTATGGGTCTCACGCCCATAATATCACTCATGCCCGTGGAACTCATTCCTCACTGCCGGCAGTACATGATGTAAAACAACACCCATATGTGAACCTGAACACTAGATCCTGCCTGCGTCATCAAAACCGATCGGGCCAAGTAGAATAGCCAACTACCAGTCCAAAAGCTAGTCATATCCCATCACGGGCAAGGTACTAAGCCAACTACTACCCAAAAGCTAGCCACGCAATCGCCGAGGCAAGTATCTTAAGCTAACGTCTAATAGCCTACCATCTCACAAGATATGGCCGAGGCAAGTATCTTAAGCTATCTACCGAGGCTACCAGACACGAAAATGACCGAACAAGTATCTAAAGTGTGCTGAACCACACGCATAAATCAAGCCCGTGATCGCTGTCACCGCGCAAGATTCATGGATTAGCGGTCCATGGACTAACAATCTGAACCTCACAATGACCGCATGCCCCGTCTCACCTCGGAAGTCATGGTCATGAAACCATCCCATCGACGATGCCCGGAACATCCATCGCACAAGATGTCCAAAGGAAATAAATCGGATAGCCGCCTCCTGCAGAGTCACGGCAGCATGTAAACAACCGGTCGATACTCAAAGTGGACGATACCGTGGACCACCCAACGTCGGTATGTCCAATCAATCAATCGATAGCCGACCCTCCTGCAGAGTCACTACAAGATATCAACAAAACACTTGCACATCAAAGACTATCACAACAAGCATAGGCAAGTTCAACATACATTCATTTTAATCAACAATCCGGGTTTCAAACCCAAAATACTACATACTTCCATTCTTTCAACAAGACCTCTTTCTACGTAAAAGCCACATGATACTAATACTCGTAGTATATAAAGAAAACACGTTTTACTTTTAAAACCAAATTACTTCACCTTCGTAAAAATCTTTACAAGGCTTTTAAAATCAAGTACTCTATACTTTTTAAACCAAGTGCTTTTATTTTAGAACAACATCAAGTATACTCTTTTTAAAACCCAATTAACTTACTCTTTTCAAAACAAGTAACCTATACTTAAATCAAGTTACTTCTCCTTTTCCGAAAACAAGTCGTTATAAGTCAAGTCTCTTATCTTTCAAGATCAAGTCTCTTAACTTTCAAAATCAAGTCGCTTTATCACAAAACCAAATCTTTCTTTTATCTTCATAAAGTCGTTATAACTAACTTCCCATAAAGCCATTATAACACTTTATGTTTTAAACAAACAAAATTCATTTCACACACGTACGTCTACCGTACTATATAGTTCACAACAATCATGCTCAAGAGTATAGGAAGAATCACATACCTTTTTAGCTTAAACCACAAGCCAAGTCAAGTATGCCACGCGTAGAAGATCCACCTATAACAACCACAATACATTTATCAACTTCTAGTTCTCTTCGTAGAATATTCTAAATACAAGATTCCTTATTCTACAGAAAATTCGGCAGCACCCCCCCCCCCCCCCGCTATCACATAAATCTCCTCCCCCATCAAGGCCCGTTACCAGGCCAACAACTCCTATGGGACTACACGTCTAACCGGACGTGTTCAATTCTGCTTCACAATAATACTACACAAGTCTACTGTAAGTACAGTCCAATGTAAATATAGTTCAATCCTTACCAATATAATATACTCAAGTATAACTACTACAATATGTAATATCCAATTACAATAGGGGGACATAGATCATTACCTCGATAAGCCCAAAATTATCCAAGTTTATAAGTCGATCCTGGGCAACGTCTAGCTCCAATTCCTTACGCTCCAACCCGCTCCAAGCGACCCTTAGAAGTTTCTAAACAACTTCTCTAAACACTTCAACCAAGCTATGAAGTTTTTTCTAGGGCTTCATTTTGCGACTATTGGAATAAAGTAGCATTTCCGGGCTCCTAGTATTGAAACAACTTGGAATACTACTAGGGATACTAGGCCAAGGTATTTGGGATTATACAATAATACTCCAAGTATTTTCTTCACAAGAGGGGAGGGGGACGAAATCAACTTACAAAGGGAGGGAAAATATTTTGCTTTGGAAAGCTCTTAAGTGTGGATGAAATACTCTTCAACCTTAAGGGGGTATTTATAGAGAATTCAAGGGTTAGGATCAAGGTAAGTGTAGGGTCAAGATTGGGCCATGTGTGTGTGGGTCCCACCACACCACATGGCCAACGAAATTGCTAGACAAGTGGCTTGCCACTTGTTAGCCCATTTCGGCCAAGGGACAAGTGGCTAGCCACTTGTCCCACCATTTCGGCCAAGGTGCCACATGGGGGTGACACGTGTCGCCCCCCGACTCGTCTAAAATATTTCGTCTTCCGAAAATATCCAAAATACCGGAAATCTCAAAAACAAAGCGGGCCCCACAAAACCGTAAATTTCTCCCGTGGGCCCCACATGACCATTTCCGAAAATAGAATCTCAAAATTCTAATATAATCCAAGAAGCCCAAATACCAAATCTGGGAATCCAATTCCCATTAACGAACCTTTTTCTTCACAAAAACCGGAAACTTTTCCGTCGAAAAATCACATCTTCCTTTCTTTCCAAAATTTCTGTCGTATTCTCGTACGTACGTCCTCACATACATACCCTGGAACTACGGGGTATAACAGTTAGCATTATGGAAATTTATTTTACGGATTTGGTCACGTGGGGCCCACCCGAGGAATTTTACGTTTTTGGCCCACGAGTTACTGCAATTTTATGGACGAATGAGAGGGCGACACGTGGCACCCTCACACTTGGTCTTGGTCGAAAATTTGTAAGGGTATAAGGGTCATTGACCAAGGTAAAAGATTAGTCTTGCTAGCATGACATTGTTGACTTGTCAACTTGCCACTTGGGCTTGATCCATGTGATCTTCATCCAAGACACACAATTGTTACAATCTAGACCCTCCAATGTGTTTTATATACTCAACTAGTAGCAAGACTTGGCATTTTACACTTAGAAAAATTAGACAACTCTTGTGCAAGAACTATAGCTCTCGGCTTTAGTGATTTTCCAACAAGAAAATTTTGTAGTTTTGATCCTTTGTTCACAATACTTTAACCCAATGTCCCTTAGGGTATTGTAAGGATATCTCAATAGAAAGATTTCGGAAAAACGACGTTTTCGTATTAGTCGCAAGGCGGAAACTAAAGGAGTTCTTCAACTTTGAAGTTGGAACTTGAAGATGGGTTCTTCATAGGCCTCTAAGGAGTGCTTGGAGCAGATTGGAACCTAAGGAAATGAGCTAAGAATTGCTAAGGCGCGACTTTGAATCTTGGAAATTTTAAGGGCTTGGAAATGTATAAATTTTGTCGTTCTAGCAATTAAGTTTACTTATTGATTGTAGCTATGGTTATTAGCAAGCATGAGATGTATAGTATGAAGTTTGATAATTATGTTGGCTATTGGAACCCTAATCCGAAAACTAGCATGTTAGCCCTAAGATTTCAATTCAAGTCGATTATTAGTAAAGTCGTCGCATGTTGTAAAAAGAAGGAAATTGTAGTTGTTGAAGTTGTTTATGACTATATAACATGTTAGACCTTAGAACTTGGAATTGGAAAAGGATTGGAAAGGACTTAGTGTTATTATTTATGTTGGCCGAGAATGGCTAGATTATGGAGCTATTTCGTATGAATTATGGGGCGGAATTTTACACGTATTGTAAGACATGTAATCCCCTTTGTTTGGTTGTTGTTTTGAGCCTTAAATGTGGCGTGTTGGTTATTGTATTCGGCCTTGAAAAAGGTGGCAAAGTGAGTAGAAACAAAGGAAGTGCTGCCCGATTTTCCGTAGAATTAGAGACCGTATACTTAGTATTATTCTACGTTAGAGACTAGAAGTTGATAGTCTTGTTGTGACCATTATAGGTTGACACTTCTACGTACGGCGTATTCGGCTTAGCTTGTGGATTTAGCCGAAAAGGTATGTGAACTATCTCCTCTTCTAGCATGATTCCTTAAGATAAAGAAAGTATTTCCTACTCCTTAAATGATCCATTCCTTGGTTGTATTTGGATTGCCTAAAGTAGAAATTGTTCTATGTACTCCCTTGATTGTACTTTGATGTTTAAATTGTAAGTTGTATAATCCATGTCCTTGGTGAAGTTGGATTCTTAAAAGTGAAAGTATTTTACTTAAAGTACATGGAGTCTTGAAAAGGAAGTGGTTTCCAAACCTTTTGGCTAGTGCCTTAGTTCCAAAACCTAAAGGTCATTATAATGACTTTAGGGGAGTCAAAGGAGTGATTTACTTAATTGTTTTAAAAGAGGAGAAATGACATGATTTAAGAGAAGTAACTTGTTTTGAAAGGTGTGAGTTACTTGAGGTTTAAAAATAGAAGAAACTTGTTTTCTATATATTAAGAGACTCGAAGTATTTTGAAAGTTAAGAGACTTGATTTGAAAGTTTGTGATACTTGGTTTTAAGTATAAGTCTCTTGGTTATAAAAAGAATGGAATTGTCTAAAAACCATAAAGGGTTATAACGACTTTATGGGAAGTTGGTTATAACGGCTTTATGGAAGGTTTAGAAAGTTGTCTATTTTGATTAATGGGCATAAGTTGCCTAGATTGTGAAAATTTGAAGTTACTTGGTTTCAAGCTTTGAAATGAGTTTCTAAAAGTATAGTAACTTACTTTGAAAAATAGACACACCTTGATACTACGGGTGTTAGTATCTTGGGGTTTTACACAAAAAGGAGTCTCTTGAAAAGAATGTACGTACATAGTACTTTGGCTTGATAAATTGAGAATTTGTCTAAGTGTGCCTTGATTAGTACTTTGGCTTGATAAATTGAGAATTTTTCTAAGTGTGCCTTGATTAGTACTTTGGCTTGATAAATTGAGAATTTGTCTAAGTGTGCCTTGATTAGTACTTTGGCTTGATAAATTGAGAATTTGTCTAAGTGCGCCTTGATTAGTACTTTGGCTTGATAAATTGAGAATTTGTCTAAGTGTGCCTTGATTAGTACTTTGGCTTGATAAATTGAGAATTTGTCTAAGTGTGCCTTGATAAGTACTTTGGCTTGATTAAATGAGAATTATTCTAAGTGTGCCTTGATAAGTACTTTGGCTTGATAAATTGAGAATTTGTCTAAGTGTGCCTTGATAAGTACTTTGGCTTGATTAATTGAGAATTATTCCATGTGATGCCTTGATAAGTACTTTGGCTTGATTAATTGAGAATTATTCCATGTGTGCCATGATAAGTACTTTGGCTGGTTTAATTGAGAATTATTCTATGTGTGCCTTGATAAGTACTTTGGCTTGTTTAATTGAGAATTTGCCTATGTGTGCTGGTACTAGCCGGTTTTGTGCTAGTGGTATATCATTCATTTCGGGGTCATTCCCCGGGTTTGTGGCATTTGCATATTTCGTGGATTTGCTACCCACGATGCGAGGAATACCTCATGCGGGTCCGTAAGGACTTATGCGGGTGAAATAGTCCCATGCGGGCGGGTCCAGCCTATGCGAGGAATACCTCATGCGAGTCCGTAAGGGCTTATGCGGGTGAAATAGTCCCATGCGAGGAATACCTCACGCGGGTCCACGCGACCTATGCGGGTGAAATAGTCCCGGTAGGATTACTTAATGACATCTGCGGGCGTGGTCCCGCTGATCGTGAGCTTTCTATTTTACATTGTAAGTATACTCACATTTACTCTCATTGTTAGTAAGGCACAGCAGGTCAGTAACTTGATTATCATACTTGTCTCGGATTTGTTTGTGTTACCCTATGGTCATGCTTTTACGATGTGGGATTCCGGCATGAGACCACGAGGTATTTAGGACACAGTGAGACTTGGTGTTATATTATATCATGCATCACTGGCGGTGAGGAAGGATTCCACGCATGATTGATATCACGTGACACGTTCGGCCCGTGACTGGTGCCTTACCCGGGCACCCAAGTAGCCATACATCAGAGAAAATCAGCGGAATATAAAAACAAGACATGAAACAATGTAAATTGAGACACAGTTTATCTGAGAAAAGGGTCGCCTTTCGGCATATATATATATAACCAAAATCTGGCAGTTACATCCCAACTGTACAATAGGACTACAGACCTCTAAGATGATAAACAACTATGGCGGGACAGGGCCCCGCCATACCCTGAATGTACAAAACTATCTACAACAACAGGGAGATCATACACAAAAGTCGAGCCTCCGGAGAAGATGAAGCTCCTGACACCAAAGCAAAAGATCCTAAGTATGAGGATCTAGCACCGCTTCCTTACTCGCATGAACGCAGCCCCAAGGAGGTCGATAACAGTACCAAGTATGTGAAATCAGAAAGTACTTAAATGAAATCATATCATTTTAAAACCAATTTTACAAATATGTAAAACAACCAATGTAATCGCACATAGTGCCACATCACAAACAAGAGTAATAATAGGTAAATCAGTAATGTGTCTTTTCTAGGCTGCGAATGATCGAAGCAAGGCCAACCGCCCATAGTATCATTATGCATGCCTAATCCTGGACTCCCGCAGTCCGCATAGGCCACTCACATAGGCCCGCATGAGGTATTCCCCGCATCGAGGGTAGCTACTCCTCGGCATCGTCCTGGACTCGTAGTCCGCATGGCCACATAGACGGCATGACCACAAAGGCCGCACACTAACACGAACTCGTAGCTCGCATAGGTCCCCTGGACCCGCATGAGGTATTCTCGAATCATGGTCCCAGACCGCCTGAGTCTACCCCACATCGGAGGGCAGCTTAACCCCCGGTATCATGTCAAGAGGTGAGTGATATAATACTAACATAACATCTTATCGTTAAACAACATAAGCACAACAAGAATACCCTCTTATACAAACGTTACAAGACACTAACACACATAGTATCATAATATGTCTACTTATCAAACCATCTTATTATACTTTCCAGAAATCAATACAAGTCTTTCATAAACACATAAGTAAACTGTTCCTTTTTTCTTTCTTAAGTCGTTATACCTAACTTCCCATAAAGCTAGTATAACTCTTAAGCTTTTTGTTTTAAAAACAAATATTCTTCTTCTTTCAAAAATGATTTATAATTCTTTTGAAAGACTTCAAGATTTTATTATTTAGACTCAAGTCAAAAGACGTCAAGTAAAACCATGTTCAGTTAACACACGTACGTCTACCGTACTATTTATATATACTTTAAAATATCATGCTCAAGAGTATAGGAAAAATCACATACCTCCTCGGCGAAATCCACCTGCCAAGTCAAATATGTCGCGCGCAGAGAATCAACCTATAATAGTCAGATACGTCTATCAATGTCTAGACTACTCTGTAGACTATTCTAAGCAGAGGGTTCTCTATTCTACGGAAAATCGGGCAGCACTTCCCTACCCGGTAAACTATACAAGTCTACTGTAGATACAGTCCTATGTAAGTACAGTTCAATCTTCTTTACTACTTCTGATGTGATTACAGTTCAATTCTCTTCTTTAATATCCTTCTATGTATTTTATACTTATTTCTATACTTCTACAGTATGCAATCTCTAATTACGATAGAAGGATAAGATTATTATTTACCTCGATAAGCCCAATATTATCCAAGATATAAGTCGATCCTGAGCAAGGTTTAGCTCCGAATCTGCACGCTCCAATCCTCTCCAAGAAACCCTTAGAAGTTTCTACATAACTTCTACTTTCTCCTTCAACCAACTATGAAGTTTCTCCTAGGGTTTCGTTTAGTGACTAATGGAAGTATAGTAGTATTTCTGGGCTTTTAGTATAGGGGTGACTTTGGAAATACTACAATGGATTGGCTAAGGTATTTAGGGGATAGTAACAATACTTGGAGAGTATTTTCTACCAAGGGGGGAGGGCCTTAGCCGAGACTACTAGGAAGGGGGAAGAGGGTGTTTTGGCTAAGCTCACTCAAGAGGGGGGGGAGAAGATGGCTTGGACGAAAACTACAACTAGAAGGGGGAGGATTTTAAGACTTGGAAAGTTGATTTGTGGATGAAGAATTCATCAACTCAAGGGGGGTATTTATAGGGCTTTCAAGGGCCAAGATGAAGCCAAGTGGTAGGAAAGTGTATGGTGGAGATTTGCACAAGTGCACCCTATCCTACTCCACAAATCCCTCACAAACATTGACCCAAGTTTTAGGCCACAAAACAAGCCACAAAATCATGCCAATCGCCCGTTCCGCCCCTTGTTGCCCACTTGAGGGTGACAAGTGTCACCCTCTCGTTGGTCCAAATTATTTCGTCTCTCGGAAAAATCCGCAAAAATTATAAATGACATAGCCGTAATTTACCCTACGCAAGTTTTGGAAAACGTTTCGTCGGAAAACCATCCGTTTCGTGGGTTGTGCACAAATTTCGTCCATAATGCCTAACTTAAGGCTAAACTTTTGTACGTATGCTCTTACGTACATACTCTGGAAATGCGGGGTATAACATTCTCCCCACCTTAGAAACATTCGTCCCGAATGTTCCTTCCTAAGACAGATAACGATAAGGTTTCTCATAACTTAAACAGTTTGCAAATGCCTCACATGGCCATAATACAACACTTAAGCAAATATGTCAAAGAAAATTTACAAGTAGGAAAGTGAGTTACCTGGAGGTGTGGGGAATAGGTGAGGATACTTCTGCCTCATGTCCTCCTCAGCTTCCCACGTCATCTCCTCCCTGAGCTCGTTCCGCCACAAGACTTTGACTAAGCCACGCCCCGTCCGCAGACGCCTAACCTGACGATCGATTATCGCTATGGGAATCTCCTCATACGATAACCCCTCGGTCACCTGGACATCGTCAATCGGGTGCACCCTAGATGGATCCCCGATACATCTACTCAGCATAGAAACATGAAACACTGGATGCACTGCCTCCAGATCGAACGGCAGATCCAACTCATAGGCAACCTTGCCTACCCTGCGGACAATCTGATACGACCCAATGTACTGGCCGAAGTTTCCTTTCTTTCCGAATCTCATCACACCCTTCATGGGTGACACCTTCAGGAAAACCCAATCATCAACCTCAAACTCTAGATGCCGACGACGATGATCTGCATATGACTTGCCGACTCGAGTCGCCAAGAATCGCTTGGATAAGCTTCACCTTATCCACTGCCTGCTGCACCAAATCTGGTCCCACTAACTGCACCTCGCCCACATCAAACCAGCTTATCGGCGATCTGCACTTCCTCCCATACAAAGCCTCATAAGGCGCCATCTGAATACTGGAGTGGTAGCTATTATTATATGCAAACTCAACTAGAGGAAAATGATCCTCCCAGCTACCCCTGAAATCAATAACACAAGCTCGCAGCAAATCCTCAAGAGTCTGGATAGTGCGCGCTGTCGTCTGTCATGCTCGAGGATGGAATGCGATTCGAGCTCACCGCGTCCTAGACCTTCTCAAAAGACCTCCGTGTTAGCCGAAATCGGGCTCTCTGTCTGATATGATAGAAATAGGGACTCCATGCAGTCTGACGATCTCTCGGATGTAAAGTCTGGCATAATCCTCAGCCGAAAAAGTCGTCCTGACGGGAAGAAAGTGGGCTGATTTCGTCAGCCTGTCGACGATAACCCAAATAGAATCATGTCTCCTCTGAGTGCGAGGTAATCCTGTGATAAAGTCTGTTATACCCCGTATTTCCGGAGTATGTACGTGAGGGCGTACGTACGAAAGTCTAGCCTTAAAGTTTAGGCACAAAACGTTTTTTTGGGCACAACTCACAAAACGAATGGTTTTCCGACGAAATGTTTAACAAGACTCGCGTAGGATAAATTCCGGCTATGTCATTTCTAATTTTTGCGGATTTTTTCGAGAGACGAAACATTTTGGACCAACGAGAGGGCGACACTTGTCACCCTCTCATTGATGGATGTGGGGCGGCATTAAGGCCGATTGGAATGGCTATTTTGTCAAGGAGTTGGTAGGATATTTTTTGTGTAGTAGATAGAATGGACACTTGCCTAAATCCTCACCCTACACTTGCCTTGCACTTGGCATCATCTTGGTCATTGGTTGGCCATGGCTTGACCTATAAATACCCCCCTTAAGATGAAGAGTTCTTCATCCACAAATCTTTTTCCAAGTCTTGAAAATCCTCCCCTCTCCCTTGTGAGCCTTTTTCGTCCAAGCCTTCCCCCCCCCCCCCTTTTGAGTGAAGCTTGGCCGAAGCAACCCCCCTAGCCTAGCCGAAACCTACCCCCCCTCCCTTGGTAGAAAAGTTGCCTTCTAGTATTGTTATAATGCCCAAAATACCCTAGCCCAAATCCCTTAGTACTTAGTAGAAGTTGTGAAGAACTTCTGGTTCTGGAGCTATCGAGCGCTCAAATTAGAGCTAAACCTCGCTCAGGATCGACGTTTATACTTGGATAATTTTGGGCTTATCGAGGTAAATAAACTTATCCTTCTTTTGTAATTAGAGAATACATACTGTAGAAGTATAGGAATAAGTATAAATACTTAGAAGGATATTTCAGAATAGAATTGAATCATATCACAGTAGGCGGTATAAAGAAGAATAATTGAACTGCATCACATAGATCAGTATTTACTGAGATCGTATAGTTTACCGTAGAAGTGCTGCCCAAATTCCCATAGAATAGAGAAACCTCGCTAGAGCTTTATACAAGATCTGAGACGTTGATAGACGTGTTGATCATTATAGGCTGATTCTTCATACGCGACATACTCGACTTGGCAGGTGGATTTCATCGAGAAGGTATGTGATTCTTCCTATAGTCTTAAGCATGATATATTTTAAAGTATATATATAGTACGGTAGACGTACATGTGTTAACTGGACGTACTTTACGGCAATGTCTTTTGACTTAAGCCTGAATAATAAGAATCCTGATGTATTTCAAAAGAATACTGAATCATTTTTAACAGAAGAGTAATATCTGGTTTTTAAAACAAAAAGCTTAAGAGTTATACTAGCTTTATGGGAAGTTAGGTATAACAACTTAAGAAAGATAAAAGGAACTATTTTACTTGTTTGTTTATAAAAGCCTTGTATTGATTGCTAATTGTAGTAAGATTGTTTGATAAGTAGACATATTATGATGCTACGTGTTAGTGTCTTGTAATGTTGTGAAAGGGGGTCATTCTTACGTGCTTACGTTAACCGGTAAGTCCGTTGTCTCGTTATTGTATCACCTACCCTCGACTTGTTATACCGAGGGCTTGCCACCCTTGATGCGGGTCTATACGGCCTATGTAGTCTACGTGACTATGCGAGTCGCGGAGTTCCGAGATTGATCATTCCGGTGCTTTAGCCCGACGCGGGGATGCCCTATGCGGTGCGGTGACTACGCGGTCTATTAAGACTATGCGATCGCGGAGTCCGCGAGGTACCGGTTAGCTACCCCGATGCGAGGAATACCTCATGCGGGTTCGTGTGACCTATGCGGACTGCGGGAGTCCAGGATTAGGCACGCATAATGATACTATGGGCGCTTGGCCTTGCTTCGATCATTCACGGCCTAGAAAATACCTGTTACAGTTTACCTATTATTGTTCTTGTTTGTGGTATGGCACTATGTGCAATTGAACTGATTTGTAAATGGTTTTAAATACTTGATTTCATTTAAGTACTTTACAGTTTCACATACTTGGTACCTGTTGTACTGACCTCCTTCGGGGGGCTGCGTTTATGCCGCAGGTAAGGGCAACAGTGCTAGATCCACATCCTTAGGATCTTTGCTTTGGTGTCGAGCTCCATCTTCTCCGAGGCTCTACTTTTGGGTATGATCTCCTGTATTGTAGATAGTTTTGTACATTCAGGTATGGCGGCCCCGTCCGCCATAGTTGTTTACTTCCTAGAGGTCTGAGTCCTATTGTACACTGGGATGTAATCGCAAAACTATGTTTATATATCATGCCGAAAGGCGACTTTTTTCACATAAACCGTGTTCCTTTTACAATCAAGCTTTCTGCCTTATTTTTATATTCCACGATTACTGATGTATGACTACTGGGTGCCGGGTAAGGCACGATCACGCCCCAAAACGGGTCGTGACAAAAGTGGTATCGTGAGCGATTAATCCTCGGAAAGTGTCTACAGCATCGTATCTAGTAAGTCTTGATTATCGGTGTGTTGTGCACCACACCAATAATCGTGAGGCTATAGGATATTTAGGATTGGTTTCCATTCTTCTCACTCGAGATCGTGCCTTAGAGCCGTGTTATAAGTTGGACCTCTAACGTATTCCTTTCTCAGAATAGCTTATGCCTCAACGTAAGCGCAACCCGCCCAAAGGGCAAGGCAATGCGGAGCCGCTAGTAGACACCGAGAGTTATGAGGGCTCGTGCCCGCCTATACCCGAGACGGCGAGTTCCATGACGCCGCCCCAAAGAGACCACAAGATGCATTCTCCCGCCCCACACCGCGGCGAGTTAGGGTACGCGAGATGGCCCAACTATTGGCTAGGATGTGGCGACATGAGGATAGGCCGACGCAGTAGCCTTCCAGCCTGATGGTACCCGTGGTTCACCCGAGGGCAGACAGTTTGAGGCTACGGGATTTCCTGAGTTGTAGCCCGCCAGAGTTCTACGGGTCGAGGCCAGAGGATGATCCGCAGGAGTTCATCCGTCAGTTGCAGAGGATTATGAGAGTGATCAGGGCGTCGGAGACCGAGTCCGTGATCTTCGGTTCGCATCGGCTGCGTGATACCGCAGTCGATTGGTTTGATTCGCGAGCTTTCCCGGGAGAGCATGCACTCCAACAAGATGGGATGAGTTTTCGAGGCTTTTCTCACACACTTCTTGCCTCCGCATTGGCGAGGGCACGGGCCGATGATTTTTGTTGCTAAGGCGTAATGGGCGCACGCCAGTGAGTACAATGTCGAGTTCGATTCTTTGGCTCGATATGTCCCTCGCGCTAGTAGCGTACATGAGGACCGTACACCGCCACGCCACCGCTAGATGATTATATGGCCGAGTCTTGTGCGGTGTGTCTCTTCACCCGTGCATGGACATTACACGATGCAGCTCATGACCGACGCGGATGCGAGCGTAGAGACCGCCGGTAGACCGATATCGCAGCAGAAGGCGCCAAGACGGCCGGTTCTTTGGTAGCCATCGTGGTGGACGCATCGCCAGGTCTAGATTTGCACCACACCGCCGAGCACTCCTACATCATTTTCTGCACCCAGAGCATTCGGGGCGTGTCGGGCCCCAAGACTTCTGGACTTCGGTAGCAAGGGTGCTAACCGATCGAGGTCCGCCAGGTGTCCGTTGTGGTAGATTCCATTCGGTGAGTAGTACTACTCCGAGCTTGCTATACTTGTGGCCGCAGGTCATGCGAGAGTTTGTCCGACCGGGGCGGCGCCGCGGTGGTAGATCACCATGTGGTCTGCTTCCTGCTCATCATCTCCTACGATTACTCGCCCGAGGCGTGGTACTATGGCCAGCGGGTCGCGGCAGAGGTCGTGGCGCGTCCAGCTTCTAGCGTCCTCGAATCGCATATATGCCTTGTCCACCGGCAGATCGTGAGGCATCGCTGATGTCGCCACATGTACTTTATCGCTTCGATTTGATGTGTATGCCTTGATAGATCCGGTTCTACTGGCCCCATATATCTCCCTTATTGCTAGTAGGATAGGGATGTAGAGCCCGAGTCCATAGACTCTTTCGAGGTAGCTACGCCAGATGGGTGATCTTGGTAGCTCACGGTATATAGGGCTTGTCCGGGACTATATGCAATCGCGGACCCTAGCCGACTTGATAGAGTCGACATGACCGATTTCGATGTGATCATGGGTATGGATTGTTAGCTTCTGCTACGCCAATGTAGACCGCAGGAGAGAGTGGTGCGTTCCAGCTTCTCGGCGAGCCGGTTGTTGAGTGGGAGGAACATCAGACGCCGGCGGTAGGTTTATTTCTTACCTCAAGGCTAGGAAGATGGTGCAGGCGGTATATCTACCATCTCGCTCGGGTTTTTGATAATCAAGTCGCGTACCAGATTTTCACCGGGCCCAGTCGAGAGTTCCCGCACGTGTTTCGCACGACCTCGGGTATCCTCCCGAGAGGAGATTGAGTTTTGTATAGACGTATTGCGCACACTCGCCTATTTCCATTCCGCTATACGTAATGGCACCCGCCGAGTTGAGAGAGTCAAGGACCACCACGAGATTTGCCGGAGAAGCGGCTTCATCAGCCTAGTGTTTCTCCCCGGGAGCGCCAGATTGTTCGTGAAGAAGAAAGACGACGCCGCGCATGTGTGTTGATTACGGCAATGAACAAGGTGACCATTAAGAACAGATACCCCTTCCTGTGATTGATGATTTGTTCGACCAATTGCGTGGCGCGAGATGTTTCTCCAAGATTGATCTGCGATCGCTATCATCAGTGCGAGTCGAGAGTGGATGTCCCAGATCGCATTCCGACCCGTGACGCATTATGAGTTCGTGGTCATGTCTTTTGGGTTGACCAATGCTCCGCCAGATTCATGGATTTGATGAACCGAGTGTTCAAACCATTTTTGGACACGCTTGTGATAATGTTCATTGATGATATCTTGTTTATTCTCGCCAGAGCGAGAGCACGCGAGCATTTCGGCGATCTTGGCCGAGCTTCTCGACCAGCAGCTATACGCCAAGTTTTCCAAATGAGTTTTGGTTAGCTTCGTGGCTTTTCTTGGGCATATTGTCGGGCCGATGGCATTCGAGTGGATACGCCAAGATCGAGGCCAGACTTGGCCTGACCTACTACTCCGGCTGCAGTGCGCAGCTTTACGGGCCTCGCAGTTATTATCGCGTTCGTATGTAAGTTTGCTTCCATCTTCGCACCATTGACTAGCCGACTCGTGGCGCAAGTTTCAATGGATCGATGCTTGGAGCGTGGTTTCCGCCATTCGGGCGAGAGATCGACGCCGCCTCGTTCTTACTTCCGGAGGTCCGGATGGTTATGTCGTGTATTGTGATGCGCCGTGCATCGGGATGTGTGTTGATGCAGCAGGTAGAGTTATAGCGCACGATCCCGCAGCTTAAGAAACACGAGGAACTACCCCACCCATGATTTGGAGTCGCGCGGTGATTCACACTTGAAGATCCTGAGGCACTATTTGTATGGGGTTCACATGGATATTTATACGCACCAAAAGAGCCTCCAAAGATATCTTCACCGGAGGAGCCGAACTTACGCGGAGACGGTGGTTAGAGTTGCTTAAGGATTACGATGTTGATATCCCGTACCACCCGGGAAGGCCAATGTCAGGCGTATGCCTTAGTCGTAGTCGACGGGAGCCTATACGATGCGCCAGAGAGAGGGCATGGTTCGTGATTTTCATCGCCAATGAGCCTTGGTGTCCGCTTGATTGAGTCCGATAGCAGTGGGGTTCGAGTTCGTGAGGTTGCCGAAGTCTTCCATCGCCGGCGAGGTGAAGAGGCAACACCGAGGATCCGCTTTGGCACGTTATCGTGATACTGGCTCTTCGTGAGGGAAAGTGGTCTTGAGGTAGCACCACGGGTGCTAAGGTTTGAGGCGTGTTGTGTGTTCCGGATGTTTCGTGACTTCGCAGCAGTTCTTGGGAAGCACACACAAGTTACTCTATCCATCCGTGGTCGACCAAGATGTACCACGACCTTAGATCCGTATTGGTGGGATGGCTTGAAGAGGACGCTGCGAGTTCGTAGCTCGCCGCCCGTGGTCGCGAGTGAAGGTAGAGCACCGCAGGCCCGTGGTTTGTTACGCATTTACGAGAGATCCCGACCGGAAGGGAGGTGATCAACATGGACTTTATCACGTGATTACCTCGCACTCGTAGGAGAGACATGATTCTATATGGGTTATCGCCGACAGTCGACGTAAATCAGCCCACTTTCTTCCCGTCAGACGACTTTTTCTACCGAGGATTATGCCGCACTTTACATCCGAGAGATCGCCGATCGCATGGAGTCCCTATTTCGATCATATCGCATGCAGGAGCCCGATTTCGCTAACTTCGGAGGTCTTTCCGAAAGGGTTTAGGACGCAGTGAGCTCGAGTACTACATTCCATCCACGCATGCATCGGACAGCAGAGCGCACTATCCGCACTCGAGGATATCTTTGCGAGCCCGTGTTATTGACTTCGTGGTAGCCGGGAGGATCATTTGCCTCTAGTTGAGTTTCGTGCAACAATAGCTACCACCCAAAGATTCGGATGGCGCCATGAGGCCTTGTATGAGGAAGTGCAGACGCCTATAGGCTGGTTTGATGTGGCGAGGTACGCTAGTGGGACCAGATTTGGCGTGCAGCGATGGATAAGGTAAAACTTATCCAGAGCGGCTTTTGATACCGTAGTCGATGTAAGTCATACGCAGATCATCGCCGTCGGATCCGGAGTTCGAGGTTGATGATTGGGTTTTCTGAAGGTGTCACCCATGGCGGTGTGATGAGATTCGGAAGAAAGGGAAACTCACCCAGGTACATTGGGCCCTGTCGATTGTCCGCAGGTAGGCAAGGTTGCACGAGTTGATCTGCCGTCCGATTCTGAGGCGCGCATCCTGTTTCACGCTTTCTATCTTTGAGAGATGTATCGGGATCTATCTGTGGTACACCCGATTGACGATGTCCAGTGACCGAGGGTTATCGTATGAGGAGATTCCCATAGCGATAATCGATCGTCCGTTAGGCCCGTCGACGGACGACGTGGCTTCACAAAGTTCGTGGCGAACGAGCTCGGGAGGAGATGACGGGAAGGCGGCGAGGACATGAGGCAGAAGTATCCTCACCTATTCCCCACACCTCCAGGTAATTCACTTTTCTATTTATAAATTTTCATTGTCATATTTTTGCCTAAGTGTTATATTGTGGCCATGTGTGGCACTTGCAACTGTTTAAGCTTTATCGATAACTGTCTTGGGAAGGAACATTCGGGACGAATGTTTCTAAGGAGGGGAGAATGTTATACCCCGTATTTCCGGAGTATGTACGTGAGGGCGTACGTACAAAAGTCTAGCCTTAAAGTTTAGGCACAAGACGTTTTTTTGGGCACAACTCACAAAACGAATGGTTTTCCGACGAAACGTTTAACAAGACTCGCGTAGGATAAATTCCGGCTATGTCATTTCTAATTTTGCGGATTTTTCCGAGAGACGAAACATTTTGGACCAACGAGAGGGCGACACTTGTCACCCTCTCATTGATGGATGTGGGGCGACATTAAGGCCGATTGGAATGGCTATTTTGTCAAGGAGTTGGTAGGATATTTTTTGTGTAGTAGATAGAATGGACACTTGCCTAAATCCTCACCCTACACTTGCCTTGCACTTGGCATCATCTTGGCCATTGGTTGGCCATGGCTTGACCTATAAATACCCCCCTTAAGATGAAGAGTTCTTCATCCACAAATCTTTCTCCAAGTCTTGAAAATCCTCCCATCTCCCATGAGCCTTTTCGCCCAAGCCTTCCCCTTTGAGTGAAGCTTGGCCGAAGCAACCCCCCTAGCCTAGCCGAAACCTACCCTCCCTTGGTAGAAAATTTGCCTTCTAGTATTGTTATAATGCCCAAAATACCCTAGCCCTAATCCCTTAGTACTTAGTAGAAGTTTTGAAGAACTTCTAAGGGTTCTTGGAGCTATCGGAGCGTTCAAATTAGGAGCTAAACCTCGCTCAGGATCGACGTTTATACTTGGATAATTTTGGGCTTATCGAGGTAAATAAACTTATCCTTCTTTTGTAATTAGAGAATACATACTGTAGAAGTATAGGAATAAGTATAAATACTTAGAAGGATATTTCAGAATAGAATTGAACTGTTATCACAGTAGAAGGGTATAAAAGAAGAATAATTGAACTGTACTCACATAGATCAGATTTACAGAGATCGTATAGTTTACCTGCAGGGAAGTGCTGCCCAAATTCCCATAGAATAGAGAACCTCCGCTAGAGCTTTATACAAAGATCAGACGTTGATAGACGTATTTGACTGTTATAGGTTGATTCTCTGCGCGCGACATACTCGACTTGGCAGGTGGATTTCGTCGAGAAGGTATGTGATTCTTCCTATACTCTTAAGCATGGTATATTTTAAAGTATATATATAGTACGGTAGACGTACATGTGTTAACTGGACGTACTTTACGGAAATGTCTTTTGACTTAAGCCTGAATAATAAGAATCTTGAAGTATTTCAAAAAGAATATTGAATCATTTTTAACAGAAGAGTAATATCTGGTTTTTAAAACAAAAAGCTTAAGAGTTATACTAGCTTTATGGGAAGTTAGGTATAACAACTTAAGAAAGATAAAAGGAACTATTTTACTTGTTTGTTTATAAAAGCCTTGTATTGATTTCTGTTAATTGTAGTAAGATTGTTTGATAAGTAGACATATTATGATGCTACATGTGTTAGTGTCTTGTAATGTTGTGAAAGGGGTCATTTCACAGTGCTTACGTTGCTAACCTAAGTCCGCTGTAATCGTTATTGTATCACCTACCCTCGACTTGTTATACCGAGGGTTTGCCACCCTTGATGCGGTCTATACGGCCTATGCGATTACGTGACTATGCGGAATCGCGGAGTTCCGTGATTGATCATTCCGTGTTTTAGCCCGACGCGGGATACCCTATGCGGCTCGCGTGACTACGCGGTCTATTGAGACTATGCGGATCGCGAGTCCGCGAGGTACCGGTTAGCTACCCCGATGCGAGGAATACCTCACGCGGGTCTCATGTGACCTATGCGGATCGCGGAGTCCGTGATTAGGCACGCATAATGATACTATGGGCGCTTGGCCTTGCTTCGATCATTCGCGGCCTAGAAAAGACCTTTTACAGTTTACCTATTATTGTTCTTGTTTGTGGTATGGCACTATGTGTCACGACCCGAACACGGGCCCGTGACTGGTGCCTTACCCCGGGCACCATAGTGATACAACATCAGAGTAATCAGCGGAACATAACACAACAACATGAAATAACAAGAAGTGTACAACAGTTATCTTAGAAAACTTGCCTTTCGGCATATATATAAATAACAACTCTTTCAAAATGAACAGTTTAATCCTTTTTACAAACCCTGCCACAACAAGATTTCTGCACCTCTACGAATGACATGATAACAACGACGGACGGGGCCCGCCATACCCCGAATGTAAGCACCTACAACAACAGGACTATACTAAGATAAGCCTCAAGAAACGGAGCTTTCCCAAATGCCGAATCAGACCCCAAGAGCGAGGATCAACGATCGTGTACTTTACTCGCGCAGATGAACGCAGCCCCGGCGAGGTCGATAACAGTACCAAGTATGTGAAATCGAAAATAAATCAGAAATGAAATCATAGTAGTCTATATAAAGCAGAGACATGTATGATACCCAAACTACGATTCACAATAAATAAGCGATATGTCAAGTCGTGACTCACGCCTCAAAGTCATCACAATAGAACCGTGCGGGTAAATGCGAAGGCATAGCCGACTACTAAGACCCACAAGACAAAAATGCCATAAATCAGACACGAGGTCTTTCTAGATCGCACTGATGATCGGCCGCCACTCGCCCGCAGATCACCGCGGCGCTCTATCCTCGAACTCACCGCAGCTCCGCATAGGTCACACACGCACCCGCATGAGGTATTCTCGAATCATGGTCCTAGACCGCTCGAGGTATACCCCCGTGACGGAGGCGCTTAACCCCAGATCCGCTCGACTTCCGCACCCGCATAGTCCTCAAAGACCGCATAGTCCTCAAAGACCGTGATAGGCATCCCCGTGATCAGGCTAAACACCCGAATGATCAATCTCGAGCATACCGCTGCTCGCATAGTCTCGAGACCGCATAGCCGTATAGACCGCGATCGCGTGGCAAGCCTCGTATAATAAGTCAAGGGTATGTAATACAATAACAAGATAACCGCTTAACGTTTAACAACGTAAGCACAACAAGAGTGACCCCCCTTACATAACAATCACAAGTTACTAACACACGTAGCATCCTAACATGTTTACTTATCAAATCAACAAGAAAGTATTACAAGGCTATCACAAAACAATACAATCAAGTTATTCACACAAGGTACTTTCTACTAACAAGTTCGGGTATCTATCCCCAAAGTACTTCATACATTAAATCTTTAAAAGATCCGTTTCTTTCACATAAGTCACACAATACCCGTAGTATAAAATAGAGTGACTGTCTTTTTAAGTAAACCAAAACACTTACCTTTGTAAAATCAAGTAATAACATTATTTTCCAAACGTCCAAGTTTGCCTAATTTCAAATGTTCACGTTTCTTATTTTAGAAAGGTTTCGTAGTTCATAGTCTTATTCATTTAAGAATATAATTCTCTTTTAACAATCTGAGAAACATGTGCCCTATATGTGAGTAGGTTATTCTTGTTCATAATCAATCTTATTAAGCAGCCATGATCTAGGAAATATCATTTTGTCTCATCTTAGCTTCTATGCAGATGGAGGTTTCTACTGGTTTTAATAATACTTCATTAATCAAAACATTTCCCTTTATTAACGCTGCAGTGGTTTGTCGATACTCATTCTGATTTCCAAATCAAGAAACATTATTCCTTTTAAAAACCAAGTACTCATTACTCACGAATGAGGTTTCACACAAAATTCATATTAATTTAATTAAGTCAAGTCTCTTATCTTTTAAGATCAAGTCTCTTAACTTCTAAAATTCAATAAATCATTCATTTTATCTTTCTTAAGCCGTTATACCTAACTTCCCATAAAGCTAGTATAACTCTTAAGTTTTTAAAACCAAGTATTACTCTTCTTTCAAAAACAGTTCTTAAGTCTCTTGAATTACTTCAAGATCTTTATTATTCAGGCTTAAGTCAAAAGACATTGCCGTACAACTACGTTCAATTAGCACGCGTACGTCTACCGTACTATATATATATTCTTTTAAAATATCATGCTCAAGAGGATAGGAAGAATCACATACCTCGCGACGATTACCGACTATTAGCAAATCGCTTCCACTTATAACCCGCTTAGCCTTGGTCCACCTTCTCAAGAGTACATGTTACTCGCAGAACATTCAACCTATACAGTTATACAAGTCTATCAAAGTCTAGACTACTCGGTAGAATAAATCTAGATACAAGATCCTACGGAAAATCGGGCAAGACTTCCCTATCCACAACCACAAGTCATCAGTAATACAGTCCTACGTAATTACAGTTCAGTTCTCTTCTTTAAATTCAAGCTTAAGTCCAAAGACATTGCCGCAAAACTATGTTCAGTTCTATATATAGTATACTTCAACTATATATTCCTACAACATGTATTTTCCAATTACAATAGGGGGACAAGATAATTACCTCGATAAACCCATAATTATCCAAGTATAGATGTCGATCCTTAGCAACGCTTAGCTCCTACTCCGGGTGCTCCAACCCGCTCCAAACAACCCTTAGAAGTTCTACGCAACTTCTTCTTAATACTCCAACCAACTATGGAGATTTTCCCTGTGGTTTTGTTTGAGACAAAAGGACATACTGTAGTATTTCCTGCTCTACGATAGAGGTATCTTGGAATACTACAAGGTATACGGCTAAGGTAATTTGGGCATAAGAACAATACTTTGAGAGTATTTCTACCAAGAGTGGGTATTTATACGAGACAACACCACAAGGGGGTGTATACCTCTACTAACCCCACTGTGGGGTACTCGGCCAAGGGGAGGGCTCTCGCCAAAGCCTCACAAAGTGGGGACGAGAACACCACAAGAGAGGGGGGGAGGATTTCTAAGACTTAGAACATTTTAGGATGAATAAGTCTTCAAAGGGGAGGGGTATTTATAGGTCAAGCAAAGGCCAATCAATGGCCAAGATCATGCCAAGTAGTAGGCAAGTGTAAGGTCAAGATTTGGACAAGTGTGTGTGGGTCCCACTTTATCAATCAACACACAAAATATCCTACCAACCCCAAAGCTCCAATTCGGCTCACTACCGCCCATAAGTCCACCAATGAGGTGCTGCTGGCGCCTCTTGTTGGTCCAACACGTTTCGTCTCTCGGAAAAATCCGCAAAAATTAAAAATGACATAGCCGGAATTTACCCTACGCGAGTTGTGTAAAACGTTTCGTCGAAAAACGACTCTAACCGGGTGTTGTGCACAAATAAATTTCGGCCCTTGCACTTTAAGGCACAAACTTTTCCACGTACGTCCTTACGTACATACTCTGGAAATACGGGGCATAACATTCTCCCCTCCTTAGAAACATTCATCCCGAATGTTCCTTCTAAGCCTCAAAACAAACGCGCGCCAGTATAGTCTTCACTATTATACTTACGAGAACGATCCTGCCACACCTGGCCATGGAAACACCTGCGCAACTACTTACATCCAAGTCCACGAGGAAACACCTCTAACATCACAAAAGCCCCCACCCAAGGGTTAAAAGATACTCCCTTAGCACCCTTTTCTTAACATATGAAATGATCACTTCCATGTTCTCAACACATGCCCGCTTCTCCCCTTACTCGTCGTACCCTTCTCGTACACTCGAACTCTTTCTCATAACCTACCACATTTTTGTTGCTGCTTCAGTTTCCAAAACTCGACACACCCTAACCGGGGTGGTACCTTCAAGAAGACCGACCGTCAACTTGAACTCTAAGCGTCGTCGCCGATTATCCGCACGATTTTTCTGAGCTGCCAATAACCTCTTCTAGACCAGCTTCACACTATCCACAGTCTGCTGGAACAAGCCTGAACCAACTATCTGAACCTTGCCAACATCGAACCAATCGAACGACAACTTACACTTCCTCCCCTACAAGGCTTCATAAGGCGACATCCGAACACTGAAATGGTAGCCTAAACACTCCCTCCACAGGAGACAACAATCCCCACAACTACCCCTGAAATCCAAACACTGGCCCGAGGGCGAACGCGATTCTGAGACTCACCTGAGTTCCTAACCCTGTCTGGTAAAACTTCCAGAAAAAGAAACAGCCGTAACCTGGGCTCCACTGTCTGTCATAAGGTGAAAGTAGGCACCCCGTGCAGCCTTACAACCTTTCTGATATACATCAACGCTGCGACGGCCCCGATCGAAAGACACGATGGGCTGACCCCATCGGCCCGACTACTGGTCGAACGCATCCACGAACTTGTACGCTGGTTAACTAAACTTGGGCCAAACACCCTCATGACCCTATCACAAGGCGGGACCACCACAAACTGACCCCACCACCATACAGGCCGCGGGTTGACCCGCAACGTGGCCTCAACCCGACGCGCAAAACACTAGCTCCCCGAAGGAAAACTCTCACTAATCACGTTACGAAAACCTAGCGGTCTTCTTAGTTCAACTACCCTCTTTCATTCCACACTACTCAGGGACTTATCCCACAAACATAGCTCACGTGCACTATGCACTCCTATAAGGGTCAAACATAAACATACGTCTTTTACTCGAGATGGCCTTACCTCTAAGGTCTCTACGTATAAAACTCTAAGGCTCACACTTTCTCTATCCCCCAAAATCTTACTCGGTTAAACAACCATGATTCCTAATCACAATTTACACAATGCTATCTGAACATAACACTTAAGGTATACTCACCTTATCACATATACAAAACTCTAGAGGGTTAAAGATATGCTCAGATTCATCGCTTCACTCCTTAGTCGTTTAATCAAACTCGCCTGTAGGGCGCATAGCTAAGGAAGGTGACGAACTACCCACCGATCCTGAAGGCTGAGTCCTCCTACTAGGACATCCTTTCCGCACATGGCCCTGTCGGCCGCAGGTAAAACAAGTACCAAAAAAAAGACGACATTCCCCGGGATGCCGTCTGTCACACTGTGAACCGGAAGTCCTGGAGCTCTGACCAACTCCTGCATACCCCGAACATCCTGAACCCTGTGGAGGACCACTCTGCACTGGTGGATGTGCATATCTAATCTGCTGGTGAGGCGATTCGCCTCGAAGGTTACCAAAGGACCTTGCTGCTCGCCTCTTCTCGCTTCTCGTTAACCCGTCGATCTCTACGCTTACCTGCGGCATAAGCCCGCATACGTGCCATGCCAAGCCTAATCAAGAATTTCTTGCACAACCTCTCTTAGATAGTCATCAAGACTCGCAGACATCGTATACTCTCTGGTAGCCAAATCCATAGCTAGTAATGTGGTCGCTTTGCAATCTATATTCTGCTCTCGGTCGCGAAGCGTTCAAATATCATGGCCGCAGAGAATCGCCGCCGCTGCTAAACTCTTCGGGGCTAGTGACGCCGCAGAACTCCCGAACGAAGCACTACCCTAGGTAAAGGTTGGGCTGGCCCTCGTAACCCTCTCAGACTCAACTCGCAGCCTCCTCCGCTTGCCCTCCGGCCGGGTTGCCTACGCGAGGCATAACTGCAGTGGAAAGAAATACGTTAGAGGTCCAACTTACAACACATCTCTAAGGCACGATCTCGAGTGAGAAGAATAGAAACCAATCCTAAATATCCTATAGCCTCACGATTATTTGTGGTGCACAACACACCGATAATCAAGACTTCATCGGATACGGTCTCAGACACTTTCCGAGGATTAATCGCTCGATACCACTTTTGTCACGACAACCTGCCCGTGATCGTGCCTTACCCCGCACCCTAGTGATACAACATCGAGTAATCACGGAACATAACACAACAACATGAAATAACAAGAAGTGTACAACGCTTATCTTAGAAAACTTGCCTTTTCGATATATATAAATAACAACTCTTTCAAAATGAATGTTTAATCCTTTTTACAAACCCCGCCACACACAAAAGATGCACTCTACGAATGACATGATAACAACGACGGACAGGCCCCGCCATACCCACGAATGTAAGCACCTACAACAATAGGGACTATACCAAGATAAGCCTCCAAGAAATGGAGCTTTCCCAAACGCTGAATCTGTGACCCCAAGAGCGAGGATCAACGATCGCGGTTTTAATCGCGCAGATTTAACGCTGCCACGACCCGACCCGCTCGCGATCGTGCCCTACTCCGGGCACCTTACAGTATACATCGAGATAATCACGAACATACATGAAACTTATAAATAACACAATGTAAAACAACATGTTAGCCGATAGACTACCTTCCCGAACATATATAAATACAACCAAGCGGTTGCCTCATTTCTTTTACAAATGCACCCACAATATGTGACTACAGCACTTCTAAGAGTTTTAACACACCATCGTATGGACAGGCCCGCCATACCTGAATATACATGAATCTACTACTCGTGGAAAGCAGTACAAGAGCTAAGCCTCCGAGCAAATGGAGCTTTCTCAAAATCAACCGAGATCCTAAGAGCAAGGATCACCAACCTGGTACCTAAACTGCGGCATTAACGCACTTCGGAAGGGTCGATAACAAAAATTTAATATGGAATGTAAATAACGTGACAAGAAATGTGATCATAATCAGCATAAAAGAATGACAAGGACAAGTATAAAAATACATACGGATCCCGCCGTGTCATTACCACTTATGAACTTTATTTCACATCAATATCTTTTCCATTCCATTAAGAGTTATAGCCATATCTTACGTACTTACTTAGGAGAAGTCATTAAGTTCATCTCTATCTAACTTACTTATCTTTCATAACATAGTCCGGCCTATTACGAGGGACGATATACTACCTTACCAATCCAGACGATCAAGTCACACAAAATAGCAAAGCGTGCCCGTGGAATCCCCCATCACTGTAGACAGCTAAAAGTGTAAAACATAACCATGTGACGCCCGTGGCATCCCACTCACCGCTTCGGTACACATACACCATACATAATATATCTCCTGCCGTGGAATCCTACATCACCGCCTATAAGTGTAAACATAACCATGGGTCTCACGCCATAATATCAATCAAAACAGTGGTATAACGCCTGGGGCTTGCCTCATTTATACTCTTACCGAGAAGGTGGTAAAGCGGGTATAACGTCTTGGGTTTACCCTCATTTATACTCTTACCACGGAGAAGGTGGTACAACGCCTTGGGCTTGCCATTTATACTCTTACCCTATCTCAACCTACCGACAATCAACACATAAAGCGGGTGGTGCATGTCTTGGGGGTTTACCCTCACTTATACTCTTACCTGGAGAAGGTGGTACAACGTCTTGGGCTTGCCTCATTTATACTCTTACCCTATCTCAACCGACCATCAAACAAGACATAAGCACTACCATGTCTTTTATAAAATCCGAATTTAACCTAAGTGCTACAAATAACTAAGCATACCCGTGGAATCCCACATCACCGCTTCAGACGCCCAAGTAACTCACAACAAGACAAAATTTCCCAACCGAGAGTCGCGGCAACGTAATAAAACATAAAACTTGCACTCAAAGGCTATCACCAGCACACATAGGCTAATTCTCAATTAACCAAACCAAAGTACTTATCCAGGCACACATAGAATAATTCTCAATTAATCAAGCCAAAGTACTACGTACGTACATTCTTTTCAAAAGACTCATTTCCAAATAAAACTTCCCCGATACTAACAACCGTAGTATCAAGTCCTATCCACCTTTCAAGACAAGTCACAATACCTTTTTAGAAATACAATTACCGACTTCTAAATCAAGTGACTTCTTTATTAAAAACCTTAAGCAATTGGTACCTTTAAACCAATTTGCCTTTACCTAATACAAGTTATTCCTTTGATTACTTTACTAGAGAAAACGATTCTCTTAATCTTTCATAAATCTGTTATAACCAACTTCCCATAAAGCCGTTATAACCCTTTATGGTTTAGACTAACACGTTCCTTTTATAACCAAGAGACTTCTACTTTTTGAAACCAAGTATTATATACTTTCAAATCAATTCTCATAACTTCCAAAAAAATACAATTAGTCTCTTATCCTTTAGAAAACAAGTGACTCTTTTCTTATAAAACCCTAGGCAATTGATGCCAGAAAATCAAGTTGCCTTTTACTAAAGTCAAGTCATTTTCTTTCCATAAAGCAAATATAACTAACTTCCCATAAAGCCGTTATATTCACTTTATACCTTAGCCATAAACAATTTCCTATCCAAGGGACTTATACGTTTAAAACGGAACAAGTATCACATACTTTAAAACTCTTCAAGTCCCTTAACTTTAAAATCAACTTAAGACATCCTTACTATTTTCAAAGAAGTGAGTTAATCTCCTAACCCACCCGACTTGGCATTACATAAAACAAGTAAAGGATGTTATATTCTCAGACGCTCACCGTACTACATACGTGCAACTAGTCATGCTCAAAAGATAGGAAAAGTTCTACATAGAGTAAATCACATAACTACCTCTTAACTTCTAAGAGTAGAAGGAAACATGAAATGATACCACAAGTATATTCCATACATAGAATCATGCCAAAGGAAGGAAGAGGTTCACATACCTCGCGACGATTGTCGACAAATAGCAAAATGCTCCAAAGTACTCCAACCTTGATAGCTACTCCACTCTCCAAGTAGGATACGCTATACTTAGTACTTCAACCTATAATGGTCACAATATGTCCATTAACCTTTCACTTGTAACGTAGAATTATTCTAAGTGCTAGGTCACTAATTCTACGAAAAATCGGACAGCACTTCCTTTGTTTCTACTAACTTTGCCACCTTTTTCAAGGTCGAATACAATAACCAATACAGCCCCAATTGGCTCACCACAATCTATAAGGTAGTCCAATATAATAAATAACCATACAGCCCCAATTGGCTCACCACAATATGTAGGTAGTCCAATACAAATGAAAACAAACTATTACAAACTGTAAGTACAAATTCGCCACCTTGAGTTCAACAATACTAATTCTTATCCAATTTCCATTTCAATCCAAATTGGTAGCATAACATGATATCAAGTCGCATTTGATTATAACAACCATAATCTTTAAGTAAGTGACATGACGCGATTTCTAATAAACGACCAATTAGTAATCCAACTTAACATGGCTTACATTTCATTTCGGATTTCCAAGGCTACAATCAATCCATAATCCTTATAAACTTCTACGTATCAACTTCATGCTAGCAACAGGTAAAGCTAACAACACAAAATAAATATATAACTCAGAACACTTAAAAAGACAAGATTATACCTCAACGACTCTTAATCCAACTCCAATCCGAAGTCGCTCCTTAGTAGTTTAGAACCTCTCCAAGACACTTCAATCCGCTTGTTGAGACCCTTAGAACCACACCAACAACTTTCCTTCAACTTACAATCCAAAACCTAGAAAAGCCACTAGGTTTTCACTTTGCGACTAACCCGAAAACTATCTTTTTCCGGGATTTTTCTAGTGAGATATGCTTACAATATCCTCAAGAACCTTGGTTTAAAGTGTGGAGTTGAATGGACAACAAACAAATTTTTTTTTCTCCCTTTGCTCAACCAAACCCGAGAGCCCTCACTTGATGTTCTTCCAATTTTGTGTAATTTTTCTAAGTGTTTAAGCTTGTCTACTACTACTAGTATTATAAAGGAACATGGAGGGTCAAGATGTGAACAATTGGGTGGTTTGGATGATCTCTTAACAAATATCAAGACTTGTGGGACCTTGACT
Source organism: Przewalskia tangutica (assembly GCA_029844215.1). Taxonomy (NCBI): domain Eukaryota; kingdom Viridiplantae; phylum Streptophyta; class Magnoliopsida; order Solanales; family Solanaceae; genus Przewalskia; species Przewalskia tangutica. The sequence goes on from CM056729.1 coordinate 65,602,101, forward strand.
TAGTCAAACTTCTCAAGCTAAACAACTTGCAAGACTTGCCATCTAGGACTATGGTCAATGACCATATTGGCCATGCCAATTTCGTCCAAGGCATCTATAAGGGGGGGTGACACGTGTCGTCCTCCCATTCGTCACAATAATACGTTTTCCGACAAATTCCAATATTTCCGATAAATTTTTTACAAGTCTCAAATCTTAACACTCGTGAGTTCTTTCGTACTTTCTTAAAACATGTCCTGTAATTACGGGGTGTAACATTCTTCCCCCATTAGAAACATTCGTCCTCGAATGTTCTTTCGGAGTCAAACTTATAATTAGCGACATAGTTCCCTTTCACAACCCCGACATACCAACAATGCCACACATGACCCTAATACCTCGCACACGCATACCTGTCCATCATAAGCCCAAACGAGGTTACCTTTTCGTACTTCTAACTCATACTAGCATACATAACTTCCATACCGATTCTGGCCTCAAATCTTTGGAGTAACTCTATAAAACAATATAAGGCCATTTCCGGCTTTCATGACTGAAACTGGTGGAACGCGTCCACGAACCCGTAAAACAATTAACTAGACTTGGGCTCATGCTCGTGACTCGCCACGTGGCGGAACTACTACCAACCGATCCCACTCCATTCCAGATACGGGAGACCCAGAATGTCCTCGACCCTACTCGCCGCACTTAACTCTTATCCTCGTCCGACTTAAAATCTTATTGCAGAGAAAGCCTTATACATCTAAGGTCTCGGCTATCAATATTCTTAGGCTCGCAATTTCCATGCTCCAAGCCTACCTTACCAATCTCCCAATAACGTATAAAACTTCTCATAAAACCATAACCATGTTGTCTCGATCACAAAACCATTACTTACTCTATACAGTGCCTCATCCAGATAATTCTCGTAAGCTTACTACACACCTTAATCTATTAACATGACATTCCGTTAGGTTCCTTAATATGGCTTCTGGGGTTCACTACCCTATCGCATGACTCATCCTTTCCCAATTATCTCGAAATAAAACACAAAACTTGGCGAAAATTCATTAACTATTCCATACCTTCCCAGATCTAGTTAGTCTTTACCAATTCCTCGTAATCTAAAATCATTCTAGGCAACCCACGTCGACTCATACATAACTCCGTATAGATGTATGTCACAATACCAACTATACTATAATCATTACCAACCCGATACGCAATCCACATAGTCATTCCCGGTCACTACCGCTTTCTCAGAATCGCAATCAACATAACTCGTTAGGGAGGACGACCCTAACAACACGACTCTATCGCACGATCTCAGAGAGAGAAGAAAGTAAACCAATCATAAATGCCCTGCAACATCCTGATTATAGATGTGCTGCACAACACACCGATAATCAAGACTCTACTAGACACGCTCTCTAGACACTATCCGAGGACTAATCGCTCGATACCACTTTTGTCACGACCACCCTCGCTCGCGATCGTGCCCTACCCGGGCACCCTTACAGTATACATCGAGATAATCAATGAACATACATAAAACTTATAAATAACACAACAGTAAAACAACAGTTAGCCGATAGGCTACCTTCCCGAACATATATAAATACAACCAAGCAATTGCCTCATTTCTTTTACAAATGCACCCACATATGTGACTATAGACTCTAAGAGTTTTAACACAACCATCGTGGCGGGACAGGCCCCGCCATACCTGAATATACATGAATCTACTACCTCGTGGAAACTGCACAAGAGCTAAGCCTCCGAGCAAATCGAGCTTTCTCAAAAATGAACCGAGATCCTAAGAGCAAGGATCACCAACCTGGTACCTAAAACTCGCGGCATTTAACGCAGCCTCAAGCGGGTCGATAACATGTACCGAATATGGAACAGAAATAACGTCAAGAAATGTGATCATAATCAGATAAAAGAATGACAAGGACAAGTATAAAAATACATACCGATCCTGCCGTGTCATTACAACTTATGAACTTAATTTCACATCAATATCTTTTCCATTCCATTAAGAGTTATAGCCATATCTTACGACTTACTTAGGAGAAGTCATTAAGTTCATCTCTATCTAACTTACTTATCTTTCATAACATAGTCCTACTATTACGGAGGGACGATATACTACCCTACCAATCCAGACGCGATCAAGTCACACAAAATAGCAAAGCGTGCGTGGAATCCCCATCACCGCCGATACCTAAAATTGTAAAACATAACCACGTGACGCGCCGTGGCATCCCACTCACCGCTGCATACACATACACCATACATACGTATATCTCCCGCCTGTGGAATCCCACATCACCGCCGATACTATAAGTGTAAAACATAACCACGGGTCTCACGCCCATAATATCAATCAAAACAGTGGTATAACGCCTGGGCTTGCCTCATTTATACTCTTACCTCGAGAAGGTGGTAAAGCGGGTATAACGCCTCGGTTTACCCTCATTTATACTCTTACCCCGAGAAGGTGGTACAACGCCTGGGCTTGCCCTCATTTATACTCTTACCCTATCTCAACCGCCGACAATCAACACATAAAGCAGTGGTATAAATGGCCTGGGTTTACCCCTCACTTATACTCTTACCCTGGAGAAGGTGGTACAACGTCTTGGGGCTTGCCCCTCATTTATACTCTTACCCTATCTCAACCGACCATCAAACAAGACATAAGCACTACCATGTCTTTTATAAAATCCGGGACTTTAACCCAAGTGCTACAAATAACTAAGCATACCCGTGGAATCCCACATCACCGCTTTCGACGCCCAAGTAACTCACAACAAGACAAATGCCCTCCAACCGAGAGTCGCGACAACGTAATAAAACATAAAACTTGCACTCAAAGGCTATCACCAGCACACATAGGCTAATTCTCAATTAACCAAACCAAAGTACTTATCCAGGCACACATAGAATAATTCTCAATTAATCAAGCCAAAGTACTACGTACGTACATTCTTTTCAAAAGACTCATTTCCAAATAAAACTTCCCCGATACTAACCGTAGTATCAAGTCCTATCCACCTTTCAAGACAAGTCACAATACCTTTTTAGAAATACAATTACCGGCTTCTAAATCAAGTGACTTCTTTATTAAAAACCTTAAGCAATTGGTACCTTTAAACCAATTTGCCTTTACCTAATACAAGTTATTCCTTTGATTACTTTACTAGAGAAAACCATTCTCTTAATCTTCCATAAAGCCGTTATAACCAACTTCCCATAAAGCCGTTATAACCCTTTATGGTTTAGACTAACACGTTCCTTTTATAACCAAGAGACTTCTACTTTTTGAAACCAAGTATTATATACTTTCAAATCAATTCTCATAACTTCCAAAAAAAAATACAATTAGTCTCTTATCCTTTAGAAAACAAGTGACTCCTTTTCTTATAAAACCCTAGGCAATTGATGCCGTAAAATCAAGTTGCCTTTTTACTAAAGTCAAGTCATTTTCTTTCCATAAAGCAAATATAACTAACTTCCCATAAAGCCGTTATATTCACTTTATACCTTAGCCATAAACAATTTCCTATCCAAGGGACTTATACGTTTAAAACGGAACAAGTATCACATACTTTAAAACTCTTCAAGTCCCTTAACTTTAAAATCAACTTAAGACATCCTTACTATTTTCAAAGAAGTGAGTTAATCTCCTAACCCACCCGACTTGGCATTACATAAAACAAGTAAAGGATGTCATAGTCTCAGACGCTCACCGTACTACATACGTGCAACTAGTCATGCTCAAAAGATAGGAAAAGTTCTACATAGAGTAAATCACATAACTACCTCTTAACTTCTAAGAGTAGAAGGAAACATGAAATGATACCACAAGTATATTCCATACATAGAATCATGCCAAAGGAAGGAAGAGGTTCACATACCTCGCGATTTATCGTCGACAAATAGCAAAATGCTCCAAAGTATCCAACCTTGATAGCTACTCCACTCTCCAAGTAGGATACGCTATACTTAGTACTTCAACCTATAATGGTCACAATATGTCCATTAACCTTTCACTTGTAACGTAGAATTATTCTAAGTGCTAGGTCACTAATTCTACGAAAAATCTGACAAAGACTTCCTTTGTTTCTACTAACTTTGCCACCTTTTTCAAGGTCGAATACAATAACCAATACAGCCCCAATTGGCTCACCACAATCTATAAGGTAGTCCAATATAATAAATAACCATACAGCCCCAATTGGCTCACCACAATATAGAAGGTAGTCCAATACAAATGAAAACAAACTATTACAAACTAGAAGTACAAATTCGGCCACCTTGAGTTCAACAATACTAATTCTTATCCAATTTCCATTTCAATCCAAATTGGTAGCATAACATGATATCAAGTCGCATTTGATTATAACAACCATAATCTTTAAGTAAGTGACATGCGACGATTTCTAATAAACGACCAATTAGTAATCCAACTTAACATGGCTTACATTTCATTTCGGATTTCCAAGGCTACAATCAATCCATAATCCTTATAAACTTCTACGTATCAACTTCATGCTAGCAACAGGTAAAGCTAACAACACAAAATAAATATATAACCTTGTAACACTTAAAAAGACAAGATTATACCTCAACGACTCTTAATCCAACTCCAATCCGAAGTCGCTCCTTAGTAGTTTAGAACCTCTCCAAGACACTTCAATCCGCTTGTTGAGACCCTTAGAACCACACCAACAACTTTCCTTCAACTTACAATCCAAAACCTAGAAAAGCCACTAGGTTTTCACTTTATACTAACCCAAAACTATCTTTTTCCGAGATTTTTCTAGTGAGATATGCTTACAATATCCTCAAGAACCTTGGTTTAAAGTGTGGAGTTGAATGGACAACAAACAAATTTTTTTTTTCTCCCTTTGCTCAACCAAACCCGAAAGCCCTCACTTGATGTTCTTCCAATTTTGTGTAATTTTTCTAAGTGTTTAAGCTTGTCTACTACTACTAGTATTATAAAGGAACATGGAGGGTCAAGATGTGAACAATTGGGTGGTTTGGATGATCTCTTAACAAATATCAAGACTTGTGGGACCTTGACTTAGTCAAACTTCTCAAGCTAAACAACTTGCAAGACTTGCCATCTAGGACTATGGTCAATGACCATATTGGCCATGCCAATTTCGTCCAAGGCATCTATAAGGGGGGTGACACGTGTCGTCCTCCCATTCGTCACAATAATACGTTTTCCGACAAATTCCAATATTTCCGATAAATTTTTACAAGTCTCAAATCTTAACACTCGTGAGTTCTTTCGTACGTTCTTAAAACATGTCCTGTAATTACGGGGTGTAACATTCTTCCCCCATTAGAAACATTCGTCCTCGAATGTTCTTTCGGAGTCAAACTTATAATTAGCGACATAGTTCCCTTTCACAACCCCGACATACCAACAATGCCACACATGACCCTAATACCTCGCACACGCATACCTGTCCATCATAAGCCCAAACGAGGTTACCTTTTCGTACTTCTAACTCATACTAGCATACATAACTTCCATACCGATTCTGGCCTCAAATCTTTGGAGTAACTCTATAAAACAATATAAGGCCATTTCCGGCTTTCATGACCTGGTTCCGGTGGAACGCGTCCACGAACCCGTAAAACAATTAACTAGACTTGCCTTGCGCTCGTGACTCGCCACGTGGCGAACTACTACCAACTGATCCCACTCCATTCCAGATACGGGAGACCCAGAATGTGTCCTCGACCCTACTCGGCCGCACTTAACTCTTATCCTTGGTCTGACTTAAAATCTTATTGCCAGAGAAAGCCTTATATATCTAAGGTCTCGGCAGTTATCAATATTCTTAGGCTCGCAATTTCCATGCTCCAAGCCTACCTTACCAATCTCCAAATAACTGGTATAAAACTTCTCATAAAACCATAACCATGTTGTCTCGATCACAAAACCATTACTTACTCTATACAGCCTCATCCGTATAATTCTCGTAGCTTACTACACAACTTAATCTATTAACATGACATTCCGTTAGTTCCTTAATATGGCTTCTGGGGTTCACTACCCTATCGCATACCTCATCCTTTCCCAATTATCTCGAAATAAAACACAAAACTCGCGAAAATTCATTAACTATTCCATACCTTCCAGATCTAGTTAGTCTTTACCAATTCCTGGTAATCTAAAATCATTCTAGGCAACCCGCGTCTGACCCTCATACATAACTCCGTATAGATGTATGTCACAATACCAACTATACTATAATCATTACCAACCTGGATACGCAATCCACATAGTCATTCCTGGGTCACTGCTGCCTTTCTCGTAGCTGCAATCAACATAACTCGTTAGGGAGGGACGACCCTAACAACACAGCTCTATCGCACGATCTCGAGTGAGAAGAATGGAAACCAATCCTAAATGTCCTGCAACCTCCCGATTATAGATGTGGTGCACAACACACCGATAATCAAGACTCTACTAGACACGCTCAGACACTTTCCGAGACTAATCGCTCGATACCACTTTTGTCACGACCACCGGGCTCGCGATCGTGCCCTACACAGGCACCGCTTACAGTATACATCGTAGATAATCACGGAACATACATGAAACTTATAAATAACACAACAGTAAAACAACAAAGTTAGCCGATAGGCTACCTTCCGAACATATATAAATACAACCAAGCATTGCCATTTCATTTCTTTACAAATGTACTCCACAATATGTGACTATAGACCTCTAAGAGTTTTAACACAACCATCGTGTAGACAGGCCCCGCCATACCTGAATATACATGAATCTACTACCTCGTGGAAACTGCACAAGAGCTAAGCCTCCGAGCAAATGGAGCTTTCTCAAAATGAACCGAGATCCTAAGAGCAAGGATCACCAACCTGGTACCTAAAACTCGCGGCATTTAACGCAGCTTCGGCGGGGTCGATAACAACAGTACAATATGGAATGTAAATAACGTGCAAGAAATGTATCATAATCAGATAAAAGAATGACAAGGACAAGTATAAAAATACATACCAGATCCTGCCGTGTCATTACAACTTATGAACTTAATTTCACATCAATATCTTTTCCATTCCATTAAGAGTTATAGCCATATCTTACGTACTTACTTAGGAGAAGTCATTAAGTTCATCTCTATCTAACTTACTTATCTTTCATAACATAGTCCGGCCTATTACGGAGGGACGCATATACTACCCGGCCCAATCCAGGACGCGATCAAGTCACACAAAATAGCAAAGCGTGCCCGTGGAATCCCCCATCACTGTCGACAGCTAAAATTGTAAAACATAACCATGTGACGCGCCCGTGGCATCCCACCTCACTGTCGGCATACACATACACCATACATACGTATATCTCCTGCCCGTGGAATCCCACATCACTGTCGACAGCTATAAGTGTAAAACATAACCATGGGTCTCACGCCCATAATATCAATCAAAACAGGTGGTATAACGTCTGGGCTTGCCTCATTTATACTCTTACCCCGAGAAGGTGGTAAAGTTATGGTATAAGGTCTTGGGGGTTTACCCCTCATTTATAATCTTACCCTGGAGAAGGTGGTACAACGTCTTGGGGCTTGCCCCTCATTTATACTCTTACCCTATCTCAACCGCCGACAATCAACACATAAAGCGGGTGGTACAGCCTTGGGGTTTACCCTCACTTATACTCTTACCCGGAGAAGGTGGTACAACGTCTGGGCTTGCCCTCATTTATACTCTTACCCTATCTCAACCGACCATCAAACAAGACATAAGCACTACCATGTCTTTTATAAAATCTGGGAATTTAACCCAAGTGCTACAAATAACGGAAGCATACCCGTGGAATCCCACATCACTGTCGGTACGTCCAAGTAACTCACAACAAGACAGCCGGCCCTCCAACCGAGAGTCGCGACAACGTAATAAAACATAAAACTTGCACTCAAAGGCTATCACCAGCACACATAGGCTAATTCTCAATTAACCAAACCAAAGTACTTATCCAGGCACACATAGAATAATTCTCAATTAATCAAGCCAAAGTACTACGTACGTACATTCTTTTCAAAAGACTCCTTTCCAAATAAAACTTCCCCGATACTAACCGTAGTATCAAGTCCTATCCACCTTTCAAGACAAGTCACAATACCTTTTTAGAAATACAATTACCGGCTTCTAAATCAAGTGACTTCTTTATTAAAAACCTTAAGCAATTGGTACCTTTAAACCAATTTGCCTTTACCTAATACAAGTTATTCCTTTGATTACTTTACTAGAGAAAACCATTCTCTTAATCTTCCATAAAGCCGTTATAACCAACTTCCCATAAAGCCGTTATAACCCTTTATGGTTTAGACTAACACGTTCCTTTTATAACCAAGAGACTTCTACTTTTTGAAACCAAGTATTATATACTTTCAAATCAATTCTCATAACTTCCAAAAAAAAAATACAATTAGTCTCTTATCCTTTAGAAAACAAGTGACTCATTTTCTTATAAAACCCTAGGCAATTGATGCCGTAAAATCAAGTTGCCTTTTTACTAAAGTCAAGTCATTTTCTTTCCATAAAGCAAATATAACTAACTTCCCATAAAGCCGTTATATTCACTTTATACCTTAGCCATAAACAATTTCCTATCCAAGGGACTTATACGTTTAAAACGGAACAAGTATCACATACTTTAAAACTCTTCAAGTCCCTTAACTTTAAAATCAACTTAAGACATCCTTACTATTTTCAAAGAAGTGAGTTAATCTCCTAACCCACCCGACTTGGCATTACATAAAACAAGTAAAGGATGTCATAGTCTTGTACGTCTACCGTACTACATACGTGCAACTAGTCATGCTCAAAAGATAGGAAAAGTTCTACATAGAGTAAATCACATAACTACCTCTTAACTTCTAAGAGTAGAAGGAAACATGAAATGATACCACAAGTATATTCCATACATAGAATCATGCCAAAGGAAGGAAGAGGTTCACATACCTCGCGACGATTGTCGACAAATAGCAAAATGCTCCAAAGTACTCCAACCTTGATAGCTACTCCACTCTCCAAGTAGGATACGCTATACTTAGTACTTCAACCTATAATGGTCACAATATGTCCATTAACCTTTCACTTGTAACGTAGAATTATTCTAAGTGCTAGGTCACTAATTCTACGAAAAATCGGACAACACTTCCTTTGTTTCTACTAACTTTGCCACCTTTTTCAAGGTCGAATACAATAACCAATACAGCCCCAATTGGCTCACCACAATCTATAAGGTAGTCCAATATAATAAATAACCATACAGCCCCAATTGGCTCACCACAATATAGAAGGTAGTCCAATACAAATGAAAACAAACTATTACAAACTAGAAGTACAAATTCGGCCACCTTGAGTTCAACAATACTAATTCTTATCCAATTTCCATTTCAATCCAAATTGGTAGCATAACATGATATCAAGTCGCATTTGATTATAACAACCATAATCTTTAAGTAAGTGACATGCGACGATTTCTAATAAACGACCAATTAGTAATCCAACTTAACATGGCTTACATTTCATTTCGGATTTCCAAGGCTACAATCAATCCATAATCCTTATAAACTTCTACGTATCAACTTCATGCTAGCAACAGGTAAAGCTAACAACACAAAATAAATATATAACCTTGTAACACTTAAAAAGACAAGATTATACCTCAACGACTCTTAATCCAACTCCAATCCGAAGTCGCTCCTTAGTAGTTTAGAACCTCTCCAAGACACTTCAATCCGCTTGTTGAGACCCTTAGAACCACACCAACAACTTTCCTTCAACTTACAATCCAAAACCTAGAAAAGCCACTAGGTTTTCACTTTGCGACTAACCCGAAAACTATCTTTTTCCGGGATTTTTCTAGTGAGATATGCTTACAATATCCTCAAGAACCTTGGTTTAAAGTGTGGAGTTGAATGGACAACAAACAAATTTTTTTTTCTCCCTTTGCTCAACCAAACCCGAGAGCCCTCACTTGATGTTCTTCCAATTTTGTGTAATTTTTCTAAGTGTTTAAGCTTGTCTACTACTACTAGTATTATAAAGGAACATGGAGGGTCAAGATGTGAACAATTGGGTGGTTTGGATGATCTCTTAACAAATATCAAGACTTGTGGGACCTTGACTTAGTCAAACTTCTCAAGCTAAACATATTGGTCAATGACCATATTGGCCATGCCAATTTCGTCCAAGGCATCTATAAGGGGGGGTGACACGTGTCGTCCTCCCATTCGTCACAATAATACGTTTTCCGACAAATTCCAATATTTCCGATAAATTTTTTACAAGTCTCAAATCTTAACACTCGTGAGTTCTTTCGTACTTTCTTAAAACATGTCTGTAATTACGGGGTGTAACAAACGCAGCCCCCCGAAGGAGGTCAGTACAACAGGTACCGAGTATGTGAAACTGAAAATAAATAATGTAAATGAAATCATAGTAGTCTATATAAAGCAGGAGACATGTATGATACCCTAACTACAGTTCACAATAAATAAGCAGTCATGTCAAGTCAGGGACTCACGCCCTCAAAGTCATCACAATAGAACCGTACGGGGTAAGTACGAAGGCATAGCCGACTACTAAGACCCACAGTACCAAAAATGCCATAAAATGTATCACGAGGTCTTTCTAGACCGCACCACATGATCGAAGGCCGCACTGCTCGCAGATCATCGCGCCGTCTATCCTCGAACTTACCACACCCGAAAATCGGGCGTGGATCGTGCCTTACCCCGCACCCTGGATACATACATCGAGAAAATCAGCGAACATAAAACATGAGTCATTAAACAAGAGATATAATAAATAAACAAAGCAACCAAAATAGCAGTTTTCAAGATATACATAAAACCTGAATAGTTTAATCCTTTTACAACCCCGCCATACAAGATTTCATGCACTCTAAGATATACAACAACTATGACGGGACAGGGCCCCGCCATACCCCTGAATGTACAAGAACCTACAACTCAGGGAAACATACCAAAGATAAGCCTCCGAAGGAACGGAGCTTTCCGACACGCTGAAATGAGATCCTAAGAGCGGGGATCCACGACCGATGTACCTCTACCTGCGGCATGAACGCAGCCCCCCGAAGGAGGTCGGCATAACAGTACCAAGTATGTGAATCACAACATCAGAATGAAATCATAATAGCCTAAAAAGGGAGACATGTATGATAACCAAAATACAAGATGCAACATAAAAGCGCCAAGTCGTGACTCACGCCTCAAAGTCACCACTCAAATATAACTATGGGTCTCACGCCCACAACATCCATCATGTTCGTGATCATGGCCGCGTGCCCCGAAATCTCGTGACGGTGTAGACATGTCCATGATGCAACACAATAAGGCCGCGTGGCCACACGTACCGGAATCGTGACGGTGTAGACATGCCCATGTAACCTCAATAACAATATATCGGGTGGTCAACCGCCGCACGCCACATGCCCCGGAATCAGACGGCAGACACGCCCATGTTGCGAATAACCATATATCGGGTAATCAACCCGCCGCGTGGCCGCATGCCCCTAATATCAGACGGTAGACACGTCCATGTGACATCAACAACAAGACAAGAATCAAAATGGAAACATACCCGTGGAATTCTCCATCATCGCCAAAGACGCTCCAAGTAAGTTCTCAACAAGTCAACCGGCCCTCTATCGAGAGACGCAACACAGAAATACCACACTTGCACAACAAAGGCTATCATCACAAGCATAAGCAAGTTTCACAACAACAAGCATAGGCAAGTTTCACAACAACAAGCATAGGCAAGTTTCACACAACTCAAAGTACTTTCATTTTATGCCAAAGTCCGGGTTTTTAACCCCAAAGTACTACATACGTTAAGTTCTTTTAAAAGAGATCCATTACCTTTATAAAAGTCACCCGATACCCGTAGTATTAGAATGACCAACCCACATTCCTTTTCAAAATCAAGTAACAACATTCTTTTCCTAAGTTCCAGTTTGCCTAATTTCAATTACTCAAGCTTCTCATTTTCAAATGGTTTCATAGTTCCCAAACTTAATCACTTGATTCCTTTTTAGAACAATTGAGTAATATATGTCTCACGTGAGAGTAGGTTATTCTTGTTTACAACATTCTTATTACAAAGACCATGATCTAGAAAATGTAATATCATTTTGTCTCATCTTAGTTTCTATGCATGGAGGTTTCTACTGGTTTTAATACGATACATCATTATTCAATACATTTTCCTTTATTAACGCCGCAGTTGGTCCTGTCGATACACATTCGATTTCCAAATCAAGAAACATTATCCCTTTAAATAAAACCAAGTACTCATTACTCACGAATGAGGTTTCACACAAACATCCACTTTAAAACAAATAAGTTAAGTCTCCGATCTTATAAGATCAAGTCTCTTAACTTCTAACATCGATAAACCATTTTCTTTACCTCTCTTAAGACATTATACCTAACTCCCATAAAGCTAGTATAACTCTTTTTAAAACCTTTAAAACCAAGTGTTACTCCCTTCAAAACGATTTATAAATCTTTTGAAATACATCAAGTTCTCGTATTATAACGCCTGCCGCTTATAAATCAAATCGCTTATCTTTAAAAGCCACAACCCATTTTCTTACCTACATAAAGTCGTTATAACCAACTTCCCATAAAGCCGTTATAACCCTTTATGTTTTACAACAATCAAATACAATTAACACACGTACGCCTACCGTACTACATAGTTCACACATATCATGCTAGAAGAGATAGGAAGAGGTTCACATACCTCGCGACGATTATCGACAATAAGCAAAAGCTCCCAGTACTACAACCTTGCTAGCCCTTTCCACTCCTCGAGTAGAATACGCTACTCTTAGTACTTTCACCTATAAAGGACACAAACGTCTATTAAATCTTAAACACAAGTTCCCATCTTCCTACGTAAAATTCAAAGACTTCTCGCCACAACAGAAATCTCCTCCTCTATCGAGGCCGCCACTAAGCCAACCGTGGGTTTATATGTCTAACCGGACGTGTACAATTCTACTCAGTAATACTACACAAGTTCATCGCAATACACCCATGTAATTACAACAAGATGCTTCTTTATTCTTCAGCTTAAGTCAAAAGACATTGCCACAATACTACGTCGCCTATATATAGTATACTTCAACTATATATACTAACATGTAATTTCCAATTACAATAGAAGGACAGTAGTGCTTACCTCGATAAGCCCAAAATTATCCAAGTATAAAGTCGATCCTGAGCAACGCTTAGCTCCTACTCCGAGCGCCCAAACAACCCTTAGAAGTTCTAACCAACTTCTACTTACAACTTCAACAACGGGTGAAGATTTCCTTAGTGGTTTCGCTGTGGCTAAAGGAAGTATAATCGTATTTTCTGGCTTTTGTAAAGGTGTAACCTTGGGACTACTACAAGGTCTTTGGACATTATAACAATACTAGGAGAGTATTGCTATCCCACCACAAGGGGTATTATTCGTAAACAACTCGGCTAGTGGGGTACCCCACGCCAAGGCACCACAAAGGGAGGGTGGCCTCTACCAAAGCTCCACAAAGGGGGAGGAGGGCTTTTGGACGAATCACAAGCAAGAGGGAGCGGGAGGGTTGTCAAGACTTGGAAGTTTTTGGAATGGATGAAGTCTTCACACTTAGGGGGGTATTTATAGCAAAACCAAAGGCCAACCAAGGGCCAAGATCCTTCCAAGTGTATAGCAAGTGTAAGGACAAGATTAAGCCAAGTGCACCCTAAACCCTACTCCACAAAACACTCCACAAAACAAGCCACAAAGCAAGGCACAAATCAAGGGGCCAATCGGCAAAGGCCAACCAACCTTGACCGCCAACTCCAAACTGTCCAATGAGTGTGACAAGTGTCACCCTCCCGTTGGTCCAAAAATGTTTCGCCTCTCTAAAAATCCGCAAAAATATAAATGACATAGCCGGAATTTTTCCAACGTAGTCTGGAAACGTTTCGTCGAAAAACGACTCAAATCGCACTGTGCCCAAAATGAATTCGCCAAGCCTAAATGAAGTTCGAAATTTCTACGTCGTCCCCACGCATACATACTGAAATACGGTATAACATTCTCCTTCCTTAGAAACATTCGTCGAATGTTCCTTCTAAGTCTCAAAACAAACGCGCGCCAAGATAGTCTTCACTACTATACTTACGAGAATCAAACATACCACACCGCCACAAAATAACATGCGCCAAGAAACCCAAATCCACGCCAACGAGGAACCACCTCGCTTAGCACAAAAGTCCCCACCAAGGTCTAAAATATACTCCCTTCGCACCTACATTTCACATAAGAAACGATCACACACGCTCACTTCTCCTCTATCTCGTCGCACTTTCTAACACTCGAGCTCTTTCTAGTATCCGTACCACACTTCCGTCAACGTTTCTGTTTCCAACCCTTGGAGTTACTACCTCCAAACTTGGTCATCTTACTACCCTCGATTTCCTCTAAGGCCATTCTCGACCTTCACGAACTGATTCTGGTCGAACATATCTATGAACTCATACGATGGTCATCTAAACTTGGGCCTAGCACCCTCGTGACTCGCCACCGCGACCACCTGCAGTGACCCTTCCTCGAACGACGCGGGTTGGCCCGCAACATGGCCCCAACCCGACCCACTATAGCGCCAACTCCCGCTCCTCGACACGGAACACATCATTAACATCAATACATACAAGTATCTACAGGGTTAAGGATATACATGAAACTAGGCGGTTCAAGGACCGCTAAAACTGGGAACTTCCACCGCGACCTCTACCGTGGCCCGCAATCGCCTCTAGTATCAGGTTATCCTACCGCTACTTCGCCTGATCTCGTCGCCATATGGCCTCGCTGGCCGCAAGAATAACAAGCTCCTGGTACTACGACACTTCCGAAATGCGCGTCTACTACATCGACCACACCGAGGGGTGATCGTGATCCGCCAACACCCCTACTCCCTCGAACATCCAAACTCAGGAGCCCCGACCGCCCCGAATATCCTGCGGTCCCGGCGTCGGAGGACCACTCTGCAATGGCGAGGTACATAACTAGTTCTTGGCCGAGGCGGTCCGCCGAAGTCGCAAAATATCCGGCCTCGCCTTCTTCACAAAGCCGGCCTACCTGCTGACCGCGCCTCGCACCCAAGTGCATGAGCTCAACGCGGCAATGCCCATGCCCACCAAGAGAAACACCCGCACAAGACTCGCCATATAATCATCTAGCCCTGACGTAGCGACGCACTTATCCTCCATATTCGCAAATGCGCAGGACATATCGAGCCAAAGAATCGAACTCGACATTGTACTCCCGACGGGCGCCTCTCTGCCTCAAGAATAAAAATTTGTCGGCTGCGTCGTTATACCCCGTAGTTCCAGGGTATGTATGCGAGGACGTACGTACGAGAATACGACAGAAAGATTGGAAAGGAAGAAAGAGGCGATTTTTTTCCACGGAATAGTTTCCGGTTTTTGTGAAGGAAAAAGGTTCGTTAATGGGAATTGGATTCCCAGATTTGGTATTCGGACTTCCTGGAATATTAGAGAATTATGGAATTTTATTTTCGGAAATGGTCACGTGGGGCCCACGGGAGAAATTTACGGTTTTGTGGGGCCCGCTTTGATTTTGAGATTTTGGCCGTTTTGGATATTTTCGGAAGACGAAATATTTTGATTTAATCGGGGCGACACGTGTCACCCCACGTGGCACCTTTGGGGTAATTATGTTTGTCATAACACCTTGCTAGAGTCGCTTTTACAAACGTTTTCACGCCTTCGTAGGGAATTTCCGCTATGTCATTTAGTATTTTTATGATTTTTCCGAGAGACTAACATTTTGGACCAACGAGGGCGGCACTTGGCACCTCTCATTGGGGCGCAAGGCGATTCTTCGACGGTGGATGTCAAGTGGTAGATATTTTCGTAGATATTTTGTGTGCAAGTTGGCTAGGTACACATGGGTGAATCTTGGCCCTACACTTGCCTAACACTTGGTGTAATCTTGGCCATTGGTTGGCTTTCACTGACCTATAAATACCCTCCCTTTGAAGACTAATTCATTCACAAATTGCCTAAGTCTTGAAAGCTTCTTCCTTCCCTTAGTGGTGTCTTGGCCGAGAGCCCTCTCTCCCCTCGCCGAGTCCCCACTGGCAGGCCGAGGGCAGACACCCTCCTTTGAGGTGCTAGCGTGGGGTACCCCAGCCTAGTTGCTTTGATAATACCCCCTTTGTGGTATAGAAATACTCCAAGTATTGTTATAATGCCCAAATACCTTAGCCAGATACCTTGTTGTATTCTAAGGTTATACCTATCTGAAAAGCCCGTAAATACTATTATACTTCCCGTCTACAAACCGAAACCCTAGGAAAATCTCCATAGTCAGTTGAGTATTGTGTAGAAGTTGGTTAGAACTTCTAAGGGTGGTTTAGAGCGGGTTGGGCGCCGGAGTCGAGCTAAACGATTGCCCAGATCGACTTTTACTTGGATAATTATGGGCTTATCGAGGTAATTATCTTGTCCCCTATTGTAATTGGATATTACATGTCAGGAGAGTATATAGTGAAGTATACTATATATAGTAATCGAACTGTAATTACATAGGATCGTATTCTGATGAGACTTGTGTAGTAGTATCGTGGAGTAGAATTGTACCCGTTAGGGTTAGATGTATAACCCCAGTTGGCTGGCAGCCACCCATTAGAGAGGAGATTTACGCTGCATGTGCTGCCGAATTTTCTGTAGAATGTTCTACGATGTTAATAAGCGCCTTGTGGCCTTATAGGTTGAAATGCTACGTGTGGAATGATCCACTTGACTTAGGAGTAGCCGACTGTTTGGAGCGTTTTGCTATTAGTCGATACTCGTCGCGAGGTATGTGAACCTCTTCCTATCTCTTCTAGCATGATATGTGTGAACTATGTAATGCGAACGCGTACGTGCTAAATGTATTCGATGGGTTTAAAACATAAAGTGTTATAACGGCTTTATGGGAAGTTGGTTATAACAGCTTTATGTAGATAAGAAAACACTTTGTGGTTTTTAAAAGGTAATGATTTGTTTATAACTGGCTTGATGTGTGATTATAAAGAACTTGAAGTATTTCAAAAGATTTCTGAAATCGTTTTGAAAGAGAAGTAATACTTGGTTTTTGAGAACTTAAGAGTTATACTAGCTTTATGAAGTTAGGTATAACGCTTAAGAACGTTTCTTGATTTTGGAAATCGGGATGTGTATCGACAAACCATGCGGCGTTAATAAAGGAAATGTTTTGAACAATTAAGTATTATTAAAACCGAGAGAAACTTCCATCCGCATAAGCTAAGATGAGACAAAATGATATTTCCTAGATCACGGTCATTAATAAAGATTGTTATAAACAAGAATATCCTACTCACATATAAGGCTTATGTTTCCCAGTTGTTTAAAAGAGAATTATATTCTTAAATGAATAAGACTATGAAGCTGAAACCTTTCTAAAATAAGAAACGTGAACATTTGAAATTAGGCAAACTTGGGCGTTTGGAAAATAATGTTGTTACTTGATTTTACAAAGGTAAGAGTTTTGGTTTTCTTAAAAGGATCCACTCTATTTTATACTACGGGTATTGTGTGACTTATGTGAAAGAAATGATCTTTTTTAAGATTTTAATGTGAAGTACTTTGGGGATAAAACCCGATTTTGTTAATCATATAGTAGAAGGTACCTTGTGTGAACAACTTGATTGTATTGGTTTGTGATAGCCTTGTAATACTTTCTTGATTGCGTTGATAAGTAAACGTGTTGGGATCTTCGTGTGTTAGTATCTTGTGATGTTTGTGTGAAGGGTTTCCGCTTTGATTGTGCTTATTAACTATCGTCGTTATGATAGTATTGTGGCATTCATCTCTTGAGATGATTAGGGTTAAGCCGCCTCCGTCGCGGTAGACTCGGCGATGCAGGACCGTGATTCGAGAATACCTCATGCGGGTCCTGGGGCCTATGCGGAGCTACGAGTTCCAGGTTAGTGTCGTCCTTTATGGGCATGCGGTCCTTGTGGCTACGCGGATCGCGTTCGTGATTTACGCCGGAGTAGCTACCGATGCGGGAATACCTCACGCGGGCGATGAGATTGGCCTATCGCGAGTCGGAAGTTCGAGGACTGACGCGCACATTAGATATGCGGGCAAGTGGCCGCCTTTGATCATGTGGCGGTCAGACAGATCTTATGATACGATTTATGACCTTGTTGATACTGTAGGTGTTAGTAGTCGCCAGGCCTTCGTGATTACCTGCATGCTTTATTAGGACACAGTGGGACACGGTGTTCATATGTATTCCTTGGTGCTTGTATATCATAAATCGCCAGCGGCGAAGGTATTCCACGCACGATTGATGTTGTGGCGTGAGACCCATTGTTAAAATTGAGTGATGACTTGAGGCGTGAGTCCACGACTTGACATGATCGCTTATTTATGGTGAATCAGTAGTTTGTTATCATACATGTCTCTCGCTTTGAATAGACTACTATGATTTCATTTACAGTATTTATTTTTTTGTTTCACATACTCGGTATTGTATCTGACCTCCTTGGTCGAAGTGGCGTATAAAGAGGCGAGCCTCTCACTCGGAAACGTGCCCAACCGCTCTCCGTATGGCACATCCGAGAGGCGTTGGGCATGCCTCGAGGATCGCAAGCGGCCGGTACACTTTGTAGGCGCCGAGAAGGTTAATGCCTCGGCTTGCAATTACACAAAGTGGTATCGGAGCGATTAATCCTCGGAAAGTGTCTACTGCACCGTATCGATGAGAGTCTTGATTATCGGTGTGTGCACCACATCAATAATCGTGAGGCTATAGGATATTTAGGATTGGTTCCTATTCTTCTCACTCGAGATCGTGCCTTAGAGTGTGTTGTAAGTTGAACCTCCGGCGAAATCCTTTCCTTATCGTTATGCCTCCGCGTAGGCAACCCGAGCCCGGAGAGGCGAGGCAGCCGGCGGAGGCGAGTAGAGTTCGAGGGTGGCGAGGGCACAGCCCAATCATTACCTAGGGTAGTGCTTCATTCGGGAGTTTTGCGGCGTCACTAGCCCCAGCGAGTTTAGCACGGCGACGGCAGTTCCTACTGCGGCCATGATATTTGAACCTTCAGTTCCACGACCGGGAACAGTGAATATAGATTGCAAAGAGGCGACCCTGTTACTAGCTATAGATTTGGCTACCAGAGATTATACCGATGTACCACGAGTCTTGATGACTACCTAAGAGAGGTTGTGCAAGAGTAATTCTTCGATTAGGCTTCGGCATGGCACTCGTACGGGCTTATGCAAAGCAGCCGAGAAACGTGAGATCGACGGGTTAACCAGGCGGCGAGAAGAGGCCAGAGCGCAAGGTCCTTCGGTAACTTTCAAGGTGAGTATACCTTAAGTGCTACGTTACGATGGCGGTGTGAGTTGTGATTAGGAATCACGGTGGGTTAACCGAGTAAGATTTTGGGGATAGAAGGTGTGAGCCTTAGAGTGTTATACGTAAAGACCTTAGAGGTAAGGCCGTCTCGAGAAAGGTGTAGTGTTATGTTTGACCTTATAGGAGTGCATAGTGCACGTGAACTATGTTCGGGATAAGTCCCGAGTAGCGTGATTTGAAAGAAGGTCGTCGAGCTAGGAAGACCGCCAGGTTTTCGTAATATGATTTGTGAAATTATTCCTTCGGAGCTAGTGTTTCGCAATACCGGCCTGGGGTTGAGGCTACGTCTTGGTCAACCCGCGGTAGGTTTGGTGGTGGGGTCAGTTGTGGTGGTCCTCTTTGTGTTAGGGTCATGAGGTGTTAGGCCCATGTTTAGTTAGCCAGCGTGCAAGTTCGTGGATGCGTTCGACTGAAGTCGGGCCGATGGGCAGCCTATCGTGTTCTTCTGGTCGGTCGTTCCTCGGCGGTGTTGATGTTATCGAAAAGGTTGTGAGGTTGCAGGTGCCTACCTTCACCTTATGGCGAGATGGAGCCAGTGCTGTTTTGTTTCTGGAAGTTTTACCAAGCATGTGTTAAGAACTTCGGTGAGTCTCGATCGCATTCGCCAGCCGGTCGTGGATTTGAGGTAGTTGTGAGGATTGTTGTCTCCTGTGGAGGAGCGTTGAGCTACCATTTCGGTGTTCGGATGTCGCTTATGAAGCCTTGCGAGGCGAAGTGTAAGTTGCCGGTCGATTGGTTCGATGTTGGCGGTTCAGATAGTTGGTTGATCTTGTTCCGCAGATCGTGGATAGTGAAGCTTGTCTAGAAGAAGTTACGCGGCTCGGAGAATCGTCTGGATAATCGGCGACGGCGCCAGAGTTGAGTTGTGGTCGGTCTTCTTGAAAGTACCACCGGTTAGTGTGACGAGTTTTGGAAACAAAGGGAACTTAGCCCGAGTTACTTTGGGCCTTTGTGAGTTCATGTGAAGAATAGGCCAGGTTGCCTATATGTTAGCATTTGCCGTCCGACTTAGGAGGAAGGACGTCCGGTCTTTCGTATTGTTATGATCGGGAAAGTATCGAAGATCCATCCGAATGTCCCGATTAATGATGACCACGTTAGATAGTAACCCGAGTTTTGGAAAGCTGGCCGAGAATGTGGTAAGAGTTCGAGTGTACGAGATCCTCCGGGATCACAAGCAGCCCGGTACCATTTGTTGGGTCGTCGGAGCAAGGCTCGCGACAAAGTGACAAAAGTGGTATCAGTGACTAAGGAAGTATATTTTGACCCCGGGAAGAGGTATTTGTGGTGATGTAGAGGTGTTTCCTCGTGGACTTAGATGTAAGTTTTGCGCAAGTGTTTCCATGGCAGCTGTGGCAGGATTGTTTCGTGAGTATAGTAGTGAAGACTATCTTGCACGTGTTCGTTTGAGACTTAGAAGGAACATTACGACGAATGTTTCTAAGAGGAAGAATGTTATACCCGTAGTTCCGTGGTATGTATGCGAGGGCGTGCGTGCGAGAATCGCATGAAAGATTGGAAAGGAAGAAAGAGGCGATTTTTTCCACGGAATAGTTTCCGGTTTTGTGAAGGAAAAGGTTCGTTAATGGGAATTGGATTCCCAGTTTGGTATTCGGACTTCGGAATATTAGAGAATTATGGAATTTTATTTTCGAAATGGTCACGTGGGCCCACTGAGAAATTTACTGTTTTGTAGAGCCCGCTTTGATTTTGAGATTTTGGCGTTTGGATATTTTCGAAGGCGAAATATTTTGGGCGAATCGGGGCGACACGTGTCACCCCACGTGGCACCTTTGGGCGAATTATGTTTGTGCATAACACGGTTAGAGTCGTTTTTCTACAAGCGTTTTCACGACTTCGTAGGGAATTTCCGCTATGTCATTTAGTATTTTTGCGGATTTTTCCGAGAGGCGGAACATTTTGGACCAACGAGAGGCGCACTTGGCACCCTCTCATGGTGGGCAAGGTGGGCGGTTCGACGAAAATGGGATGTCAAGTGGTAGATATTTTGGTAGATATTGTGTGTGCAAGTTGGCTAGGTACACTTGGGTGAATCTTGGCCCTACACTTGCCTAACTCTTGGTGTAATCTTGGCCATTGGTTGGCTTTCACTTGACCTATAAATACCCTCCCTGAAGACTAATTCATTCACAAATTGCCTAAGTCTTGAAAGCTTCTTCCTTCCCCTTAGTGTGGTGTCTTGGCGAGAGCCCCTCCCCTCGGCGAGAGTCCCCCCAGTGGGGTAGGCCGAGGGTAGACACCCACTCCTTTGAGGTGCTAGCCGTGGGTACCCACTGCTAGTTGCTTTCGTATAATACCCCCTTTGTGGTATAGAAATACTCTCAGTATTGTTATAATGCCCAAATACCTTAGCCGTATACCTTGTTGTATTCTAAGGTTATACCTATCTGAAAAGCCAGAAATACTATTATACTTCCCTGTCACAAAACCGAAACCCTAGGAAAATCTCCATAGTCAGATTTGGAGTATTGTGTAGAAGTTGGTTAGAACTTCTAAGGGTGGTTTAGAGCGGGTTGGGCGCTGAGTTGGAGCTAAACGATTGCCGGGATCGACTTTTACTTGGATAATTATGGGCTTATCGAGGTAATTATCTTGTCCCCTATTGTAATTGGATATTACATGTTGTAGGAGTATATAGTTGAAGTATACTATATATAGTAATCTGTAATTACATAGAATTTATTCTGATGACTTGTGTAGTAGTACAGTGGAGTAGAATTGTACTGCAGTTAGGTTAGATGTATAACCCCCTGGTTGGCTTGGTGGCAGCCCCATTAGAGAGGAGATTTACGCTGCGGAAGTGCGCGAATTTTACGTAGAATGTTCTACGATGTTAATAAGCGCTTGTGGCCTTATAGGTTGGAATGCTACGTGTGGAATGATCCACTTGACTTAAGGAGTAGCCGACTGTTTGGAGCGTTTTGCTATTAGTCGATACTCGTCGCGAGGTATGTGAACCTCTTCCTATCTCTTCTAGCATGATATGTGTGAACTATGTAGTGCGATAGCGTCGTGCTAAATGTATTCGATGGGTTTAAAACATAAAGTGTTATAACGGCTTTATGGGAAGTTGGTTATAACAGCTTTATGTAGATAAGAAAACACTTTGTGGTTTTTAAAAGGTAATGATTTGTTTATAAGCGCTTGATGTGTGATTATAAAGAACTTGAAGTATTTCAAAAGATTTCAAATCGTTTTGAAAGAGAAGTAATACTTGGTTTTGAGAACTTAAGAGTTATACTAGCTTTATGGGAAGTTAGGTATAACGGCTTAAGAACGTTTCTTGATTTTGGAAATCGGGATGTGTATCGACAAACCAACTGCGGCGTTAATAAAAGGAAATGTTTTGAACAATTAAGTATTATTAAAACCGAGAAACTTCCATCTGCATAAGCTAAGATGAGACAAAATGATATTTCCTAGATCATGGTTCTTGTAATAAAGATTGTTATAAACAAGAATATCTACTCACATATAAGGCTTATGTTTCCAGTTGTTTAAAAGAGAATTATATTCTTAAATGAATAAGACTATGAAGCTAAACCTTTCTAAAATAAGAAACGTGAACATTTGAAATTAGGCAAACTTGGGCGTTTGGAAAATAATGTTGTTACTTGATTTTACAAAGGTAAGAGTTTTAGTTTTCTTAAAAGGACAGTCACTCTATTTTATACTACGTATTGTGTGACTTATGTGAAAGAAGCGATCTTTTTTAAGATTTTAATGTGTGAAGTACTTTGGGGATAAAACCCGATTTTGTTAATCATATAGTAGAAGGTACCTTGTGTGAACAACTTGATTGTATTGGTTTGTGATAGCCTTGTAATACTTTCTTGATTGCGTTGATAAGTAAGCGTGTTGGGATCGCTACGTGTGTTAGTATCTTGTGATGTTTGTGTGAAGGGGTTTCCTTTGATTGTGCTTATTAACTATCGGTCGTTATGATAGTATTGTGGCATTCATCTCTTGAGATGATTCCGGGTTAAGCTGCCTCCGATGCGGGTAGACTTCGGTGATGCAGGACCATGATTCGAGAATACCTCGCGGTCTGAGGGCCTATGCGAGCTACGAGAGTTCCGAGTTAGTGTCGTCCTTTATGGGCATGCGGTCTTGTGGCCATGCGCGATCGAAGTCCGGGGCGATGCCGGGAGTAGCTACCCTCGATGCGGGAATACCTCATGCGCCGATGAGATTGGCCTATGCGAGCTGCGGAAGTTCGGGACTAGACGCGCGCATTAGATCTCGCGCAAGTGGCCGCCTTTGATCATGTGGCGGTCTAGACAGATCTTATGATACGCTTTATGACCTTGTTGGTATGCGTGGTGTTAGTAGTCGGCTAGGCCTTCAGACTTACCCTGCAGCTTTATTAGGACACGGTGGGACACGGTGTTCATATGTATTCCTTCGTGCTTGTATATCATAAGCCAGCCGGAGGAAGGTATTCCACGCACGATTGATGTTGTGGGCGTGAGACCCATTGTTAAAATTGAGTGATGACTGAGGCGTGAGTCCACGACTTGACATGATCGCTTATTTATGGTGAATCGTAGTTTGGTTATCATACATGTCTCCCGCTTTGAATAGACTACTATGATTTCATTTCTGATTTATTTTTTTGTTTCACATACTTTGCACTGTTAGATCGACTCTTCGGGCTGCGTTCATGCCGCAGTTGAGGTACATCGCCGTTGATCCTAGCTCGTGGTCACAAACGTTTGGGAAGCTCCGTTTCTCCGAGGCTTATCAGCGTATAGTCCCCGTCGTAGTAAGTGTTTACATTCGGGGTTTGGCGGGCCCCGCCCCGCCATTGTGGTCGTATCATTCTTAGAGGTCCGTAGTAATCGCTGTAGGCGTGGTTGGTAAAAAGGATTAAGTCGCTCATTTGTAAAAGAGTTGATGGTTATATATATGCCGACAAAGTTTTTCACGATTATTGTTTTATATTTCGTTATCTCACGTTGTTGTTTTATGTTCCGATTACTGGATGTTGTGTCACTAGGTGCCCGGTAAGGCACGATCACGCCCGGGTCGTCGCGATGCGTTCTCCTCATCTGCGAGGCAAGAAGTGCGTGAGAAAAGCCCCAAAACTCATCCCATATCGGGTGCATGCTCTCCCGAAAGCTCCTACGAATCAAACCAATCGATCATGATCACGCAAACGATGCGAACCGGTCACGGACTCGGTCTCAAGCTTGATCACCCGTGATGATCTCTTGTAAGCGGATGAACTCTGCGGATCATCCTCGTGCCTCGACCCATAAAACTCGCGGCTACAACTCAAAAGTCCCGTAGCCTCAAACTATTCGCTTCGGTGCACTACAGCGCGCTGAACCGAATCGCCGTGATCCACTGCCTCATATCCGCCACAACCTCGCCAATAATCGGGCCATCTCTCGTGACCCATCTCCCCGCCTGCATCGGGACTGGAGGCTCGTGCATCAGTAGTCTCATCGCCACGGCCGCGCTTAAAACCTCGCTGCGCCGGGCGGCGCGCGAAACTCGGCTTCAAGCACTGCTCAGTCTCGACCGCTCGCGCTCGCATTTCTCAGATCCCACTAGCGCCTCACGGCTGCCTTGCCTTCTCGGCACTGGTCGCTGCGCGAGGCATAATCGTAAAATGAAACACATCGTGGGGTCCAACTTACAACTCACTCTAAGGCACGATCTTAGAATGAGAAGAATAGAAACCAATCCTACATGTCCTATAGCCTCTCGATTATAGATGTGGTGCACAACACACCGATAATCAAGACTTACTAGACACGGTTCAGACACTTTCCGAGGACTAATCGCTCGATACCACTATGTCACACCCCAAAATCGGCGTGGATCGTGCCTTACCCGCACCCTAGTGATACATACATCGAGAAAATCAGCGGAACATAAAACATGAGTCATTAAACAAGAGATATAATAAATAAACAAAGCAACCAAAACAAAGCTTTTCAAGATATACATAAAATGAATAGTTTAATCATTTTACAACCCCGCCATAACAAGACTGCACTTCTAAGATATACAACGACTATGACGGACACGGCCCCGCCATACCCCGAATGTACAAGAACCTACAACTCGTGGAAACATACCAAAGATAAGCCTCCAAGGAACGGAGCTTCCGACACGAAATGAGATCCTAAGAGCGGATCCACGATCGATGTACCTCTACTGCAGATTGAACGCACTCCGGAGGTCGATAACAGTACCAAGTATGTGAAATCACAACATCAAATGAAATCATAATAGCCTAAAAGCGGAGACATGTATGATAACCAAAATACAAGACGCAACATAAAAGCAGCTAAGTCGTGGACTCACGCCTCAAAGTCACCACTCAAATATAACTATGGGTCTCACGCCCACAACATCCATCATGTTCGCATCATGGCGCGTGCCCCTAACATCGTGACGGTAGACATGTCCATGATGCAACAATAATAACAAGGCCGCGTGGCCACGCCGACATCGTGACGGTAGACATGCCCATGTAACCTCAATAACAATATATGGGTGGTCAACCCCGCCGCGTGGCCACACGCCCCGAATCTCGACGGTAGACACGTCCATGTTGCGAATAACCATATATCGGGTAATCAACCCGCCGCGTGGCCGCGTGCCCCGAATCTCGTGACGGTAGACACGCCCATGTGACATCAACAACAAGACAAGAATCAAAATGGAAACATACCCGTGGAATTCTCCATCACCGCCAAAGACGCCCAAGTAAGTTCTCAACAAGTCAACCGCCTCTATCGAGACGCAATACGTAAATACCACACTTGAACAACAAAGGCTATCATCACAAGCATAGGCAAGTTTCACAACAACAAGCATAGGCAAGTTTCACAACAACAAGCATAGGCAAGTTTCACAACAACAAGCATAGGCAAGTTTCACACAACTCAAAGTACTTTCATTTTATGCCAAAGTCCGGGTTTTAACCCTAAAGTACTACATACGTTAAGTTCTTTTAAAAGAGATCCATTACCTTTATAAAAGTCACCCGATACAGTAGTATTAGAATGACCAACCCACATTCCTTTTCAAAATCAAGTAACAACATTCTTTTCCTAAGTTCGGTTTGCCTAATTTCAATTACTCAAGCTTCTCATTTTCAAATGGTTTCATAGTTCCCAAACTTAATCACTTGATTCCTTTTAGAACAATTGAGTAATATATGTCTCACGTGAGTAGGTTATTCTTGTTTACAACATTCTTATTACAAAGAAATGATCTAGAAAATGTAATATCATTTTGTCTCATCTTAGTTTCTATGCAGATGGAGGTTTCTACTGGTTTTAATACGATACATCATTATTCAATACATTTTCCTTTATTAACGCCGCAGTTGGTCCTGTCGATACACATTCGATTCAAATCAAGAAACATTATCCCTTTAAATAAAACCAAGTACTCATTACTCACGAATGAGGTTTCACACAAACATCCACTTTAAAACAAATAAGTTAAGTCTCGATCTTATAAGATCAAGTCTCTTAACTTCTAACATCGATAAACCATTTTCTTTACCTCTCTTAAGACATTATACCTAACTCCCATAAAGCTAGTATAACTCTTTTTAAAACCTTTAAAACCAAGTGTTACTCTCCTTCAAAACGATTTATAAATCTTTTGAAATACATCAAGTTACGTATTATAACGCCTGCCGCTTATAAATCAAATCGATTATCTTTAAAAGCCACAACCCATTTTCTTACCTACATAAAGTCGTTATAACCAACTTCCCATAAAGCGGTTATAACCCTTTATGTTTTACAACAATCAAATACAATTAACACACGTACGCTCACCGCACTACATAGTTCACACATATCATGCTAGAAGAGATAGGAAGAGGTTCACATACCTGCGACGATTATCGACAATAAGCAAAGCTCCAAGTACTACAACCTTGCTACTTTCCACTCCTCGAGTAGAATACGCTACTCTTAGTACTTTCACCTATAAAGGCCACAAACGTCTATTAAATCTTAAACACAAGTTCCCATCTTCCTACGTAAAATTGAGAAGACTCTCCCCGCCACAACAGAAATCTCCTCCTCATCGAGGCCGGCTACCAAGCCAACCAGGGGGGGGGGTTTATATGTCTAACCGGACGTGTACAATTCTACTCAGTAATACTACACAAGTCTACTGCAATACACCCTATGTAATTACTCAAGATGGGCTTCTTTATTCTTCAGCTTAAGTCAAAAGACATTGCCACAATACTACGCTCGCTCTATATATAGTATACTTCAACTATATATTCTAACATGTAATTTCCAATTACAATAGAAGGACAAGAGTGTTTACCTCGATAAGCCCAAAATTATCCAAGTATAAAGTCGATCCCGAGCAACGCAGCTCCTACTCCGAGCGCCCAAACAACCCTTAGAAGTTCTAACCAACTTCTACTTACAACTTCAACAACGGGTGAAGATTTCCTTAGTGGTTTCGTTTTTGTGGCTAAAGGAAGTATAATCGTATTTTCCGGCTTTTGTAAAAGTGTAACCTTGGGAATACTACAAGGTATTTGGGGCCAAGGTATTTGGACATTATCACAATACTAGAGAGTATTTCTATACCACAACAAGGGTATTATACGAAAACAACTAGGCTAGAGTGGGGTACCCCACTACAAGGCACCACAAAGGGGAGGGTGGCCTCTCGCCAAAGCTCCACAAAGGGGAGGAGGGCTTTGGACGAATCACAAGCAAGAGGGAGAGGAGGGTTTTCAAGACTTGGAAGTTTTGGAATGGATGAAGTCTTCACACTTAGGGGTATTTATAGCAAAACCAAAGGCCAACCAAGGGCCAAGATCCTTCCAAGTGTATAGCAAGTGTAAGGACAAGATTAAGCCAAGTGCACCCTAAACCCTACTCCACAAAACACTCCACAAAACAAGCCACAAAGCAAGGCACAAATCAAGGGGCCAATCGGCCAAGGCCAACCAACCTTGACCGCCCCCTCCAAACCGTCCAATGAGGGTGACAAGTGTCACCCTCCCGTTGGTCCAAAAATGTTTCGTCTCTCGGAAAAATCCGCAAAAAATATAAATGACATAGCCGGAATTTTTCCAACGTAGTAATGAAACGCTTTTAAAAACGACTCAAATCGGCACTTGTGCCCAAAATGAATTCGGCCAAGCCTAAATGAAGTTCGAAAATTTCTACGTACGTCCCCCACGTACATACTCTGGAAATACGGGGTATAACATTACCGCAGCTCCGCATAGGTCACACACAGACCCGCATGAGGTATTCCTCGAATCATGGTCCCAGACCGCCTGAGGTATACCCCGCATCGGAGGCAGCTTAACCCCCGGTATCCGCCTGGACTTCCGCAGCCCGCATAGTCCCTCAAAGACCGCATAGTCCCTCAAAGACCGCATAGGGCATCCCCCGCATCAGGCTAAACACCCGGAATGATCAATCCTGGAGCATACCGCTGCTCCGCATAGTCTCAGAGACCGCATAGGCCGTATAGACCCGCATCAAGGGTGGCAAGCCCTCGGTATAATAAGTCAAGGGGGTATGTGATACAATAACAGTACAACGGGCTTAACGTTTAACAACGTAAGCACAACAAGAGTGACCCCCTTACATAACAATCACAAGATACTAACACACGTAGCATCCTAACATGTTTACTTATCAAATCAACAAGAAAGTATTACAAGGCTATCACAAACCAATACAATCAAGTTATTCACACAAGGTACTTTCTACTAACAAGTTCGGGTATCTATCCCCAAAGTACTTCATACATTAAATCTTTAAAAGATCCGTTTCTTTCACATAAGTCACACAATACCCGTAGTATAAAATAGAGTGACTGTCTTTTTAAGTAAACCAAAACACTTACCTTTGTAAAATCAAGTAACAACATTATTTTCCAAACGTCCAAGTTTGCCTAATTTCAAATGTTCACGTTTCTTATTTTAGAAAGGTTTCGTAGTTCATAGTCTTATTCATTTAAGAATATAATTCTCTTTTAACAATCTGAGAAACATGTGCCCTATATGTGAGTAGGTTATTCTTATTCATAATCAATCTTATTAAGCAGCCATGATCTAGGAAATATCATTTTGTCTCATCTTAGCTTCAATGCAGATGGAGGTTTCTACTGGTTTTAATAATACTTCATTAATCAAAACATTTCCCTTTATTAACGCTGCAGTGGTTTGTCGATACTCATTCTGATTTCCAAATCAAGAAACATTATTCCTTTTAAAAACCAAGTACTCATTACTCACGAATGAGGTTTCACACAAAATTCATATTAATTTAATTAAGTCAAGTCTCTTATCTTTTAAGATCAAGTCTCTTAACTTCTATAATTCAATAAATCATTCATTTTATCTTTCTTAAGCCGTTATACCTAACTTCCCATAAAGCTAGTATAACTCTTAAGTTTTTAAAACCAAGTATTACTCTTCTTTCAAAAATAGTTCTTAAGTCTCTTGAATTACTTCAAGATCTTTATTATTCAGGCTTAAGTCAAAAGACATTGCCGTACAACTACGTTCAATTAGCACGCGTACGTCTACCGTACTATATATATATTCTTTTAAAATATCATGCTCAAGAGGATAGGAAGAATCACATACCTCGCGACGATTACCGACTATTAGCAAATCGCTCCACGGCTATAACCCGGCTAGCCTGGTCCACCTTCTCAAGTAGCACATGCTACTCGCAGAACATTCAACCTATACAGGTTATACAAGTCTATCAAAGTCTAGACTACTCGGTAGAATAAATCTAGATACAAGATCCTACGGAAAATCGGGCAAAGACTTCCCTATCCACAACCATACAAGTCTTCATGAATACGATCCCCACGTAATTACGAGATTCTCTTCTTTAAATTCAGCTTAAGTCCAAAGACAACGCCGCAAAACTATGTTCAGTTCTATATATAGTATACTTCAACTATATATTCCTACAACATGTATTTTCTAATTACAAT
Source organism: Przewalskia tangutica (assembly GCA_029844215.1). Lineage (NCBI taxonomy): Eukaryota > Viridiplantae > Streptophyta > Magnoliopsida > Solanales > Solanaceae > Przewalskia > Przewalskia tangutica. The sequence goes on from CM056729.1 coordinate 65,632,599, forward strand.
AGGGGGACAAGATAATTACCTCGATAAGCCCATAATTATCCAAGTATAGATGTCGATCCTTAGCAACGCTTAGCTCCTACTCCGGGTGCTCCAACCCGCTCCAAACAACCCTTAGAAGTTCTACGCAACTTCTTCTTAATACTCCAACCAACTATGGAGATTTTCCTGTGGTTTCGGTTTGAGACAAAAGGACATACTGTAGTATTTCCTGCTCTACGTATAGAGGTATCTTTGGAATACTACAAGGTATACGGCTAAGGTAATTTGGGCATAGTAACAATACTTTGGAGAGTATTTCTACCAAGAGGGGGGTATTTATACGAGACAACACCACAAGGGGGGGTGTATACTCTACCAACCCCACTGTGGGGTACTCGCTTGGGAGGGGCTCTCGCCAAAGCCTCACAAAGGGGGGGAGAACACCACAAGAGAGTGGAGGATTTCTAAGACTTAGAACATTTTAGGATGAATAAGTCTTCAAAGGGGAGGGGTATTTATTGGTCAAGCAAAGGCCAATCAATGGCCAAGATCATGCCAAGTAGTAGGCAAGTGTAAGGTCAAGATTTGGACAAGTGTGTGTGGGTCCCACTTTATCAATCAACACACAAAATATCCTACCAACCCCAAAGCTCCAATTCGGCTCACTACCGCCCATAAGTCCACCAATGAGAGGGTGCCATGTGGCGCCCTCTTGTTGGTCCAACACGTTTCGTCTCTCGGAAAAATCCGCAAAAATTAAAAATGACATAGCCGGAATTTACCCTACGCGAGTTGTGTAAAACGTTTCGTCGAAAAACGACTCTAACCGGGTGTTGTGCACAAATAATTTTCGGCCCTTGCACTTTAAGGCACAAACTTTTCCACGTACGTCCTTACGTACATACTCTGGAAATACGGGGCATAACACTATGTGCAATTGAACTGATTTGCAAATGGTTTTAAATACTTGATTTCATTTAAGTACTTTACAGTTTCACATACTTGGTACTGTTGTCGACTCTCTTCGGGCTGCGTTCATGCCGCAGTGGGCAAGTGTGCTAGATCCACATCCTTAGGATCTTTGCTTTGGTGTCGGGAGCTCCATCTTCTCCGGAGGCTCTACTTTTGGGTATGATCTCCCTGTATTGTAGATAGTTTTGTACATTCAGGGTATGGCGGGGCACTGTCCCGCCATAGTTGTTTACTTCCTTAGAGGTCTGTAGTCCTATTGTACAGTTGGGATGTAACTGCAAAACTATGTTTATATATCATGCCGAAAGGCGACTTTTTCTCACATAAAACTGTGTCTCCTTTTACAATCAAGTTTCTGCCTTATTTTTATATTCCGACATACTGATGTATGACTACTTGGGTGCGGGTAAGGCACGATCACGCCCCGAACGTCGTGACAAAGTCCATGTTGATCACCTCCCACTTCCGTGTCGGGATCTCTATCGCTCGCAATAATCCACCAGCCTCTCGTGCTCTATCTTCACCGCGACAACACGGGCACCGAGCTACAAACTCGCAACGCCCTCTTCAAGCCATCCCACCAATACACGATCTAAGGTCGTGGTACATTTTGTTCGACCCGATGGATAGAGTAACGCGCCGTGTGCTTCCTAGAACTCGCCAAGTCCTCGTAATATCCGAACACACAACTCGCCTCAAACCTTAGCACCCATCAGGTGCTACTCAAAAGGACCCTTCCTCACGAAGAGTCAGACACGATACCGAGTCAAAATCGATCCTCAAATCGTTGCCTCTTCACTCCTCGACGATGGAAGACTCGACAACCTCTCGAACTCGAACCCCATCGCTATGCTAACCAATCAATCGGACTCAAGGCTCGCTAGTTGATGTAACTCGCGACTATGCCCCTCCTCTCGCTGCACATCTGATAGACTTCATTGACCTACGCCAAGAGCATCCGCCACAACATTGGCCTTCCCGTGGTACAGATATCAACATCATAATCCTTGAGTAACTCTAACCACCATCTCTCGCTGTAAGTTCACTCCTCCGTCAAGATATACCGAGGCTCTTGTGGTCCGTAAATATCCACATGAACCCCATACAAATAGTGCCTCCAGATCTTCAAGGCGTGAATCACCGCCGCTAACTCCAAATCATGCGGGTAGTTCCTCTCATGCTTCTTTGTTGACGCTGTGACGCTATAACCTTACCCACCGCATCAACACACATCCGAGCCCGACGCCGACGCATCACAATACACTACATAACCGTCTGACCTCCGAAGAGTAAGAACGGGCGGTCGCCGCCTCTCTTTCGAATCGAAACCGCTCACAAGCATCACCCACCAAACTTAGTTGCTTCGAGTCACCTAGTCAATGGCGCAGATAGAAGCAAACTTCTCGAGAACCGCCGATAGTAACTGTAAGGCCCGTAAAGCCGCGCACTGCCGGAGTAGTAGGTTCAGGCCAACTCGATCGCTTCGATCTTGGCCGATTCACCGAATACCATCGCCCCGACAATATGCCCAAGAAAAGCCACCGGCCAACCAAAACTCACATTTGGAAAACTTGGCGTATAATCACTGGTCCGAGTACTCAAAGATAACCTCAAATGCTCGCATGCTCTGCTTCCGAGCGAATAAACCAAGATGTCATCGATGAACACTATCACTATCACAAACGTGTCCAAAATGGCTTGAACACTGTTCATCAAATCCATGAATACCACGAGCATTGGTCAAACCGAACGACATAACCCTAAACTCATAGTGCCCGTACCGGGTCCGGAATGCAGTCCTAGGGATGTCCGACTCTCTGACTCGCACCTGATGATAGCCCGATCGCAGATCAATCTTGGAAAAACATCTCGCACCCTGCAACTGATCGAACAAATCATCAATCCTGGGAAGGGTATTCGTTTAATGGTCACCTTGCTTGTTCACCGTCAGAATCAACACATGCGGCGTCCCGCCCTTCTTCTTCACGAACAATACCGGCGCTCGGGGAGAAACACTAGGCTGATGAAGCCGCTTCTCCAGCAAATCTCTCACCGGTCCTTCAACTCTCTCAATTCAGCAGTGCCATTCAGATGGCGGAATGGAAATAAAGCCGAGTGTCCGCAAAGACATCGATACAAAACTCTATCTCCCTCTCAGGAGGGATACCCGGGAGGTCGTCTGGAAACACGTCTGGGAACTCTCACTACTCGAATCGATCAAAATCGTACCGCATTTCGTGATCAAACACCAACGAGATGGTAGATATACCCTTTCGCACCATCTTCCTAGCCATGAGGTAAGAAATAAACCTACCCTCGGCGATACAAAGGCTTCCTCCCACTCAACAACCGGTCCGTGAAACCGAACCGTACTCACTCTCCGCAGCCTACATTGGCGTAGCAAGCTAGCCAATCCATACCCATGATCACATCGAATCGGCCATGTCCAACTCTATCAAGTCGGCTAAGGTCCGACGCATCAGAATGGTCACCGACAAGCCCTATATACCCGCCGAGCTACCACCGAATCACCCATCGGCGTAGCTACCTGCTACAACTCGCTCAGGGGCCCGTGATCGTGCCTTACGGCACCCAAGTAGTCATACATCGTAGTAACAGGAATATAAAACAAGACAGAAAGCTTCATAAAATAAGACATAGCTTTATGTGAGAAAACGTCGCCTTCTAGCATATATAAATAAACATGGTTTAGAAGCATATCCCAAATCGCATAAACATGACTACGCACTCTTAAGGAAATATACACTATGGCGGGACAGGGCCCGCCATACCGACTCACAAAACTATCTACAACAGAGATCATACCAAAAGTAGAGCCTCCTAGAAGATGGAGCTCCGACACCAACGCAAAAGATCCTAAGATGCGGATCTAGCACCGCTTGCCTTTACTCATGAACGCAAATTTCCGAGGAGGTCAAGACAACAGGTACCAAGTATGTGAAACTATAAAGTACTTAAATGAAATCAAAGTATTTAAAACCTTTTCACAAATACAATCAGTTCAATTGCACATAGTGCCACATCACAAACACAGGTAGCATCATAATATGTCTACTTATCAAACAAATCTTACTACACTTAACAGAAATCAATACAAGGCTTTTATAAACAAACAAGTAAACAGTTCCTTTTTATCTTTCTTAAGTTGTTATACCTAACTTCCCATAAAGCTAGTATAACTCTTAAGCTTTTGTTTTAAAACCAAATATTTATCTTCATAAAATGATTCGATAGTTCTTTTGAAATGCATCGATTCTTATTATTCAAAGCTTAAGTCAAAAGACATTGCCGTAGTTATTATTCAGCTTAAGTCAAACGACATTGCCGTAGTTATTATTCGATTAACACATGCACGCCTACCATATATATATGTTAAAATATCATGCTTAGGAAGAATCACATACCTTCTCGCAAAACCTCCCAAGTGAATATGTCGCGCAGAGAATCAGCCTATAATAGTCACGTACATCTATCAAAGTCTAGACTACTCAAGGTCATTCTAAACAGAGGGTTCACAATTCTACGGAAAGTCGCAGACAACCCTACCCTGAGCTATATAAGTCATCAGAAAACAATTCTATGAGTACAATTCAATTATTCTTCTTTAAACCCTTCATCGTGATAACAACAATTCTATTCCGTAATATCCTTCTAAGTATTTAATACTTATTCTTATACTTCTACAGTATGCATTCTCTAATACACAGAGGGTTAGGATTATTTACCTCGGTAAGCCCAATAATATCCTAGATAAAAGTCGATCCTAGCAAGGCTTAGCTCTAAGTTGTACGCCCGATAGCTCCAAGAAAACCTTAGAAGTTCTTCACAACTTCTACTAAGTACTAAGGGATTTGGGCTAGGTATTTTGGGCATTATAACAATACTAGAAGGCAACTTTTCTACCAAGGGAGGGGTAGATTTCGGCTAGGCTAGGGGTAGCCTCGCCAAACTTCACAAGGAGGGGGAGTGTTTGGACGAACAAGGCTCAAAGTGGAGGAGAGGATTTTCAAGACTTGAAAGAGTGGATGAAGAACTCTTCATCTAAGGGGGTATTTATAGGTCAAGAAGTGGCCAACCAATGGCCAAGATTAAGACAAGTGCAAGGCAAGTGTAGGGTGAAGATTTACTCCACACAAATATCCTACCAACTCCTTGACTTGTGCACAAGGCACAAAAAACGTGCCACACTATGTCCAATTCGTCCAATGGACGATTTCAAGTCCACCAATTGGAGGTGCAAGTGTCGCCCTCCGTTGTCCAAAATGTTTCTCTCGGAAAAATCCGCAAAATTAGAAATGGCATAGCCGGAATTTACCCTACGAAAGTCGTGGAAACGCTTCGTCGGAAACTATTCGCTGTGAGTTGTGCCCAAAAACGTCTGGCTTCAACTTTAAGGCCAAACTTTTTGTACGTATTCCCTTACGTACATACTCTGGAAATACGGGGTATAACATTCTCCCCTCCTTAGAAACATTCGTCCCGAATGTTCCTCCACAAGACAGTTATCGGTAAAGCTTAAACAGTTAGCAAGTGCCACAAATGGCCACAGAACAACACTTAGGCATAAACGATAATGAAAATTTACAAGTAGGAAAGTGAATTACCTGGAGGTGTGGGGAATAAGTGAGGGTACCTCTGCCTCATGTCCTCCTCCGCTTCCCAATGTTATACCCCGTATTTCCAGAGTATGTACGTGAGGGCGTACGTATAAAAGTTTAAAGCCTTGAGTAGGCAAAGTAGGCTTGGCCGATTTAATTTTGTGCACAACACCCGGTTAGAGTCGTTTTTCGGCGAAACGTTTTCACAGCTTTCGTAGGGGAATTTCCGCTATGCCATATTTTATTTTATGGATTTTTCCGAGAGACGAACATTTTGGACCAACAAGAGGCGACACTTGTCACCCTCTCATTGGAACACCTTGACGGCATTATGGACGATTTGGGCTTAATGAGTAGGTAGGATATTTTGTGTTGGTTGGTGTGGTAGATGGATAAGGTGTACTTGGGTGAATCTTGGCCTTACACTGCGGTAGCACTTGGCCCAATCTTGGCCATTGGTTGGCTTTCACTTGGCCTATAAATACCCATCCCTTTGAAGACTTATTCATCCATTCCTAAATGTTCCTAAGTGTTAAATCTTCTCCTCCCTTTGTGTTGAGTTCGCCAAGAGGCCTCCCCTCTCCTGAGGCCTTGGCCGAGGGTACACCCTCCTAGTAGGCCGTGGGTACCCCAGCCTAGTTGCTTTCGTATATACCCTCTCTGGTAGAAATACTCTCAAAAGTATTGTTATAATGCCCAAATTACCTTAGCCGTATATCTTGTAGTATTCTAAGGTTATACCTATACGAAAAGCCCGTAAATACTATTATACTTCCGGCTCCTCACAAAACCGAAACCCTAGGAAAATCTCCATAGTCCGTCAGTATTGTGAAGTTGGTTAGAACTTCTAAGGGTGGTTTAGGGTTGAGCGCCTGAGTCGAGCTAAACGATTGCCCAGATCGACTTTATACTTGGATAATTATGGGCTTATCGAGGTAAATATCTTGTCCTCTATTGTAATTGGAAATTACATGTTGTTAGATTATATAGTTGAAGTATGCTATATATAGATCGAACATAGTTATCGCAATGTCTTGCGACTTAAGCCCTGAATAAAAGAAGAATCTTGAGAATTACATGGGTTTGTCAGACATGAGACTTGTGTAGTAGTACCGTGAAGTAGAATTGTACCGTTAGGGTTAGATGTATAACCCCGGTTGGCTTCGTAGTCGGCCTCGATAGGAGGAGATTTACGCTGCTGGAGGCGCCGCCAATTTTCTATAGAATATTCTACGATTAGACCTAAATGTTAATAAGCGCTGTGGCCTTATAGGTTGAAGTACTACGTGGACGCGATCTACTTGGCTTAGGAGTAGCCGACGTTTGGAAGATTTGAGCGCTTTGCTATTAGTCGATACTCGCCGCAGGTATGTGAACCTCTTCCTATCTCTTCTAGCATGATATGTGTGAACTATGTAGTGCAGAGACGCATGTGCTAAATGTATTTGATTGGTTTAAAACATAAAGTGTTATAACGGCTTTATGGGAAGCTCATATAAACTTTATGTTGGTAAGAAAATACTTGTGGTTTTTTTAAAAGGTAACTAATTTGAACTATAATAACGGTTATGTGTTAATAAAGAACTTGAAGTATTTCAAAAGATTTTGAATCATTTTGAAAGAAGTAATACTTGGTTTGAAAAACTTAAGAGTTATACTAGCTTTATGGAAGTGGGTATAACGGCTTAAGAATGTTTTATCGATTTCGAAATCGTAATGTGTATCGACAAACCATCGCAGTAATAAAAGGAAATGTTTTGACTAATTAAGTATTATTAAAACCAAGAGAAACTTCCATCCGCATGTAAGCTAAGATGAGACAAAATGATATTTCCTAGATCACTACGTAATAAGATTGTTATAAACAAGAATATCCTACTCACATATAAGACTTATGTTTCTCGATTGTTTAAAAGAGAATTATATTCTTAAATGAATAAGACTATGAACTTTAAACCTTTCTAAAATAAGAAACGTGAACATTTGAAATTAGGCAAACTGGACGCTTGGAAAATAACGTTGTTACTTGATTTTACAAAGGTAAGTGTTTTGGTATTTAAAAAGACACCACTCTATTTTATACTACGGTATCAGGTGACTTATGTGAAAGCAACGGATCTTTTAAAAGATTTAATGTATGAAGTCCTTGGGGTAGATAATTCGAACTTGTTAGCTTAAGGTACCTTGTGTGAATAACTTGATTGTCTGGTTTGAGATAGCCTTGTAAATACTTTCTTGTTGATGTGATAAGTGAAAATGTTAGGATGCTACGTGTGTTAGTATCTTGTGTGATCGTGATGTAAGGGGTCATTCTTGTTGTGCTTACGTTGTTAAACGTTAAGCCGCTGTACTATTATTGTATCACATACCCTTTGACTTATTATACCGGTGGCTTGCCACCCTTGACGCGGTCTTTACGCCTATGCGGTCCTCGTGACTACGCGAGCGCAGAGCTCCAGGATTGATCATTCCGGTGTTTAGCCCGACGCGGGATTCTACGCGTCCGCTGAGACTATGCGGTCTTTTGAGACTATGCGGTCGCGGAGCCTAGGCGGATACCGGGGTTAGCCGCTTTCGACGCGGGTATACCTCGAGCGGTCAGGACCATGATTCGAGGAATACCTCACGCGGTCCGTGTGACCTATGCGAGTCGCGAGTTTCAGTGGATAGACGCGCACATTGATATCGGGCGCAGCCGCCTTCGACATGCTGCGCGGTCAGAAAGACCTAATACGCTTTGTGGTATTTTTGGTACTGAGGGTCTTAGTAGTCGGCTATGCCTTCGTACTTGCCCCGTACGGTTTTATTGTGATAACTTGAGGGCGTGAGTCCCTGACTTGACATGACTGCTTATTTGTTGTGAACTGTAGTTTGCTTATCATACATGTCTCCTGCTTTATAGACTATTATGATTTCATTTACAGTATTTTTAGTTTCACATACTCTGCACTGTCTCGACTCTCCTTCGGGGCTGCGTTCATGCCGCAGTTGAGGTACACCGCTGATCCTAGCTCGTGGTCACCAGTTTGGCGTTGGGAAGCTCCGCTTCTCCGAGGCTTATCGGTGGTATAGTCCCCGTAGTAAGTGTTTACATTCGTGGTTTGGCGGCCCCGTCCCGCCATTGTTGTCATATCATTCTTAGAGGTCTGTAGTACCGCGTGTGGTTTGTAAAAAGGATTAAACTGCTCATGTTGAAAAAGTTGTTATTTACATATACGAAAGGCAAGTTTTTCTCGATTATTGTTTCATATTTCATAATATGTCTTGTATCGCTTTATGTTCAACATTACTCGATGTTGTATCACTAGGGTGCCCGGTAAGGCACTCACGGGCCCGAATCGGTCGTGACAAAAGTGGTATCGAGCGCTTAATCTCTGAAAGTGTCTACGCATCAGATTCAAGAGAGTCTTGATTATCGGTGTGTTGTGCACCACATCAATAATCGTGAGGCTATAGGTATTTAGGATTGGTTTCTATTCTTCTCACTCGAGATCGTGCCTTAGAGCCGTGTTGTAAGTGGACCTCCGACAAATTATTTCCTTATCGCTATGCCTCGCGCAGGCAAACCCGCCCAGAGGCAAGGCGGCGAGGAGCCGCGAGTAGTTCGAGAGGGTTACGAGGGCACAGCCCAATCATCACCGAGTTAGGTGCTTCATTCGGGATTTCGCGACATCACTAGCCCCAGAAAGTTTAGCACGCGGCGCAGCCTACCGCGCCATGATATTTCAACCTTCGCCCACGATCAGAATGAGAATATGGATTGCAAAGAGGCGACTCGCATTAGCTATGGATTTAACTACCGAGAGTATACCGATGTATCGCGAGTCTTGATGAATATCAACGAGGGTTGTGCAAGAGTAGTTCTTGATTAGCGAGCATGGCCTCGTAATGAGCTTATACACGCAGCCGAGAAACGTAGATCGACGGGTTAACCAAGGACAGCAAGAGGCCAGAGCAGAAGGTCCTTTGGTAACTTTCGAAAGTAGTCACCTCACCAAAGAGATTCGATTATGCACATCCACAATGCAGTGGTCTTCCACGGATTTCGTGGACGTTCGTATGCGGTGAGTTGGTCGAACTCCGTGGCTTCCGCTCACACGGAGGCACGCCATCCCGGGAATGTCGCCTTTAGTTCGTACTTGTTGTACCTATGACCGCCGTGGTGTTGTCGAAAGAGTGTCCCGGTAGGAGGACTTAGCCTTCGTGATCGTGGGTAGTCTGTCACCTTCCTTAGCTATGCTCACTGGGCGTTTGATTAGAAACGACTAGGGAGTAAGCAAAGAGATTCGTGCATATCCTTAACCTCTAGAGTTCAAGATGTGTGATAAGATGGGTATAGCATAAGTGCTATGTTTTGATAGCAGTGTTAATATTTGTGATTAGAAATCATGGTTAGTAACCGGGGAAGATTGGGGGATAGAGAAAGTGTGGGCCTTAGAGTTTTATGCGTAGGAACCTTAGAGGTGCGCCGCCTCGAGTAAAGGTGTAGTGTTATGTTTGATCCTTATCGAGCGCATAGTGCACGTGAGCTATGTTTAGGGGAGAAGTCCCTGCGTAGCGTGATTTGAAAGAGGGTAGTCGAGCTAGAAGACCGCTAGGTTTTCGAAACGTGATTAGTGAGATTGTTCCGGACGGAGCTAGTATCGCGGCTACGTCGGGTTGAGGCCACGCTGCGGGTCAACCCGCGTAGGTTTGTGGTGGGGTCAGGTTGTGGTCCCGCCTGTGTTAGGTGCAGGGTGTTAGCCCAAGTTTAGTTAACCAAAGATACGAGTTCGTGGACGCTCGACCGATGGTCGCCGGTGAGGTCACCGCCTTGTCTTCTAGCAAAGACGCTTTACTCGGCAGTTGTTGATTTTACCGTAAAGGTTGTAAGGTCGCACGGTGCCTACCTTCACCTTATGACGCAGTGGAGCCCAGTGCGGTGTTTTTGTTTCGAAAGTTTTACTGTGCAAGGTTAAGAACTCCGTAGTCTCAGACCGCATTCGCCTGGGCGCTGTTTGGATTTCGGTAGTTGTGGGGATTGTTGTCTCTCGAGAGGGAAATGTTTTTAACTACCATTTCGTTGTTCGATGTCGCCTTATGAAGCCTTGTAGCGGTGGAAGTGTAAGTTGCGGTCGATTGGTCTGATGTTGGCAAGGTTCGCATATGGTTCAGCTTGTTCCACAGATCAGGTCGGAGAAGCTTGTCTAGAAGAAGTTCTAGCAGCTCAGAGGAAATCGTACGGATAATCGGCGACGACGCTTAGAGTTCAGGTTGACGGTCGGTCTTGAAGGTACCACCGGTCGGTGTGACGAGTTCGAAACAGAGGAACTTAGCCCGAGTTGTTTTGGGCCCTTTCGGTTCATGTGAAGAATAGGCCAAAGGCCTATATGTTAGCTTTTGCCGTCCGACTTAGGAGGCGATATGTCCTTTCTTCAGATTGTTATGTTCGGAAAGTATCGAGATCCATCAGTGTTCCCGCCAATGATGACCGTTAGAGATAGTAACCCCAGTTTCAAACCAAGCAGATCAAGAGTTTGGGAGTACGACAGCCCAGCGATGATCACATGCGCACCGGTATCATTTGTCGGGTCGCTCGAGAAGGTTTATGCCTCGGGCAAAGTGACAAAAGTGGTATCATGTGGTAAGAATTCGAGTGTACGAAGCGGCACACGTAAGGGAAGAAGCGTGTATGGCGAGCGATGTGATCATTTCTTTGTGTGGAGAAAGTGCGAAGAAATTATATTTTAGACCCTTGGATGGGAGCGTTTGTGATGTTAGAGGTGTCCTCGTGGACTTGAAAGTACTTTGCGCAAGTTGGTTCCGTGCGCGTGGCGTGATTGTTTTCGTAAGTATAGCAATGAGGACTATACCTGCCGCGCTTGTTTTGAGACTTAGAAGGAACATTCGACGAATGTTTCTGGCGAGGAGAATGTTATACCCTCGTATTTCCAGAGTATGTACGTGAGGCGCACGATAAAAGTTTAAAGCCTTGAGTAGGCAAAGTAGGCTTGGCCGATTTAATTTTGTGCACAACACCCGGTTAGAGTCGTTTTTCGGCGAAAAGTTTTCACAGCTTTAGTAGGGGAATTTCCCGCTATGCCATATTTTATTTTTTCGGATTTTTACGAGAGACGAAAAAATTTTGACCAACAAGAGGGCGACACATGTCACCCACTCAATGGAACACCTGACGCATTATGGACGATTTGGGCTTAATGAGTAGGTAGGATATTTTGTGTTGGTTGGTGTGGTAGATGGATAAGGTGTACTTGGGTGAATCTTGGCCTTACACTTGTGTAGCACTTGGCTCAATCTTGGCCATTGGTTGGCTTTCACTTGGCCTATAAATACCCATCCCTTTGAAGACTTATTCATCCATTCCTAAATGTTCCTAAGTGTTAAATCTTCTCCCTCCTTTGTGTCGAGTTCGCCAAGAGGCCTCCCTCCTAGAGGCCTTGGCCGAGGTACACCCCTCCTAGTAGTGTGGCCGTGGGTACCCCTAGCCTAGTTGCTTTCAGATATACCCCCTCTCGTAGAAATACTCTCAAAAGTATTGTTATAATGCCCAAATTACCTTAGCCGTATATCTTGTAGTATTCTAAGGTTATACCTATACGAAAAGCCCAGAAATACTATTATACTTCCCGTCTGTCACAAAACCGAAACCCTAGGAAAATCTCCATAGTCCGTTGGAGTATTGTGTAGAAGTTGGTTAGAACTTCTAAGGGTGGTTTAGAGCGGGTTGAGCGCTGAGTCGAGCTAAACGATTGCCCGTGATCGACTTTATACTTGGATAATTATGGGCTTATCGAGGTAAATATCTTGTCCTCTATTGTAATTGGAAATTACATGTTGTTAGATTATATAGTGAAGTATGCTATATATAGTATCAACATAGTTATCGGCAATGTCTTGCGACTTAAGCCCAATAAAAGAAGAATATTGAATCAGAATTACATATCGACATAATGAGACTTGTGTAGTAGTACCGTGAAGTAGAATTGTACTGCTAGGTTAGATGTATAACCCCCGTTGGCTTGGTAGCCGGTCTCGATAGAGGAGATTTACGCTGCATGTGGGGAGGTGCCAATTTTCAGAGAATATTCTACGATTAGACCTAAATGTTAATAAGCGCCTTGTGGCCTTATAGGTTGAAGTACTACGCAGACGCGATCTACTTGGCTTAAGGAGTAGCCGACGCTTGGAAGTACTTGAGCGTTTTGCTATTAGTCGATACTGCCGCGAGGTATGTGAACCTCTTCCTATCTCTTCTAGCATGATATGTGTGAACTATGTAGTACGCGACGATACGTGCTAAATGTATTTGATTGGTTTAAAACATAAAGTGTTATAACGGCTTTATGGGAAGTCGGTTATAAAATGACTTTATGTTGGTAAGAAAATACTTGTGGTTTTTTAAAAGGTAACTAATTTGAACTATAACGGCTTGTTATGTGTTAATAAAGAACTTGAAGTATTTCAAAAGATTTTTGAATCATTTTGAAAGAAGAAGTAATACTTGGTTTGTGAAAAACTTAAGAGTTATACTAGCTTTATGGGAAGTCATATAACGGCTTAAGAATGTTTTAATGATTTCGAAATCGTAATGTGTATCGACAAACCACCGCAATGCTAATAAAAGGAAATGTTTTGACTAATTAAGTATTATTAAAACCAAGAGAAACTTCCATCCGCATAGAAGCTAAGATGAGACAAAATGATATTTCCTAGATCACTACACAGAATAAGATTGTTATAAACAAGAATATCCTACTCACATATAAGACTTATGTTTCTCGATTGTTTAAAAGAGAATTATATTCTTAAATGAATAAGACTATGAACTACTAAACCTTTCTAAAATAAGAAACGTGAACATTTGAAATTAGGCAAACTTGGACGCTTGGAAAATAATGTTGTTACTTGATTTTACAAAGGTAAGTGTTTTGGTATTTAAAAAGATACTCTATTTTATACTACGTATTGTGTGACTTATGTGAAAGCAACTGATCTTTTAAAAGATTTAATGTATGAAGTCCTTTAGTGGGTAGATACCCGAACTTGTTAGCTTAAGGTACCTTGTGTGAATAACTTGATTGTACTGGTTTGAGATAGCCTTGTAAATACTTTCTTGTTGATGTGACAAGTGAAAATGTTAGGATGCTACGTGTTAGTATCTTGTGTGATCGTGATGTAAGGGTCATTCTTGTTGTGCTTACGTTGTTAAACGTTAAGCCCGCTGTACTATTATTGTATCACATACCCTTTGACTTATTATACCGAGGGCTTGCCACCCTTGATGCGGTCTTTACGGCCTATGCGGTCCTCGTGACTACGCGGAGTGCGTAGCTCCGGATTGATCATTCCGGTGTTTAGCCTCGACGCGGGATTCCTATGCGGTCCGCTGAGACTATGCGGTCTTTTGAGACTATGCGGTCGCGGAGCCTAGGCGGATACCGAGGGTTAGCCGCTTCGACGCGGGTATACCTCAAAGTGATGCAGGACCATGATTCGAGGAATACCTCGCGGTCCGTGTGACCTACGCGAGTCGCGAGAGTTTCAGATGGATAGACGCCGCATTGATATTGCGCGAGCTGGCCGCCTTCGACACGTGCGGTCTAGAAAGACCTCGAATACGCTTGTGGTATTTTTGGCACTGGGTCTTAGTAGTCGGCTATGCCTTCGCACTTGCCCCGCATTTTATTTATCGTGATAACTTTGAGGCGCGAGTTCCGACTTGACATGATCGCTATTTGTCAGGAATCAGTTTGCTTATCATACATGTCTCCCGCTTTATAGACTATTATGATTTCATTTACGATTTTTAGTTTCACATACTCTGCACTGCATCGACCTCGCCGGGGCCGCTCATGCCGCAGTTGAGGTACACCACCGTTGATCCTAGCTCGTGGTCACAGCCAGCTTGGGAAGCTCCGCTTCCGAGGCTTATCGGGTATAGTCCCCGTCAGTAAGTGTTTACATTCGTGGTTTTGGGCCCCGTCCCGCCATTGTTGTCATATCATTCTTAGAGGTCCGTAGTATCGCTGGCGTGGTTTGTAAAAAGGATTAAACTGCTCATGTTGAAAAAGTTGTTATTTACATATATGCCGAAGGCAAGTTTTTCTCGATTATTGTTTCATATTTCATAATATGTCTTGTATCGCTTTATGTTCCACTGACACTGATGTTGTATCACTAGGTGCCCGGTAAGGCACGCCACGGGCCCTAATCGGTCGTGATACTATTTCTCCCCGAGCTCGCTCCGCCACGTAACTTTGACGGCCACGCCCTGGTCCGCAGACGCCTAACTCCGACGATCGACTATCGCTATGGAATCTCCTCATACGATAACCCCTGGCCACCGACATCGCCAATCGGATGTACCCTAGATGGATCCCCGATACATCTCTCAAAGATAGAAACATGAAACACGGATGCACCGCTTCCGATCGGACGGCAGATTCAACTCAGAGGCAACCTTGCCTACCCCGCGACAATCTGACACGCCCAATGTACTGGGCCGAGTTTCTTCCTCCCGAATCTCATCACACCCTTCATGGGTGACACCTTCAGAAAACCTAATCATCTACCTCGAACTCAAGATGCCGACGGCGATGATCTCGCATATGACTTCGCCGACTCGAGGTCACAAGAACCTCTCCCGATAAGTTTCACCTTATCCACCGCCGCACCAACCGACCCACTAGTTACACTTCGCCCACATCGAACCAACCTATAGGCGATCTACACTTCCTCCCATACAAGGTCTCATAAGGCGCCATCTGAATACTGGAGTGGTAGCTATTATTATACGCAAACTCAACTAGAGGCAAATGATCCTCCCAACTACCACAGAAGTCAATAACACAGCTCGCAAAGATATCCTCAAGAGTCCGATAAGGCGCTCGCTCCGTCTGCGTGGATGAAATGCGACTGTGCTCACCGCGCCCCTAAACCCTCTCGAAGGACTCTCCAATTAGCCGTGAACCGGGCCTCTGCGATATGATCGAAATAGGGACTCATGCACCGACGATCTCTGATGTAAAGTCCGCTTAATCCTCACCGAGAAAGTCGCCCTAACGGGAAGAAAGTGGGCTGATTTCGTCACCGCCGACGATAACCCATATAGAATCATGTCTCTCCGAGTGCAGGCAATCGCTGTGATGAAGTCCATGTTGATCACCTCCCACTTCCGTGTCGATCTCTATCGTCAGAATAAACCACCGTGCCTCTCGTGCTCTACCTTCACCGCCGACAACACGCACCGAGCTACGAACTCGCAACGCCCTCTTCAAGCCATCCCACCAATACACGTATCTAAGGTCGTGGTACATCTTGGTCGCACTTCGATGGATAGAGTAACGCGCGCAGGTGCTTCCCAAGAACTCGCCAAGTCCTCAAACATCCGAACACACAACTCGCTCAAACCTTAGCACCTCATCGTGCTACCTCAAAAGGACCCTTGCCCTCACGAAGAGTTGTATCACGATAACGTGCCAAACCGGATCTCGAATCGCTGCTCTTCACCTCCTCGACGATGGAAGACTCGCAACCTCACGAACTCTAACCCCACCGCTATCGTAATCAATCAAACGGACACCAAGGCTCGCTAATCGATGCAAATCACGAACCATGTCCTCCTCGCCGCCGCACATCCGATAAGCTCCCATCGACCTACGACTAAGAGCATCTGCCACAACATTGGCCTTCCCGTGGTACAGATATCAACATCGTAATCCTTAAGCAACTCTAACCACCGCCTCGCCTGTAGTTCACTCCTCCGTCAAGATATACCGAGGCTCTTGTGGTCTCAGATAAATATCCACGTGAACCCCATACAAATAGTGCCTGCATCTTCAAAGCGTGAATCACCGCCGCTTCCAAATCACGCGGGTAGTTCCTCTCGTGTATCTTAAGCCGTCGATGCGTATGCTATAACTCGCCTGCCGCATCAACACACATCCCAACCCGATGCCCGACGATCACAATACACCACGTAACCATCCGACCTCGTGAAGAGTAAGAACGGGCGGCCGCCTCTCTTCAAGAATCGAAACCCCGCCACAAGCATCACCATCAAACTTGGCCGCTTCCGAGTCACCTAGTCAACGGTGCGTAGATAGAAGCAAACTTCTACGAACCGATAATATCCTGCAAGGCCCGTAAAATCGCGAACCTCGGCGAGTAGTAGGTTCAGGCCAAGTTCGATCGCCGATCTTGGCCGATCCACTGAATGCCATCACCGGCTAATATGCCCTAAAAGCCACCAAGTCAACCAAAACTCACATTTGGAAAACTTGGCGACAATCGCCGGGTCCCGAGAATCACAAGACAAATTTCAAATGCTCGCATGCTCTCGCTCGAGCGAATAAACCAAGATATCATCAATGAACACTATCACAAACGTGTCCAAAAATGGTTTGAACACTCGGTTCATCAAATCCATGAATACCGCACGAGCATCGTCAACCCAAAAGACATGACTCAACTCATAATGCCCGCATCGTCCGAATGCACCCTGTGGACATCCACCTCTCTCGACTCGCACTGATGATAGCCCGAACGCAGATCAATCTTGAGAAACATCTCGCGCTCGCAATCGGGTCGAACAAATCATCAATCCCGGGAAGGGTATCTGTTTAATGGTCACCTTGTTCACCGCTGTCAATCAACACATGCGCAGCTGCCCCGCCCTTCTTCTTCACGAACAATACCGCGCTTCCTGGGAGAAACACTAGGCCCGATGAAGCCCTTTTCCAAAGAAATCTCTCACCGTCCTTCAACTCTCTCAACTCGGCAGTGCCATTCGTATGGCGGAATGGAAATAGGCCGAGTGTCCGCAAAGACGCCTATACAAAACTCGATCTCCTCTCGTGAGGATACCCGAGGTCGCCTGAAACACGCCTGGGAACTCTCTCGACCATCGAATCGACGGAAAATCTGGTACCGCAGCCTTCAGATCAAACACCCAACAAGATGGTAGATATACCCTTCTCGCACCATCTTCCTAGCCTCGAGGTAGGAAATAAACCTACCCTCTGGCGATACCGCGTCCTCCCACTCAACAACCGGCCTCAGAAACTGAACTGCATTACTCTCTCTCAGCCTACATTGGCGTAGCAAGAAGCTAGCCAATCCATCCCCATGATCACGCCGGTCAATCATCTCCAACTCTATCAAGTCGGCTAGGTCCGACGATCAGAATGGTCACAGACAAGCCCTATATACTCGCCGAGCTACTACCGAATCACCCATCGCGTAGCTACCTCAGCGGTCTATGGACTCGTGCTCTATCCCTATCCTACTAGCAACAAGGGGAGATATATAGGACAGAGTAGAACCCGATCTATCAAAGCATACACATCAAACCTGAACCGATAAGGTACTGCGGATTTACATCAGCGAGGCCTCCCGATCCGCTTACCGGACAAAGCATAAATGCGCTTCGAGGACCGCTAGAATCGACTCGCGCTTACTCGCCGACTCCGCTGGTCCATGAGTACCTCTCCCGGCGAGTAATCGCTGGGATGAAGAAGCGCAATGCACTCGTAGGCCGAGCCCTACCACCGCCGCCCCTGGCCTGACAAACTCGCGAAATGACCTCCGACCACAAGTATAGCAAGCTCCCGAGTACGCCTCCCGTAATGGTATCTACCACAACGGGCACACCGAGCAGACTCGAACGGTTAGCACCCTCGCTACTCGAAATCAAGTCCCGGGCCCCGACCGCTTCGATCGCTCTGGCTGTATCAAGATGATGTAGGAGCGCCTGCCGTGGTGCACCGACTTCACGATGCCGCCACTCGAACCACCAAAGAACCGCCGCTCGCCTTCTTCTTCTCGCCGATATCGCTTACCCGGCGTCTCTACGCCTCGCATCCTAGTGCATGAGCTCGCATACGTAATGTCCATGCTCGGTCAAGGGACACACCCGCACAAGACTCGCCATGTAATCATCTAGTCCAGTGACATAGCGATGCACCCGGCCCTCCATATCTGCTACGGCAGTGGACATATCGAGCCAAAGAATCAAACTCGACATCAGACTCTCACTGCAAGGCCCTCCCCGTCTCTCAAAGAACAAGAATCTATCACCGTGCCTCCTCATCCGCGAGGCAAGAAGTGTGTGAGAAAACCTCTCAAAACTCATCCCATACCGCTGAGGTGCATGCTCTCCCGAAAGCTCCCATGAATCAAACCAATCGATCGGTATCACGCACCGATGCGAACCGAATGTCACAGACTCGCCTCAAGCCTTGATCACCCGCATGATCCTCTGCACTGACGGATGAACTCTCGCGATCATCCTCCGCCGACCAGAAACTCGCGCTACAACTAAGGAAATCCCGTAGCCTCAAATCGTCGCTCGCCACTGCACAAAGCCGCTGAACTGGAATCGCTGCCCACTCGCCCTCATGTCCGCCACAATCCGAGCAAATAATCGGGCTATCTCTCGCACTTATCTCTCCGCTTCCAAAGTGGACCGAGGTACGGTATCGCGGTTCGCTGGCCGGGCGGCGCTATGGAACTCGCTGCCTCGGGTATAGATCGGCCTCGAGCCCTCGTGACTCGGGTGTCTCGCTAGCGCCTCCTACCGCTTTGCCCTTCGGGCCCGGTTGCCTTACGTGGAGGCATAATCACATAGAAAGGAATACGTTATAGGTCCAACCTATAACACACTTCTAAAGCACGATCTCGTAATGAGAAGAATGGAAACCAATCCTAAATATCCTATAGCCTCTCGATTATTGGTGTGGTGCACAACACACCGATAATCAAGACTTACTAGATACGGTCTCAGACACTTTCCGAGGATTAATCGCTCGATACCACTTTTGTCACGACTGCCCGGCCCGTGATCGTGCCTTACCGGCACCCAAGTAGTCATACATCGTAGTAACCGGAATATAAAACAAGACAGAAACAGCCATAAAATAAGACACGCTTATGTGAGAAAACGCGCTTTCGGATATATAAATAAACATGGTTTAGCGATACATCCCAAACTGCATAACATGACTACAGCACTTAAGGAAATATACACTATGGCGGACAGGCCCCGCCATACCCCGATCAGATAAAACTATCTACAACAGAGATCATACCCAAAAGTAGAGCCTCCGAGAAGATGGAGCTCCCGACACCAACGCAAAGATCCTAAGGATGCGGATCTAGCACTGGCTTGCCTTTACCGCAGATGAACGCACTTTCCGGGCGAGGTCAAGATAACAGTACCAAGTATGTGAAACTATAAAGTACTTAAATGAAATCAAAGTATTTAAAACCTTTTCACAAATACAATCGTTCAATTGCACATAGTGCCACATCACAAACAACAAGAATAGGAAATCAGAATGTCTATTCTAGGTCGCGAATGATCGGGCAAGGCTAATCGCCCATAGTACCATTCTCGCGTGCCTAGTCCTCGACTTCCGCAGCCCGCATAGGTCACACATGCACTGCATTTAGGTATTCTCGCATCGGGGCAGCAACCCCGATCCGCCTAGGCTCCCGCACCTCATAGCCTCAAAAGACCGCATAGTCTCTTCAGACCGCATAGGAATCCCCGCATCGTGCTAAACACCCGAATGATCAATCTCGAGCATACCGCCGCCCGCATAGTCTCACAGACCGCATAGCCGTATAGACCGCGTCGAGGGCAAGCCTCCGATATAATCAAGGGGTAGGTGATACAATAACAAGATAACGGACTTACCTGTTAGCAACGTAAGCACAGCAAGAATGACCCTTACCCAAAGATTTCAAGACACTAACACGTAGCATCATAATATGTCTACTTATCAAACAAATCTTACTACACTTAACAGAATCAATACAAGGCTTTTATAAACAAACAAGTAAACAGCCTTTTATCTTTCTTAAGTTGTTATACCTAACTTCCCATAAAGCTAGTATAACTCTTAAGCTTTTGTTTTAAAACCAAATATTTATCTTCTTAAAAATGATTCAGAGTTCTTTTGAAATGCATCAGATTCTTATTATTCGTGCTTAAGTCAAAAGACATTGCCGTAGTTATTATTCAGCTTAAGTCAAACGACATTGCCGTAGTTATTATTCGATTAACACACGTACGCCTACCGTACTATATATATGTTAAAATATCACGCTTAGGAAGAATCACATACCTTCTCGCAAAACCTCCGCCAAGTTGAATATGTCGCGCAGAGAATCAAATTTATAATAGTCACGACATCTATCAAAGTCTAGACTACTCAAGGTCATTCTAAACAGAGGGTTCACAATTCTACGGAAAGTCGGGCAGACAACCCTACCCACGAGCTATATAAGTTCATCAGTGAAAACAAATTCTATGTGAGTACGCTCAATTATTCTTCTTTAAACCCTTCATCGTGATAATACTCAATTCTATTCCAGAATATCCTTCTAAGTATTTAATACTTATTCTTATACTTCTACAGATGCATTCTCTAATACAAAGAGGGTTAGGATTATTTACTCGGTAAGCCCAATAATATCCTAGATAAAAGTCGATCCGAGCAAGGCTTAGCTCCTAAGTTGTACGTCCGATAGCTCCAAGGAAACCTTAGAAGTTCTTCACAACTTCTACTAAGTACTAAGGGATTTGGGCTAGGTATTTTGGGCATTATAACAATACTAGAAGGCAACTTTTCTACCAAGGGAGGGGGTAGATTTCACAGCTAGTGGGTAGCCTCTACCAAACTTCACAAGGGAGTGGAGTGTTTGGACGAACAAGGCCCAAAGGGAGAGGAGAGGATTTTCAAGACTTGAAAGATTTGTGGACGAAGAACTCTTCATCTAAGGGTATTTATAGGTCAAGAAGTGGCCAACCAATGGCCAAGATTAAGACAAGTGCAAGGCAAGTGTAGGGTGAAGATTTACTCCACACAAATATCCTACCAACTCCTTGACTTGTGCACAAGGCACAAAAAACGTGCCACACTATGTCCAATTCGGCCCAATGGACGATTTCAAGTCCACCAATGGAGGGTGCCAGTCGCCTCCGCTGGTCCAAAATGTTTCGCCTCTGAAAAATCCGCAAAATTAGAAATGGCATAGCCGAATTTACCCTACGAAAGTCGTGGAAACGCTTCGCGGAAAACTATTCGCTTTGTGAGTTGTGCCCAAAAACGCAAGCCTAACTTTAAGGCCAAACTTTTACGTATTCCTCACGCATATACCGAAATACGTATAACAACCTCGAAAGTGGTCTATGGACTCGTGCCTATCCCTATCCTACTAGCAATAAGTGGAGATATATAGATGCAGTAGAACCCGATCTATCAAGGCATACACATCAAATCCAGAACCGATAAGGTACCGTGACGACATCGTGTGAGGCCTCCCGATCCCGCCCGGATAAGGCATAAATGCGCTCCGAGGACCGCTAGAATCGACCCGCGCCACGACCTCCGCCACTGGCCCATGAGTACCTTGCCCCGGCGAGTAATTGTCGGGATGAAGAACCAAGAATCGACCTGCAGTGACTTACCATCGGGCCACGCTCGCCGACAGACTCACGCAAATGACCTCGCCGCCACAAGTGTAGCAAGCTCCTGAGTAGTACCGCAACCCCAATGGAACTCGCCATACGACACACCGAGCGGACTCGATCGGTTAGCACCGCTGCTACTCGAAGTCCGACGCCCCGGGCCCCGACCGCCTCGACTACTCGGGCCGCACCAAACGATGTAGGAGTGCTCTGAGCCGGCTGTGGTGCAAATCTAGACTTCTGCTGATGCCGTCCACCCTGAGGGCTACTAAAAGAACCGCCGCCTCGCCTTCTTCTCACGATATCGGTATACCCGCGGTCTCTACGCCTCGCATCCCAAAGGTCATGAGCTCGCATACGGTAATGTCCATGCTCGTGAAGAGACACACCCGCACAAGACTCGGCCATATAATCATCTAGCCCGGTGACGTAGCGGTGTACACGGTCCTCCATTTCCGCTACTAGCGCAGGGACATATCGAGCCAAAGAATCGAACTCGACATTGTACTCCCTAATCGCGGCGCCCTCCCGCCAAGAACAAAAATCTGCTACCCGCGTTCTCCTCATCCGCGAGGCAAGAAGCAGGTGAGAAAAGCCTCCAAAACTCATCCCATACTGGAGGTGCATGCTCTCCCGAAAGCTCCTACGATCAAACCAATCGATCGCGGTATCACGCACCGATGCAACTAAAGGTCACAGACTCCTCTCAAGCCTTGATCACCCGCATGATCCTCTCAGAATCGACGGATGAACTCGCGTGTCACGACCAACCCGCCCGTGATCGTGCCTTACCCCGCACCCTAGTGATACAACATCGAGAAAACCAATGAAATAAAAACATGAACATGAATTAAGAGACAAGATAAATAAACAGCAACCAAAACAGCTTGCCTTCATCATATATACTTAAATACTCGAACGCTTATCTTTTTACAAACCCCGCCCACAACAAGCTCTGCACTTAAGATTTTTACACAGCCTATGACGGACAGGCCCCGCCATACCCCAATGTATAAGAATCTACGCACTGTGGTAACATACCAAAAGATAAGCCTCCAAGGAACGAGCTTCCCAATACGAAAGGTGATCCTAAAAGCGAGGATCGACACCGATGTACCTTTACTCATGCAGATTTAACGCAAATTCCAAGGAGGTCAAGACAACAGTACCAAGTATGTGAAATCAGAAATATCAGAATGAAATCATAATAGTTTATAAAAAGCAGAGACATGTATGATAACCAAACTACGCTCACAACATAGAAGCGATATGTCAAGTCGTGACTCACGCCTCAAAGTCATCCTCACGCCCGTGGAACTTCTTCCTCACCGCAGCCTAGGTACAAATCATGTGATACGTATAATGTGTCTCGCCATCTTATGGACCCAATATAGAAACGTGGAATACATTCTGATGAACCTAGTCGATGAAATACATTCCTGATGAACCGGAGTCGAGTGAAATACATTCTGATGAACCTAATCAAGTGAAATACATTCGGATGACCCGTAATCAATGAAATACATTCCCGGATGACCCTGAATCAAGTGAAATACATTCGGATGACCCAGAATCAAGTGAAATACATTCCGGATGAACCGTAGTCGAGTAGAACACAATACTTGCACAACAAGGCTATCACACGAATACATGGTCAAGTTTCATAACAACAAGCGTAAGCAAGTTACACACGACTCAAGGTACTTTCATTTTATGTCAAAGTCCGGATTTTAACCCTAAAGTACTACGTACGTTAAATCTTTAAAAGATCTGTTTCTTTCACATAAGTCACACAATACCCGTAGTCTAAAATAGAGTGATTGTCCTTTTAAGTAAACCAAAACACTTACCTTTGTAAAATCAAGTGACAACATTATTTTCCAAACGTCCAAGTTTGCCTAATTTCAAATGTTCACGTTTCTTATTTTAGAAAGGTTTCGTAGTTCCTAATCTTATTCATTTAAGAATGTAATTCTCTTTTAAACCATCTAAGAACATAAGCCTTATATGTGAGTAGGATATTCTTGTTTATAACCATCTTATTACAAAGAAGCATGATCTAGAAATATCATTTTGTCTCATCTTAGCTTCTATGCAGATGGAAGTTTCTACTAGTTTTAATAATACTTAATTATTCAATACATTTTCCTTTATTAACGCCGCAGTTGGTTTGTCGATACACATTTCGATTTCCAAATCAAGAAACATTCTTAAGCCGTTATACCTAACTTCCCATAAAGCTAGTATAACTCTTAAGTTTTCAAAACCAAGTATTACTTTTCTTTCAAAAGGTCTTTTGAAACACTTCAAGTTCTTTATTACTATACCTCAAACCCGTTATAAGTCAAATCGCTTACCTTTGAAACCACAAAGCATTCTCTTACCTACATAAAGTCATATAACCAACTTCCCATAAAGCCGTTATAACACTTTATGTTTCAAACCAATCAAATACATTTAGCACAATGACGCTCACCGTACTACATAGTTCACACATATCATGCTAGAAGAGATAGGAAGAGGTTCACATACCTCGCGACGATTATCGACTAATAGCAAAACGCTCCAAGTACCTCAAACCGTCGGCTACACTCTCAGTCAAGCAGATCACTCCACACGTAGTACTACAACCTATAGAGGCCACAAAGCGCCTATTAATATCTTTAGACTCGACGTAGAATATTCTACGTAAAATTCGGCGACTCTCCCCGCAACAACAGAATCTCCTCCTCTATCGAGGCCGCTACCAAGCCAACCGTGTTAACACGCCTAACCGACGTGTAAAATTCTACTACACAATAATGTTACACAAGTCTATCGTAATACACCCTATGTAATTACAGTTCAGTTCTCTTCTTTAAATTCAGGCTTAAGTCGCAAGACATTGCCGTAAGTATTATTCAGGCTTAAGTCAAAAGACATTGCCGTAAGTATGTTCAGTTCTATATATAGTATACTTAACTATATACTCCTACAACATGTAATTTCCAATTACAACAGAAGGTCAAGAATGTTTACCTCGATAAGCCCAAAATTATCCGAGTTTAATGTCGCTCCTGAGCAAGGTTTAGCTCCTACTCCGAGTGCTCCAATCCGCTCCAAGAAACCCTTAGAAGTTCTACGCAACTTCTACTTATAACTTCAACTACGGGTGAAGATTTCCTTAGGTTTCGTTTGGCTAAAGGAAGTATAATAGTATTTTCTGGCTTTTGTATGTTGTAACTTGGGAATACTACAAGGTATTTGGGCCAAGGTATTTGGGCATTATAACAATACTAGAGAGTATTTCTATACCACAAAAGGGGGTATTTATACGAGGCAACTATGCTTTGGGGTACCCACTGCAAAACACCACAAAGGGAGGTGGCTCTCGCCAGGGCTCTCAAAAGGGGGAAAGGGCTATTGGACGATATTAACTCACAAAGGAGAGATTTCAAGACTTGAAAATGATTTTGGATGAAGAAAGTTCATCAACTAAGGGGGTATTTATAGGTCAAGCCATGGCCAACCAATGGCCAAGATGAAGACAAGTGTGGTGCAAGTGTAGGGTTAGATTTCCACCATGTGTACCTTATCCATCTACCACACAACTTGCACAAAAATATCCTACCAACTAAAGCCCTCTTTTTCAACCACCATTGCCGCCCCATTTGTTCCAATGTGAGGGTGACACATGTCACCCTCCCGTTGGTCCACAATGTTTCGTCTCTCGGAAAAATCCGCAAAAATTATAATTGACATAGCAGGAATTTTTCCTACGAAAGTCGGGAAACGCTTCGCCGTAAAACGACTCTATTCGGCACTTGTGCACAATTTTCGAACCTATCCAAGTCTTAAGGCAAAAAAAAATTTAATACGTACGCCCTCACGTACATACTCATAAAATACGGTGTATAACATTCTCCCCTCCTTAGAAACATTCGTCCCGAATGTTCCTTCTCAAGGCGGATAAAGATGAAGTTCTTCTAACAAGTTTCCACTGCCACACATGGCCACAAACATAACACACGTTCTCTTCCTTCCTTACTCGTCGTGCCCTCCTCGATCACTTGAACTCTTCTGGGATACGCACCATACTCGTCATCGCTTAGTTTCCAAAACTTTGGAGTCACCACCTCAAACTTGGTCATCTACTAGCCTCAATCTTCCTTAAGGCCATTCCCGCCTTCACGACCGCTCGGGTCGAACATATCCACGAACTCATACGATGGTTACCAAAACTTGGCCTAGCACCCTCGTGACCTACCACCGGCGACCACCCAGAGCTGACCCCACCTCGAACAGTCGCGGTTGGCCCGCAACATGGCCCCAACCCGACCCACTGTCGCGCCAACTCTGCTTCTCGACACGAACAATCTTGCTAAATCACAAATACGAAAGATACCACTTTCATTTACCCAACCTGTGACTTATCACACAATACTTTCTAGGCATAAAATGCACTCGACAAGGATCACTCGCAAAATCTTGTACCCAAGACTACCTTTACATCTAAGGTCTCAACTGTAATATTCTAAGGTTCATCGTTCCTCACCCTGTGCTTACCCTTTTTCCCCAACTGTGTTCCTAAATCACATTTTAGCACAAAGCTATCCGAACAAAACACCTAACACATTAACATAACATCAAAACATACAAGCCTCTAGATGGTTAAGGATATACCAAGCTACCGCTCACTCTAATCGTAAATCCGCAGGCGCATAACCGCAGGCGCGGCGAACTCGCCATCGATCCGCAGTGCGCGCTAAGCCGCCGCATTTCCTATAAGCACGCCTCTCGCACATGGCCCTCGACGGCCGCAGTGAAGCAAGCACCGCAAAGACGACATTCCCGATGATGTTTGCCACATCGTACACCGGTGAGGGCGTGAATCTCGCTGGCTAGAACCCATGTATATCTGGAACTAAGCCCTCGAGCTCGACCAGCTCCGAATACCCTGAACGCCCCGACGATCGGGGACCACTGCATCGGTGGAGGTACATAACTAGATTGCACGAGGCGGTCCGCCTCGAAAGTTACCAAAGGACCTCGCTGCTGCTCGCCTCTTCGCGATCTCGGCCATTCCGCCGACCTCTCCGTGCCTCACAACCTAGTGCATGAGCTGCGCGGCAATGTCCATGCCCACAAGAGCTACACCGCATAAGCCTCGCCAAGTAATCGCCCACCGGTGGCGTGGCGGTGTACTGGCCCTCCATATCGCCTACCATGGGAACATACCGAGCTAATGAGTCGAACTCACATTGTACTCTCTAACCGCCCGCCCGCCCCGCTCAACGTCAAAAATCTGTCGCCCGAGCCCTCTCATCCGCGAGGCAAGAAATGTGCAAGAAATGCCTCGAGAACTCGTCCCAAATCGCTGAAGTGCATGCTCTTCCCGACAGCTCCCACGAATCAAACTACCAATCGGCAGATCACGCACTGATGCGAACTCAATACCACCGACCGCTCGAGGCTCGATCACTCATGATCCGCCAGAGCTTGGATAAACTCCCGAGGGTCGTCCTCGCTCTCGATCCATAGAACACCGGAGGGCTACAACTCGTGAAGTCCCGTAGCCTCAAACCGCTCGCCGGGGTGAACTACGGTGCTATCGGGCCGGAATCACAGATCCAAATTATCTCATATCTGCCACGACTCGCCAAGAATCGCCATCTCCTTGTACTTATCTCATCGGCTCTGTGCCGTGGACCGAGGCTCGTATCGTAGTCTCGGCAGCCATCGCCGCGCTCTAAACTCTGCTGGTCTTGGCGGCCGCTAAACCCGCCGCTTGGCATCGCTCAGTATCGACGCTCGCGCCAGATTTCTCTCAGATTCGCTAACGGCTCCTCGATCGCTTTGCCCATCCGGGCTCAAGGTTTTACGCGAGGCATAATCGTAAAGGAAAGGAATACGCCGGAGGGTCCAATTTATCACACGCCTAAGGCACGATCTCGTAATGAGAAGAATGGAAACCAATCCTAAATGTCTTATAGCCTCGATTATAGATGTGGTGCACAACACACCGATAATCAAGACTCTACTAGACACGGTTTGTAGACACTTTCCGAGGACTAATCGCTCGATACCACTTTGTCACGACCGAACCTGCCCGCGGATCGTGCCTACCCCGCACCCTGGTGATACAACATCGAGAAAACCAAATAAATAAAAACATGAACATGAATTAAGAGACAAGATAAATAAACTGTTACACCCCGTAGTTCCAGTGTATGTATATGAGGACGAACGTACGTAAATACGACATTAAAATTGGAAAGGAAGAAAGTTGTGATTTTTCGACGGAAAAGTTTCCGAATTTTGAGAAGGAAAAATGTTCGTTAATGGGAATTGGATTCCCAGATTTGGTATTCGGACTTTTTGGAATATTTGAGAATTATGGAATTTTATTTCCGAAATTGGTCACGCGGGCCCACTGAGAATTTACGGTTTTGTAGGCCCACTTTATTTTCGGATTTTTGGCATTGCGGATATTTTCTAAGATGAAATATTTTGGAGTAGGGGCGACACGTGTCACCCCGTGCGCCATGTTGGTAATTGGAGAAGGCTGCCGGGACGTTTTTAGCGACAAGTGGCCCATTTTGTGGCGCCACTTGTCACTTTTTTGTGGTAGCCAAATGGTTGGCCAACTACCTACACACATGTACCCCATCCTCACCACACACTTGCCTAGATCTTGGCCATTGATTTTCCTATAAATACCCCATTGTTTCAAGACTTATTTCATCCACACTTTGAGATTCTAAGTCACAAAATACTCCCCTTTGTTGAGGTTCTCGTCCTACTCTCCCTTGGTGTAGGAAAATTCTTCAAGTGTTGATATAGTCCCAAATACCTTAGCCTAGTATCCCTATTTGTATTCCAAGTTATTTCAATACTAGAGCAGGAAATTCTACTTTATTCCTTTAGTCGCAAAAACGGCCCTAGAAAAATCTTCATAGCTTAGATGAAGTGTTAAGAGAAGTTATTTGGAAACTTCTAAGGTTGCTTGGAGCGGGTTGGAGCGTCAGAATCGAGCTAAACGTTGCTCAGATCGACTTATAATCTTGGATAATTTTGGGCTTATCGAGGTAATGATCTATGTCCCCTATTGTAATTGGAAATTACATGTCAGAGTAGTTAATCATTGAGTATAAGATATATTGGAAGTATAATTATAAGGATTTGAACTATATTTACATTGACCGTATTTGCGAGACTTGTAGTATTATTGTGGAGTAGAATTGTACACGTCCGTTAGACGGTAACCCCCTCGAATTGTTGGTTGGCAGCAGCCTCGCTTGGCGAGGAGTTTTATGTGGTCATGGGAGGCGCGCTGAATTTTCCGTAGAATAAGGAATCTTGTATCTAGAATTATTCTACGAAGAGAGCTAGAGGTTGATAGACGTTTTGTGGCCTTTATAGGTTGAAGTACTACGAGTAGCGTATTCTACTTGAAGGGTGGAAAAGGCGAGCAAGGTTAGAGTACTTTGGAACGTTTTGCTAATTGTCGATAATCGTCGCGAGGTATGTGAACATCTTCCTATCCTTTCTAGCATGATATTTGTGAAATATATTTAGTGCGGTAGACGCACGTGTGTTTAAAGGAAGTTGATTTTCCTTTTGTGTCCTTGACTTGATTCCAAAGTTAAGTGACTTGTTATGAAACATTAAGGACTTGAATTATGTTAAAAAGTTGTAAAATCTCACTCATGATTAATGGGTGTGTGGTCTTTTAAAGAATAAAGTTATCTTGATTTCGAAAATAAGAATGGTTTTATCATTGAATTTAAAATGATAACTTGACTTATAAACAACTTGATTTTGGGAAAGGAGAAGTAATTTGATTTAAAGGTATAGATTACTTGTTTTTAAAAGAGTAAGACACTTGGTTTAAAAAGTATATTGCTACTTGACTTTTAAAGGAGAAGTGCCTTTGTTTTAAAAGAAGGTATGTAAATTGTTTTGGTTTTACTTTGATGTCTTTTGACTTGAGTTTAAATAATAAGAATCTGGAAGTATTTCAAAAGAGTTATTAACCATTTTTGAAAGAAAAGAAATACTTGGTTTTAAAAGCTTAAGTGTTATACTAGCTTTATGGGAAGTTAGGTATAACGACTTAAGGAAGATAGAAGGAACGGTTTACTTATTTTTTTTATGAAAGTCTTGTATTGATTCTGGAAAGTGTAGTAAGATGGTTTGATAAGTAGACATGTTAGGATGCTACGTGTGTTAGTGTCTTGTGATGTTTGTATAAAGGGGTTTCTTGTTGTGCTTATGTTGTTTAACGATAAGTCGTTATGTTAGTATTATATCACCACCTCTTGACATGATTCCGGGTTAAGCCGTCCGACGCGGTAGACTCAGCGGTCTGTGACCTATGATTCGAGAATACCTCATGCGGGTTTGTGTGACCTATGCGGAGCTACGAGTTCCGGTTAGTGTGCGCCTTTATGGTCATGCGCGTCATGTGGCTACGCGATCGCGAGTCCAGGACGTTGCCGGAGTAGCTACCCTCGATGCGGGAATACCTCGCGGGCCATCTGAGTGGCTTATGCGAGTCGCGGAAGTTCGTGACTAGACGCGCGACATTAGATACATCGCGGTAGTGGCCGCCGATCATGTGGCGGTCAGACAGATCTCATGATACGCTTTATGACCTTGTTGGTACTGGGTTTTAGTAGTCGCTATGCCTTCGCATTTACCCCGACGGTTTTATTATGACACGTAGGACACGTGTTCATGTATTCCTTGGTGCTTTTATATCATAGATCGCCAGGTGAGGAAGATATTCCACGCATGATTGATGTTGTGGCGTGAGACCCATAGTTGTATTTGAGTGATGACTTTGAGGCGTGAGTCCTCGACTTGACATGATCGCTTATTTATCAGGAATCGTAGTTTGGTTATCATACATGTCTCCTCGCTTTATATAGACTACTATGATTTCATTTACGTGATTTTTAGTTTCACATACTGGTACCGCTGTTATCGACCTCCTTCGGGGCCGCGCTCATGCCGCAGTAGAGGTACACCGTTGATCCTCGCTCTTAGTGGTCACGTCAGCGTTTGGGAAGCTCCGCTTCTCCGAGGCTTATCACGTATAGTCCCCGTCGCTGTAAGCTACATTCAGGTATGGCGGGCCCCGCCCCGCCATTGTTGTCATATCATTCTTAGAGGTCCGTAGTAATCTTAGGCAGAATTGTAAAAAGGGATGTAATCGTTCTAGTTGTTATATATTTATGCCGAAAGGCAACTTTTCTCGTATAACTGCTTTACACTTCACTTTATTCATGTCTTGTTTTATATTCCGACATTACTGATGTATGGCTACTGGGTGCCCGGTAGGCACCATCACGCCCGGTTCGGTCGTGACAAAAGTGGTATCAGAGCGATTAATCTCTGAAAGTGTCTACGCACCGTATCTAGTAGAGTCTTGATTATCGGTGTGCACCACACCTATAATCGTGAGGCCGCAGGATATTTAGGATTGGTTTCATTCTTCTCACTCGAGATCGTGCCTTAGAGCCGTGTTATAAGTTGGACTCTCCGACGTATTCTTTTCACCCGTTATGCCTCTACGCAAGGCAACCAGAGCCCGAAGAAAGGCGCAGAGGAGCTGCGAGTAGAGCACGAAGGTTACGTGGCACGCCCATTCATTATCCGAGACGCTTCATTCGGGAGTTCGCGACGCCGCTAGCCCTGTGAGAGAGTTTAGAGCAAGAGTAGCTACCGAGACCACGATACCGAGCCTCTAGTCCCACGGCCAGAACAAAGGATATGAGTTACAAGGAGACGGCCCGCTTACTAGCTAGTCCGTGGCCGGAATGAGGAGACGACGGAGCCGGTGGTTCCGAAGCATCGAGTTCACCCTAGATCCGATAGTTTCGAGGCATCGGGCTTTCTTGAGCCGCACCACCCAGTTCTATGGATCGAGGATCGAGGAAGATCATCGAGTTTATTCGACAATGCGCGATCATAAAAGTGATCGAGACCTCGCAGGCATTTCTTACACTTTTGCCCTCGCCACGAGAGAGCTCGCAGATAGATTTATGAGGCCGAGGCGAACGGCGAACGGTTCGGGAATACAAGATGTAGTTTGACTTATTGGCTCGTTATGTCCCCGCTTTAGTGGCGCATATGGAGGATAGAGTGCACCGATATGTCACAGACATGACGATTATCTAGCGAAGTTGTACAAGAGTAGCTCTTCAATGACATGGACATTGCCCGCGTACATGCTTACACGCAGCAGATCGAGGAACGTAGAGATCGACGGACTAACCAAGATCAGCGAAGAGGCCGTAATAGCAGGTCCTTTGGTAACTTTCGAGGCGGACCTTCTCAACAGCTAGATCGTTATGCGCCTCCGCCAAGACTGAGTGGTCCTCCGCGCATCAGACGCTCGGTGTATTTAGAGTTGGTCGAACTCCGTGGTTTCGGTTCACAGATTTATATAGGTTCCAACCAACGATTCGATTTTCCTCTATGTTCACTATGTGGTAGACGCCATCCCAGAAACGCCGTCTTTTACTAATGCTTGTTTTACCGTGGCCGCCGTACGCGAGGAGAGAATGTCCTAGTAGGAGGATACAGTGGGATGACTTAGCCTACCGTGCCATGATTCGGTGGTTCAGAGAGGAAGGGTGTTAGCGAGGAGGCCACCCCACCTCGATGTGGCCATTGTGGTAAGTGACATTGTGGAGAGTGTCGCACTTCTTCGACAAATTGTTTTGCTCTCGGCCAGAGACATCTTGCGAGAAATTGTCCACCAGATGTGGCGCGGATGTAGAGACTCACCTTCGTGATTAGTGGCCAATTCATCATCTTCCTAGCTATGCGCCCAACAAAGGTGATTGATTAGAACGACAAAGAAGTGGCAAGAGACGCAGTATATCCTTAACCCTAGAGATTTGTATGTGTGATAAGATGAGTATACCTTAAGTGTTATGTTCGATAGCATTGTGTTAATTGTGATTAGAAAACATGGGTAGTTGTAAAGGGTAAGTCCGGGACGAAAATGGGAGCCTTAGAATTTATAATATTGGGACCTTGGATGCAAGGCCGTCACGAGTGGATGATTTTACGGTTGGTCTTTGTCAAGTACTCGGATACGTGGTGTATTTATGGGATAATTCCATGGGTAGTGTGAGATGAAAGTGGTAGCTTTCATGACGTGAATTGGTAAGATTGTTCGGATCGGAACGAGTTTAGTACGGTTGGGTCGGGTTGAGGCCATATCGCGAGTCAACCCGCAGCCCGGAAAGTGGTGGGGTCAGTTTGAGGTGGTCCCGCTAGATGATAGGGTCACGAGGGTGTTAGGCCCAAGTTTAGTTAACCATCGTATGAGTTCGTGGAAGCGTTCGACTAGTAGTCGGGCCGATAAGGTCAGCCCATCTTGTCTTTCAGTCAGGACCGTTTACTCGGCAGAGGGTTATGCGAGATGTTATATCAGGAAGGTTGTAAGGTTGCACGAGGTGCCTACTTTCACCTTATGACAGGCAGTGGAGCCTAGTTTACTACCGCTTTTTCCGAGGTTTTACCAGCAGGTTAGGAACTCAAAGTGAGTCTTAGTATCGCATTCGCCTCTGCCAGTGTTTGGATTTCAGGGGTAGCTGTGAGGATTGTTGCCTCCTGCTGAGGGAGTGTTTTATAGCTACCATTTCAGTATTCGGATATCGCCTTATGACGCCTTGTAGGGGCGGAAGTGTAAGTTGCCGGTCGATTGGTTCGATGTTGGCAAATTTCAGATAGTTGGTTCATACTTGTTTCGGCAGAATGTGGATAAGGGGAAGCTTATCCAGAAGAGATTTTGGCGTACCGTAGTCAGCGTAAGTCGCGCGGATAGTCGGCGACACTTAGAGTTCGAGTTGACGGTGGGCCTTCGAAGGTACCACCCGGAAAGGGTATGACGAGATTTGGAAACCGGAGCGAGCGTAAATGTGGTAAGTTGTGAGAAAGAGTTCGAGTGTCACGGTAAGGTACGACGAGTAAGGGAAGAATCGAGCATGTGTTAAGAACATAGTTGTGATCATTTTGTTTGTAAAGTGAAGGTGCGAAGGAGTATCTTTTAGCCCTTGGGTGGAGTTTTTGTGATGTTAGAGGTGATTCCTCGTGGACTTTGATGTAAGTATTTGCGCTGGTGTTTTCGCGCTACGTGGCATTTGCAAACTGGTTAAGCTATGAGGAACTTGATCGTTATTTGTCTTGAGAAGGAACATTCGGGACGAATGTTTCTAAGGAGGGGAGAATGTTACACCCCGTAGTTCCAGTGTATGTATATGAGGACGAACGTACGTAAATACGACATTAAAATTGGAAAGGAAGAAAGTTGTGATTTTTCGACTTTAAAAGTTTCCAATTTTGAGAAGGAAAATGTTCGTTAATGGGAATTGGATTCCCGATTTGGTATTCGACATTTTGGAATATTTGAGAATTATGGAATTTTATTTCCGAAATTGGTCACGTGGGGCCCACGGGAGAATTTACGGTTTTGTGGGGCCCACTTTATTTTCGGATTTTTGGCATTGCGGATATTTTCGGAAGATGAAATATTTTGGACGAGTAGGGGGGCGACACGTGTCACCCCCGTGTGGCCATGTTGGCCGAATTGGAGAAGGCCAAGTGGGACGTTTTTAGGTGGACAAGTGGCCCATTTTCAGGCGCCACTTGTCCCATTTTTGTGGTAGCCAAATGGTTGGCCAACTACCTACACACATGTACCCCATCCTCACCACACACTTGCCTAGATCTTGGCCATTGATTTTCCTATAAATACCCCATTGTTTCAAGACTTATTTCATCCACACTTTGAGATTCTAAGTCACAAAATACTCCCCCTTTGTTGAGGTTCTCGTCCTACTCTCCCCTTGGTGTAGGAAAAATTCTTCAAGTGTTGATATAGTCCCAAATACCTTAGCCTAGTATCCCTATTTGTATTCCAAGTTATTTCAATACTAGAGTCTTAAATTCTACTTTATTCCTTTAGTCGCAAAACGGCCCTAGAAAATCTTCATAGCTTAGATGAAGTGTTAAGAGGTTATTTGGAAACTTCTAAGGGTTGCTTGGAGCGGGTTGGAGCGTCAGAATTGGAGCTAAACGTTGCTCGGGATCGACTTATAATCTTGGATAATTTTGGGCTTATCGAGGTAATGATCTATGTCCCCTATCAGAATTGGAAATTACATGTCAGTAGTAGTTAATCATTGAGTATAAGATATATTGGAAGTATAATTATAAGGATTTGAACTATATTTACATTGACCGTATTTGCAAGAGACTTGTAGTATTATTGTGGAGTAGAATTGTACACGTCCTGTTAGACGTAACCCCCGAATTGTTGGTTTGGTAGCAGCCTCGCTTGCGAGGAGTTTTATGGTCATGGGAGGTGCTGCTGAATTTTCCGTAGAATAAGGAATCTTGTATCTAGAATTATTCTACGAAGAGAGCTAGAGGTTGATAGACGCTTTGTGGCCTTTATAGGTCAAGTACTACGAGTAGCGTATTCTACTTGGGGTGGAAAAGGCGAGCAAGGTTAGAGTACTTTGGAACGCTTTGCTAATTGTCGATAATCGTCGCGAGGTATGTGAACATCTTCCTATCCTTTCTAGCATGATATTTGTGAAATATATTTAGCGCGTAGACGCACGTGTGTTTAAAGGAAGTTGATTTTCCTTTGTGTCCTTGACTTGATTCCAAAGTTAAGTGACTTGTTATGAAACATTAAGGACTTGAATTATGTTAAAAGTTGTAAAATCTCACTCATGATTAATGGGTGTGTGGTCTTTAAAGAATAAAGTTATCTTGATTTCAAAATAAGAATGGTTTTATCATTGAATTTAAAATGATAACTTGACTTATAAACAACTTGATTTTGGGAAAGGAGAAGTAATTTGATTTAAAGGTATAGATTACTTGTTTTAAAAGAGTAAGACACTTGGTTTAAAAAGTATATTGCTACTTGACTTTTAAAGGAGAAGTGCCTTTGTTTTAAAAGAAGGTATGTAAATTGTTTTGGTTTTACTTTGATGTCTTTGACTTGAGTTTAAATAATAAGAATCAAAGTATTTCAAAAGAGTTATTAACCATTTTTGAAAGAAAAGAAATACTTGAGTTTTAAAAGCTTAAGTGTTATACTAGCTTTATGGGAAGTTAGGTATAACGACTTAAGGAAGATAGAAGGAACAGTTTACTTATTTTTTTATGAAAGTCTTGTATTGATTCCGAAAGTGTAGTAAGATGGTTTGATAAGTAGACACGTTAGGATGCTACGTGTGTCTTGTGATGTTTGTATAAAGGGGTTTCCTTTGTCAGGCTTATGTTGTTTAACGATAAGTTGTTATGTTAGTATTATATCACTCACCTCTTGACATGATTCCGGGTTAAGTCGCCTCCGACGCGGGTAGACTCAAAGCGGTCCAGGTGACCTATGATTCGAGAATACCTCACGCGGTTTGTGTGACCGGCGCGAGCTACGAGTTCCGTGTTAGTGCGCGCCTTTATGGTCATGCGTCTACGTGGCCACGCGGATCGCGAGTCCGTGACGCTGTCGGGAGTAGCTACCGATGCGGGAATACCTCACGCGGGCCATCTGAGTGGCTTATGCGAGTCGCGGAAGTTCAGGACTAGACGCGCACATTAGATACATCGCGCAGTGGCCGCTTCGATCATGGCGGTCTAGACAGATCTCATGATACGCTTTATGACCTTGTTGGTACCGCTGGGTTTTAGTAGTCGCCATGCCTTCGCATTTACCCCAGACGGTTTTATTATGACACGTGTAGACCCGTGTTCATGTGTATTCCTTGGTGCTTTTATATCATAGATCGCCATGAGGAAGATATTCCACGCATGATTGATGTTGTGGGCGTGAGACCCATAGTTGTATTTGAGTGATGACTTTGAGGGCGAGTCCTCGACTTGACATGATCGCTTATTTATCAGGAATCGTAGTTTGCTATCATACATGTCTCCCGCTTTATATAGACTACTATGATTTCATTTACAGATTTTTAGTTTCACATACTTGGTACCGTTGTCTCGACCTCCTTCGGCCGCGCTCATGCCGCAGTGAGGTACACCGATGTTGATCCTCGCCTAGGTCACAGTCATTGTGGGAAGCCCGCTTCTCCGAGGCTTATCACGGTATAGTCCCCGCCGTTGTAAGTGCTACATTCGTGGTATGGCGGGCCCCGCCCCGCCATTGTTGTCATATCATTCTGCAGGTCCAGTAGTATCGCGTGCGTAATTGTAAAAAGGGATGTAATCGTTTAGTTGTTATATATTTATGCCGAAAGGCAACTTTTCTCGAATAACTGCTTTACACTTCACTTTATTCATGTCTTGTTTTATATTCCATTACTCGATGTATGGCTACTGGGTGCCCGGTAAGGCACGATCCACTGCCCGGTTCGGTCGTGACATAAACAAAGCAACCAAAACAGCTTGCCTTCATCATATATACTTAAATACCCGAATAGCTTATCTTTTTACAAACCCCGCCCACAAATAAAGCATGCACTTAAGATTTTTACAACAATATGATGACAGGCCCGCCATACCTCGAATGTATAAGAATCTGCTGCATGTGGTAACATACCAAAAGATAAGCCTCCAAGGAACTGAGCTTCCCAATACGCTGAAGGTGATCCTAAAGCGAGGATCGATACCGATGTACCTTTTACTCATGCGTGAACGCAGCCTCGGCGAGGTCGACAACAGTACCAAGTATGTGAAATCAGAAATATCAGAATGAAATCATAATAGTTTATAAAAGCGAGACATGTATGATAACCAAACTACGCTCACAACATAGAAGCCATGTCAAGTCGTGACTCACGCCTCAAAGTCATCCTCATGCCCGTGGAACTTCTTCCTCACCGCAGCTTAGGTACAAATCATGTGATACGTATAACGTGTCTCTACCATCTTATGGACCCAATATAGAAACGTGTGGAATACATTCTGATGAACCTAGTCGCGAAATACATTCCTGGATGAACCTAGTCGAGTGAATACATTCTGATGAACCTAATCAAGTGAAATACATTCCGGATGACCCTTAATCAATGAAATACATTCCCGGATGACCCGTAATCAAGTGAAATACATTCCTGATGACCCAGAATCAAGTGAAATACATTCCCGGATGAACCGGTAGTCGAGTAGAACACAATACTTGCACAACAAGGCTATCACACGTAACATGGTCAAGTTTCATAACAACAAGCGTAAGCAAGTTACACACGACTCAAGGTACTTTCATTTTATGTCAAAGTCCGGATTTTAACCCTAAAGTACTACGACGTTAAATCTTTAAAAGATCTGCTTTCTTCACATAAGTCACACAATACCCGTAGTCTAAAATAGAGTGATTGTCCTTTTAAGTAAACCAAAACACTTACCTTTGTAAAATCAAGTGACAACATTATTTTCCAAACGTCCAAGTTTGCCTAATTTCAAATGTTCACGTTTCTTATTTTAGAAAGGTTTCGTAGTTCCTAATCTTATTCATTTAAGAATGTAATTCTTTAAACCATCTAAGAACATAAGCCTTATATGTGAGTAGGATATTCTTGTTTATAACCATCTTATTACAGCAGCCATGATCTAGGAAATATCATTTTGTCTCATCTTAGCTTCTATGCAGATGGAAGTTTCTACTAGTTTTAATAATACTTAATTATTCAATACATTTTCCTTTATTAACGCTGTAGTGGTTTGTCGATACACATTTCTGATTTCCAAATCAAGAAACATTCTTAAGCCGTTATACCTAACTTCCCATAAAGCTAGTATAACTCTTAAGTTTTCAAAAACCAAGTATTACTTTTCTTTCAAAAAGGTCTTTTTGAAACACTTCAAGTTCTTTATTACTACACCTCAAACCCGTTATAAGTCAAATCAGTTACCCTTTGAAACCACAAAGCATTCTCTTACCTACATAAAACTGTCATAACCAACTTCCCATAAAGCCGTTATAACACTTTATGTTTCAAACCAATCAAATACATTTAGCACATGACGCTCACCGCACTACATAGTTCACACATATCATGCTAGAAGAGATAGAAGAGGTTCACATACCTCGCGACGATTATCGACTAATAGCAAAACGCTCCAAGTACCTCAAACCGTCGGCTACACTCTCAGTCAAGCAGATCACTCCACACGTAGTACTACAACCTATAGAGGCCACAAAGCGCCTATTAATATCTTTAGACCCCGACGTAGAATATTCTACAGAAAATTCAGAAGACCTCCCCGCAACAACAGAAATCTCCTCCTATCGAGGCCGCTACCAAGCCAACCGTGGGGTTAACACGCCTAACCGACGTACAATTCTACTACACGAAGGTTACACAAGTCATCGTAATACACCCATGTAATTACCGCTTCTCTTTCTTTAAATTCAGGCTTAAGTCGCAAGACATTGCCGTAAGTATTATTCAGGCTTAAGTCAAAAGACATTGCCGTAAGTATGTTCAGTTCTATATATAGTATACTTAACTATATACTCCTACAACATGTAATTTCCAATTACAACAGAAGGTCAAGAATGTTTACCTCGATAAGCCCAAAATTATCCGAGTTTAATGTCGCTCCTGAGCAAGGTTTAGCTCCTACTCCGAGTGCTCCAATCCGCTCCAAGAAACCCTTAGAAGTTCTACGCAACTTCTACTTGTAACTTCAACTACGGTGAAGATTTCCTTAGGTTTCGCTTTGTACAAAGGAAGTATAATAGTATTTTCTGGCTTTTGTATAAGTGTAACTCGGGAATACTACAAGGTATTTGGGCAAGGTATTTGGGCATTATAACAATACTAGGAGAGTATTTCTATACCACAAAATCGGGGTATTTATACGAGGCAACTATGCTAGTGGGGTACCACCAAAAACACCACAGTGAGGGGGTTTCGCCAAGGGCTCTCAAAAGGGGGAAAGGGCTATTGGACGATATTAACTCACAAAGGGAGAGATTTCAAGACTTGAAAATGATTTTGGATGAAGAAAGTTCATCAACTAAGGGGTATTTATAGGTCAAGCCACAACCAATGGCCAAGATGAAGACATGTGGTGCAAGTGTAGGGTTAGATTTCCACCATGTGTACCTTATCCATCTACCACACAACTTGCACAAAAATATCCTACCAACTAAAGCCCTCTTTTTCGTCCACCATTGCCGCCCATTTGTTCCAATGCGAGGTGACACATGTCACCTCCCGCTGGTCCACAATGTTTCGCCTCTAAAAATCCGCAAAATTATAATCGACATAGCCGAATTTTTCCTACGAAAGTCGTGGGAAACGCTTTCATTTAAAACGACTCTATTCGGCACTTGTGCACAATTTTCGAACCTAGCCAAGTCTTAAGGCAAAAATTAATACGCACGCTCACGCATATACTCAAAATACGGTATAACACCGCAGATCATCCTCGTGCCTCGACCAGAAACTCGCGGCTACAACTAAGGAAATCCCGTAGCCTCAAATCGTCGCCTCGGGTGAACCACGGCACGATCGGGCCGGAAGTGGAACTGCCGTGATCCACTTATCCTCGTGTTCCGCCACAATCCTAGCCAATAGCCGGGCCATCTCCTTGTACTTATCTCCTCCGCCCAGCCGTGGGATGAGGCGCGGTACCGTGGTTCGCTGGGCCGGGCGGCGCCATGGAACTCGCCGCCGGGTATAGATCGGGCCCGAGCCCTCGTGAATCCCTGTCCTACTAGCGCCTCCTGGCCGCTTTGCCCTTCGGCCCGGTTGCCTTACATACGAGGCATAATCATATGTAAAAGGAATACGTTAGAGGGTCCAACCTATAACACAGCCTCTAAAGCACGATCTCAGAGTGAGAAGAATGGAAACCAATCCTAAATATCCTATAGCCTCTCGATTATCGTGTGGTGCACAACACACCGATAATCAAGACTCTACTAGATACGGTCATAGACACTTTCCGAGGATTAATCGCTCGATTCCACTTTTGTCACGACTGCCCGGTTCGTGATCGTGCCTTACCCGCACCCAAGTAGTCATACATCGAGTAATCAATGAACATAAGACAAGACAGGAAACATTATAAAAATAGAAACAGTTTATCTGATGAAAAGCTTGCCTTTCGGCATATATATATAACCAAAGTTTTGCAGTTACATCCCAACTGTACAATAGGACTATAAACCTCTAAAGAAGTAAACCACTATGGCACGTGGCCCGCCATACCTCGAATGTACAAAAACTATCTACACACAGGAGATCATACCCAAAAGTAGAGCCTCCTAGAAGATGGCTCGACACCAAAGCAAAGATCCTAAGGATGTGGATCTAGCACCGCTGCCTTACCGCGGTGATGAACGCAGCCCCGAGGAGGTCGATAACAGTACAAGTATGTGAAATCGTAAAGTACTTAAATGAAATCAAGTATTTAAAACCATTTGCAAATCAGTTCAATTGCACATAGTGCCATATCACAAACAAGAACGAATAGGAAAATCAGAATGTGTCTTTTCTAGGCCGCGAATGATCGGGCAAGGCTAATCGCCCATAGTATCATTCTCGCGCCTAATCCCGACTTCCGCACCGCATAGTCACACACGTAACCGCATGAGGTATTCTCGACGGTAGCTAACCCGCATCGCCGACTCCGCAATCGCATAGTCTCAATAGACCGCATAGTCACATTGCATCGCATAGTGGCATCCTCGTGACGCTAAAACACCCGAATGATCAATCTCGAACTCCCGCAACTCCGCATAGTCACATAGATCGCATAGGCCGATAGACCCGCATCAACGGTGGTAAGTCGTTATACCCGTAGTCCTGTGGTATGTATGCGACGCACGCATTTAGAATACGCATGTAAAGATCGGAAAGAAGAAAGAGGCGATTTTTCCACTAAAAGTTTCCGGTTTTTGTGAAGGAAAAGGTTCGTTAATGAGAATTGATTCCGATTTGGTATTCTGACTTCCCGGAATATTAGAGAATTATGGAATTTTATTTTCGAAAATGGTCACTGGGCCCACTGAGAAATTTACTTTGTGGCCCACTTTGTTTTCGAGATTTTGGCCATTATGGATATTTTCTAAGATGTTTTATTTTGGGTACAGGAGGGTGACACGTGTCACCCCGCCAGGTGGCTTCGCCGAACGGCCTTTGTGCACAACACCCTGCTAGAGTCGCCGACTAAACGCTTTACATAACTCATGGGGAAAATTCGCTATGTCTTTTCTTATTTTTGGATTTTTCCGAGAAACTAAACATTTTGGATCAACGGAGGTGATACGTGTCACCTCACATCGAAGCAAGCGGGCGCTTAGGCCGATCAGTGGGCAAGTTGTGGGTAGATATTTGCGAGATATTTGTGAGGGTTTTAAGGGCGAGTAGGACTGT
This sequence comes from Przewalskia tangutica, assembly GCA_029844215.1. Lineage (NCBI taxonomy): Eukaryota > Viridiplantae > Streptophyta > Magnoliopsida > Solanales > Solanaceae > Przewalskia > Przewalskia tangutica. The sequence goes on from CM056729.1 coordinate 65,675,006, forward strand.
GGGCACTTGGGCATATCTTGCCCTACACTTGCCTAGCACTTGGCTAGATCTTGCCATCGTTGGCCTCGCTTGTGCTATAAATACCCTCTAAGGTCAAGACTTCTTCATCCAAAATGCCTAAGTCTCGAGAGCCTTCCTCCCCTTTTCGCAGGCCCCTCGTCGAGAGTTCCCCAGCTGGTAGGCCGATGGTAGCCACCCCTCCTTTGCAGGCGTGGCCTGGGTACCCCCTAGCCTAGTTTGTTTTCATATAATACCCCTCTCGTAGAAATACTCTCAAAAGTATTGTTATAATGCCCAAATTACCTTAGCCAGATACCTTGTTGTATTCTAAGGTTATACCTATACGAAAGCCCGTAAATACTATTATACTTCCCACAACAAAACCAAACCCTAGGAAAATCTCCATAGTCCGCCGGAGTGTTGTGTGTTGGTTAGAACTTCTAAGGTGGTTTAGAGCGGGTCGAGCGCCGAGTCGAGCTAAACGATTGCCCAGATCGACTTTATATTTGGATAATATACTTAGCGAGGTAAATATCTTGTCCCCTTTTGTAATCGATATTACATGTCAGAGGAAAATATAGTTAAAGTATACTATATATATATAATCAACATAGCTGTGGCAATGTCCTCGACTTAAGCCCAAGAATCGAATCGCTTTACATAGATCAGACATGAGACTTGTAGTAGTACCGTGGAGTAGAATTGCACCTGCTCGTGTTAGATGATAACCCCTCGTTGGCTTGATAGCCTACCCGATAGAGAGGAGATTTACGCTGTCATGCGGGAGGCCGCCGAATTTTCGTAGAATGTTCTACGATGTTAATAAGTCGCCTGTGGCCTTATAGGTTGAAATGCTACGCGTGGAATGATCCACTTGACTTAAGGAGTAGCCGATCGTTGAGCGCTTGCTATTAGTCGATACTCGCCGCGAGGTATGTGAACCTCTTCCTATCTTTTCTAGCATGATTGTTGTGAACTATGTAGTACGGTAGACGCATACGTGTTAAGTGATTTGTTGGTTTAAAACATGTGGTGTTATAATAGCTTTACGGGAAGTTAGTTATAACGACCTTATGTAAGTGAAAATGGTTTATCATGTTAAGTTAAGAGACTTGATCTTATAAGATAAGAGACTTAACTTATTTGTTTTAATGTGAACGCCGTGAAACCTCATTCGCGAGTAATGAGTACTTGGTTTTAAAGGAATAATGTTTTACCGATTTCGAAATCGTAACGTATCGATTGCACCACCGCAAATGCTAATAAAGGAAAATGTATTAATAATGATGTGTCAGATTAAAACCAAGAGAAACCTCCATCCGCATGAAGCTAAGATGAGACAAAATGATATTACATTTTCTAGATCATGGTCACCGTAATAAGATCGTTATAAACAAGAATAAACTACTCACATATATGACATATGTTACTCAATTGTTCTAAAAAGGAATCAAGTGATTAAGTTTGGGAACTATGAAACCATTTGAAAATAAGCTTTCGAGTAATCAAACTAGGCAAACCGAACTTAGGAAAGGAATGTTGTTACTTGATTTTGAAAAGGAAGATGGGTTGGTCATTCTAATACTACGTATCGTGACTTTTATAAAAGTAATGGATCTCTTTAAAAGAACTTAACGATGTAGTACTGGGGTTAAAAACCCGACTATGGCATAAAATGAAAGTACTTTGAGTCAGGTGAAACTTGCTTATGCTTGTTGTTGTGAAACTTGCCTATGCTTGTGATGATAGTCTTTATTGTACAAACGTTGTGTTTCGTGTTACCGCTTCTCGATGCAGGGTCATTGATCGTTGAGAACTTACTGGACGTGCAGCGGACGGAGAAATTCCACGCACGCCTCGCTGATAGTATTATTGTTGTTAATCGCTTGGACATACCGACACGATGCGTAGCGCACGCATGCTTCCATTTTGGTTAAGGTCTGTGGTTAATCGCTGACATACCGACACGATGCGTAGCGCACGTATGCTTCCATTTTGGTTAAGGTCTGCGCGTTAATCGCTGATATATCGACACGATGCGTAGCGCACGTATGTTTCCATTTTGATTATCGCCAGGATTTCTTCGACATACCGACACGACGCGTAGCGCACGTATGCGCCCATTTGGAATGTTGTCTTATTGTTTCCTTCGACATACCGACACGATGCGTAGCGCACGTATGCTTCCATTTGGATTGTTGTCTTGTTGTTGAGGTCACATGGACATGTCTACACCGATGCAGACTCGGCATGCCACGGGACATGGTATTATTGTTGCATCATGGACATGTCTACACCGGCGCAAAGATTCCGGCACGCGCCATAATGCGAACTCGACTTATGTCGCGGGCGCGAGACCCATAGTTATATCGAGTGATGATCGCTTTATGTCAGGAATCGTAGTTTGGTTATCATACATGTCTCCCGCTTATATAGACTACTATGATTTCATTTACGATTTATTTTTAGTTTCACATACTGCACTGCAGATCGACCTCCTTCGGCCGCGCTCATGCCGCAGTCGAGGTACATCGCCGTTGATCCTAGCTCGTGGTCACAGCGCATTGGGAAGCTCCGCTTCTCCGAGGCTTATCGGTGGTATAGTCCGCCGCCGTAAGTGTTTACATTCGTGGTTTGGCGGGCCCCGCCCGCCATCGGGTCGTATCATTCTTAGAGGTCCGTAGTATCGCCAGGCGTGGTTGGTAAAAAGGATTGCCGCTCATTTGTAAAAGAGTTGATGGTTATATATATGCCGTAAGGCAAGTGTTCACGCATTATTGTTTATATTTCGCTATCTCACGTTGTTGTTTTACGCCCGACACTGACATTGTGTCACTAGGGTGCCCGGTAAGGCACCGCCACGCCCGCCGGTCGTGACAAAAGTGGTATCAAAGCGCTTAATCCTGAAAGTGTCTACGCATCGTATCCGGAGAGTCTGATTATCGGTGTGCACCACACCAATAATCGTGAGGCTATAGGATATTTAGGATTGGTTTCTATTCTTCTCACTCGAGATCGTGCCTTAGAGCCGTGTTGTAAGTCGACCCTCCGACGAAATTATTTCCTTATCGCTATGCCTCCGCGCAGGCAACCCGCCTGTGAGGGCGCGCAAATGGCGGAGCCGCGAGTAGAGTTCAGAGGGTGGCGAGGCAAAGCCAAATCATTACCTGTAGTGCTTCATTCGGGATTTCGCGACGCCACTAGCCCCAAAGAGTTTTAGCATGGCGACGGCAGCCTTACCGCGCCATGATATTGAACCTTCGCCCACGACCGGGAACCGAGAATATAGATTGCAAGAGACAACCTTGTTACTAGCTATGGATTTGGCTACCAGAGAGTACCGATGTATCGCGAGTCTTGATGACTACCTAAGAGAAGGTTGTGCAAGAGTAATCCTTCAGTTAGGCTTGAGCATGGCCTCGCGCGCTTATGCGCAGCAGCCGAGAACGAGATCGACGGTTAACCAAGGACAGCGTAAGAGGCCAGAGCAGCAAGCGTCCTTCTAACTTTCAAGGCGAGTATACCTTAAGTGCTATGTTCGATAGCAAGGTGTTAGTTGTGATTAGAAATCATGGTGGGTTAACCGAGTAAGATTTTGGAGGATAGAGAAAGTGTGAGCCTTAGAGCTTTATACGCAAAGACCTTAGAGGTAAGGCCATCTCTGCAGAGACGTATGTTTATGTTTGACCTTTATAGAGTGCATAGTGCACGCGAGTCGTGTTTGGGATAAGTCCTATGTAGTATGAAATGAAATAGGTAGTTGAGCTAAGAAGACCGCTAGGTTTTCGTGAACGTGTTTAGTAAGATTGTTCCTTCTGGAGATGGTATTTGCGCTACGGGCCTGTTGAGGCTACGCGCGGTCAACCCGCTGTAGGTTTGCTGGTGCGGGTCAGTTTGTGGTGGTCCTCTTGTGTTAGGGTCATGAGGGTGTTAGGCCCATGTTTAGTTAGCCGCGGCAAGTTCGTGGATGCGCTCGACCGCTGGTCGGGCCGACGGGGCAGCCATCATGTTCTTCTGGCCGTGTCGCTCTCTGCAAAGGTTGATGTTATCCGAAAAGGTTGCGAGGTTGCACGGTGCCTACCTTCACCTTATGACGGACAAGGAGCCAGTGGTACTACTGCTTTCTCTTCTCGAGTTTGTACGTGCGTGGCTAGGAACTCGTGAGTCTCCTCAGACGCATTCGCCTCCGCCGTTGTTTTGATTTCGCGTAGCCGCGGCGATCGCTGTTCCTGGTCAGGGAGTGTTTGCTACCATTTCGTTGTTCGGATGTCGCCTCGCGACGCCAGGGCAGAAATGCAAGTTGCCGGCCGATTGGTTCGATGTTGGCGTGGTTCGGATAGTTGGTTCGTGCTTGTTCCAGCAGATCGTGGATAGTGAGGTTTTGTCTGTAAGAAGTTCGCACCGTAGGAATCGCGGCGATAATCGACGACGCCAGAGTTCGTGTCGACGGTCGGTCTTCTTGAAAATACCACCCCGGACAGGGTGTGACGAGTTTTGGAAACTGAAGCCGTATCAGAATGTGGTAAGAGTTCGAGTGTACGAGATCCTTCGGGATCGCAAGCAGCCCGGTACCATTTGTTGGGTCGCCGAGCGCGCTCGCGACAAAGTGACAAAAGTGGTATCGCGACTAAGGAAGTATATTTTGACCCCGGAAGAGGTATTTGTGGTGATATAGAGGTGTTTTCCTCGTAGACTTGGATATAAGTATGTTGGCAGTATTTCGCGCCGTACGGCAGATTGTTTCGTAAGTATAAGAGTGAAGACTATATCGGGCGCACGCTTGTTTTTGAGATTTAGAAGGAACATTCGACGAATGTTTCTGGCGAGGGAAGAATGTTATACCCCGTAGTCCCGTGGTATGTATGCGAGGACGCACGACGAGAATACACGTAAAAGATCGAAAGCGAAGAAAGAGGCGATTTTTCCACTAAAAGTTTCCGCTTTTGTGAAGGAAAAAGGTTCGTTAATGAGAATTGATTCCCAGATTTGGTATTCGACTTCCCGAATATTAGAGAATTATGGAATTTTATTTTCGAAATGGTCACTGGGCCCACTGGAGAAATTTACTGCTTGTGGGGCCCACTTTGTTTTCTAGATTTTGGCCATTATGGATATTTTCTAAGATGTTTTATTTTGGGCAATAGGAGGGTGACACGTGTCACCCCGCCTAGTGGCTTCGCCGAATGGCCTTGTGCACAACACCCTGCTAGAGTCGCCGACTAAACGCTTTACATAACTTGCGAGGAAAATTCGCTATGTCTTTTCTTATTTTTGCGGATTTTTCCGAGAAACGAACATTTTGGATCAACGGGAGGGTGACATGTGTCACCCTCACATCGAAGAAGTGGGCGCTTAGTACCGATCAGTGGGCAAGTCGTGGGTAGATATTTGTGTAGATATTTGTGAGGGTTTTAAGGAGTAGGGACTAGGCACTTGGGCATATCTTGGCCCTACACTTGCCTAGCACTTGGCTAGATCTCGCCATCGTTGGCCTCGCTTGTGCTATAAATACCCTCTAAGGTCAAGACTTCTTCATCCAAAATGCCTAAGTCTCGAGAGCCTTCCTCCCCTTTTCGCAGGCCCTCGTCGAGTTCCCCTAGCTGGGTAGGCCGAGGCAGCCACCCCCTCCTTTGTGGCGCATGGTACCCCCCAGCCTAGTTTGTTTTCATATAATACCCCTCTTGGTAGAAATACTCAAAAGTATTGTTATAATGCCCAAATTACCTTAGCCAGATACCTTGTTGTATTCTAAGGTTATACCTATACGAAAAGCCCGTAAATACTATTATACTTCCCACGCAAAACCGAAACCCTAGGAAAATCTCCATAGTCCGCTGGAGTGTTGTGTAAGTTGGTTAGAACTTCTAAGGGTGGTTTAGAGCGGGTTGGAGCGCCGAGTCGAGCTAAACGATTGCCCAGATCGACTTTATATTTGGATAATATGGGCTTAGCGAGGTAAATATCTTGTCCCCTTTTGTAATTGGATATTACATGTCAGGAAAATATAGTTAAAGTATACTATATATATATAATCGAACATAGCTTGTGGCAATGTCCTCGACTTAAGCTCAAGAATCGAATCTGCTTTACATAGATCAGACATGAGACTTGTGTAGTAGTACCGGAGTAGAATTGTACCTGCTCGTTAGATGTATAACCCCCGGTTGGCTTGATAGCCTACCCGATAGAGAGGAGATTTACGCTGTCATGGGAGGTGTCGCCAATTTTCTCGTAGAATGTTCTACGATGTTAATAAGCGCGTGGCCTTATAGGTTGAAATGCTACGCGTGGAATGATCCACTTGACTTAAGGAGTAGCCGATCGTTTGAGCGCTTTGCTATTAGTCGATACTCGCCGCGAGGTATGTGAACCTCTTCCTATCTTTTCTAGCATGATTGTTGTGAACTATGTAGTACGGTGACGCATACGTGTTAAGTGATTTGGTTGGTTTAAAACATAGGTGTTATAATAGCTTTATGGGAAGTTAGTTATAACGACCTTATGTAAGTGAAAATGGTTTATCGATGTTAGAAGTTAAGAGACTTGATCTTATAAGATAAGAGACTTAACTTATTTGTTTTAATGTGAATGTTGTGAAACCTCATTCGTGAGTAATGAGTACTTGGTTTTAAAGGAATAATGTTTTACCGATTTCGAAATCGTAACGTATCGGCAGCACCACCGCACAAGTAATAAAGGAAAATGTATTGAATAATGATGTGTTGTATTAAAACCAAGAGAAACCTCCATCCGCATAAGCTAAGACGAGACAAAATGATATTACATTTTCTAGATCATGGTCATTGTAATAAGATCGTTATAAACAAGAATAAACTACTCACATATATGACATATGTTACTCAATTGTTCTAAAAAGGAATCAAGTGATTAAGTTTGGGAACTATGAAACCATTTGAAAATAAGAAGCTTTCGAGTAATTGAAACTAGGCAACCGAACTTAGGAAAGGAATGTTGTTACTTGATTTTGAAAAGGAAGATGGGTTGGTCATTCTAATACTACGTATCGGTGACTTTTATAAAAGTAATGGATCTCTTTAAAAGAACTTAACGATGTAGTACTTTGGGGTTAAAACCCGACTATGGCATAAAATGAAAGTACTTTTGTCAGGTGAAACTTGCCTATGCTTGTTGTCGCGAAACTTGCCTATGCTTGTGATGATAGTCTTTATTGTACAAACGTTGTGTTTCGTGTTACCGCTTCTCGATAGGGTCGGTTGATCGTTGAGAACTTACTGGACGCGCTTGCAGCGACGGAGAAATTCCACGCACGCCTCGCTGATAGTATTATTGTTGTTAATCGCTGACATACCGACACGATGCGTAGCGCACGGTATGCTTCCATTTTGGTTAAGGTCTTGTGGTTAATCGCGACATACCGACACGACGCGTAGCGCATCGTATGCTTCCATTTTGGTTAAGGTCTTGTGGTTAATCGCTTTGGATATATCGGCACGATGCGTAGCGCACGTATGTTTCCATTTTGATTATCGCCAGGATTTCCTTCGACATACCGACACGATGCGTAGCGCACGTATGCGCCCATTTGGAATGTTGTCTTATTGTTTCCTGGACATACCGACACGCGTAGCGCACGGGTATGCTTCCATTTGGATTGTTGTCTTGTTGTTGAGGTCACATGGACATGTCTACACCGGCGCAATTCCGGCATGGCCATGGGACATTGGTATTATTGTTGCATCATGGACATGTCTACACCGATGCAAGATTCCGGCATGCGCCATAATGCGAACTCGATTTATGTTGTGGCGTGAGACCCATAGTTATATCGAGTGATGATCGTTTTATGTTGTGAATCGTAGTTTGGTTATCATACATGTCTCCCGCTTTATATAGACTACTATGATTTCATTTACGATTTATTTTTAGTTTCACATACTGCACTGTTATCGACCTCCTTCGGGGCCGCGCTCATGCCGCAGTTGAGGTACATCGCCGATCCTAGCTCGTGGTCACTCAGCTTTGGGAAGCTCCGCTTCTCCGAGGCTTATCGGTGGTATAGTCCCCGTCGCCGTAAGTGTTTACATTCGTGGTTTGGCGGCCCGCCCCGCCATTGTGGTCGATCATTCTTAGAGGTCCGTAGTAATCGCTGTGGCGTGGTTGGTAAAAAGGATTAAGCCGCTCATTTGTAAAAGAGTTGATGGTTATATATATGCCGTAAGGCAAGTGTTCATGATTATTGTTTATATTTCGTTATCTCACGTTGTTGTTTTACGCCCTGACACTGATGTTGTGTCACTAGGTGCCCGGGTGCACCAACACGCCCGCTGGTCGTGACACAAGCCCTCGGTATAATAAGTCAAGGGGGTAGGTGATATAATAACAGTACAACAGACTTACCGTTTAGCAACGTAAGCACAGCAAGAATGACCCCTTTTCACAATATTACAAGATACTAAGACATGTAGCATCATAATATGTCTACTTATCAAACAATCTTACTACACTTAACAGAAATCAATACAAGGCTTTTATAAACAAACAAGTACACGCCTTTTTATCTTTCTTAAGTTGTTATACCTAACTTCCCATAAAGCTAGTATAACTCTTAAGCTTTTTGTTTTAAAAACCAGATATTACTCTTCTGTTTAAAAATGATTCAATATTCTTTTTGAAATACTTCAAGATTCTTATTATTCAGGCTTAAGTCAAAAGACATTGCCGTAAAGTACGTCCAGTTAACACATGTACGTCTACCGTACTATATATACTTTAAAATATATCATGCTTAAGAGTATAGGAAGAATCACATACCTTCTCGGCGAAATCCACCTGCCAAGTCGAGTATGTCGCGCGCAGAGAATCAGCCTATAACAGTCAAATACGTCTATCAACGTCTAGACTGTACTGTATAAAGCTCTAAGCAGAGGGTTCTCTATTCTATGGAAATTTGGGCAGCACTTCCCTACCCGGTAAACTACTCAAGTTCATCTGATACAAATCCATGTGAGTACAAGCCAATTATTCTTCTTTTATACCCTTCTACTGTGATAACAGTTCAATTCTATTCTGTAATATCCTTCTAAGTATTTATACTTATTCCTATACTTCTACAGTATGTATTCTCTAATTACAAAAGAAGGATAAGTTTATTTACCTCGATAAGCCCAAAATTATCCAAGTATAAACGCGATCCCGAGCAGGTTTAGCTCTAATTTGATCGCTCCGATAGCTCCAAGAACCCTTAGAAGTTCTTCACAACTTCTACTAAGTACTAAGGGATTTGGGCTAGGTATTTTGGGCATTATAACAATACTAGAAGGCAACTTTTCTACCAAGGGAGGGGTAGGTTTCTGCCAGGCTAGTGGGTGCCTCGCCAAGCTTCACCAAAGGGGGAAGGCTTGGACGAAACAAGCTCACAAGTGGAGAGGAGGATTTTCAAGACTTTGAAAGTAATTTGTGGATGAAGAACTCTTCATCTTAAGGGGGTATTTATAGGTCAAGCCATGGCCAACCAATGGCCAAGATGATGCCAAGTGCAAGGCAAGTGTAGGGTGAGGATTTAGGCAAGTGTCCATTCTATCTACTACACAAAATATCCTACCAACTCCTTGACAAAATAAGCTCTTCCAATCGGCCCTATTGCCGTCCCACATCCATCAATGAGAGGGTGACAAGTGTCGCCCTCTCGTTGGTCCAAAATGTTTCGTCTCTCGGAAAAATCCGCAAAAATTAGAAATGACATAGTCGGAATTTATCCTACGCGAGTCTTGTAAAACGTTTCGTCGGAAAACGATTCTTTGTGTGAGTTGTGCCCAAAAAAACGTCCTATGCCTAAACTTTAAGGCTAAACTTTCGTACGTACGCCCTCACGTACATACTCTGGAAATACGGGGTATAACATTCTTCCCTCCTTAGAAACATTCGTCCCGAATGTTCCTTCCCAAGACAGTTAACGATAAGGTTCTTCATAACTTAAACAGTTTGCAAATGCCACATACGGCCACAAAAACAACACTTAGGCAAAATATGACAATGAAAATTTACAAGTAGGAAAGTGAATTACCTGGAGGTGTGGGGAATAGGTAAGGATACTTCTGCCTCATGTCCTCCTCAGCTTCCCACGTCATCTCCTCCCTAAGCTCGTTCCGCCACAAGACTTTGACGGAAGCCACGTCCTTGGTCCGCAGACGCCTAACCTGACGATCGATTATCGCTATGGGAATCTCCTCATACGATAACCCCTCGGTCACCTGGACATCGTCAATCGGATGCACCCTAGATGGATCCCCGATACATCTCCTCAGCATAGAAACGTGAAATACCGGATGCACTGCCTCAAGATCGGACGGCAGATCCAACTCGTAGACAACCTTGCCTACCCTGCAGACAATCTGATAGGGCCCAATGTACCTTGGGCTGAGTTTCCCTTTCTTCCCGAATCTCATCACACCCTTCATGGGTGACACCTTCAGGAAAACCCAATCATTAACCTCGAACTCCAGATGCCGACGACGATGATCTGCATATGACTTATGTCGACTCTGAGCTGTCAAAAGCCGCTCCTGGATAAGTTTTACCTTATCCATCGTCACGCACCAACCGTCCCACTAATCGCACTCGCCTACATCGAACAAGCCTATCGGCGATCTGCACTTCCTCCCATACAAGGCCTCATAAGGCGCCATCTGAATAATGGAGTGGTAGCTATTATTATACGCAAACTCAACTAGAGGCAAATGATCCTCCCAGCTACCCCTGAAGTCAATAACACAGGCTCGCAACATATCCTCAAGAGTCTGGATAGTGCGCTCTGCTGTCCGTCTGCGTGGATGGAATGCGTGATCGTGCTCACTGCCCCTAAACCCTTCCGGAAAGACCTCCGTAAGTTAGTCAGAATCGACTCCTCTGCGATATGATCGAAATAGGGACTCATGCGATCGACGATCTCTGATGTAAAGTCCGCATAATCCTCACCAAAAGTCGCCCTAACGGGAAGAAAGTGGGCTGATTTCGCCACCGTCGACGATAACCCTTATAGAATCATGTCTCCTCCGAGTGCGAGGTAATCCCGTGATAAAGTCCATGTTGATCACCTCCCACTTCCGTGTCGATCTCTATCGTCAGAATAAACCACCAGGCCTCTGGTGCTCTACCTTCACCTGCTGACAACACGGGCACTGAGCTACGAACTCTGAAACGTCCCTCTTCAAGCCATCCCACCAATACACAGATCTAAGGTCGTGGTACATTTTGGTCGCACTTCGATGGATAGAGTAACGCTACCGTGCTTCCCCAAGAACTCTGAAGTCTCAAACATCTGGAACACACAACCCGCCCTCAAACCTTAGCACCCCATCAGGTGCTACCTCAAAAAGACCCTTCCCCTCACGAAGAGCCGCATCACGATACCGAATCAAAACCGATCCTCGAATTTGCCTCTTCACCTCGACGATGGAAGACTCGAACCTCACGAACTCGAACCCCATCGCTATCGTAATCAATCAAACGGACACGGCTCGCTAATCGATGCAAATCACGAACCATGCCTCCTCTCTAGTCGCACATCCGATAGGCTCCCCATCGACCTCACGACTAAGAGCATCCGCCACAACATTGGCCTTCCCGGTGGTACAGATATCAACATCGTAATCCTTAAGCAACTCTAACCACCGCTCTGCCGTAAGTTCACCTTCCTGTCAAGATATACTGGAGGCTCTTGTGGTCTGTATAAATATCCACATGAACCCATACAAATAGTGCCTCCAGATCTTCAAAGCGTGAATCACCGCTGCCAACTCTAAATCATGCGGGTAGTTCTCCGTGTTTCTTAAGCCGGGATGCGACGCTTATAACTCTACCCTCACGCATCAACACACATCCCACCCGATGCCCGACGATCACAATACACGACATAACCATCCGACCCTCCGGAAGAGTAAGAACGGGGCGGCCGCCGCCTCCTTCAAAGAATCGAAACCCTTCTCACAAGCATCACCATCAAACTTAGCCGCTTTCCGAGTCACCTAGTCAATGGTGCGTAGATAAGCAAACTTCTACGAACCGTGATAGTAACTGCGAGGCCCAGAATCCGTTATACCCCGTAGTTCCGTGGTATGTATGCGAGGACGCACGTAGAATACGGCGTAAATTTTTGGAAAGAAAGGAAGATGTGATTTTTTCGACGGAAAAGTTCCGGTTTTGTGAAGAAAAAGGTTCGTTAATGGAATTGGATTCCGATTTGGTATTTGGACTTCTTGGATTATATTAGAATTTTGAGATTTTATTTTCTGAAATGGTCACGTGGGCCCACGGAGAAATTTACTGATTTTGTGGGGCCCGCTTTGTTTTGAGATTTCCGTATTTTGGATATTTTCTAAGACGAAATATTTTGATTTAGTCGGGCGACACGTGTCACCCCACGTGGCACCTGTCGAATGGTGGACATGTGGCCAGCCACTGTCCCTCGCCGAATGGGTTGATGTGGCAAGCCACTTGGCCCTGTTTTACGTGGCCATGTGGTGTGGTGGGACCCACACACACATGGCCCAATCTTGACCCTACACTTACCTTGATCTTGGCCCAGAATCCTCTATATAAACCCCTTAAGTTGAAGAAGTAAATCATCACTCACTAGAAATCTTTCCAAAGCAAATGTTTTCCCTCCCTTTGTGTAGATTTAGTCCCCCACCCCTCTTGTGAAGAAATAAATGGTGTATTGTTGTATAATCCCAAATACCTTGGCCTAGTATCCCTAGTAGTATTCCAAAGTTATTTCAATACTAGAGTCTAAATACTACTTTATTCCAATAGTAGAAACGAAACCTCAGAAAATCTTCCTAGCTTGGTGAAGTATTTAGAGGTTGTTTAGAAACTTAAGGGTCGCTTGGAGCGGGTTGGAGCGTAGGATTGGAGCTAAACGTTGCTCGTGATCGACTTATAACTTGGATAATTTTTGGGCTTATCGAGGTAATGATCTATGTCCCCTATCAGAAATGGATATTACATGTTGTAGTAGTTATACTTGAGTATATTATATTGGAAGGATGTTTATAAAGGATTGAATCGTATTTACATTGACTGCATTTACAGAGACTTGTGTAAGTATTATTGTGAAGCATATTTGAACACGTCAGGTTAGGCGTGTAATCCTCGAGTTGTTGGCACAGTAGCGCCCGGTTGGGAGGAGATTTATGTGATTGCGGGGAGGTGTCCAAATTTCAGAGAATAAGGAATCTTGTGTTTAGAATATTCTACTGAGAGTGCTAGAAGTTGATTTATATATTGTGGTTGTTATAGGTGGATCTTTCTACGCGAGGCATACTTGACTTGGCTTGTGGTTTAAGCTAAAGGTATGTGATTCTTCCTATACTCTTTATCATGATTGTTGTGAACTATATAGTACGGTGACGACGTGTGTGAAACGATTTTTGTGTGTTTTAAAACATAAAGTGTTATAATGGCTTTATGGGAAGTTAGTTATAACGACTTTATGAAGATAAAAGAAAGATTTGGTTTTGATAAAGAAACGACTTGATTTTGAAAGTTAAGAGACTTGATCTTGAAAGATAAGAGACTTGACTTATAACGACTTGTTTTCGGAAAAGGAGAAGTAACTTGATTTAAGTATAGGTTACTTGTTTTGAAAAGAGTAAGTTAATTGGGTTTTAAAAAGAGTATACTTGATGTTGTTCTAAAAGAAAAGCACTTGGTTTATAAAGTATAGAGTACTTGATTTTAAAAGCCTTGTAAAGATTTTTACGAAGGTGAAGTAATTTGGTTTTAAAAGTAAAACGTGTTTTCTTTATATACTACGAGTATTAGTATCATGTGGCTTTTACGTAGAAAGAGGTCTTTTTGAAAGAAGGAAAGTATGTAGTATTTTGGGTTTGAAACCCGAATTGTTGATTAAAAGGAATGTATGTTAAACTTGCCTATGCTTGTTGTGATAGTCTTTGATGTGCAAGTGTTTTGTTGATGTCGCCGTGACTCGGGAGAAGGCTATCCGATTGATTGATGGACATACCGACGTTGGGTGGTCCACGAGTATCGTCCACTTTGAGTATTGATGGTTGTTTCAGATCGTCGTGACTCTCCGAGGAGGGCATTGTGCGATTTATTTCCTTTGGACATGCCGACGTGATGGATGTTCCACGCATGCGCCCGAGAGGATGGTTTCATGGCCATGACTTCCGAGGTAAGATGCCGGCACGCGGTCATTGTGAGGTTCAGATCATAGTCCACGGACCGCTAATCCATGAAGCTTGCCGCGGTGACGGCGATCACGGCTTGGTTTGTGCGTGTGGTTCGTGCACACTTTAGATACTTGTTCGGTCATTTTCTCGTACCAGAGCCTCCGTAGATAGCTTAAGATACTTGCCTCGGCCATATCTTGTGAGACGGTAGGCTATTGTGCGTTAGCTTAAGATACTTGCCTCGGCGATTGCGTGGCTAGCTTTTGACCGTAGTTGGCTTCCGTACCTTGCCCGTGATAGGATATGACTAGCTTTTGGACTGGTAGTTGGCTATTCTACTTGGCCCGATCGGTTTTGATGACGCAGGCAGGATCTAGTGTTCAGGTTCACATATGGGTGTTGTTTTACATCATGTATCACGGCGATGAGAATGAGTTCCACGGGCATGAGTGGTATTATGGGCGAGACCCATAATTATGTGTGAGTGATTATTCCGGGATATCGTCCCTTACTTGACATAATCAAGCATTTATTGCGAAATGGTTTTATAAAATGATGAAATGTGATTTCATTACGATTTTCGCCACATACTTATTACTGTTTATCGACTCGCCCGGGCCGTTCATCCGCAGTAGAGGTACACCAGATTGGTTGATCCTCGCTCATAGGATCGCAGTCGGCGTTAGGAAGCCCGTTCCTCGGAGGCTTATCTTTTAGTATAGTCCCTGTCATTGTAGGTACTTGTACATTCGTGGTATGGCGGGCCCTGTCGTCATAGTTGTAAGATATCTTAGAGGTCCAGAGTAATCACAAGTGTGGTTTGTAAAAAGGATAACTGTTAGGGCGTTATGTATATATACTGAAGGCAACGGTTCGGTAGGCCTGTTTATTAATGAATGTCTATCATTTCAGGTGTAAAGTTTTTATTTCCGCTGGTTTTCTCTGATGTTGTATCACTAGGGTGCCCGGGGTAAGGCACCGACGCCCGGTTTCGGGCCACAAGTGGTATCGTGAGCGATTAATCCTCGGAAAGTGTCTGACATGCACAGTCTAGTAGTCTTGATTATCGGTGTGTGCACCACATCTATAATCAGGAGGCTGCAGGACATTTAGGATTGGTTTCTATTCTTCTCACTCTGAGATCGTGCCTTAGAGCGATGTTGTAAGTTGGACTCCTTCTGACGTGTTCTTTTCTGCCAGTTATGCCTCCGCGCAAGGCAACCCGCCTGTGGCAAGGCAGCCGTGGGAGCTGCTAGTGGACACAGAGGAGTACGAGGGCGCAGGCCCGGTCATTACCTGAGATAGTTCTTCAGACGGCGAGTTTTGCGACGCCGCCAGCCCCAGCAGAGGTTAGAGCCGCAGCAGTGGCTGCAGAGACCACGACGAGCCTCCACCCCACACTGGAGCGAGGAGATGGGTTACAAGGAGATGGCCCGCGATTCGCCGGGATCGTGGCGACACGGAGAGAGGCCGGATCAGCGGCCCAGCCCAGAGAGCCCGTAGTTCATCCCAGATCGGATAGTTTGAGGCTACGGGATTTTCTGAGTTGTATCCCGCCAGAGTTCTACGGGTCGAGGCCTGAGGATGATCCGCAGGAGTTCATCCGCCGATTCTGAGAGGATCATGCAGTGATCAAGGCTTGGAGACCGAGTCCGTGATTTTCGGCAGACGCACGCGCGTGATACCGCAATGATCGGGTTTGATTCATGGGAGTTGTCCCGGGGGGCATGCGCCTCCACCTGTTTGGGACGAGTTCTCAGAGGCATTTCTCACCATTTCTTGCCGCAGATGAGAGGGCACGCAGGCGTGTTTCGATCTTTGAGGCAGTGAGGACGCCACCGGGAGTACAACGTAGTTCAACTCGTTGGCTCGATATGTCCCTGCGTTAGTAGCTAATATGGAGGACGAGTGCACCGCTACGCCACAGGCTTGATGACTACTTGGCGTAGTCTTGTTCGTGTATCGCTCAGCCGCATGGACATCGCCCGCACGCAGCTCATGCACTAGGGTGTGAGGCACTGAGAGGCCGACGGATTGACCGATATCGCCAGAAGAGGCCAGACAGCAGGTCCTTTGGTAACTTTCAAGGCGGACCGCCTCAAGGCAGACTAGTTATACGCCGCCAAGCCAGATGCAGTGGTCCTGCGCCTTCGGGGCCTCCAGAGTATTCGGGAGCAGTCGGGGCTCGAGGTTCAGTTTTCGGGAGTTGGGGTGTTGGCGGAGAAGCCACCCCGACCTAAGTGTAACCAAGTGGTAAACCCCATTCGGGAGTGTCGAGGACTTGTTTTACATGTGGCAAAGGCCATTTTGCGAAATTGTCCTACCGCAGGTAGCGGATGTTGAGACTCGGCCTTCGGATCCGTCATTGCGGGTTCTTCGCCTTCGATAGCTAGGCGGTGTTCATATACGGCAGCCGGTGGGTCGTGGTGGAAGTTCCCATTATAGCGGTCCTGAAATCGCCTATTTGTTTTTGTGATATCGTGTATATCCTTGACCTCTAAGAGACTAGTATGCATTTGTATTAAGATAAGTATATTTTTTAATTATTATGCTCGATAGCATTATGTTGGTGTGATAATTCCATGGGTAGTGTAAGATGGAAGTGGTAGCTTTCATGACGTGAATTAGTAAGATTGTTCCGATCGGGAACGAGAGTTTGGGCGCGATAGCGGTCGGGTTGAGGCTGTCGCGGTCAACCCGCAGCCCGGAATGAGTGGGTCGGTTCGAGGTGGTCCCGCCGGTGGTAGGTCACGAGGGTGCTAGGCCCAAGTTTAGGTAACTATCGTATGAGTTCGGGATGTGTTCGATCGAATCGGATCGTGAAGGCCGAGATAGGCCTTAGAGTAAATTGAAGCTAGTAGGAGTCGTTGTGAGATTAGAAATGATTTCCTCGTTAGCTTGGATTTGTATGTTATCTTGGCCATTGATGGCGTGATTGGTTTTACGTAAGTATAGTAGTGAAGACTATACCGACACGCTCGTTTGGAGACTTAGAAGGAACATTCGGGACGAATGTTTCTAAGGGAAGAATGTTATACCCGTAGTTCCGTGGTATGTATGTGAGGACGCACGTGCGAGAATACGGCGTAAATTTTTGGAAAGAAAGGAAGATGTGATTTTTCACTGGAAAAGTTCCGTTTTGTGAAGAAAAAGGTTCGTTAATGGGAATTGGATTCCCGATTTGGTATTTGGACTTCTTGGATTATATTAGAATTTTGAGATTTTATTTTCTGAAATGGTCACGTGGGCCCACGGAGAAATTTACTGATTTTGTGAGGCCCGCTTTGTTTTGAGATTTCAGATTTTGGATATTTTCGAAGACGAAATATTTTGGATTTGTCGGGGCGACACGTGTCACCCCATGTGGCACCTGGTCGAAATGGTGGGACAAGTGGCTAGCCACTGTCCCTTGGCCGAATGGGTTGACAAGGCAAGCCACTTGGCCCTTGTTCGTTGGCCATGTGGTGTGGTGGGACCCACACACACATGGCCCAATCTTGACCCTACACTTACCTTGATCTTGGCCCTGAATCCTCTATATAAACCCCAAGTTGAAGAAGTAAATCATCCTCACTTGAAAGCTTTCCAAAGCAAATGTTTTCCTCCCTTTGTGTAGATTTCGTCCTCCCTCTTGTGTAGAAAATACTTGGTGTATTGTTGTATAATCCCAAATACCTTGGCCTAGTATCCCTAGTAGTATTCCAAAGTTATTTCAATACTAGGAGCAGAAATACTACTTTATTCAATAGCCAGTAAACGAAACCACTAGAAAAATCTTCCTAGCTTGGTGGAAGTATTTAGAGAAGTTGTTTAGAAACTTCTAAGGGTCGCTGGAGCGGGTTGGAGCGTAAGGATTGGAGCTAAACGTTGCTCAGGATCGACTTATAACTTGGATAATTTTTGGGCTTATCGAGGTAATGATCATGTCCCCTATTGTAAATGGATATTACATGTTGTAGTAGTTATACTTGAGTATATTATATTGGAAGGATGTTTATAAAGGATTGAACCGTATTTACATTGACCGCATTTACAGAGACTTGTGTAAGTATTATTGTGAAGCATATTTGAACACGTCAGGTTAGGCGTGTAATCCCCAGGAGTTGTTGGCACAGTAGCGGCCTGGTTAGGAGGAGATTTATGTGATTGCGGGGAGGTGTCACAAATTTACAGAGAATAAGGAATCTTGTGTTTAGAATATTCTACGAGAGTGCTAGAAGTTGATTTATATATTGTGGTTGTTATAGGTGGATCTTTCACTGGCGACATACTGACTTGCTTGTGGTTTAAGCTAAAGGTATGTGATTCTTCCTATACTCTTGAGCATGATTGTTGTGAACTATATAGTACGGTGAGCGTGCGTGTGTGAAACGATTTTTGTGTGTTTTAAAACATAAAGTGTTATAATGGCTTTATGGGAAGTTAGTTATAACGACTTTATGAAGATAAAGAAAGATTTGGTTTTGATAAGAAACGACTTGATTTTGAAAGTTAAGAGACTTGATCTTGAAAGATAAGAGACTTGACTTATAACGACTTGTTTTGGAAAAGGAGAAGTAACTTGATTTAAGTATAGGTTACTTGTTTTGAAAAGAGTAAGTTAATTGGGTTTTAAAAGAGTATACTTGATGTTGTTCTAAAAGAAAAGCACTTGGTTTATAAAGTATAGAGTACTTGATTTTAAAAGCCTTGTAAAGATTTTTACGAAGGTGAAGTAATTTGGTTTTAAAAGTAAAACGTGTTTTCTTTATATACTACGAGTATTAGTATCATGTGGCTTTTACGTAGAAAGAGGTCTTTTGAAAGAAGGAAAGTATGTAGTATTTTGGGTTTGAAACCCGGATTGTTGATTAAAATGAATGTATGTTAAACTTGCCTATGCTTGTTGTGATAGTCTTTGATGTGCAAGTGTTTTGTTGATGTGCCGTGACTGCGGGAGGGCTGCTATCCGATTGATTGACCGACATACCGGCGTTGGGTGGTCCATGAGTATCGTCCACTTTGAGTATTGATGGTTGTTTCAGATCGTCGTGACTCTGGGAGGGCAGTGTCTGATTTATTTCCTTTGGACATGCCGACGTGATGGATGTTCCACGCATGCGTCCGATGAGGATGGTTTCATGGCCATGACTTCCGAGGTAAGATGCCGCATGCGGTCATTGTGAGTTCAGATCGTTAGTCCATGGACCGCTAATCCATGAAGCTTGCCGCGCGACGGCGATCACGGGCTTGGTTTGTACGTGTGGTTCGCACACTTTAGATACTTGTTACGGTCATTTTCTCGTACCGTAGCCTCGGTAGATAGCTTAAGATACTTGCCTCGGTCATATCTTGTGAGACGGTAGGCTATTGTCGTTAGCTTAAGATACTTGCCTCGGCCGATTGCGTGGCTAGCTTTGGGTTGTAGTTGGCTTAGTACCTTGCCGTGATGGGATATGACTAGCTTTTGACCGTAGTTGGCTATTCTACTTGCCCGTCGGTTTTGATGACGCAGTGTGATCTAGTGTTCAGGTTCACATATGGGTGTTGTTTTACATCATGTACTGCCGGCAGTGAGGAATGAGTTCCACGGGCATGAGTGGTATTATGGGCGTGAGACCCATAATTATGTGTGAGTGATTATTCTGGGGATATGCGTCCCCTTACTTGACATAACTGTTTACTTATTGCGAAATGGTTTTATAAAATGATGAAATGTGATTTCATTACAGTATTTTCAGTTTCACATACTTGGTACATGTTGTACTGACCTCCTTCGGGGGGCTGCGTTCATGCCGCAGGTAGAGGTACACCAGTTGGTTGATCCTCGCTCATAGGATCGCAGTTCAGCGTTGGGAAGCTCCGTTCCTCCGGAGGCTTATCTTTTGGTATAGTCCCCTGTCATTGTAGGTACTTGTACATTCAGGGGTATGGCGGGGCCCTGTCCCGTCATAGTTGTTGTATATCTTAGAGGTCTGTAGCACTGTTGTGGGCAGGGTTTGTAAAAAGGATAACTGTTCGGGTTTTAGGTATATATACTGAAGGCAACGGTTGGGTTGGCCTGTTTATTTATTTATGTCTCTCATTTCATGTGTAAAGTTTTTATTTCCGCTGGTTTTCTCTGATGTTGTATCACTAGGGTGCCCGGGGTAAGGCACTGACGCCCGAGTTTCGGCGCCAATCGCGAACCTCTGTCGAGTAGTAGGTCTAGGCCAAGTCTCGATCGCTCGATCTTGGCCGTATCCACTCGAATGCCATCAGCCGGCAATATGCCCAAGAAAAGCCACCGGGTTAACCAAAACTCACATTTGGAAAACTTGGCGTATAATCGCTGGTCCCGAGAATCACAAGACAGCCTCAAATGCTCCGCACGCTCCTCGCCTGAGCGAGAATAAACCAAGATGTCATCAATGAACACTATCACAAACGTGTCCAAAAATGGCGAACACTCGGTTCATCAAATCCATGAATATCACGAGCATTGGTCAACCCAAAAGACATGACCACTGAACTCATAATGCCCATACGGGTCCGAATGCGATCCTGAGACACCCACCTCTCGACTGCACTGATGATAGCCCGATCGCAGATCAATCTTGAGAAATATCTCGCGCCTACAAGTCGAACAAATCATCAATCACAGGAAGGGGTATTCGTTCTTAATGGTCACCTTGTTTCACCATCAGAATCAACACACATGCGCGGCGTCCCGCCCTTCTTCTTCACGAACAATACCGGCGCTCCCGGAGAAACACTAGGCTGATGAAGCCCTTCTCCAAAGAAATCTCTCGGTGGTCCTTCAACTCTCTCAACTCGGCAGTGCCATTCGTATGGCGGAATGGAAATAAAGCCGAGTGTCCGGCAAAGACATCGATACAAAACTCTATCTCCTCTCGAGGGATACCCGGAGGTCGTCTGAAACACGTCTGGGAACTCTCGACTACCGAATCGACCGAAAATCTGCATCGACCTCGATCAAACACCCGAACGATATTGTAGATATACCCTTCGCGCACTATCTTCCTAGCCTGAGGTAAGAACTAAACCTACCTCGGCGATACAAAGGCTTCCTCCCACTCAACAACCGGCTCTCAGAAAGCTGGAACTGCCACTCTCTCCTGCGGTCTACATTGGCGTAGCGAAGATAACCAATCTATATCCATGATCACATCGAATCATGTCCAACTCTATCAAGTCGGCTAAGGTCCGACGATCAGAATAGTCACCGACAAGCCCTATATACCCGCTGAGCTACCACCGAATCACCCACTGGCGTAGCTACCTCGAAAGGGTCTATGGACTCAGGCTCTATCCCTATCCTACTAGCAATAAAGGGAGATATATAGGACAGAGTAGAACCCGGATCTATCAAGGCATACACATCAAATCCAGAAACTGATAAGGTACCTGTGACGACATCAGGTGAGGCCTCACGATCCTGCTACCGATAAGGCATAAATGCGCTCGAGGACCGCTAGAATCGACCGCGCCACGACCTGCCGCGACCGCTGGCCCATGAGTACCTTGCCCTCCGGCGAGTAATCGTCGGGGATGAAGAATCGGCAATCGACCTGCAGTGACCCTACCATCGCCACGCCGCTGGACAGACTCGCAAATGACCTGCCGGCCAAGTGTAGCAAGCTCCCGGTAGTATCGCAACCCCGAATGGAACTCGCCACGACACACCGAGCGGACCTCGATCGGTTAGCACCTCATACCTGGAAGTCCACGCCCTGCCCCGACCGCCGATCGCTGCTGTACTAAAACGATGTAGGAGTGCTCGAGCCATTGTGGTGCAAATCTAGACTTCGATGTCGCCCACCCCGAGGGCTACCAAAAGAACCGACCGTCTTGGCCTTCTTCTCGCTGCGATATCGGCTCACCCGCGGTCTCTACGCTCGCATCCCAGTCATTGAGCTCGCATACGGGTAATGTCCATGCACGTCAAGAGACACACGCACAAGACTCGCCATATAATCATCTAGCTGGCGTGGCGGTGTACACGGTCCTCCATTTCGCTACTAGCGCAGGACATATCGAGCCAAAGAATCGAACTCGACATTGTACTCCCTAATCAAGCGTCCTCCCGCCAAAGAATAAAAATCGCCTGCGTGCTCTCATCTGCGGAGGCAAGAAGTGTGAGAAAAGCCTCCAAAACTCATCCCATATGCGGAGGTGCATGCTCTCCCGAAAGCTCCCGAATCAAACTAATCGATTGCGGTATCACGCAGATGCGAACCAAAGGTCATGACTCGGTCTCTGAAGCCTTGATCACCGTGATGATCCTGCAGAATCGACGGATGAACTCCGCGGATCATCCTCGTGCCTCGACCAGAAACTCGGCGGGCTACAACTAAGGAAATCCCGTAGCCTCAAATCGCTCGGGTGAACCACTGCACGACGGGCCGAATCGAATCGCCGTGATCCGGCTTATCCTCGTGTCCGCCACAATCCTAGCCGGGCCATCTCCTTGTACCTATCTCCTTCTCGCCCAGTGCCGTGGGGCGGGAGGTGCGGTATCGTGGTCTCGCTGGGCCGGCGGCGTCATGGAACTCGCCGCCGGGTATAGATCGGGCACGAGCCCTCGTAACTCCGGTGTCCTACTAGCATCTCCTGCGCTTGCCCTTCGCCCGGTTGCCTTACGGAGGCATAATCGCATGAAAAGGAATACGTTAGAGGTCCAACCTATAACACGACTCTAAAGCACGATCTCGAGTGAGAAGAATGGAAACCAATCCTAAATATCCTATAGCCTCACGATTATTGGTGTGGTGCACAACACACCGATAATCAAGACTTACTAGATACGATGCGTAGACACTTTCCGAGGATTAATCGCTCTCGATTCCACTTTTGTCACGACTGCCGTTCGTGATCGTGCCTTACCCGGCACCCAAGTAGTCATACATCAGTAATCACGAACATAAGACAAGACAGAAACATTATAAAAATAAAAGCTTATTCGATGAAAAGCTTGCCTTTTCGCATATATATATAACCCAAGTTTTGCGATTACATCCCAACTGCATAACAGACTGCACTTAAAGTAAACCACTATGGCGGACAGTGGCTCCGCCATACCTGAATGTACAAAAACTATCTACAATACAGTGAGATCATACCCAAAAGTAGAGCCTCCGGAGAAGATGGAGCTCCTGACACCAAAGCAAAGATCCTAAGGATGTGGATCTAGCACCTGCTTGCCTTACCTCGCGCATGAACGCAGCCCGAAGGAGGTCGATGCAGTACCAAGTATGTGAAACTGTAAAGTACTTAAATGAAATCAAGTATTTAAAACCATTTGCAAATCGGTTCAATTGCACATAGTGCCATATCACAAACAAGAACATTAATAGGAAAACTGTAACAGGTCTTTTCTAGGCCGCGAATGATCGAAGCAAGGCCAATCGCCCATAGTATCATTCTGCGTGCCTAATCTCGACTTCCGCATCCGCATAGGTCGCACACGTAACCGCATGAGGTATTCTCGCGTCGGGGTAGCTAACCCTGCACTACCGACTCCCGCAATGCATAGTCTCGATAGACCGCATAGTCACACGCACCGCATAGGGCATCCCCGCGTCGGGCTAAAACACCGAATGATCAATCTCGAACTCCGCCCGCGATAGTCACATAGATCGCATAGGCCGTATAGACCCGCATCGGTGGCAATCCTCTATAATAAGTCAAGGGGTAGGTGATATAATAATGATACAGACTTACCGTTTAGCA
Organism: Przewalskia tangutica; assembly: GCA_029844215.1. Classification (NCBI taxonomy): domain Eukaryota; kingdom Viridiplantae; phylum Streptophyta; class Magnoliopsida; order Solanales; family Solanaceae; genus Przewalskia; species Przewalskia tangutica. Next base: position 65,698,891 of record CM056729.1, read on the forward strand.
ACGTAAGCACAGCAAGAAAGACCCCTTTTCACAATATTACAAGATACTAAGACATGTAGCATCATAATATGTCTACTTATCAAACAATCTTACTACACTTAACAGAAATCAATACAAGGCTTTTATAAACAAACAAGTACACAGTTCCTTTTATCTTTCTTAAGTTGTTATACCTAACTTCCCATAAAGCTAGTATAACTCTTAAGCTTTTTGTTTTAAAAACCAGATATTACTCTTCTGTTTAAAAATGATTCAATATTCTTTTTGAAATACTTCAAGATTCTTATTATTCAGGCTTAAGTCAAAAGACATTGCCGTAAAGTACGTCCAGTTAACACATGTGCGTCTACCGTACTATGTATACTTTAAAATATATCATGCTTAAGAGTATAGGAAGAATCACATACCTTCTCGGCGAAATCCACCTGCCAAGTCGAGTATGTCGCGCGCAGAGAATCAGCCTATAACAGTCAAATACGTCTATCAACGCGTCAGATCAGATCGTATAAAGCTCTAAGCAGAGGGTTCTCTATTCTATGGAGATTTGGGCAGCACTTCCCTACCCGGTAAACTACTCAAGTCTACTGTAATACAGTCCTATGTGAGTACAGTTCAATTATTCTTCTTTTATACCCTTCTACTGTGATAACAGTTCAATTCTATTCTGTAATATCCTTCTAAGTATTTATACTTATTCCTATACTTCTACAGTATGTATTCTCTAATTACAAAAGAAGGATAAGTTTATTTACCTCGATAAGCCCAAAATTATCCAAGTATAAACGTCGATCCTGAGCGAGGTTTAGCTCCTACTTTGTAAGATCAGATAGCTCCAAGAACCCTTAGAAGTTCTTCACTACTTCTACTAAGTACTAAGGGATTTGGGCTAGGGTATTTTGGGCATTATAACAATACTAGAAGGCAACTTTTCTACCAAGGAGGGGGTAGGTTTCGCTAGGCTAGGGGTGCCTCGCCAAGCTTCACTCAAAGGGAGGCTTGGGCGAAACAAGCTCACAAGGGAGAGGAGGATTTTCAAGACTATGAAAGTAATTTGTGGATGAAGAACTCTTCATCTTAAGGGGGTATTTATAGGTCAAGCCATGGCCAACCAATGGCCAAGATGATGCCAAGTGCAAGGCAAGTGTAGGGTGAGGATTTAGGCAAGTGTCCATTCTATCTACTACACAAAATATCCTACCAACTCCTTGACAAAATAAGCTCTTCCAATCGGCCCTATTGCCGGCCCACATCCGTCAAAGAGGGTGACAAGTGTCGCCTCTCGTTGGTCCAAAATGTTTCGTCTCGGAAAAATCCGCAAAAATTAGAAATGACATAGCCGAATTTATCCCACGCGAGTCTTGTAAAACGCTTCGTTGAAAACGATTCTTTGTGTGAGTTGTGCCCAAAAAAACGTCCTATGCCTAAACTTTAAGGCTAAACTTTCGTACGTACGCCCTCACGTACATACTCTGGAAATACGGGGTATAACACCAATCCTAAATATCCTATAGCCTCCTGATTATTGGTGTGGTGCACAACACACCGATAATCAAGACTACTAGATACGGTCTGTAGACACTTTCCGAGGATTAACTGCTCTGATACCACTTTTGTCACAACCCGTTCCGGGCGTGATCGTGCCTTACCCGCACCCAAGTAGCCATACATCGAGAAAATCAGCGAATATAAAAACAAGACATGAAAAATGTAAATTGAGACACGCTTTATCTCGAGAAAAGTGGTCGCTTTCATATATATATATAACCAAAATCGCGATTACATCCCAACTGCATAATAGGACTACAGACACTCTAAGATGATAAACAACTATGGCGGACAGGCCCCGCCATACCTGAATGTACAAAACTATCTACAACAACAGGAGATCATACCCAAAGTTGAGCCTCCGAGAAGATGGAGCTCACGACACCAAAGCAAAAGATCCTAAGGATGCGGATCTAGCACTGCTTTCCCTTACTGGCATAACGCAGCCCGTCAAGGAGGTCGACAACAGTACCAAGTATGTGAAATCAGAAGTACATAAATGAAATCATATCATTTTAAAACCAATTTTACAAATATGTATTTAAACAACCAATGTAACCGCACATAGTGCCACATCACAAACAAGAGAAATAATAGGTAAACTGTAACAGGTCTTTTCTAGGCTGCGAATGATCGAAGCAAGGCCAATCGCCCATAGTATCATTATGCATGCCTAATCCTGGACTCCCGCAGTCCGCATAGGCCACTCACATAGGCCCGCATGAGGTATTCCCCGCATCGAGGGTAGCTACTCCTCGGCATCGTCCTGGACTCGTAGTCTGCATGGCCACATAGACCACATGACCACAAAGGCCGCACACTAACCTGGAACTCTCGTAGCTCCGCATAGGTCCCCTGGACCCGCATGAGGTATTCTCGAATCATGGTCCCAGACCGCCTGAGTCTACCCCGCATCGGAGGGCAGCTTAACCCCTGGTATCATGTCAAGAGGTGAGTGATATAATACTAACATAACAGCTTATCGTTAAACAACATAAGCACAACAAGAATACCCTCTTATACAAACGTTACAAGACACTAACACACATAGTATCATAATATGTCTACTTATCAAACCATCTTATTATACTTTCCAGAAATCAATACAAGTCTTTCATAAACACATAAGTAAACTGTTTCTTTTTTCTTTCTTAAGTCGTTATACCTAACTTCCCATAAAGCTAGTATAACTCTTAAGCTTTTTGTTTTAAAAACAAATATTCTTCTTCTTTCAAAAATGATTTATAATTCTTTTGAAAGACTTCAAGATTTTATTATTTAGAGTCAAGTCAAAAGACGTCAAGTAAAACCATGTTCAGTTAACACACGTACGTCTACCGTACTATTTATATATACTTTAAAATATCATGCTCAAGAGTATAGGAAAAATCACATACCTCCTCGGCGAAATCCACCTGCCAAGTCGAATATGTCGCGCGCAGAGAATCAACCTATAATAGTCAGATACGTCTATCAATGTCTAGACTACTCTGTAGACTATTCTAAGCAGAGGGTTCTCTATTCTACGGAAAATCGGGCAGCACTTCCCTACCCGTAAACTATACAAGTCTCATCAGAGATACAAATTCATGTAAGTACAGTTCAATCTTCTTTACTACTTCTGATGTGATTACAGTTCAATTCTCTTCTTTAATATCCTTCTATGTATTTTATACTTATTTCTATACTTCTACAGTATGCAATCTCTAATTACGATAGAAGGATAAGATTATTATTTACCTCGATAAGCCCAATATTATCCAAGATATAAGTCGATCCTGAGCAAGGTTTAGCTCCTAATCTGCACGCTCCAATCCGCTCCAAGAAACCATTAGAAGTTTCTACACAACTTCTACTTTCTCCTTCAACCAACTATGAAGTTTCTCCTAGGGTTTCGTTTAGTGACTAATGGAAGTATAGTAGTATTTATGGGCTTTTAGTATAGGGGTGACTTTGGAAATACTACAATGGATTGGCTAAGGTATTTAGGGGATAGTAACAATACTTGGAGAGTATTTTCTACCAATGGGGAGGCCTTGGCGAGACTACTAGGAAGGGGAAGAGGGGTGTTTCGGCTAAGCTCACTCAAGAGGGGGGGAGAAGATGGCTTGGACGAAAACTACAACTAGAAGGGGGAGGATATTAAGACTTGGAAAGTTGATTTGTGGATGAAGAATTCATCAACTCAAGGGGGGTATTTATAGGGCTTTCAAGGGCCAAGATGAAGCCAAGTGGTAGGCAAGTGTATGGTGGAGATTCGCACAAGTACACCCTATCCTACTCCACAAATCCCTCACAAACATTGACCCAAGTTTTAGGCCACAAAACAAGCCACAAAATCATGCCAATCGTCCAAGGTTCCGCCCCCCCTTTGCCGTCCACTTGAGGGTGACAAGTGTCACCCTCTCGTTGTTCCAAATTATTTCGTCTCTCGGAAAAATCCGCAAAAATTATAAATGACATAGCCGTAATTTACCCTACGCAAGTTTTGGAAAACGTTTCGTCGGAAAACCATCCGTTTCGTGGGTTGTGCACAAATTTCGTCCATAATGCCTAACTTAAGGCTAAACTTTTTTACGTATGCTCTTACGTACATACTCTGGAAATACGGGGTATAACAATGGGCGTGAGACCCATAGTTATATTTGAGTAGTGACTTTGAGGGCCTGCGTCCCTGACTTGATATGACTACTTACGTATTGTGTACTGTAGGTTGGCTATCATACATGTCTCATGTTTTGTTTAGACTGTTATGATTTCATTACAGTACTTACTGTTCACATACTTGGTACATTCTTCGTACTGACCTCCTTCGGGGGGCTGCGTTCATGCCGCAGGTTTAGGTACGCTGTTTGGTGATCGGCAGGTGTAGGACCACCTCGAGTTTTGGATAGCTCATACGTCGGAGTTTATCTTTTGGTATAAGTTCTTTCGGTGAGCTTTTGTACGATTATGGGTACAGCGGGGCCTTGTCCGTCATAGTTCAATATAACTCTTGAGGTCCGTATTCATATGGATTGGACTCATGCAGTGTAGTGTCTTTTGTTTATGTATATTATGGTCGCCTTGTCGCTTTGCCTCGTATGTTGGTTTAAAAAAAAAGAGGTATTATTTAATTTCCGCAGTCTACTTAGTTGTTAAGGTAGAAGGGTGCCCAGGTAGGGCACCAGTCACGGGCCCGGGGTTCGGGGTGTGACAGAGTGGTATCGAGCGATCTCCTAATGTCTACTGCACCGTGTCTAGTAGAGTCTTGATTATCGGGTGCGCGCCACACCCATAAACAGGAGGCTACAGGACTTTTAGGAGTTGGTTTCTATTGTTCTCACTCTAGATCGTGCCATAGAGTTGTGTTAGTAAGATAATTCCTCTCCGGCGTAATTTTGTGTTCTGATTATGCCTCCAAGGAGAAACAACGCCTGAAGGGCAAAGGAGTAGCAGAGCTACTAGTCAGACTCAGAGAGTTGATAGGGCTTATGCCTAGGGTATACCGGATGTTGTTCCGCAGTCGGCGAGTTCTTCTGCGCCATGTTTTGAGGCCCCAGACTGCAGCCTCCGGTTTCGATTAGAGAAGACTATAGGGTCATGAGGGAAGCAGTTATGTTATTGACCAAGATAGCAGTGCTACGGTTTCATCAGTAGGAGGTTATTCGGCGACAGACAGTGTACAGAGGGTAGAGGCGGCGGAGATCTGCGTAAGAGGCTAGACCGGTTGGTTATTCCGGTGAGTTTTGGGCGAGCCGCCTCGAATGAGTGAGATATTCGTCCAGCCTACCCAAGGTACATACCCCGCGATTGTGTGGGATATTGGACCCCACAAGGTATTTAGGATCCGGTTCAAGCTCCAGGGGTCGAGGTTCTCAGAGGAGCAGAGGGTTTTCTCAATCGAGGCCACTTTTTCCTCAGTGTTTCCGATGTAGTAAGCGTCATTTGGGGGAATGTCGTTATGGCACGGGTGTTTGTTTTTATTGTGGTCGTCCGGGCCATACTCTAAGGGTATGTCCTTTTAAAAGGAGCACCGGTGAGGTGGCTCAGCCTATGAGGCCGGTAGTTGGTCCCCTTTCCTCCACAACTGTGCATCCCTCAGGGCAGGGTGTTCAGATGTCAGCCAGTCGTGGTAGAGGTCAGGGTGGAGTTTATAGTTCTGGCGGTCCTTCGAACCGCATAGATGACGTGACTATTGGGCAGGATCAGGAGGCGACATCGCACGGGGTTACAGGTATATTTTGATTCTTTTGAATCATACGTGCATTGATAGATTCAGATTTTACCCTAGCGTATATGTTTTCCCTTTATTGCTAGAGTTGTAAAGTGATAGTACCCCAGAGGTAGGGATACTTTGATTAGTAAAGTGAGAAGTTATGAATATTGACAAGAATGGTAAGTGAGCTGAGACTAGAGTTGTGTAGAGTTCACACGTAGAAATTTCCCCATGACAGTGTAAGACCAATAGGGAAGATTGTACAGTAGGAATACTTTGGCTTATGTGACGAACCTCTAAGTGAATAGGGGATAGGGTAAGAAGTACCTTGAGATAAGAGAGAGATTTATTCCAGACTAAGAATGAGAAGTTAAGTGTGACGATGGGTCGGGTTATAGACTCATTTCGAGTCAACCGATAGTATGGAATGGGGTGATGTCAGTTAGAAATGGTCCCGTTATATGATAGGGTCCCGAGAATGCTAGGCCCAAGTTTAGTTAATCGTTGTACGAGTTTGTGGATGCGTTCCACCGGAACTAGGTCGTAAGGACCGAGATGAGACTTAGCAGGAAATTCAAGTAGCATAATGGCCAAGTTTGGTTAGTAACTCCAAGGATGGGAGGACAGAAACAATATTTGAGATTTTGTACGTGTACTAGATAAGTTTAGAAGTACGAGAAAGAAAGACACATAAGAAATGAAGGAACCTCTAGGGATTCCGTGTTTTAGAAGACTATAACCTTCGAGTTTTGTGAGAAGGGACCACGGATGGAAGGTCCATTGTTATGTTTACGTATGTTGTGGTGGCCATGTGTGGCATCGTTGGTCTTGTGCAGTTTTGATTGATAGGCATAGTATAGAGTTTATGCCGGAGCAGGTAAAGCTTGCAACCGGACTAAGAACATTCGGGGACGAATGTTTCTAAGGGGGGAAGAATGTTACACCCCGTAAGTCTAGGACATGCATAAGAGAATGTACGTAAGGAATCAAGACTTGGAAATTAGTACGAAAGGAAGAATTGTTTTTCCGACGGAAAATCTTCCGAGCGTCGGAAAGGAAAAATGTTCGTTGATGAGATTTGGATTCTCAAAATGTATTATTTGAAGAGTATGGAACTTGTTAGCATTATGGAAATTTATTTTACGGATTTGGTCACGTGGGGCCCACCCGAGGAATTTTACGTTTTGCGGGGCCCACGAGGGTTACAGAATTTTTATGGACGAATGAGAGGGCGACACGTGGCACCCTCACACTTGGTCTTGGTCGAAAATTTGTAAGGGTAGAAGGGTCATTGACCAAGGTAAAAGATTAGTCTTGCTAGCATGACATTGTTGACTTGTCAACTTGCCACTTGGGCTTGATCCATGTGATCTTCATCCAAGCCACACAATTGTTACAATCTAGACCCTCCAATGTGTTTTATATACTCAACTAGTAGCAAGACTTGGCATTTTACACTTAGAAAAATTAGACAACTCTTGTGCAAGAACTATAGCTCTCGGCTTTAGTGATTTTCCAACAAGAAAATTTTGTAGTTTTGATCCTTTGTTCACAAGACTTTAACCCAATGTCCCTTAGGGTATGGTAAGTATATCTCAATAGAAAGATTTCAGAAAAACGACGTTTTCGTATTAGTCGCAAGGCGGAAACTAAAGGAGTTCTTCAACTTTGAAGTTGGAACTTGAAGATGGGTTCTTCATAGGCCTCTAAGGAGTGCTTGGAGCGGATTAGAACCTAAGGAAAGGAGCTAAGAATTGCTAAGGCGCGACTTTGAATCTTGGAAATTTTAAGGGCTTGGAAAGGTATAAATTTTGTCGTTTTAGCAATTAAGTTTACTTATTGATTGTAGCTATGGTTATTAGCAAGCATGAGATGTATAGTATGAAGTTTGATAATTATATTGGCTATTGGAACCCTAATCCGAAAACTAGCATGTTAGCCCTAAGATTTCAATTCAAGTCGATTATTAGTAAAGTCGTCGCATGTTGTAAAAAGAAGGAAATTGTAGTTGTTGAAGTTGTTTATGACTATATAACATGTTAGACCTTAGAACTTGGAATTGGAAAGGACTTAGTGTTATTATTTATGTTGGCCGAGAATGGCTAGATTATGGAGCTATTTCGTATGAATTATGGGGCGGAATTTTACACGTATTGTAAGGCGTCTAATCCCCTTTGTTTGGTTGTTGTTTTGAGCCTTAAATGTGGCGTGTTGGTTATTGTATTCGGCCTTGAAAAATGTCACGACCCGACCTCGGGCCCGTGACTGGTGCCTTACCCCGGGCACCCAAGTAGACATACATCAGAGAAAATCAGCGGAAATAAAAACTTAAACATGAAACAAGATAATAAGAAAACAGGCTAACCAAAACGGTTACCTTTCTGTATATATAAATAATTAAACCTGAACAGTTACATCCTTTTTCAAAACCTGCCCACAACAGTACTACAGACCTCTAAGAGTTTTTATACAACATGACGGGACAGGGCCCCGCCATACCCCTGAATGTACAAGTACCTACAGTGACAGGGGACTATACCAAAAGATAAGCCTCCGGAGAAACGGAGCTTCCCAATACGCTGAACTGTGATCCTATGAGCGAGGATCAACAACTGGTGTACCTCTACCTGCGGCATGAACGCAGCCCCCCGAAGGAGGTCAGTACAACAGGTACCAAGTATGTGAAACTGAAAATACTGTAAATGAAATCATAGTAGTCTATATAAAGCAGGAGACATGTATGATAACCAAACTACAGTCCACAATAAATAGCAGTCATGTCAAGTCAGGGACTCACGCCCTCAAAGTCATCACTCAAATATAACTATGGGTCTCACGCCCACAACATCAATCATGCCCGTGGAATACCTTCCTCACTGCCGGCAGTCTATGATATAATAACACCAAGGAGTACACATGAACACCAGGTCCCACCTGTGTCATAAAACCGTACGGGGCAAGTACGAAGGCTAACTACCAGATACCAAAGCCGCATCATCAACTGACCGGGGCAAGTACGAAAGCCAACTACCAGATACCAAAGCCGTACTAACAATACTATACAACCAAACCACGAAGCTGACACGGGGCAAGTACGAAAGGTAACTACCAGATACCAAAGCCGAATCACGTAGCTGACCGGGGCAAGTACGAGGGCTAACTACCAGATACCAAAGGCGTAGTCATGAGACTTCGCCACGAAGCTGACACGGGGCAAGTATGAAAGCCAACTACCAGTTACCAAAGCCGTAGTCACGAGACTTCGCCACTAAACTGAACGGGGCAAGTACGAAGGCTAACTACCAGATACCAAAGCCGAATCAGCCACGACCCGGGGCAAGTACGAGAGCCAACTACCAGATACCAAAGCCGAATCAGTAAAACCTCATGGAGAGCTAGTCCTTGGAATAACACTATCAACGTGCGCACTGGAATCCTCCACATCGCCAGACGTCCAAGTAAGATCATAACAAATCAGCCGGCCCTCCATTGAGAGACGCGGTGGTATAGAAATACAATACTAGCACGACAAGGCTATCTCACGCAAACATAGGCAAGTTACACACAACTCCAGGTACTTTTATTTTATGCCAAAGTCCAGGTTTTAATCCCCAAAGTACTACGTACGTTAAATTCTTTTTAAAGGATCCATTTCTTTTACAAAGGTCACCCGATACCCGTAGTATTAAAATAGAGGGACTAACATTTTTAAGTAAACCAACACACTTTCCTTTTTAAAATCAAGTAACAACATTCTTTTCCAAAAGTTCAAGTTTGCCTAATTTCAAATATTCAAGTCTCTTATTGTTTCACGTCAAGTCATTTACCTTTTAAAAGCCACAAACTATTTCTTTACCCACATAAAGTTGTTATAACCAACTTCCCATAAAGTCGTTATAACACTTTATGTTTTAAACCAACCAAATTCATTTAACACATGTACGTCTACCGTACTACATAGTTCACAACATATCATGCTAGAAAGATAGGAAGAGGTTCGCATACCTCGCGACGATTATCGACAATTAGCAAAACGCTCCAAAGTACTCTAACCTTGCTCGCCTTTTCCACCCTTCAAGTAGAATACGCTACCCGTAGTACTTCAACCTATAAAGGCCACAAAACGTCTATCAACCTCTAGATCTCTTTCGTAGAATAATTCTGGATACAAGATTCCTTATTCTACGGAAAATTCGGCAACACCTCCTGTTATACCCCGTATTTCCAGAGTATGTACGTAAGGACGTACGTAGAAAAATTTGAACTTTTACATAGGCTTGGCCGAATTAACTTTGTTCACAACACCCGATTAGAGTCGTTTTTCGGCGAAACGTTTTCACAGCTTTCGTAGGGGAATTTCCGGCTATGCCATTTTTTATTTTTGCAGATTTTTCCGAGAGCACCCCCCCCTCTAGGGGTGCTAGCCGAGAGTGTACCCCCCCCCCTAGCCTAGTTGCTTTCGTATAATACCCCCCCTTTGTGGTGTAGAAATACTCTCAAAAGTATTGTTATAATGCCCAAATTACCTTAGCCATATACCTTGTTGTATTCTAAGGTTATACCTATCTGAAAAGCCCGTAAATACTATTATACTTCCCGTCTACAAAACCGAAACCCTAAGGAAAATCTCCATAGTCCGTTTGGAGTATTGTGTAGAAGTTGGTTAGAACTTCTAAGGGTGGTTTAGAGCGGGTTGGGCGCTGAGTTGGAGCTAAACGTTGCCGGGATCGACATTTTAACTTGGATAATTATGGGCTTATCGAGGTAATTATCTTGTCCTCTATTGTAATTGGAAATTACATGATGTTAGATTATATAGTTGAAGTATACTATATATAGTCTTGAACTTAATGTTGTGGCAATGTCCTTGGACTTAAGCACAATTTAAAGTTAAGAACTGAATCAGAATTACGCAGGATCAGACATTAAGAGGCTTGTGTAGTTGACGGGTAGGGAAGGGCTGCCCAATTTCCCGTAGGATCTTGCATCTAGATTTATTCTACCTAGTAGTCTAGACTTTGATAGACTCGTATAACCTGTATAGGTTGAATGTTCTGCAGTAGCATGTGCTACTTGAGAAGGTGGACCAGCTAAGCGGGTTATAGCCATGAGCGATTTGCTAATAGTCGATAATCGTCGCGGTATGTGAACCTCTTCCTATCTCTTCTAGCATGATATGTGTATAACTATGTAGTACGGTGACGCGTACGTGTTAATTGAACGTAGTTGTACGGCAATGTCTTTTGACTTAAGCCCGAATAATAATAATCTTGAAGTAGTTCAAGAGAATTAAGAACTGTTTTTAAAAGAAGAGTAATACTTGGTTTTAAAAGCTTAAGAGTTATACTAGCTTTATGGGAAGTGAGGTATAACGGCTTAAGAGAGATAAAACGAATGACTTATTTATTTTAGAAGTTAAGAGACTTGATCTTGTAAGATAAGAGACTTAACTTAAATAAATTATATGAATTTTGTGAGAAACCTCATTCGTGAGTAATGAGTACTTGATTTTTAAAAGGGATAATGTTTTACTGATTTCGGAAATCAGAATGTGTATCGACAAACCACTGCAGCGTTAATAAAGGGAAATGTTTTGATTAATGAAGTATTAATAAAACCAGTAGAAACTTCCATCTGCATAGAAGCTAAGATAAGACAAAATGATATTTCCTAGATCATGGCTGCCGTAATAAGATTGTTATAAACAAGAATATCCTACTCACATATAAGGCTTATGTTTCTTAGATGGTTTAAAAGAGAATTATATTCTTAAATGAATAAGGCTATGAACGATGAAACCTTTCTAAAATAAGAAATGTGAACATTTGAAATTAGGCAAACTTGAACGTTTGGAAAATAATGTTGTTACTTGATTTTACAAAGGTAAGTGTTTTGGTTTACTTAAAAAGACAGTCACTCTATTTTATACTACGGGTATTGTGTGACTTATGTGAAAGCAACAGATCTTTTAAAAGATTTAATGTATGAAGTACTTTAGGGATAGATACCCGAACTTGTTAGCATAAAGTACCTTGTGTGAATAACTTGATTGTGTTGGTTTGAGATAGTCTTGTAATTACTTTCTTGTTGATGTGATAAGTAAACATGTTAGGATGCTACGTGTGTTAGTATCTTGTGTGATCGTGATGCAAGGGGGTCATTCTTGTTGTGCTTACGTTGTTAAACGTTAAGCCATTGTACTATTATTGTATCACATACCCCCTTGACTTATTATACCGAGGGCTTGCCACCCTTGATGCGGGTCTCTACGGCCTATGCAGTCCTTGTGACTATGCGGAGTGCGGTAGCTTCAGGATTGATCATTCCGGGTGTTTAGCCTGATGCGGGGGATTCCCTATGCGGTCTGTTGAGACTATGCGGTCTTTTGAGACTATGCGGGCTGCGGGAGCCTAGGCGGATACCGGGGGTTAAGCTGCCCCCGATGCGGGGTATACCTCAGGCGGTTTGGGACCATGATTCGAGGAATACCTCATGCGGGTATGTGGGTGACCTATCGCGAGTCGCAGAGTTCGAGGATAGACGCAAGACATTGATACTGCGGGCAAGTGGCCTTCGATCATGCGATGCAGAAAGACCTCGTGATACGCTTTATGACATTTTTGCATCGTGGGTTTTAGTAGTGGCTATGCCTTCGCACTTACCCCGCATTTCTATTGTGATGACTTTGAGGCGTGAGTCCCGACTTGACATGATTGCTATTTATTGTGAATCGTAGTTTGGTTATCATACATGTCTCCGCTTTATATAGACTACTATGATTTCATTTACGATTTATTTTCGCCACATACTGCACTGATGCGACCTCGCTGGGCCGCGTTAAATGCCGCAGGTAAAGGTACACCGCCGTTGATCCTCGCTCTTAGGGTCACAATTCATTGGGAAAGCTCCGTTTCTCCGAGGCTTATCTTCGTATAGTCCTCGTTGTTGTAGGTGCTACATCTGTGGGTATGGCGGCCCCGTCCCGTCGTTGTTGTCATATCATTCGTAGAGGTCCAGAGTAATCGCATGGCGGGGTTTGTAAAAGGATTAAACTGCTCATGTTGAAAAAGTTGTTGTTTATATATATGCCGAAAGGCAAGTTTTCTCAATTATTGTTTCATGTTTCATAATATGTCTTGTATCGCTTTATGTTCCGCAGACACTGATGTTGTATCACTAGGGTGCCCGGTAAGGCACGATCACGCCCCAAACGGTCGTGACAAAAGTGGTATCGAGCGATTAATCCTCGGAAAGTGTCTACGCATCGTATCTAGTAGTTCTTGATTATCGCTGTGCACCACACCAATAATCGTGAGGCTATAGGATATTTAGGATTGATTTATATTCTTCTCACTCGAGATCGTGCCTTAGAGTCGTGTAAGTTAGACCTCCGACGTATTTCTTTCCCTCACCGCTATGCCTCCGCGCAGGGCAAACCCGCCCAGAGCGGCAAGGCGGAGTCGCGAGCAGTAGTTCGGAGGGTGGCGAGGCACAAGCCCAAATCATTACCTAGGGTAGTGCTTCATTCGGGATTTCGCGACATCACTAGCCCCACAGAGTTTAAGCACCGGCGGCAGCTTCCATCGCGCCATGATATGTGAACCTTCGCCCACGACCGAACAGAGAATATAGATTGCAAAGAGGCAACCTCACATTAGCTATGGATTTGGCTACCAGAGTATACCGATGTATCGCGAGTCTTGATGACTACCTAAGAAGGTTGTGCAAGAGTAATTCTTCGATTAGGCTTGAGCATGGCTCGTGAACGCCTACGCACAAGCAGCCGAGAAACGTAGATCGACGGGTTAACGGGCGACAACGTAAGAGGCCAGAGCAAAGAAAGTCCTTTGGTAACTTTCGAGGCGAGTCACCTCACCACAGATTAGATTATGCACCTCCGCCGGTCAGAGTGGTCTTCCACGAGTTCGTGACATTCGGTACGCAGGAGTGGTTAGAACTCCGTGGCTTCGTTCACAGATGACGCCATCCCGGAATGTCATCTTTTAGGTGGTACTTGTTGTACTATGACCGCCGTGGTCCGTGTCGAAGAGTGTCCTCAGAGAGGACTTAGCCTTCGAGATCGGTGGGTAGTTTGTCATCTCCTCACGCATGCTCTACGGGCGGGTTTGATTAGAACGACTAAGGGAGTGAAGCAAGAGATATAGATATATCTTTAACCCTCTGAGTTTTGTTTATGTGATAAGGTGAGTATACCTTAAGTGCTATGTTCGATAGCAGATGTTAGTTGTGATTAGAAATCTTGGTTAGTTAACCAAGTAAGATTTGGGAGGATAGAGAAGGTGTGAACCTTAGAGTTTTGTTACGTAGAGACCTTGTGAGGTAAGGTCATCTAGAGTAAAAGACGTATGGTTATGTTGATCCTTATCGGTGCCTAGTGCACGTGAGCTATGTTTGGGATAGGTCCCTAGTAGTGTGGAATGAAAGAGGGTAGTTGAGCTAAGAAGACCGCCAGGTTTTCAAACGTGATTAGTAAGATTGTTCGGATTGGGAGCTAGTATCAGCGCGCCGCCGGGTCGGGTTGAGGGCCTCGCCGGGTCAACCCGCGGTAGTTTTCAGTGTGGGTCAGGTTGTGGTGGTCCCGCCTTGTGTTAGGTTGTGAGGGTGTTAGGCCCAAGTTTAGTTAACCAGACGAGTTCGTGGATGCGTTCGACCAGATGGTCGGGCGATGGGGCAGCCCATCGTGTTCTTCGGTCGGGACCGTTTACTCGGCTGTGTTGAGTTATCTGAAAGGTTGTAAGGCTGCACGGGGTGCCTGCCTTCACCTTATGACAGACAGTGGAGCCCAGGGTACGGCTGCTTTTATTCTAGAGGTTTTACCAGGCAGGGTTAGGAACTCAGGTGAGACTCGATCGCATTCGCCTCGCCGCGTGTGGATTTCGGGTAGTCGTGGGATTGTTGTCTCGTAGAGGAGCGTTTAAGCTACCATTTCGGTGTTCGGATGTCGCCTTATGAAACCTTGTAAGGGCGAAGTGTAAGTCACGGCCGATTGGTTCGATGTTGGCAAGGTTGAACAGATTGGTTCAGCTTGTTCCAGCAGATCTGGATAGTGAGAAGCTTGTCTAGAAGAAGTTCTAGCACTGCAGGAATCGTCATGGATAATCATGACGACGCTTAGAGTTCGTGCCGATTCGGTCTTCGAAAGTACCACCCGGACGAGTGTGACGAGTTTGGCAACATGTAGGAACTTAGCGAGTTACTTTGGGCCTTTTGAGTTCATGTGAAGAATAGGCCAGTTGCCATATGTTAGCTTTGCCGTCCGACTTAGGAGGCGAGATGTCCGGCCTTTCGTATTGTTATGTTCGAGAAATTATCGAAGATCCATCCGAGTGTTCCCGCTAATGATGACCACGTTAGAGATAGTAACCCGAGTTTTGATAATCAAGCGAGATCGTAAATATGGTAAGAGTTCGAGGGCACGATGACCTCGATGATCGTGCGCATCGGCACCATTTGTTGGGTCGCTGGAAGGTTAACGCCGACAAAGTGACAAAAGTGGTATCATTTTGGTGATGTTAGAGGTGTTTCCTCGGACTTGGATGTAAGTATTTTGCACGGGTGTTTCGGGGCCGATGTTATACCGTATTTCCGCAGTATGTATGCGAGGGCGTGCGACGAGAATACGGCGAAAGATTGGAAAGGAAGAAAGAGGTGATTTTTCCACGGAAAAGTTTAGGTTTTGTGAAGGAAAAAGGTTCGTTAATGGGAATGGATTCCCAGTTTGGTATTCGGACTTCTTGGAATATTAGAGAATTATGGAATTTTATTTTCTGAATGGTCACGTGGGCCCACGGGAGAAATTTACTGGTTTTGTGGGCCCGCTTTGTTTTGAGATTTCCAGAATTGGATATTTTCGAAGACGAATATTCGAGCGAATCGGGGCGACACGTGTCACCCCATGTGGCACCTTTGGCCGATTTTACATTTGGGCACAACACCTTGTTAGAGTCGTTTTCGACGAAGCGCTTGCGTAACTGCGGCGGAAAATTCCGCTATGTCGCTTTGTTTTTTGGCGGATTTTTCCGAGAGACGAAACATTCGACCAACGGAGGTGACATGTGTCACCCTCACAATGGAGACAAGTGGGCGACTTGGCCAAACAAGGGGCAAGTTGGGCTTGATATTTGTGTAGATATTTGAGGGTTTTAAGGAGTAGGGTCTAGGGTGCACTTGGCTTGATCTTGGCCTTACACTTGCCTTGCACTTGGCTAGATCTGGCCATTGGTTGGCCTGGGGTTTGCTATAAATACCACTCCCTGTGAAGACTTATTCATTCACCTCACTTTGTCTAAGTCTTGAAATCCCTCCTCCTCTAGTAGCTCTCGTCCTAAGCCTCTCTCCTCCCTCCTCCTCCTTGTGGCCTTTGGCCGAGAAGGGTCCCCTCATGGTGCTAGCCGTGGGTACCCCTAGCCTAGTTGTTTCGTATAATACCCTTGTTGTGGTATAGAAATACTCCTAGTATTGTTATAATGCCCAAAATACCTTAGCCTTGTACCTTGTAGTATTCCAAAGATACCTCTTTACGTAGAGCCCTAAATACTACCTTTTGTCCTTTTAGTCTCAAACCGAAACCCTAAGGAAAATCTTCATAGTTGGTCAAGTAATTGAGAAGTTGGTTAGAACTTCTAAGGGTTGTTTGGAGTGGTTTGGAGCGCACTGAGCGAGCTAAACCTTGCTCAGGAGCGACATTAAACTCGGATAATTTTGGGCTTATCGAGGTAATTATCTTGTCCCTCTATTGTAATTGGAAATTACATGTTTGTTAGGATATATAGTTGAAGTATACTATATATGGAACTATACTTAGTATTCGGCAATGTCTTTTGACTTAAGCCTGAAGAATTAAGAACTGAACTAAACTGTATTTACATAGATCAGACAAAGAGGCTTGTGTAGAATTGTACACGTCAGGTTAGGCGTGTAAAACCTCCTGGTTGGCTTGGTAGCCGGCCTCGATAGAGGAGGAGATTTACGCTGTTGCGGGGGGGGGGAGGTGCTGCCGAATTTTCTATAGAAAGATAGAAACTTATGTTTTGGGGTTAATAGACGTTTGTGACCTTTATAGGTGAAAGTACTAAGAGTAGCGTATTCTACTCGAGGTGGAAAGGGCTAGCAAAGTTGTAGTACTTGGAGCATTTTGCTTATTGTCGATAAATCGTCGCGAGGTATGTGAACCTCTTCCTATCTTTTCTAGCATGATTGTTGTGAACTATGAGTACGGTGACGCATACGTGTGCTAAGTGATTTGGTTGGTTAAAACATATGGTGTTATAATAGCTTTATGGGAAGTTAGTTATAACGACCTTATGTAAGTGAAAATGGTTTCTTGGCGTTAGAAGTTAAGAGACTTGATCTTATAAGATAAGAGACTTAACTTATTTGTTTTAATGTGGATGTTTGTGAAACCTCATTCGTGAGTAATGAGTACTTGGTTTTAAAGGGATAATGTTTTACCGATTTCGAGTCGAATGTGTATCGACTGCACCACCGCAGCGTTAATAAAAGGAAAATGTATTGAATAATGATGTGTTGTATTAAAACCGGTAGAAACCTCCATCCGCATGAAGCTAAGATGAGACAAAATGATATTACATTTTCTAGATCATGGTCTTTGTAATAAGATCGTTATAAACAAGAATAAACTACTCACGATATGACATATGTTACTTAATTGTTCTAAAAGGAATCAGTGATTAAGTTTGGGAACTATGAAACCATTTGAAAATGAGAAGCTTGAGTAATTGAAACTAGGCAACCGGAACTTAGGAAAAGAATGTTGTTACTTGGTTTTGAAAAGGAAGGTGGGTTGGTCATTCTAAATACTACGTATCGTGACTTTATAAAAGAAATGGATCTCTTTAAAAGAACTTACGATGTAGTACTTTGGGGTTAAAACCGGACTTTGGTATAAAATGAAAGTACTTTGTGTTGTTGTGAAACTTGCCTATGCTTGTTGTGAAGCTTGGCTATGCTTATTGTGATAACCTTTGTTGTGCAAAGCGTTGTATTTACGTATTCCGCGTCTCGATGGAGGGTCGGTTGACTTGTTGAGAACTTACTTGGGCGACGCGGCGGTGACGGAGAAATTCCACCGCACGTTCGCTGATAGTATTATTGTTGTTAATCACTTTGGACATCGACACGATCGTAGCGCGGGTATGCTTCCATTTTGGTTAAGGTCTTGTAGTTAATCGCTTTGGATATCTCGACACGACGCGTAGCGCACGTATGTTTCCATTTTGATTATCGCCTTGTGATTTCCTTTTTGGACATACCGACACGACGCGCGTAGCGCACGTATGCGTCCATTTGGAATGCCGCCCTATTGTTTCCCTCGACATATCGACACGATGCGTAGCGCACGTATCGCCCATTTGGAAAGTTGTCTTATTGTTTCCTTTGGACATATCGACACGATCGTAGCGCACGGGTATGCTTCCATCCGATTGCTGTCTTGTTGTTGAGTCACATGGACATGTCTACACCGATGCAGATTCGGCATGCGCCATGACGCGACCACGATTGATGTTGTGGGCGTGAGAACCATAGTTATATTTAGTGATGACTGTTTTATGTTGTGAATCAGAGTTTGGTTATCATACATGTCTCCTCGCTTTATATAGACTAGTATGATTTCATTTACTTTGTACGCCACATACTTGGTACTGTTGTCTTGACCTCCTTCGGCTGCGTTCATGCCGCAGTGAGGTACATCGGTCGTGGATCCTCGCTCATGGATCACGCCAACAGATTGAAGCTCGTTTCTCGAGGCTTATCTTTTGTAGGTGTTCCCGAGTTGTAAGTTCTTGTACATCTGGGTATGGCGGGCCCTGTCCCGTCATAGTCATTGTATATCTTAAGTGCAGAGTAATCTTGTTGTGGCGAGGTTGTAAAAGGATTAAACTGCTCGTGTTTTATGTATATACCAAGGCAACCGTTTTGGTTGGCCTGTTTATTTATTATATCTCTTGTATAATGACTCATGTTTTATGTTCCGCTGATTTTTCTCGATGTATGTATCGCTAGGTGCCCGGTAAGGCACGATCACGCCCGATTTTGGGGTGTGACATAGTGGTATCAGAGCGATTAATCCTCGGAAAGTGTCTGACCGTGTCTAGTAAGTCTTGATTATCGGTGTGTTGCACCACATCTATAATCGAGGCTATAGGACATTTAGGATTGGTTTCCATTCTTCTCATTCCGAGATCGTGCCTTAGAGTCATGTTGTAAGTTGTACCCTCCGACGATCTCGTTTTACCGATTATGCCTCCGCGAAGGCAACCAGAGCCAGAAGGGCAAGACAAATGAGGGTGCCGCTAGTGAGATACAGAGAGTGCGAGCGCGCAGCCCGCACAAGACTGAGGTTGTGCTTGTGACGGCGGTTTCGCGACGCCGCCACCAGCAGAAGTTTAGAGCCGCACCGTGGCTGATGAGACTCATACTGAGCCTCCACCCCACACAGGGGCAGGAGATGGGTTACAAGGAGATGGCCCGATTGTTGGCCGTGGTCAGGCCGATATGAGGACAGCCGGATCAGCAGCCCGGCCCAAAGAGCACCGTGGTTCACCCCGAGCGGATAGTTTGAGGCTACGGGACTTTACGAGTTGTAGCCCGCGAGTTTTACTGGTCGAGGCACGAGGATGATCCGCGGAGTTCATCCGGCGATTCTGACGATCACGCGGTGATCAAGGCTTGAGACCGAGTCTGTGACCTTTGTTCGCGATCGGGCGCGTGATACCGCAGTCGATTGGTTTGATTCATGGGAGCTTTCCCGGGGAGAGCATGCACCTCCAGCAGTATGGGATGAGTTTTGAGGCTTTCTCACGCACTTGCCTCCGCAGATGAGGAGGGCACGGGCGATTTTTATTGCGAGACGAGAGAAGCGCCGTCGGGAGTACAATGTCGAGTTCGATTCTTTGGCTCGATATGTCCTGCGCTAGTTGCGAATATGGAGGATAGGTGCATCGCTCGCCACCGCTTGATGATTATATGGCGAAGTCTTGTGCGGGTGTTTCTCTTCACCGGCATGGACATTGCCCGCATGCAGCTCACGCACTGGGATGCGAGGCACGGAGGGTCGGCGGAATGACTGGATCGCGAGAAGAGGCCGGGACGGCAGGTCCTTTGGTGGCTTTCGAGGCGGACCGCCTCGGAAAGAAGTTATATACCCCCACCGGCATGCAGTGGTCCTCCACCGTCTTGAGAGCAGTCGGGGCTCGAGGTTCAGATTTTCGGCAGAGCAGGGGTGTTAACCAGCTGAAGCCACCCCTACCTCGTTGTGACCATTGTGGTAGACTCCATTTTGGAGAGTGTCGTGCTAGATTGGGAGTTTGTTTTGCATGCGGCCAGCAGGGCCATTTTTCGAGGAACTGTCCGACCAAGGGAAGCGCGGATGTTACGACTCAGCCTTCAGGATCTGTGGCTGGTTTATCACCTTCTACAGCTATGCGCCCTGCAGGGCAGGCCTATGATTAGAGTGGAGCAGTAGCTTCAGGTATATCCTTAACCCTCTAGAGTTTTGGTATGCTTGTTATGATGATCTCATTATTGTGTGCTATGTACGGATAGCATTGTGATATTGTGAGTTTGAAAACATGTTTAGTTGGGAGGTTACGTATGGGGGCATGGTAAGTATGAACCTTAGACTATGTCACATCGAGACCTGTGGGTAAGGTCGTCTTGAGATTAAAGATTCGTTTTATGTTTGACTTTTATCAGAGTAGTAGTATACGTGGGATTTATTTGTGTGATAAGTCCGTGGGTAGTGTGAGATGGAAGTGGTAGCTTTCATGATGTGAATTAGTAAGATTGTTCCGGATCGGGGAACAAGAGTTTGGCACGGTTGTGGGTCGGGTTGAGGACGTGATACGGGTCAACCCGTAGCCTTGA
This sequence comes from Przewalskia tangutica, assembly GCA_029844215.1. Classification (NCBI taxonomy): domain Eukaryota; kingdom Viridiplantae; phylum Streptophyta; class Magnoliopsida; order Solanales; family Solanaceae; genus Przewalskia; species Przewalskia tangutica. The sequence continues at coordinate 65,719,541 of CM056729.1, forward strand.
TTAAGGTGGGTCAGTTGGGTGGTCCCGCGAGGTGGTAGGGTCACGAGGATGCTAGGCCCAAGTTTGTATGATCATCGTATGAGTTCGTGGACGCGTTCGACCGAGCGGTTCGTAAAGGCGGGAATGGCCTTAAGGAAGTTTGAGGTTAGTAAGATGACCAAGTTGGAGTGGTGACTCCAAGGTTTTGGGAAGCCGGCGATGACGAAGTATGGTACGTATGCTAGAAGAGTTCAAGTGTTCGAGAAGCGGCACGACGAAAGGAAGGAAGATAACGTGTGTTATTTCGTGACAGTGTGGCGTTGGCAATTTGTTAGAAGAGCTTCTTCGATATCCGTCTTGTGAAGGAACATTCGGACGAATGTTTCTGGCGAGAGAATGTTATACCCCGTATTTCCGAGTATGTATGCGAGGGCGTGCGTGCGAGAATACGCAGAAAGATTGGAAAGGAAGAAAGAGGTGATTTTTCCACGGAAAAGTTTCCGTTTTGTGAAGGAAAAAGGTTCGTTAATGGGAATTGGATTCCCAGTTTGGTATTCGGACTTCCGGAATATTAGAGAATTATGGAATTTTATTTTCTGAATGGTCACGTGGGCCCACGGGAGAAATTTACTGGTTTTGTGGGCCCGCTTTGTTTTGAGATTTCCATTAAATTGGATATTTTGGAAGACGAAATGCAAATATTCGGGCGACCGAGCGACACGTGTCACCCCATGTGGCACTCCGCCGATTTTACATTTGGGGCACAACACCGGTTAGAGTCGTTTTCGGCTAAACGCTTTCGCGTAACTGCGAAGGAAAATTCGCTATGTCGTTTTTTTTTTTTTCGGATTTTTACGAGCGACGAAACATTCGACCAACGGGAGGGTGACGTGTGTCACCTCACAATGGAGACAGTGGGCGTGACTTGGCGAAACAAGGGGGCAAGTTGGGCTTGATATTTGTTTAGATATTTGTGAGGGTTTTAAGGAGTAGGGTCTAGGGTGCACTTGGCTTGATCTTGGCCTTACACTTGCCTTGCACTTGGCTAGATCTTGGCCATTGGTTGGCACTTTGGGGTTTGCTATAAATACCACTCCCTTGTGAAGACTTATTCATTCACCTCACTTTGTCTAAGTCTTGAAATCCCTCCTCCCTCTAGTAGCTCTCGTCCTAAGCCTCTCCCCTCCTCCTCCTTGTGGCCTTTGGCCGAGAAGGTCCCCTCGCTGGTGCTAGCCAGTGGGTACCCCTGCCTAGGTGTTTTCGTATAATACCCCTGTTTGTGGTATAGAAATACTCCCCTCGTATTGTTATAATGCCCAAAATACCATAGCCGTGTACCTTGTAGTATTCCAAAGATACCTCTTTACGTAGAGCAGGAAATACTACCTTTTGTCCTTTTAGTCTCAAACCGAAACCCTAAGGAAAATCTTCATAGTTGGTCAAGTAATTGAGTAGAAGTTGGTTAGAACTTCTAAGGGTTGTTTGGAGTGGTTTGGGCGCACTGAGCGAGCTAAACCTTGCTCGGGAGCGACATTAAACTCGGATAATTTTGGGCTTATCGAGGTAATTATCTTGTCCCTCTATTGTAAATGGAAATTACATGTTTGTTAGGATATATAGTTGAAGTATACTATATATGGAACTATACTTAGTATTCGGCAATGTCTTTTGACTTAAGCCCAAGAATTAAGAACCGAACTAAAGCTGTATTTACATAGGATCAGACAAAGAGGCTTGTAGAATTGTACACGTCCCGTTAGACGTGTAAACCCCTCGGTTGGCTTGCAGGCCTCGATAGAGGAGGAGATTTACGCTGTTATGGGGAGGTGTCGAATTTTCTATAGAAAGATAGAAACTTATGTTTTGGGGTTAATAGACGTTTGTGACCTTTATAGGTGAAAGACTAAGAGTAGCGTATTCTACTCGAGGAGTGGAAAGGGCTAGTGCGTTGTAGTACTGGAGCATTTTGCTTATTGTCGATAAATCGTCGCGAGGTATGTGAACCTCTTCCTATCTTTTCTAGCATGATTGTTGTGAACTATGTGTACGGTAGACGCATACGTGCTAAGTGATTTGGTTGGTTAAAACATATGGTGTTATAATAGCTTTATGGGAAGTTAGTTATAACGACCTTATGTAAGTGAAAATGGTTTCTTGACGTTAGAAGTTAAGAGACTTGATCTTATAAGATAAGAGACTTAACTTATTTGTTTTAATGTGGATGTTTGTGTGAAACCTCATTCGTGAGTAATGAGTACTTGGTTTTAAAGGGATAATGTTTTACCGATTTCGAGTCGAATGTGTATCGACAGCACCACTGCGTTAATAAAAGGAAAATGTATTGAATAATGATGTGTTGTATTAAAACCAAGAGAAACCTCCATCCGCATGAAGCTAAGATGAGACAAAATGATATTACATTTTCTAGATCATAGGTCAGTAATAAGATCGTTATAAACAAGAATAAACTACTCAATGATATGACATATGTTACTTAATTGTTCTAAAAAGGAATCAAGTGATTAAGTTTGGGAACTATGAAACCATTTGAAAATGAGAAGCTTGAGTAATTGAAACTAGGCAACCGAACTTAGGAAAAGAATGTTGTTACTTGGTTTTGAAAAGGAAGGTGGGTTGGTCATTCTAAATACTACGTATCGGGTGACTTTTATAAAAGAAATGGATCTCTTTAAAAGAACTTACGTATGTAGTACTTTGGGGTTAAAACCCTGACTTTGGTATAAAATGAAAGTACTTTGTGTTGTTGTGAAACTTGCCTATGCTTGTTGTTGTGAAGCTTGGCTATGCTTATTGTGATAACCTTTGTTGTGCAAAGCGTTGTATTTCGTGTTACCGCTCTCTCGATGGAGGGTCGGTTGACTTGTTGAGAACTTACTTGGGCGTCTTTGCGGTGGCGGAGAAATTCCACAGTGCGTTCGTTGATAGTATTATTGTTGTTAATCACTTTGGACATACCGACACGATCGTAGCGCACGCATGCTTCCATTTTGGTTAAGGTCTTGTGGTTAATCGCTTTGGATATCTCGACACGATGCGTGGCGCACGTATGTTTCCATTTTGATTATCGCCTTGTGATTTCCTTTTTGGACATATCGACACGATGCGTAGCGCATCGTATGCGTCCATTTGGAATGCCGCCCTATTGTTTCCTCTCGACATATCGACACGATCGTAGCGCACGCATGCGTCCATTTGGAAAGTTGTCTTATTGTTTCCCTTTGGACATACTGACACGATGCGTAGCGCACGGGTATGCTTCCATCTGGATTGCTGTCTTGTTGTTGAGGTCACATGGACATGTCTACACCGATGCAGTATTCCGGGGGCATGCGGCCATGATGCGACCCTGATTGATGTTGTGGGCGTGAGACCCATAGTTATATCGAGTGATGATCGCTTTATGTCGAATCAGAGTTTGGTTATCATACATGTCTCCTGCTTTATATAGACTAGTATGATTTCATTTACAGCTTTGTACAGTTTCACATACTTGGTACCTGTTGTACTGACCTCCTTCGGGGGGCTGCGTTCATGCCGCAGGTAGAGGTACATCGGTCGTGGATCCTCGCTCATGGATCACAGCCACGCATTGAAGCTCCGCTTTCTCCGGAGGCTTATCTTTTAGTAGGTGTTCCACGAGTTGTAAGTTCTTGTACATTCAGGTATGGCGGCCCTGTCCGTCATAGTCATTGTATATCTTAAGTGCAGTAATCTTGTGGGCGGGGTTGTAAAAGGATTAAACTGTTCGTGTTTTATGATATACCAAGGCAACCGCTGGTTGCTTCGCTTAATTATTATATCTCTTGTATAATGACTCATGTTTTATGTTCCGCTGATTTTTCTCTGATGTATGTCTCGCTAGGTGCTCCGGGTAAGGCACCACCACGCCCGATTTTCAAGTGACACCGATGTGGCAGTTTGTCCTCGTAAGTATAGTAGTAGAAGACTATATCGCGCGCTTGTTTTGAGACTTAGAAGGAACATTCGACGAATGTTTCTAGCGAGGGAGAATGTTATACCCGTATTTCGAGTATGTACGTAGGACGTCGTGAAAAATTTGAACTTTTACATAGGCTTGGCGAATTAACTTTGTTCACAACACCCGACAGAGTCGCTTTTCGCTAAACGTTTTCACACTTTCGTAGGAATTTCCGCTATGCCATTTTTATTTTTATGATTTTCCGAGAGCACCCTCTGTGGGTGCTAGCCGAGTGTACCCCCTAGCCTAGTTGCTTTCGTGATAATACCCCCTTTGGTGTAGAAATACTCAAAAGTATTGTTATAATGCCCAAATTACCTTAGCCAGATACCTTGTTGTATTCTAAGGTTATACCTATACGAAAAGCCCGTAAATACTATTATACTTCCCACACAAACCGAAACCCTAAGGAAAATCTCCATAGTCCGTTGGAGTATTGTGTAGAAGTTGGTTAGAACTTCTAGGGTGGTTTAGAGCGGGTTGAGCGCCGAGTGGAGCTAAACGTTGCCCAGGATCGACATTTTAACTTGGATAATTATGGGCTTATCGAGGTAATTATCTTGTCCCTCTATTGTAATTGGAAATTACATGATGTTTGTTATACCCCGTATTTCCAGAGTATGTACGTGAGGGCGTACGTATTAAATTTTTGCCTTAAGAATTGACAAGTTTCGAAATTTAGGCACAAGTGCCGGAAAGAGTCGTTTTTCGACGAAACGTTTCCACAGCTTTCGTAGGGAAAATTCCGGCTATGTCAATAATTATTTTTGCGGATTTTTCCGAGAGACGTAACATTTTGGACCAACGGGAGGGTGACATGTGTCACCCTCACATTGGAAGAGGTTGGACGGCAAAGGCAAGTCAAGGGCACGTTTTTTGTGCCTTGGGTTAGGTAGGATATTTGTGCAAGTTGGTGTGGTAGATGGATAAGGTCCACATGGTTGAAATCTAGCCCTACACTTGCACCACACTTGTCTTCATCTTGGCCATTGGTTGGCCTTTGGTTAGCCTATAAATACCCCTCTAAGTTGAAGACTTTCTTCATCCTCACTTGAGCAATCTATCTAAGTCTCAAAATACTCCCTCCCTCTTGTTCTTTCGTCCACCACACCCCCCTCCCCCTTTGAGAAGGCCCTTTGGCCGAGAGCTTCCCCCTCCCCCTTTGTAGTGGTTAGCTGGCGGGTACCCCTAGCCTAGTTGTTTTCGTATAATACCCCTTGTTGTGGTATAGAAATACTCTCCTAGTATTGTTATAATGCCCAAATACCTTGGCCCAAATACCTTGTAGTATTCCCAAGGTTACACGTATACAAAAGCCCAGAAAATACTATTATACTTTCTTTAGCCACTAAACGAAACCCTAAGGAAAATCTTCATTGATAGTTGAAGTATTTAAGTAGAAGTTGGTTAGAACTTCTAAGGGTTGTTGGGCGGTTGGAGCACTCGGAGTAGGAGCTAAGCGTTGCTCAGGAGCGACTTTAAACTCGGATAATTTTGGGCTCATCGAGGTAAATACTACTGTCCCTCTATTGTAATTGGAAATTACATACTATGGTAGTATAGAAATGAATATAAGATTCATAAGAAGAGAATTGGAATATTACAAAAAAGACTTGAACTGAAATCACTTCAGAGGATGATAAGTAGAAGTTAAACTGTACTTACATAGGACTGTATATACAGTAGACTGATAACCTTTATTGGTTGAATGTTCTGCAAGTAGCATGGGCTACTTAGAAGGTGGACCAGCAGCGGGTTATACCGTGAGCGTTTTGCTTATAGTCGATAATCGTCGCGAGGTATGTGATTCTTCCTATACTTTGGCATGATATTTTAAAGGAAGATATATATAGTACGGCAATGTCTTTTGACTTAAGCCTGAATAATATATAGTACGGTAGACGTACGTGTGCTAATTGAACGTAGTTGTACGGCAATGTCTTTGACTTAAGCCTGAATAATAAGAACCTTGAATGTATTTCAAATGTTAAGAAACCATTTTTGAAAGGAGAGTAACACTTGGTTTTAAAAGGTTTTAAAAAGAGTTATACTAGCTTTATGGGGAGTTAGGTATAACGTCTTAAGAGAGGTAAATGGTTTACTGGTTTTAGAAGTTAAGAGACTTGATCTTATAAGATAAGAGACTTAACTTAAATGACTTAAAATGAGTTTTTGTGTGAAACCTCATTCGTGAGTAATGAGTACGTGGTTTTTAAAAGGAATAATGTTTCTTGATTTGAAATCGGAATGTGTATCGACAAACCATCGCGGCGTTAATAAAGGAAATGTATTAATTAATGAAGTATTATTAAAACCAGAGAAACTCCATCCGCATGTAAGCTAAGATAAGACAAAATGATATTACATTTCCTAGATCATGGTCGCTTAATAAGATTGATTATGAATAAGAATAACCTACACTCATATAAGGCATATGTTACTCAATAGTTTTAAAAAGGTGTTAAGACATTGAACTATGAAACTTTTCTAAAAAGAGACTTGAGTAATGAAAATTAGGCAAACTGGAACTTTAGGGAAAAGAAAGGCATTGTGTTGTCTTAAAATGGTTTAAAACGTACAGTGTTATAACACTTTATGGGAAGTTGGTTATAACGACTTTATGAAAACAAAAGGGGTTTTATCATCGGGTTTTAAATGTGGAAACTTGGCTTTAATAAGAGAAGTTGTTTGGTTTGCTTAAAAGATGTAAGTCACTCATTTTTATACTACTGTATCGGGTGACTTTTATAAAAGGAATGGATCTCTTTAAAAGGAATTTAACGTCACGTAGTACTTTAGGTTAAACCCGGACTTGACATAAAATGAAAGTACCTTGAGTTGTGTATAACTTGCCTATGTTTGTTGTTGTGAAACTTGCCTATGTTTGTTGTTGTGAAACTTGCCTATGCTTATTGTGATAGCCTTTGTTGTGCAAGTACTGTATTTCACTCGACTCTGGTTCATCCGAATGTATTTCACTCGACTACGGTTCATCCGAATGTATTTCACTCGACCACCGGTTCATCCCAGAATGTATTCCACACGCTTTCTATACTTGGTCCATGAGATGGGCCGAGACACGTCACGTATCACACGATTTGTACCTAACTGCAGATGAGGAAGGAGTTTGTTATACCCGTATTTCCAGTATATGCGCAGGCGTGCGTATAAAAGTTTAAAGCCTTGAGTAGGCAAAGTGGCTTGGCCAATTAAATTTGTTCACAACACCCGACAGTCATTTTTAGTGAAACGTTTCCACACTTTCGTAGGGAATTTCCGCTATGTCATTTAGTATTTTTGCGGATTTTTCCGGCAGAAAACATTTTGGACCAACGGAGGGCGACACTTGGCACCCTCCAATTGGTGGCTTGAAATCGTCCAATGGACGAATGGGCTATGTAAGGCACGTTTTTGTGCCTTGGCTAAAGTCGAGGTTGGTAGGATATTTGTGTGTAGTAAATCCTAGCCCTACACTTGCCTAACACTTGGTTTAATCTTGGCCTTTGGTTGGCCATCATCCTTGACCTATAAATACCCATCTCCCTTTGATGAATTCTTTCATCCTTTCCACAAATCTCTAAGTGTTAAAATCCTCCTCTCTTGTTGTTGTTCTCGTCCCTCCCCCCCTCGCCGAGAGCCCCTCACCCTTATTTGGCCTTGTGGCCGAGACTTCACCCCCTCCTAGTGGTGTTGTTCTCGATAATATACCCCTCTTGGTAGAAATACTCTCAAAAGTATTGTTATAATGCCCAAATTACCTTAGCAGTATACCTTGTTGTATTCTAAGGTTATACCTATACTGAAAAGCCCGGAAAATACTATTATACTTCCGCTCACAAACCGAAACCCTAAGGAAAATCTTCACCGTAGTTGAAGTCATAAGTAGAAGTTGGTTAGAACTTCTAAGGGTTGTTTGGAGCGGTCGGGCCTTGCACGAGCAGAGCTAAACCTTGCTCGGGATCGACATTTAAACTAGGATAATTATGGGCTTATCGAGGTAATTATCTTGTCCTCTATTGTAATTGAAAATTACATATTGTTAGAATATATAGTTGAAGTATACTATATATAGAACTGAACGTAGTTATCGCAATGTCTTTTGACTTAAGCCCGAATAATACTTACAGAATGTCTTGCGACTTAAGCCTGAATTTAAAGAAGAATACCGAACGGTAATTACATGAACTGTATTCAGACAGAGACTGTGTAGTACCGTGGAGTAGAATTGTACCGCTTAGGGTTAGGCGATAACCCCGGTTGGCTTGGTAGCCTCGAGAGGAGGAGATTTACGCTGTTGCGGGAGGTCCTTGAATTTTGGTAGAATGTTCTACGATGAGATCTAAATGTTAATAAGCGCCTTGTGGCCTTATAGGTCAAGTACTACGTGGCGCGATCTACTTGGCTTAAGGAGTAGCCGGTTGAAAGTACTTGGGCGTTTTGCTATTAGTCGATACTGGTCGCGAGGTGTGTGAACCTCTTCCTATCTCTTCTAGCATGATATGTGTGAACTATGTAGTGCGGTAGACGTACGTGCTAAACATATTTGATTGATTTAAAACATAAAGTGTTATAACGGCTTTTTGGGAAGTTGGTTATATGACTTTATGTTGGTAAGAAAATACTTGTGGTCTTTAAAAGGTAAGCGATTTGAACTATAATCGCTTGTTATGTGTTAATAAAGAACTTGAAGTATTTCAAAAGATTTTTGAATCATTTTGAAAGAAGAAGTAATACTTGGTTTTTGAAAACTTAAGAGTTATACTAGCTTTATGAGAAGTTAGGTATAACGGCTTAAGAATGTTTCTTGATTTAAATCGAATGTGTATCGACAAACCACTGCTAGCGTTAAAAGGAAATGTTTTGACTAATTAAGTATTATTAAAACCGAGAAACTTCCATCCGCATAGAAGCTAAGATGAGACAAAATGATATTTCCTAGATCACTTCAGTAATAAGATTGTTATAAACAAGAATATCCTACTCACATATAAGACTTATGTTTCTCATTGTTTAAAAGAGAATTATATTCTTAAATGAATAAGACTATGAACTACTGAAACCTTTCTAAAATAAGAAACGTGAACATTTGAAATTAGGCAAACTGGGCGTTTGGAAAATAATGTTGTTACTTGATTTTACAAAGGTAAGTGTTTTGGTTTATTTAAAAAGACAATACTCTATTTTATACTACGGGTATTGTGTGACTTATGTGAAAGCAACGGATCTTTTAAAAGATTTAATGTATGAAGTACTTTGGGTAGATACCCGAACTTGTTAGCTTAAAGTACCTTGTGTGAATAACTTGATTGTGTTGGTTTGAGATAGCCTTGTAAATACTTTCTTGTTGATGTGATAAGTGAAAATGTTAGGATGCTACGTGTGTTAGTATTTTGTGTGATCGTGATGTAAGGGGGTCATTCTTGTTGTGCTTACGTTGTTAAACGTTAAGCGGTGTACTATTATTGTATCACATACCCCTTTGACTTATTATACCGAGGGCTTGCCACCCTTGATGCGGTCTTTACGGCTATGCGGTCCTCGTGACTATGCGAGTCACGGTAGCTCGAGGATTGATCATTCCGGTGTTTAGCCTGATCGCGGGGATTCCTATGCGATCCGCTGAGACTATGCGGTCTTTTGAGACTATGCGGGTTGCGGAGCCTGAGCGGATACCGAGGGTTAGCCGCTTCGATGCTGGTATACCTCGGCGATGCAGGACCGTGATTCGAGGAATACCTCACGCGGTCCGTGTGTGACCTATCACGAGTCAGCGAGAGTTCCGGGATAGACGCGCATTGATATTGCGCGCGAGTGGCCGCGATCATGTGGTGCGGTCTAGAAAGACCTCGGATACGATTTGTGGTATTTTTGATGCGCGGGTCTTAGTAGTCGGCTATGCCTTCGTACTTGCCGTGCGGTTTATTGTGATAACTTTGAGGCGTGAGTCACGACTTGACATGATCGCTTATTTGTTGTGAGCGTAGTTTGCTTATCATACATGTCTCTGCTTTATAGACTATTATGATTTCATTTACGTGATTTTTAGTTTCACATACTCTGCACTGTTATCGACCTCCTTCGGGGCGTTCATGCCACAGTTGAGGTACACGATCGTTGATCCTAGCTCTCGTGGTCAGCCAGTTTGACGTTGGGAAGCTCCGTTTCTCGGAGGCTTATCACGTATAGTCCCCGTCAGAGTAAGTGTTTACATTCGGGGTTGGCGGGCCCGCCCCGCCATCAGTTGTCATATCATTCTTAAGTCTGTAGTAATCTTGTAAGGTGGTTTGTAAAAGGATTAAACTGCTCATGTTGAAAAAGTTGTTATTTACATATATGCCAAAGACAAGTTTTTCTCAGATTATTGTTTCATATTTCATAATATGTCTTGTATCGTTTATGTTCCCGATTACTGATGTTGTATCACTAGGGTGCGGGGTAAGGCACCGCCACGCCCGGAATCGGGTCGTGACAAAAGTGGTATCGAAGCGATTAATCCTCGGAAAGTGTCTCTGAGACCGTATCCAGCAGTTCTGATTATCGGTGTGTTGTGCACCACACCATAATCGTGAGGCTATAGGGTATTTAGGATTGGTTTCTATTCTTCTCACTCCGAGATCGCGCCTTAGAGGCCGTTGTAAGTTGGACCTCCGTATTTCTTTCCTTACCGCTATGCCTCCGCGTAGGCAACCCGCCCAGGAGGCGCAAACGAGGAGCCGCGAGTAGAGTTCAGAGGTGGCGAGGCACAGCCCAATCATTACCTAGGTGCTTCATTCGGGGAGTTCTCGCGACGCCACTAGCCCAAATAGAGTTTAACGGCGGCAGCAAAGGCTCCTCGCGCCATGATATATGAACGCCCGGTTCCACGATCGAACGATGAATTTAGATTGCAGAAGACGACCACATTAGCTATGGATTTGTCTACGGAGTATACCGATGTACCACGTCTTGATGACTATCTAAGAGAGGGTTGTGCAAGAGTAATTCTTGATTAGGCTCGAGCATGGCCTGCGGGCTTATGCGCAGCAGCCGAAAACGTAGAGATCGACGCGTTAACGGGCGAAGGGCGAAGAGGCCAGCGGCAAGCGTCCTTTGGTAACTTTCTGGCGAGTCACCTCACCGGATTAGATTATGCACGTCCACCTGCAAAGAGGTCTCCACGGTTCAGACGTCGTATGCAGAGTTGGTCGAACTCCGTGGCTTCCGGTCACAGCATGACGTCATCCCGGGAATGTCGCCTTTAGTTGGTACTTGTTGTACTGCGCCGCCGAGGCCATGTGTCGAATGGGGACCTAGTAGGAGGACTTTGCCTTCGCACGTGGGTAGTTCGTCACCTTCCAGCTATGCGCCTACAGGCGGGTTTGATTAGAACGACTAAGGAGTGAAGCGAGAGATATAGATATATCTTTAACCTCTAGAGATCAAGATGTGTGATAAGGTGAGTATACCTTAAGTCTATGTTACGATAGCGGTGTTAGTCGTGATTAGATCATGGTTGTTTAACCGAGTAAGATTTTGGGGATAGAAGGTGTGAGCCTTAGAGCTTCTTACGTAAAGACCTTAGAGGTGAGGCCATCTCGAGAAAAGGTGTAGTGTTATGTTTGACCCTTATCGGAAGTGCATAGTGCACGTGAGTTATGTTGGGATAGGTCCCTAGTAGTGTGGAATGAAAGGGGGTAGTTGAGCTAAGAAGACCGCTAGGTTTTCGAAACGTGATTAGTGAGATTGTTCCGGATCGGGAGCTAGTATTGCGCGTTGCGGTCGGGTTGAGGCCGCGTTGGTCAACCCGCGGTAGGTTTGGTGGTGGGGTCAGGTTGTGGTGGTCGCGCCTTGTGTTAGGTTGTGAGGTGTTAGGCCCAAGTTTAGTTAACCAGCGTACGAGTTCGTGGATGCGTTCGACCAGTGGTCGGGCCGATGGGGGCAGCCCATCGTGTTCTTCGGTCAGGACCGTTTACTCGGCTGTGTTGAGTTATCTGAAAGGTTGAAAGGCTGCACGGGGTGCCTACCTTCACCTTATGTCGCAGTGAAGCCCGTGTTGTGGCTATTTTCGTTTTGTAAAAGTTTTACGTGCAGGATAGGAACTCAGTGAGTCTCGAATCACATTCGCCGCCGGTGTTTGAATTTCAGGGATAGTTGCGAGAATTGTTGTCTCCTGTTGGAGGAGTGTTTAAGCTACCATTTCAGTGTTCAGATATCGCCTTATGAAGCCTTGTAAGGGCGGAAGTGTAAGTTGCCGGTCGATTGGTTCGATGTTGGCAAGGTTCGCATACTGGTTCGTGCTTGTTCCAGCAGATCGTGGATAGTGAAGCTTGTCTAGAAGAAGTTCTCGCAACTCAGAAATCGTCTGGATAATCGGCGACGACGCTTTAGAGTTCGTGCCGACGATCGGTCTTCTTGAAGGTACCACCCCGGTCAGCGACGAGTTTTGGAAAACAGAGGAACTTAGCCCGAGTTACTTGGGCCTTTGTGAGTTCATGTGAAGGATAGGCCGTTGCCTATATGTTAGCATTTGTCGTCCGACGTAGAGGCGATCGTCCGTCTTTTCGTATTGTGATGTTCGCGGACGTATCGAAGATCCATCCAGAGTGTTCCCAGTTAATGATGACCACGTTAGAGATAGTAATCCCGAGTTTTGGATACTGATGCCGTATACGAATGTGGTATGAGTTCGAGTGTACGACATCCTCCGATCATGGCAGCCCGGTACCATTTGTTGGATCGTCGAGCAAGGCTCGCGACAAAGTGACAAAGTGGTATCTACGACGAGTAAAGAGAGAAGCGAGCATGTATGGCGGCATAGATGTGATCATTTCTTTTGTAAAGAGAAGGTGCGAAGGAAGTATATTTTAGACCCGGTGAGAAGTGGTTTGTGGGGATGTTTCGAGGTGTTTTCCTCGTGGACTTAGATAGCAGTATGTGCGCGGGGGTGTCTGTGGCCCGGTGGGGCCGGATTGTTTTCGTAAGTATAGCAGTGAAGACTATATCGCGCGCTTGTCTTGAGATATAGAAGGAACATTCGGGACGAATGTTTCTAGGAGGGGAGAATGTTATACCCGTATTTCCGTAGTATGCACGTGAGAATGCGACGATAAAAGTTTAAAGCCTTGAGTAGGCAAAGTGGCTTGGCCGAATTAAATTTGTTCACAACACCCGATTAGAGTCATTTTTCGGCGAAACGTTTCCACAGCTTTCGTAGGGGAATTTCCGGCTATGTCATTTAGTATTTTTGCGGATTTTTCCGAGGCTAAACATTTTGGACCAACGGAGGCGACACTTGGCACCCTCCAATTGGTGGCTTGAAATCGTCCAATTGGACGAAATGGGCTATGTAAGGCACGTTTTTTGTGCCTTGGCTAAAGTCAAGGGTTGGTAGGATATTTGTGTGTAGTAAATCCTAGCCCTACACTTGCCTAACACTTGGTTTAATCTTGGCCTTTGGTTGGCCATCCCTTGACCTATAAATACCCTCTCCCTTTGATGAATTCTCTTCATCCTTTCCACAAATCTCTAAGTGTTAAAATCCTCCCCTCTCTTGTTGTTGTTCTCGTCCCTCCCCTCGCCGAGAGCCCTCCCCTGTGTGGCCTTGGTCGAGACTTCACCCCTCCTAGTGGTGTTGTTCTCAGATAATATACCCCCCTCTTGGTAGAAATACTCTCAAAAGTATTGTTATAATGCCCAAATTACCTTAGCCGTATACCTTGTTGTATTCTAAGGTTATACCTATACGAAAAGCCCAGAAAATACTATTATACTTCCATCAGTCACAAACCGAAACCCTAAGGAAAAATCTTCACCCGTAGTTGAAGTCATAAGTAGAAGTTGGTTAGAACTTCTAAGGGTTGTTTGGAGCTGTCGGAGCGCACTGAGCAGAGCTAAACCTTGCTCGGGATCGACATTTAAACTAGGATAATTATGGGCTTATCGAGGTAATTATCTTGTCCTCTATTGTAATTGAAAATTACATATTGTTAGAATATATAGTTGAAGTATACTATATATAGAACTGAACGTAGTTATCGCAATGTCTTTTGACTTAAGCCTGAATAATACTTACAGCGATGTCTTGCGACTTAAGCCCAATTTAAAGAAGAATCCGAATCAGAATTACATAGGGTCGTACAAAGAGACTTGTGTAGTAGTGCCGTGGAGTAGAATTGTACCCGTTAGGGTTAGGCGTATAACCCCCGGTTGGCTTCGTAGCCCCTCGGTAGGAGGAGATTTACGCTGTCATGGGGAGGTCGCCAATTTTTGGTAGAATGTTCTACGATGAGATCTAAATGTTAATAAGCGCCTTGTGGCCTTATAGGTTGAAGTACTACGTGTGGCGCGATCTACTCGGCTTAAGGAGTAGCCGACGGTTGAAAGTACTTGAGCGTTTTGCTATTAGTCGATACTGCCGCGAGGTGTGTGAACCTCTTCCTATCTCTTCTAGCATGATATGTGTGAACTATGTAGTATGGTAGACGTCATACGTACTAAACATATTTGATTGATTTAAAACATAAAGTGTTATAACCTTTTGGGAAGTTGGTTATAATGACTTTATGTTGGTAAGAAAATACTTGTGTCTTTAAAAGGTAATCGATTTGAACTATAACCGTTTGTTATGTGTTAATAAAGAACTTGAAGTATTTCAAAAGATTTTTGAATCATTTTGAAAGAAGAAGTAATACTTGGTTTTTGAAAAACTTAAGAGTTATACTAGCTTTATGAAGTTAGGTATAACGCTTAAGAATGTTTTAATCGATTTGGAAATCGAATGTGTATCGACAAACCATCTGCGGCGTTAATAAAAGGAAATGTTTTGACTAATTAAGTATTATTAAAACCAAGAGAAACTTCCATCCGCATGAAGCTAAGATGAGACAAAATGATATTTCCTAGATCACTACTTTGTAATAAGATTGTTATAAACAAGAATATCCTACTCACATATAAGACTTATGTTTCTGATTGTTTAAAAGAGAATTATATTCTTAAATGAATAAGACTATGAACTACGAAACCTTTCTAAAATAAGAAACGTGAACATTTGAAATTAGGCAAACTTGGACGTTTGGAAAATAATGTTGTTACTTGATTTTACAAAGGTAAGTGTTTTGGTTTATTTAAAAGATACCACTCTATTTTATACTACGGGTATTGTGTGACTTATGTGAAAGCAACGGATCTTTTAAAAGATTTAATGTATGAAGTACTTTGCGGTAGATACCGAACTTGTTAGCTTAAAGTACCTTGTGTGAATAACTTGATTGTGTTGGTTTGAGATAGCCTTGTAAATACTTTCTTGTTGATGTGATAAGTGAAAATGTTAGGATGCTACGTGTTAGTATTTTGTGTGATCGTGATGTAAGGTCATTCTTGTTGTGCTTACGTTGTTAAACGTTAAGCGGTTGTACTATTATTGTATCACATACCCTTTGACTTATTATACCGAGGGCTTGCCACCCTTGATGCGGGTCTTTACGCCTATGCGGTCCTCGTGACTATGCGAGCGCAGTAGCTCCGTGATTGATCATTCCGTGTTTAGCCCGACGCTGGGATTCCCTACGCGTCCTGTTGAGACTATGCGGTCTTTTGAGACTATGCGGGTCATGGAGCCTAGGCGGATACCGAGGGTTAGTCGCTTCGATGCGGGTATACCTCGGTGATGCAGGACCATGATTCGAGGAATACCTCATGCGGTCCGCAGGTGACCTATGAGTCGCGAGAGTTCCAGTGGATAGACGCCAAGACATTGATATTGCGGGCGAGTGGCCTTCGATCATGTGGTGCGGTCTAGAAAGACCTCGGGATACGGTTGTGGTATTTTTGGCACTGGTCTTAGTAGTCGGCTATGCCTTCGCACTTGCCCCGCACGGTTTTATTGTGATAACTTTGAGGCGCGAGTCCCCGACTTGACATGATCGCTTATTTGTTGTGAATCGTAGTTTGCTTATCATACATGTCTCCGCTTTATAGACTATTATGATTTCATTTACGATTTTTAGTTTCACATACTTTGCACTGTTATCGACTCCTTCGGGGCCGCTCATGCCGCAGTCGAGGTACACCGCCGTTGATCCTAGCTCGTGGTCAGCCATATTGGGAAGCTCCGCTTCTCCGAGGCTTATCACGTATAGTCCCCGTCGTAGTAAGTGTTTACATTCGGGGGTTTGGGCCCCGTCCCGCCATCATGTCATATCATTCTTAGAGGTCAGAAAATCGCTGTGGCGGGGTTTGTAAAAGGATTAAACTGCTCATGTTGAAAAAGTTGTTATTTACATATATGCCGAAAGACAAGTTTTTCTCGTATTATTGTTTCATATTTCATAATATGTCTTGTATCGCTTTATGTTCCATTACTCTGATGTTGTATCACTAGGGTGCCCGGTAAGGCACGACCACGCCCGGATCGGGTGACAGAGTTCCACGCATGAGGGTGACTTGAGCGTGAGTCCTCGACTTGACATGATCGCTTTATGTTATGAATCGTAGTTGGTTATCATACATGTCTCGCTTTTTATAGACTATTATGATTTCATTACAAGATTTTACGCTTCATACTGTACCGTTATCGACTTCCTGGGCCGAGCGTATAAAGAGGCCGAGCCTCTCACGCGAACAAACCCAACCGTGGCTCCGTATGGCACGCCCCGAGAAGGTCCAAACCTCGGGGATCGCATGCCCGTACCATTTGTTGGGTCTCCGAGGACACTAGAACCTCGCAAAGTGACAAAAGTGGTATCGAGCGCTTAGTCCTCGGAAGGTGTCTCCGGGCCGTGTCTAGTAGAGTCTTGATTATCGATGTGTTGGCACCATATCTATAATCGTGAGGCTATAGGACATTTAGGATTGGTTTCATTCTTCTCATTCTCGAGATCGCGGCCTTAGAGTCATGTGATAAGTCGACCCCTCCGACGTATTCCTTTCCTTTACCGCTATGCTCCGCGTAAACCTGTGCCCGCAGGCAAGCGCAGCCTAGTGAGTCGCTAGTGGGATACCGAGGGGCACGAGGCGCAGCCCAATCGCACTGACAAGCCCGACGGCGGGTTTCGCGACGCCACAAGACCAAAGAGTTTAGAGCCGCAGCGATGGGCCGAGACTACACCCGAGCCTCGGCCCCACACCGGAGCGATAAGACGGCAAGTGAGATGGCCGCCATCGCCGCGGTCGTGGGCCGATATGAGGATAGGCCGGATGCGAAGCCTGCACCCAGAGTTCACCCCGAGCGCATACTGAGACTACGGGATTTTCTGAGATGTAACCCGCCAGAGTTTTATGGGTCGAGGCCTGAGGATGATCCGCAGGAGTTCATCCGGCAGTTACAGCGGGTCATGAGAGTGATCAAGGCATCGGATACCGAGTCAGTGGTCCTAGGTTCGCATCGGCTGCGTGATACCGCAGTCGACTGGTTTGATTCGTGGGAGCTGTCCCGGGGAGAGAATGCACTTCCAGCTGTTTGGGACGAGTTCTCCAAGGCATTTCTTGCACACTTGCCTCCACAGATGGAGGGCTCGGCCAGATTTTTGACGCTGAGGCAGGATCGCGAGCCAGAGAGTACAATGTGGAGTTCGACTCATTAGCTCAGTCCTCCCAGAGTAGCCGATATGGAGGACGAGTACATCGCTACGCCACCGCTAGATGATTACTCGCGAGGCGTGCACGTGTAGCTCTTCACCGCATGGACATTGCCCGCATACAAGCTCACGCACTAGGATGAGGCACGGAGAGGTCGACGAACGACCGAGATCGCCAGAAGAGGCCGACAGCGAGGTCCTTTGGTAGCTTTCAAGGCGACCGCCAAGAAGAGCTAGTTATGTACCTCCGCCAAGACAGAGTGGTCCTCCGCGCCTTCGTGACGCTCGTATTCGAGTCTCGAGCTCCGCTCGTTCACGTGTATACGAGTTCTAGCCGCCAGGATTCATGTCCCCTCGCGTGCACGATGTGGCAATATCATCCCGAATGTCGCTTTTTTATCGTGCTTGTTTCACTGCGCCGTCGGCCATGCGTGGCGAAGATCAGCTTATAGGAGAGGTACCGGCGGTTGGCGCACGATGATCGATGGCGTGTTCATCGCTTTCATACGCCATACTGGGCAGGCGTGCCTATGATTAGTGGAGCAGATTCGTATATCCCTAACCTCTAGAGTTTTGTATGTATTGATGTTGTTGATGTGTTTAGCGCATGATCGGATAGCTTTGTGCAAAAGTGTGATTTAGAAACCCGGTTTGTTGAAAGGATAAGTCCCCGGTAGTGTGAGAGGAAGTGGTAGCTTTCATGACGTGATTTTGTAAGATCGTTCGCATCGGAACAAGAGCGTGATGCGCTACGTGGAGTCGGGTTGGGGCTATGTTGAGGCCAACCCGGCCTGTTTCGAGATGGGGTCAGCTCGTGGTCCCGCCAGCGGTAGGGTCACGAGGGTGATAGGCCCATGTCTAGATGACCATCGATGAGTTCGTGGATATGTTCGACCATAAGCGGATAGTGAAGGCGGGAATGGCCTTAAGGAAGATCGAGGCTAGTAAGATGACCAAGTTTGAGGTGGTGACTCAAAGTATTGGAATCAAGCAATGACCGGCGTATGGTGCGTTATAGAAGAGTTCAAGTGTTCGGCGAGGCACGACGTGTAAGGAAGGAAGAGAACGCGTGTGTTAGTTCGTGCGTCAGCGTGGCTGGCAACTTGTTAGAAGATCTTCTTCGTAATCCACTTGAGAAGGAACATTCGACGAATGTTTCGAGGGGAGAATGTTATACCGTATTTTCGTGAGTATGTACGCGAGGGCGTATTAAATTTTTGCCTTAAGAATTGACAAGTTTCGAAATTTAGGCACAAGTGCCGGAAAGAGTCGTTTTTCGACGAAACGTTTACACAGCTTTCGTAGGGAAAATTCCGGCTATGTCAATAATTATTTTTGCGGATTTTTCCGAGACGTAACATTTTGGACCAACGGGAGGGTGATACGTGTCACCTCACATTGGAAGAGGTTGACGGCAAAGGCAAGTCAAGGCACGCGTTTTTGTGCCTTGGGTTAGGTAGGATATTTGTGCAAGTTGGTGTGGTAGATGGATAAGGTCCACATGGTTGAAATCTAGCCCTACACTTGCACCACACTTGTCTTCATCTTGGCCATTGGTTGGCCTTTGGTTAGCCTATAAATACCCCTCTAAGTTGAAGACTTTCTTCATCCTCACTTGAGCAATCTATCTAAGTCTCAAAATACTCCTCCTCTTGTTCTTTCGTCCACCACACCCTCCCCTTGAGAAGGCCCTTTGGCCGAGAGCCCTCCCCTTTGTAGTGGTTAGCCGTGGGTACCCCCTAGCCTAGTTGTTTTCGTATAATACCCCTTGTTGTGGTATAGAAATACTCTCCTAGTATTGTTTTAATGCCCAAATACCTTGGCCCAAATACCTTGTAGTATTCCCAAGGTTACACTTATACAAAAGCCCAGAAAATACTATTATACTTTCTTTAGCCACTAAACGAAACCCTAAGGGGAAATCTTCATTGATAGTTGAAGTATTTAAGTAGAAGTTGGTTAGAACTTCTAAGGGTTGTTTGGAGCGGATTGGAGCACTCGGAGTAGGAGCTAAGCGTTGCTCAGGAGCGACTTTAAACTCGGATAATTTTGGGCTCATCGAGGTAAATACTACTGTCCCTCTATTGTAATTGGAAATTACATACTATGGTAGTATAGAAATGAATATAAGATTCATAAGAAGAGAATTGGAATATTACAAAAAAAGACTTGAACTGAAATCACTTCAGAGGATGATAAGTAGAAGTTAAAGCATTTACTTACATGACTGTATATCTGATGATCGATAACCTTTATTGGTTGAATGTTCGCAAGTAGCATGGGCTACTTAGAAGGTGGACCAGGCTAAGCGGGTTATAGCCGCGAGCGCTTTTGCTTATAGTCGATAATCGTCGCGAGGTATGTGATTCTTCCTATACTCTTGAGCATGATATTTTAAAGGAAGATATATATAGTACGGCAATGTCTTTTGACTTAAGCCTGAATAATATATAGTACGGTAGACGTACGTGTGCTAATTGAACGTAGTTGTACGGCAATGTCTTTGACTTAAGCCTGAATAATAAGAACCTTGAATGTATTTCAAATGTTAAGAAACCATTTTTGAAAGGAGAGTAACACTTGGTTTTAAAAGGTTTTAAAAAGAGTTATACTAGCTTTATGGGGAGTTAGGTATAACGTCTTAAGAGAGGTAAATGGTTTACTGGTTTTAGAAGTTAAGAGACTTGATCTTATAAGATAAGAGACTTAACTTAAATGACTTAAAATGAGTTTTTGTGTGAAACCTCATTCGTGAGTAATGAGTACGTGGTTTTTAAAAGGAATAATGTTTTACTGATTTCGGAAATCAGAATGTGTATCGACAAACCACTGCAGCGTTAATAAAGGAAATGTATTAATTAATGAAGTATTATTAAAACCAGTAGAAACCTCCATCTGCATAGAAGCTAAGATAAGACAAAATGATATTACATTTCCTAGATCATGGCTGCTTAATAAGATTGATTATGAATAAGAATAACCTACACTCATATAAGGCATATGTTACTCAATAGTTTTAAAAAGGGGTTAAGACATTGAACTATGAAACTTTTCTAAAAAGAGACTTGAGTAATGAAAATTAGGCAAACTGGAACTTTAGGGAAAAGAAAGGCATTGTGTTGTCTTAAAATGGTTTAAAACTTAAAGTGTTATAACAGCTTTATGGGAAGTTGGTTATAACGACTTTATGAAAACAAAAGAAGGGTTTTTATCATTGGTTTTAAATGTGGAAACTTGGCTTTAATAAGAGAAGTTGTTTGGGTTTGCTTAAAAGATGTAAGTCACTCTATTTTTATACTACGGGTATCGGGTGACTTTTATAAAAAGGAATGGATCTCTTTAAAAGGAATTTAACGTACGTAGTACTTTAGGGTTAAAACCCGGACTTGACATAAAATGAAAGTACCTTGAGTTGTGTATAACTTGCCTATGTTTGTTGTTGTGAAACTTGCCTATGTTTGTTGTTGTGAAACTTGCCTATGCTTATTGTGATAGCCTTTGTTGTGCAAGTACTGTATTTCACTCGACTACCGGTTCATCCGGGAATGTATTTCACTCGACTACCGGTTCATCCGGGAATGTATTTCACTCGACCACGGCTCATCCGAATGTATTTCACTCGACTACCGGTTCATCCGGGAATGTATTCCACACGTTTCTATACTTGGTCCATGAGATGGGCCGAGACATGTTGTACGTATCACCTGATTTGTACCTAGATCGCGGCAGATGGCGAAGGAGTTCCACGTACGGGGTGACTTGAGGCGTGAGTCCCCGACTTGACATGATCGCTTTATGTTATGAATCGTAGTTGGTTATCATACATGTCTCCCGCTTTTATAGACTATTATGATTTCATTACTGATTTTACGCTTTCACATACTTGGTACTGTTATCGACCTCGGGGGGCTGCGTTCATGCCGCAGGTAGAAGTACATCGGCTGTCGATCCCCGCGTTTAGGATCTCATTTCAGCGTGTTAGGAAGCTCCGTTCCTTCGGAGGCTCATCTTTGGTATGTTACCCTGAGTCTGTAGGTTCTTGTACATTCAGGGGTATGGCGGGGCCCTGTCCCGTCATAGTTGTTGTCACTTCTTAGAGGTCCAGAGTAATCGCTGTGGCGCAGTCTGTTAAAAGGATAACTGTTCGGGTATTTATGTATATATACTGAAGGCAACTGTTTTGGTTGGCCTGCTTATTTATCATGTCTCTTAATCCATGTCTATTTACATGTTAAAGTTTTATTTCTGCTGGTTCTCTCTGATGTTGTATCACTAGGGTGCCCGGGGTAAGGCACCAGTCACGGGCCCGAGTTCGGGTCGTGACAATGTTAGAATATATAGTTGAAGTATACTATATATAGTACTGAACTTAATGTTGTGGCAATGTCCTTGGACTTAAGCCTGAATTTAAAGTTAAGAATCGAATCAGAATTACGCAGGATCAGACATGAGACTTGTGTAGTTGACGTAGGAAGAACGCCCAATTTCCCGTAGGATCTTGCATCTAGATTTATTCTACCGAGTAGTCTAGACTTTGATAGACTCGTATAACCGGTATAGGTTGAATGTTCTGCGAATAGCATGTGCTACTTGAGAAGGTGGACCAAAGTGGGTTATAGCCGTGGAGCGATTTGCTAATAGTCGATAATCATCGCGAGGTATGTGAACCTCTTCCTATCTCTTCTAGCATGATATGTGTATAACTATGTAGTACGGTAGACGTACATGTGTTAATTGAACGTAGTTATGCAATGTCTTTTGACTTAAGCCCGAATAATAATAATCTTGAAGTAGTTCAAGAGAATTAAGAACTGTTTTTAAAAGAAGAGTAATACTTGGTTTTAAAAGCTTAAGAGTTATACTAGCTTTATGGGAAGTGAAGTATAACGGCTTAAGAGAGATAAAACGAATGACTTATTTATTTTAGAAGTTAAGAGACTTGATCTTGTAAGATAAGAGACTTAACTTAAATAAATTATATGAATTTTGTGAGAAACCTCATTCGTGAGTAATGAGTACTTGATTTTTAAAAGGGATAATGTTTTACTGATTTCGGAAATCAGAATGTGTATCGACAAACCACTGCAGCGTTAATAAAGGGAAATGTTTTGATTAATGAAGTATTAATAAAACCAGTAGAAACTTCCATCTGCATAGAAGCTAAGATAAGACAAAATGATATTTCCTAGATCATGGCTGCCGTAATAAGATTGTTATAAACAAGAATATCCTACTCACATATAAGGCTTATGTTTCTTAGATGGTTTAAAAGAGAATTATATTCTTAAATGAATAAGGCTATGAACGATGAAACCTTTCTAAAATAAGAAATGTGAACATTTGAAATTAGGCAAACTTGAACGTTTGGAAAATAATGTTGTTACTTGATTTTACAAAGGTAAGTGTTTTGGTTTACTTAAAAAGACAGTCACTCTATTTTATACTACGGGTATTGTGTGACTTATGTGAAAGCAACGGATCTTTTAAAAGATTTAATGTATGAAGTACTTTAGGGATAGATACCCGAACTTGTTAGCATAAAGTACCTTGTGTGAATAACTTGATTGTGTTGGTTTGAGATAGCCTTGTAATTACTTTCTTGTTGATGTGATAAGTAAACATGTTAGGATGCTACGTGTGTTAGTATCTTGTGTGATCGTGATGCAAGGGGGTCATTCTTGTTGTGCTTACGTTGTTAAACGTTAAGCCATTGTACTATTATTGTATCACATACCCCTTTGACTTATTATACCGAGGGCTTGCCACCCTTGATGCGGGTCTATACGGCCTATGCAGTCCTTGTGACTATGCGGAGTGCGGTAGCTCCAGGATTGATCATTCCGGGTGTTTAGCCTGATGCGGGGGATTCCCTATGCGGTCTGTTGAGACTATGCGGTCTTTTGAGACTATGCGGGTTGCGGGAGCCTAGGCGGATACCGGGGGTTAAGCCGCTCGATGCGGGTATACCTCAGCGCAGGACCATGATTCGAGGAATACCTCATGCGGTGCAGGGTGACCTACGCGGAGTCGCGGTAGTTCCGAGGATAGACGCGACATTGATATCGCGCGAGTGGCCAGCTTCGATCATGTGGTGCGGTCTAGAAAGACCTCGTGATACAGTTTATGACATTTTTTGGTACTGTGGGTTTTAGTAGTCGGCTATGCCTTCGTACTTACCCCGTACGGTTCTATTGTGATGACTTTGAGGGCGTGAGTCCCTGACTTGACATGACTGCTTATTTATCAGGAATCGTAGTTCGTTATCATACATGTCTCCCGCTTTATATAGACTACTATGATTTCATTTACGATTTATTTTCGCCACATACTGCACTACAGATCGACTCTCCGGGGCCGCGTTCATGCCGCAGTAAAGGTATACCGCCGTTGATCCTCGCTCTTAGGTCACGCTCAGCGTTGGGAAAGCTCCGCTTCTCCGAGGCTTATCTTCGTATAGTCCCCGTTGTAGGTGCCATTCAGGTATGACGGGCCCCGTCCCGTTGTTGTCATATCATTCGTAGAGGTCTGTAGTAATCTTGTGTGGCGTGGTTTGTAAAAGGATTAAACTGCTCATGTTGAAAAAGTTGTTGTTTATATATATGCCGAAAGGCAAGTTTTTCTCAGTTATTGTTTCATGTTTCATAATATGTCTTGTATCGCTTTATGTTCTGATTACTCGATGTTGTATCACTAGGTGCCCGGTAAGGCACTACCACGCCCCACGGGTCGACACCTCCCGCAACCACATAAATCCTCCTCTAACGAGGCACGCTACCAAACCAACAATCCCAGTGGGTTACACGCCTAACCTGACGTGTACAATTTTACTCCACAATAATACTACAAGTCTATCAGAATACAAATCCTATGTAAATACAGTTCAATTCTTATCCATATTTATTCTACATATAGTATACTCAACTATACACTACAACAACATGTAATTTCCAATTACAATAGGGGGTAAAGATCATTACCTCGATAAGCCCAAAATTATCCAAGTTTTATAAGTCGATCCTGAGCAACGTTTAGCTCCACTTCCTTACGCTCCAACCCGCTCCAAGCAACCCTTAGAAATTTCTAAACAACTTCTCTTAACACTTCAACTCCAAAAAGTGAAGAACACTTAGGCTCGTTTCTTGCCACGCCTCGCCTGCCGGGTAATTTAGGGGCTAGGGTGTGAAATCTTTTCTAACTTTTGGTTACTAATCTTCCTAATACACTAAGAAAGAACACTTAAAACTTTTAGAATTTTTGGACAACAATTTGGTCAAGAACTTAGCCAAAAACCGAGAGCACTCACTAAAGGGGAGGGAGTATTTTCAAGCTTGGAAATCTCTAATTGTGGATGAAGTCTTGCAAGCTCAAAGGGTCTATTTATAGAACAATCAATGGCCAAGATGAAAGCAAGTGTATGGTGAGGATTAGGGACAAGTGTGTGTGAGTTCTTCCAACCAAATGTCCACCACAACTTTGTGACAAGTGTCCACCACAACAATGAGACATGTGGCTAGCCACATGTCTCAAAAACGTCCAAGGCCACACTATTTTCGGCCATAGGGCCACATGGGGTGCCATGTGTTGCCCTCATACTCGTCCAAAATATTTCATCTTCCGAAAATATTCGTAATGCCACAAATTTCGAAATTAAAGTGGGCCCTACAACCGTAAATTCCTCCCGCGGGCCCCACGTGACCAATTCCGGAAATAAAATTCCATAATTCTCAAATATCCCGAAAAGTCCGAATACCAAATCTGGGAATCCAATTCCCATTAACGAACCTTTTTCCTTCACAAAATCCGGAAACTTTTCCGTCGAAAAATCACATCTTTCTTCCTTTCAAATTTTAATGTCGTATTCTCGTACGTACGTCCTCGTATACATACTCTGGAACTACGGGGTGTAACAAAAAAGGTGGCAAAGTGAGTAGAAACAAAGGAAGTGCTGCCCGATTTTCCGTAGAATTAGAGACCGTATACTTAGTATTATTCTACGTTAGAGACTAGAAGTTGATAGTCTTGTTGTGACCATTATAGGTTGACACTTCTACGTACGGCGTATTCGGCTTAGCTTGTGGATTTAGCCGAAAAGGTATGTGAACTATCTCCTCTTCTAGCATGATTCCTTAAGATAAAGAATGTATTTCCTACTCCTTAAATGATCCATTCCTTGGTTGTATTTGGATTGCCTAAAGTAGAAATTGTTCTATGTACTCCCTTGATTGTACTTTGATGTTTAAATTGTAAGTTGTATAATCCATGTCCTTGGTGAAGTTGGATTCTTAAAAGTGAAAGTATTTTACTTAAAGTACATGGAGTCTTGAAAAGGAAGTGGTTTCCAAACCTTTTGGCTAGTGCCTTAGTTCCAAAACCTAAAGGTCATTATAATGACTTTAGGGGAGTCAAAGGAGTGATTTACTTAATTGTTTTAAAAGAGGAGAAATGACATGATTTAAGAGAAGTAACTTGTTTTGAAAGGTGTGAGTTACTTGAGGTTTAAAAATAGAAGAAACTTGTTTTCTATATATTAAGAGACTCGAAGTATTTTGAAAGTTAAGAGACATGATTTGAAAGTTTGTGATACTTGGTTTTAAGTATAAGTCTCATGGTTATAAAAAGAATGGAATTGTCTAAAAACCATAAAGGGTTATAACGACTTTATGGAAGGTTTAGAAAGTTGTCTATTTTGATTAATGGGCATAAGTTGCCTAGATTGTGAAAATTTGAAGTTACTTGGTTTCAAGCTTTGAAATGAGTTTCTAAAAGTATAGTAACTTACTTTGAAAAATAGACACACCTTGATACTACGGGTGTTAGTATCTTGGGGTTTTACACAAAAAGGAGTCTCTTGAAAAGAATGTACGTACATAGTACTTTGGCTTGATAAATTGAGAATTTGTCTAAGTGTGCCTTGATTAGTACTTTGGCTTGATAAATTGAGAATTTGTCTAAGTGTGCCTTGATTAGTACTTTGGCTTGATAAATTGAGAATTTGTCTAAGTGTGCCTTGATTAGTACTTTGGCTTGATAAATTGAGAATTTGTCTAAGTGTGCCTTGATTAGTACTTTGGCTTGATAAATTGAGAATTTGTCTAAGTGTGCCTTGATTAGTACTTTGGCTTGATAAATTGAGAATTTGTCTAAGTGTGCCTTGATTAGTACTTTGGCTTGATAAATTGAGAATTTGTCTAAGTGTGCCTTGATAAGTACTTTGGCTTGATTAAATGAGAATTATTCTAAGTGTGCCTTGATAAGTACTTTGGCTTGATAAATTGAGAATTTGTCTAAGTGTGCCTTGATAAGTACTTTGGCTTGATTAATTGAGAATTATTCCATGTGATGCCTTGATAAGTACTTTGGCTTGATTAATTGAGAATTATTCCATGTGTGCCTTGATAAGTACTTTGGCTGGTTTAATTGAGAATTATTCTATGTGTGCCTTGATAAGTACTTTGGCTTGTTTAATTGAGAATTTGCCTATGTGTGCTGGTACTAGCCGGTTTTGTGCTAGTGGTATATCATTCATTTCGGGGTCATTCCCCGGGTTTGTGGCATTTGCATATTCCGTGGATTTGCTACCCACGATGCGAGGAATACCTCATGCGGGTCCGTAAGGACTTATGCGGGTGAAATAGTCCCACGCGGCGTCCATCCTATGCAAGGAATACCTACGAGTCCGGCGGCTTACGCGGGTGAAATAGTCCCATGCGAGGAATACCTCACGCGGTCCACGCGACCTATGCCGTGAAATAGTCCCGTGAGTAGGATTGCTTAATGATACCAAGCGGGTGGTCCCGCTGATCGTGAGCTTCCTATTTTACATTGTAAGTATACCATCGCTTACTCTCATTGTTAGTAAGGCACATGTGTCAGAACTGATTATCATACTTGTCTCGGATTTGTTTGTGTTACCCTATGGTCATGCTTTTACGATGTGGGATTCCGGCATGAGACCACGAGGTATTTAGGACACAAAGTGAGACTTGGTGTTATATTATATCATGGATCGCGGTGAGGAAGGATTCCACGCATGATTGATATCATTGGCGTGAGACCCATAGTTATATTTGAGTAGTGACTTTGAGGCACGCGCCCCGACTTGATATGATCGCTACGATTGTGTAATCGTAGGTTGGCTATCATACATGTCTCCTGTTTTGTTTAGATCGTTATGATTTCATTACGCATTTCATCGCTCACATACTTGGTACATTCTTCAGATCGACCTCCTTTCGGGCCGCGTCATGCCGCAGGTTTAGGTACGCTGTTTGGTGATCGGCAGGTGTAGGACCCTGCTCAGAGTTTTGGATAGCTCCTTATGTTCGGGAGTTTATCTTTTTGGTATAAGTTCTTTCAAGATGTGCTTTTGTACGCTTATGGGTACATGGGCCTTGTCCCGTCATAGTTCAGTATAACTCTTAGAGGTCTGTATTCATATGTGGGATTGGACTCATGTACGGTGTAGTGTCTTTTGTTTATGTATATTATGGCAGCCTTGTCGGCTTTGCCCTTGCACGTATGTTGGTTTAAAAAAAAAGAAAAAATGAGGTGTTATTTAATTTCCGCAGTCTACTTAGTTGTTAAGGTAGAAGGGTGCCCAGGTAGGGCACCAGTCACGGGCCCGGGGTTCGGGGTGTGACAGAAAATTACAAGGGTAAAATGGTCATTGACCATTGAAGATGAATAAGTCTTGCTAGCTTGATAATATTGACCAAGTCAACTAGCCACTTGTGTAGTTATCCAAGTGTACTTCATCCAAGCCACACATTTGTTATAATCTTGACCCTTAATTGTGTTATATATACCACACTAGTGCAAGACTAGCTCTTCAACACTTAGAATTATTTCACACATTGTTGTTCTTCATAGATAGCTCTCGGCAATGTCACTTTCCCACACAAAAAAAATTGAGTTTGTGGTTCTTTATTCACAAGACTTTAACCCAAGGTCCCTAAAGGTATTGTAAGGATATCTCAATAGAAAGATTTCGTAAAAACGACGTTTTCACATTAGTCGCAAGGCGAAAACCTAAGTCGTTTTCATAGGTTTTGATTGGAAATTGAAGAGAATTTGGTTGTTAACTTCTAGAGGCTTCAAATAGCAGATTGAAGCGTAAAGGAAAGGAGCTAAGAATTGCTAAGGAGCGACTTTGAATCTTGGAATTTTTAAGGGCTTGTAAAGGTATAAATCTTGTCGTTTTAGCAATTAAAGTTTACTTATTGTTGTAGCTATGGATATTAGCAAGCATGAAGTATTTAGTATGAAGTTTGATAAGTGTATTGGCTATTGGAACCCTAATCCGAAAACTAGCATGTTTAGCCTTAAGATTACAATTCAAGTTGATTATTAGTTTAAGTCGTCACATGTTATATAAAGAAGAAATTATAGTTGTTAAAGTTGCCTATGACTATTTAACATGTTAGACCTAAGAACTTGGATTGAAAAAGAATTGGAAAGGACTTAGTGTTGTTGTATATGTTGGCCGAGAATGGCTTGGTTATTAAACTACTTGGTATGAATTGTGGGGCGGAATTTTACACGTATTGTAAGGCGTGTAATCCCCTTTGATTGGTTGGTATGTTGAGCCTTAAATGTGGCATGTTTGGTTATTGAATTCGGCCTTGAAAAAGGTTGCAAAGTATGTAGAAACAAAGGAAGTGCTGCCCGATTTTCCATAGAATAAGAGACAGTATACTTAGTATTACTCTACGTTAGAAACTAGAAATTGATAGTCATGTTGTGACCATTATAGGTTGACAATTCTACGTGCGGAGTATTCGACTTATCTTGTGGATTAAGCCGAAAAGGTATGTGAATCATCTCCTCTACTTCTAGCATGATTCCTTAAGATAAAGAAAGTAAGTCTTACTCCTTAAATGATCCATTCCTTGGTTGTACTTGGATTGCCTAATGTAGAATTTGTTCTATATACTTCCTTGATTGTACTTTGGTTGATTAAATTGTAAGTTGTTATAATCCATTTCATTAATGAAGTTTGGATTCTCAAAAGTGAAAGTATTTTACTTAAAGTACATAGAGTCTTGAAAAAGAAGTGGCTTCCAAATCTTTTGGCTAGTGCCTTAGTTCCAAAACCTAAAGGTCGTTATAATGACTTTAGGGGAGTCAAATGAGTGATTTACTTAATTGTTTTAAAACAGGAAAAATGACATGATTTAAGAGAAGTAACTTGTTTTAAAGGTGTGAGTTACTTGAGGTTTAAAAGTAGAAGAAACTTGATTTCTAACGATTAAGAGACATGAAGTATTTTGAAAGTTAAGAAACTTGATTTGTAAGTATGTGATACTTGGTTTTAAAAGTATAAGTCTCTTGGTTATAAAAGGAATGAATATGTCTAAAACTATAAAGGGTTATAATGGCTTTTGGGAAGTTGGTTATAACGGCTTTATGGAAGGTTAAGAAAGTTGTCTATTTTGATTAATGGGCATAAGTTGCCTAGATTGTGAAAATTTGAAGTTACTTGGTTTCAAGATTTGAAATGAGTTTTCTAAAAGTGTAGTAACTTACTTTGAAAAATAGACATGCCTTGATACTACGGGTGTTAGTATCTTGGGGTTTTACATAAAAAGGATCATTTTGAAAAGAATGTATGTACGTAGTACTTTGGCTTGTTTAAATGAGAATTTTTCCATTTGTGCCTTGATAGTACTTTGGCTTGTTTAAATGAAAATTATTCTATGTGTGCCTTGATAGTACTTTGACTTGTTTAAATGAGAATTATTCTATGTGTGCCTTGATAAGTACTTTGGCTTGCTTAAATAAGGATTTCTCTTGGTTTATGTAACAAGAAGGCATGGTATTGTCTTGGTTTGTGTAAAGGCATGGTATTGTCTTGGTTTGTGTAAAAAGGAAAGGCATAGTATTGTCTTGGTTTATGACAAAAAGAAAGGCATGGTAATTGTCTTGATTTGTGTAAAGGCATGGTTTTGTCTTGGTTTGCTTGCATATGGGTTGCTCATATAGACATTCGTGCAAGTGTCATATCTCCACATCTCCGCGTCCCTCCATAAAGGGCCGGCAACTTATTTCAAGGATACCATGGGTTAGCTCACGTGGGTGAGTGGTACACACTACGTGGTCGGTATTTGACTCGGGCGGGTTAAATTCCTGGGATATATATAAGCCATGGATTAGCTATCCGTGATGCGAGTATCGTGTACCGATGACTCATTGCGGGTCCTGATGACCTAAGCGGGTGAAATAGTCCTATGATAGGTTGCATTATAACACAGAGGGTGGTTGACCCTGGCACTGGCACGACCTTCATATTTTGAAACGGTAGTGATTTCATTAATGAAAGGGTGCAGTGTGTGTATGATTTAAAGTGGAACAATAATTCTTATTGTTAAAGACATAACTTAAAAGATAAAAAGGATTGCATTACTCTCATGATTACAAGGTTCAGTGTGCTTACTGATGTTGTATTATATCATGGACTGCCGGCAGTGAGAAAGGATTCCACGGGCATGAGTGATATTTTGGGCGTGAGATCCATGGTTATATTTGAGTAATGACTTTGAGGGCATGCGTCCCTGACTTGATATGACTGCTTATGTATTGTGTACTGTAGGTTGGCTATCATACATGTCTCCTATTTTGTTAGACTGTTATGATTTCATTACAGTATTTTACTGTTTCACATATTTGGTACATTATTCGTACTGACCTCCTTTGGGGGGATGCGTTAATGCCGCAGGTTTAGGTACGCAGTTTGGTGATCTGCAGGTGTAGGACCCTGCTCTGAGTTTTTGGATAGCTCCATCTGTTCAGGAGTTTATCATTTTGGTATAGTTCTTTTAGTACAGGCTTTTGTACAGTTTTGGGTATGGCGGGGCCTTGTCCCGTCATAGTTCAGTATAACTCTTAGAGGTCTGTATTCATATGTGGGATTGGACTCATGTATAGTGTAGTGTCTTTTGATTATGTATAATATATGACAGCCTTGTCGGCTTTGCCCTTGCACATACGTTGGTTTTAGAAAGAAAAAAAAAGGTGTTATTTAAATTCCGCAGTTTACTTGTGTCAGTTAGGAAGAAGGGTGCCCAGGTAGGGCACCAGTCACGGGCCTGGGGTTCGGGGCGTGACAGAGTGGTATCGAGCGATACCCTGGAATGTCTACAGACCGTGTCTAGTAGAGTCTTGATTATCGGTGTGTTGCGCGCCACACCCATAAACAGGAGGCTACAGGACATTTAGGAGTTGGTTTCTATTCTTCTCACTCTGAGATCGTGCCATAGAGCTGTGTTAGTAAGATAATTC
Source organism: Przewalskia tangutica (assembly GCA_029844215.1). Taxonomy (NCBI): domain Eukaryota; kingdom Viridiplantae; phylum Streptophyta; class Magnoliopsida; order Solanales; family Solanaceae; genus Przewalskia; species Przewalskia tangutica. The sequence continues at coordinate 65,751,353 of CM056729.1, forward strand.
CTCTCTGACGTATTTTTGTGTTACAGCTATGCCTCCAAAGAGGGCAACAGTCGCCCAGAAGGGCAAGGGAGTAGCAGGAGCTACCAGTCAGACTCAGAGAGTTGATAGGGCTTATACCCAGGGTATACCGGATGTTGTGCCGCAGTCGGTGAGTTCTTCTGCGCCAGGTATTGAGGCCCCAGCACCAGAGCCTCCAGTTTCTCAGTTAGGAGACGACTATAGGGTCATAAGGGAAGCAGCTATGTTATTGACCAAGATAGCGGTGCTACAGTTTCACCAGCAGGAAGTTATTCAGCCAGTACAGACAGGTGTACAGAGGGTAGAGGGCCAACGCGGAGATCAGCGTAAGAGGCTAGACCGGTTGGTTATCCCTGTGAGTTTTTGGACGAGCAGCCTCAGAAGCGAGTGAGATATTCGTCCCACTACCCAAAGACATACCTCAGAGCACATGTGGGAGATTGGACCCCAAAAGGTATTTTGGAGCCGGTCCGAGCTCCAGGGTTCGAAGTTCTCAGAGGAGCAGAGGATTTTCTCAGTCGAGGCCACTTATTCCTCAGTGTTTCCATTGTAGTAAGCGTCATATGGGGAAATACCGTTATGGAACATGTGTTTGTTTTTATTGTGGTCGTCCGGGCCATATACTGAGGGTATGTCCTTTTAGAAGGAGCACCGGTGAGGTGGCTCAGCCTATGAGGCCGATGGTTGATTCCCTTTCCTCCACAGTTGTGCGTCCCCCAGGGCAGGGTGTTCAGATGTCAGCCAGCCGTGGTAGAGGTCAGGGTGGAGTTTATAGTTCTGGCGGTCTTTCGAACCGCATAGATGACGTGACTACGGGGCAGGATCAGGAGGCAACATCGCATGGGGTTACAGGTATATTTCGATTCTTTTGAATCATACGTGCATTGATAGATTCATATTTCGCCCTAGCATATATGTTTTCCCTTTGTTACTAGCAGTTGTAAGTGATAGTACCCCCATAGGTAGGAATACTTTGATTAGTAAAGTGAAAAGTTAAGAATGTTGACAAGAATGATAAAGTGAACTGAGGCTATAGTTGTGTAGAGTTCACATGTTCTAATTACCCCATAATAAGTGTAAGACCGATAGGGAAGGATGTACAGTAGAAATACTTTGGCCTATGTGACGAACCGCTAGTGAATAGGGGGATAGGGTGAGAAGTACCTTGAGATAAGAGAAATTTTTTATTTCAGACTGAAAATGAGAAGTTAAGTATGACGATGGGTCGGGTTATGGACTTATTTCGGGTCAGCCGATAGTATGGAATGGGGTGATGTCAGTTGGATATGGTCCCGCTATGTGATAGGGTCACGAGGATGCAAGGCCCAAGTCTAGTTGATCGTTGTACGAGTTTGTGGACGCGTTCCACCGGAACCAGGTCGTAAGGACCGAGAGGAGCCTTAGCAGAAATTCAAGTAGCATAATGGCCAAGTTGGGATAGTAACTCCAAGGATTGGAGGGCAGAAACAATATTTGAAATGCTGTACATATACTAAATAAGTTTGGAAGTACGATAAAGTATGACAAGTAAGAATAGGAAAGAACAGGGGTTAAAAGAACTATAGCGGTTATAGTTATGAGTAATGATGGTGCGTAGAGAAAAATTCCTTTTTGGCCATGAGTGAAGGTTATTTATGATGATACACACGCCTTAGGTTCAGTAACACTGTCCATAGGTGCTCGTGATTGAGATGATACTAGTGTTAGAGTTTACACCGGTTGGTAAACTAAGCTAGGCAGATTATAGGTTCATGTCGCAACTAGTTGGTGACTAAGTGAGGCGGAGAAAGGGGAGTAACACGGGGGAACGCATCAGTTAGCTGAGTAGGAGTCCGACTGAAGGATTCAGGTAGTGTTAGTCCCATGACTTAGAATACGACAGGGCCATCCCTTTATGCGTGGAAAAAGAAAGTAACCTCTAAAGATCTTGTTTTTGATAAGACAGTAACCTTCGAGTTTTGGGAGAAGGGACCGCGGACGGAAGGTCCGTTGTTATGTGGTGTCCATGTGTTGCATCGTTGGTCTTGTGGAGTATTGATTGATAGGCATAGTATAGAGACTGTGCCGAAGTTTGTATAGCTTGACAACCGACTAAGAACATTCGGGGACGAATGTTTCTAAGGGGGGGGAAATGTTACACCCCGTAAGTCCAGGACATGTATAAGAGAATGTACGTAAGGAATCAAGACTTGGAAATCGGTACGAAAGGAAGAATTGTTTTTTTCCGACGGAAAATCTTCCGAACGTCGGAAAGGAAAAATGTTCGTTGATGAGAATTGGATTTTCAAAAATGCATTATTTGAAGAATATGGAATTTATTAACATTATGGAAATTTATTTTTACGGATTTGGTCACGTGGGGCCCACCCGAGGAATTTTACGTTTTGTGGGGCCCACGAGGGTTACAGAATTTTATGGACGAATGAGAGGGCGACACGTGGCACCTCCCCCACATGGTCTTGGACGAAAATTACAAGGGTAAAATGGTCATTGACCATTGAAGATGAATAAGTCTTGCTAGCTTGATAATATTGACCAAGTCAACTTGCCACTTGTGTAGTTATCCAAGTGTACTTCATCCAAGCAACACATTTGTTATAATCTTGACCCTTCATTGTGTTATATATACCACACTAGTGCAAGACTAGCTCTTCAACATTTAGAATTATTTCACACATTGTTGTTCTTCATAGATAGCTCTCGGCAATGTCACTTTCCCACACAAAAAAAATTTGAGTTTGTGGTTCTTTATTCACAAGACTTTAACCCAAGGTCCCTAAGGGTATTGTAAGGATATCTCAATATAAAGATTTCGGAAAAACGACGTTTTCACGTTAGTCGCAAGGCGAAAACCTAAGTCGTTTTCATAGGTTTTGATTGGAAATTGAAGAGAAGTTGGTTGTGAACTTCTAGAGGCTTCAAATAGCGGATTGGAGCGTAAAGGAAAGGAGCTAAGAATTGCTAAGGAGCGACTTTGAATCATGGAATTTTTAAGGGCTTGTAAAGGTATAAATCTTGTCGTTTTAGCAATTAAAGTTTACTTATTATTGTAGCTATGGATATTAGCAAGCATGAGGTATTTAGTATGAAGTTTGATAAGTGTATTAGCTATTGGAACCCTAATCCGAAACTAGCATGTTTAGCCTTAAGATTACAATTCAAGTTGATTATTAGTTTAAGTCGTCACATGTTATATAAAGAAGAAATTATAGTTGTTAAAGTTGCCTATGACTATTTAACATGTTAGACCTAAGAACTTGGATTGAAAAAGAATTGGAAAGGACGTAGTGTTGTTGTATATGTTGGCCGAGAATGGCTTGGTTATTAAACTACTTGGTATGAATTGTGGGGCGGAATTTTACACGTATTGTAAGGAGTGTAATCCCCTTTGATTGGTTGGTATGTTGAGCCTTAAATGTGGCATGTTTGGTTATTGAATTCGGCCTTGAAAAAGGTGGCAAAGTATGTAGAAACAAAGGAAGTGCTGCCCGATTTTCCGTAGAATAAGAGAACGTATACTTAGTATTACTCTACGTTAGAAACTAGAAATTGATAGTCATGTTGTGACCATTATAGGTTGACAATTCTACGTGCGGAGTATTCGACTTATCTTGTGGATTAAGCCGAAAAGGTATGTGAACCATCTCCTCTTCTTCTAGCATGATTCCTTAAGATAAAGAAAGTAAGTCCTACTCCTTAAATGATCCATTCCTTGGTTGTACTTGGATTGCCTAATGTAGAATTTGTTCTATATACTTCCTTGATAGTACTTTGGATGATTAAATTGTAAGTTGTTATAATCCATTTCATTAATGAAGTTTGGATTCTCAAAAGTGAAAGTATTTTACTTAAAGTACATAGAGTCTTGAAAAGGAAGTGGCTTCCAAATCTTTTGGCTAGTGCCTTAGTTCCAAAACCTAAAGGTCGTTATAATGACTTTAGGGGAGTAAAAGGAGTGATTTACTTAATTGTTTTAAAAGAGGAGAAATGACATGATTTAAGAGAAGTAACTTGTTTTAAAGGTGTGAGTTACTTGAGGTTTAAAAGTAGAAGAAACTTGATTTCTAAAGATTAAGAGACTTGAAGTATTTTGAAAGTTAAGAAACTTGATTTGTAAGTATGTGATACTTGGTTTTAAAAGTATAAGTCTCTTGGTTATAAAAGGAATGAATATGTCTAAAACCATAAAGGGTTATAACGGTTTTATGGGAAGTTGGTTATAACGGCTTTATGGAAGGTTAAGAAAGTTGTCTATTTTGATTAATGGGCATAAGTTGCCTAGATTGTGAAAATTTGAAGTTACTTGGTTTCAAGCTTTGAAATGAGTTTTCTAAAAGTGTAGTAACTTACTTTGAAAAATAGACATGCCTTGATACTAAGGAGTCTTTTGAAAAGAATGTATGTACGTAGTACTTTGGATTGTTTAAATGAGAATTTTTCCATTTGTGCCTTGATAGTACTTTGGCTTGTTTAAATGAGAATTATTCTATGTGTGCCTTGATCGAGGAAGGCTTCCGTGAACTCATCCCAAATGGCTGGAGGAGCACCCACACCTCTAGACAGCTCCCACGACTCAAACAAGTTCAACGCAATATCGCGTAACCGATAAGAAGCTAACACAACGGACTCCTTCTCTGAGGCCCTAAGCACATGCATAGTCCGTTGTACCTGCCGAATGAACTCCTGAGGATCCTCCTCAGACCTCGAACCATAGAACTCAGGTGGATTACAACTCAGAAAGTCCCGAATCCTCAAACTGTCGGCCCTAGGGTTAGCTAACTGCTCATGTCGACGCTGCCCTGCCACAATGCTAGTCAATAACCTGATCTGCTCTCCGTAATCTCTATACTCAGCCCCTGGCTACGGAATTGGAGGCTCAGCTATCGGAACCTCTGGAGCTACGGCCGCCTTCGCCTTCTAATATCCGGGCGTTCTAACTCGCCGACTTCATAACCTCGTGCATAGTCCGGCTCGAGTCCCAGTAACCCTCTGTGTACCACTAGTAGCTCCTGCTGCCGCCTTGCCCTTCTGGGCCCTGGTCGCCTTCCGTGGAGGCATAACTGATACATAAGAATAGGTCAGATATGATTCAACCTAGTAGGACAGCTCTACTGCAGGATCTCAGAGAGAAGAATGGAAACCAATCCTAAATGCCCTGCAGCCTCCTGATTATAGATGTGGTGCATAACACACCGATAATCAAGACTCTACTAGACACGGTCTGTAGACACTTTCCGATGACTAACTGCTCTGATACCACTTTTGTCATGACCACACCTGCCCGCGATCGTACCTACCGTGTCACGACCGAACCTGCCCGTGATCGTGCCTTACCCCGGGCACCCAAGTAGCCATACATCAGAGTAATCAGCGGAATATAAAACAAGACATGAATAAAGTGAATTGAAAAACAGTTATCTGAGAAAAACTTGCCTTGCGGCATATATATAAATCAACTAGAACAGTTACATCCCTTTTTACGATTCTGCCCACAACAGTACTACATACCTATAAGAATGATACGACAACAATGGTGGGACAGGGCCCCGCCATACCCCTGAATGTAAGTACCTACTACGACAGGGGACTATACCACTGATAAGACTCCGGAGGAACGGAGCTTCCCAAACGCTGAACTGTGACCCTAAGAGCAAGGATCAACGACTGGTGTACCTTTACCTGCGGCATGAACACACCAAGAAGGTCGATAACAGTACCAAGTATGTGAAATCAAAATACAGTAAATGAAATCATAGTAGTCTATATAAAGCAGAGACATGTATGATAACCAAACTACGCTCACAATAAATAAGCAAATATGTCAAGTCAGGGACTCACGCCCTCAAAGTCATCACTCAAATATAACTATGGGTCTCACGCCCACCTGTGTCACAATAGAACCGTACGGGGTAAGTACGAAGGCATAGCCGACTACTAAGACCCATAGTACTAACAATGCCATATACTGTATCACGAGGTCTTTCTAGACCGCACCACATGATCGGCCGCCACTCGCCTCGAGATCAATGTGCGCGTCTAGTCCTGGAGCATACCGCTGCTCCGCATAGGCCACACATAGGCCCGCATGAGGTATTCCTCGCATCGGGGGCAGCTAACCCCCGGTACCCTCCTGGACTACCGCAGCCCGCATAGTCTCAATAGACCGCATAGTCCCATGGACCGCATAGGGCATCCCCCGCATCGGGATAAAACACCCGGAATGATCAATCCTGGAGCATACCGCTGCTCCGCATAGTCACACAGACTGCATAGGCCGTATAGACCCGCATCAAGGGTGGCAAGCCCTCGGTATAATAAGTCAAGGGGGTATGTGATATAATAACAGTACAACGGGCTTAACGTTTAACAACGTAAGCATAACAAGGAAAAACCCCCTTTACACAATCATCACAAGATACTAACACACGTAGCATCCTAACATGTTTACTTATCAAATCAACAAGAAACATTACAAGGCTATCACAAACCAACAAGGTCAAGTTATTCACACAAGGTACTTTCTACTATATGTTTAACAAGATCGGGTTTTTATCCCCAAAGTACTTCATTCATTAACTCTTTAAAAGATCCGTTTCTTTCACAAAAAGTCACGCAATACCCGTAGTATAAAAATAGAGTGACTATCTTTTAAGTAAACCAAAACACTTCCCTTTATAAAATTAAGTAACAACATTATTTTCCAAACGTTCAAGTTTGCCTAATTTCAGATGCTCCAGTTTCTCATTTTCGAAAGGTTTCGTAGTTCATAGTTTTAATCACTTACTGATATAATTCTCCTTTAAAACGATTTGAGAAACATATGCCTTATATGTGAGTAGGTTATTCTTTTTTATAACAATCTTATTAAAGCAGCCATGATCTAGGAAATATCATTTTGTCTCATCTTAGCTTCTATGCAGATGGAGGTTTCTACTGGTTTTAATAATATTTTATTAGTCAATACATTTTCCTTTATTAACGCTGCTGTGGTTTGTCGATACTCATTCTGATTTCCAAATCAAGAAACATTATTCCTTTTATAAACCTATTACTCATTACTCACGATTGAGGTTTCACACTAAATTCATATTAATTTTATTAAGTCAAGTCTATTATCTTTTAAGATTAAGTCTCTTAACTTCTAAAATCAATAAACCATTCTTTTTATCTCTCTTAAGTCGTTATACCTAACTTCCCATAAAGCTAGTATAACTCTTAAGCTTTTAAAACCAAGTATTACTCTTCTTTCAAAAGGTTTCTTAATTCTCTTGAAATACTTCAAGATTCTTATTATTCAAAGCTTAAGTCAAAAGACATCATTGTAAAACTACGTTCAGTTAACACACGTACGTCTACCGTACTATATATATATTCTTTAAAATATCATGCTCAAGAGGATAGGAAGAATCACATACCTCGCGACGATTATCGACTATTAGCAAAACGCTCCACGACTATAACCCGGCTAGCCTTGTCCACCTTTCAAGTAGTACATGCTACTTGCAGGACATTCAACCTATAAAGGTTATATAAGTCTATCAACTTCTACAATAATATTCTACTGATGCGATTTCAGTTCCAGTCTTTTCTGTAATATCCTTCTATTACAGTTCAATTCTTTTCTATGAATCTTATATTCATTTCCATACTACTACAGTATGTAACTTCCAATTACAATAAAAAGACAAGATATTTACCTCGGTAAGCCCAAAATTATCCAATGTTTAATGTCGATCCTGAGCAACGTTTAGCTCTTAATCCGGGTGCTCCAACCCGCTCCAAACAACCCTTAGAAGTTCTACGCAACTTCTTCTTAATACTCCAACCAACTATGGAGATTTTCCTTAGGGTTTCGTTTTGTAACTGACGGGAAGTATAATAGTATTTCTGGGTTTTTCGTATAAGTGTAACCTTGGAATACTACAAGGTATTTGGGCAGGTATTTTGGAATAGTAACTATACTTGGAGTATTTCTACCAAGAGGTATATTTTACTACAAACAACTCAAGGTATTTTTACAAGACAACTTTCTACCAAGGGGGTAGGCTCACACACCACTGTGGAGGAGGAGTGGGAATCTCCCTGCCCTCAATTCCAAGGAGGTTTTTCACGACAGGTTACTACCCTGGGGGGAGCTGGCGAGAGTCAGGGAAAGCAAGAGGAGGAGAATAAAATGAGACTTGGACATTTTGGATGAATGAAGAACGCTGGGCGGGGTATTTATAGCAAAACCAAAAGCAACCAAAACCAAAAATCATAGCCGTGTGCAAAGGCCAAGTGAGGCAAGAATCAAGCCAAGCACCCTAACCCCCTACCCACAAATCCCACAACATATCCACACAAATATCTACCAACTTCCCCATCCATCGCTCCTAATTCCATTCCGCTCAGTCCCATGTCTCCCTTGCCGGTGCTCGTTGCGCTGCTCTGGTTTTGTCCATCTCGGAAACCAAAAAAAAAAAAAAAAAAAACATAAAATTAATAATCCTCCAGCGCTTCATGTCAAAACGCATCGCTTTCTCCAAAAAAGCTTTCACACGCGTTATTTACAAAAAAATAAAACTGTCTCCTTGAAGTTACGTAAGTGTCACCCTCGAATTCACATTCCAAAAAAAATAAAACATCTTCCCCAAAATGGCCAAATGGCCAAAATCTCTCTAATAATAACTCTCTAAGAATCCGTGAATTTCTCCACATCCATTAAATAATTCCATAAAAATAAAATTCCATAATTAAATATATTAACCGTCCTCCCGAAAATCCTAATTCCTTCCTTCCCACTCTTTCTCAACCTTTTTCCTCACAAAACTTTCACTTTTTCCGCAAAAAAATCAATCTTCTTCCTTTTCATGCGCTCTACTTCTCACATAGCCCCGCATACATCATACTAGTACATGGGTATAACATCGCCAAGGCCACTAGGAGGGGGGCTCTCGGCTAGAGCTCTCAAGAGAGGGGGGGAAGGGCTTTCAAGACTTGGAGATTTGTAGAATGGATGAAGAAGTCTTCAAAGGGGGGGGGGGGTATTTATAGGCCAACCAATGGCCAAGATCATGCCAAGTAGTAGGCAAGTGTAGGGTCAAGATTTGAACAAGTGTGTGTGGGTCCCACTTGCTCACCTTCCACACAAAATATATACAAAATATCCTACCAACTCTTGTCTTCCAATCGTCCAAAAGTCGCCCCACCTCCACCAACTTGAGGGTGACAAGTGTCGCCCTCTCGTTGGTCCAAAATATTTCGTCTCTCGGAAAAATCCACAAAAATTAGAAATGACATAGCCGGAATTTTCCCTTCGCAAAGTTTGTAAAACGTTTCGTCGAAAAACGATTCTAATCGGGTGTTGTGCACAAAAGTTTCGGCCCTAGCCTACTTTAAGCTTCAAACTTTTCTACGTACGTCCTTACGTACATACTCTGGAAATATGGGGTATAACATGTTATACCCCGTAATTCCAGGGTATGTACGTGAGGACGTACGTAGAAATTTGAGCCTTAAAGTTAGGCAAGGTTCGAAATTGTACACAACTACCGAAAGGAGTCGTTTTTAAACGCTTTCCACGGCTTTCGTAGGGAAAATTCCGCTATGTCATTTATATTTTTATGGATTTTTCCGAGAGATGAAATATTTTGGACCAACGGGAGGGTGACACTTGTCACCCTCATTGGACGGCAACCATGGCCTTGGCTTGGACGATTTGGCTTAGTGGGAGTAGGTAGGATATTTGTGCAAGTTGGTGTGGTAGATGGATAAGGTGCACATGGCTTAATCCTAGCCCTACACTTGCCTAACACTTGGATGAATCTTGGCCATTGGTTGGCCATTTCTTGACCTATAAATACCCCTCTAACTTGATGAACTTCTTCATCCAAATATTTTCTAAGTCTTGAAAACCCTCCCCCTCTCCTTTGTGAAGCTCTCGTCCTACCTTCCCCCCCCTTGGAAGGCCTTTGTGGCCGAGAGTAACCCCCCCTAGCCTAGTTGTGCTAGTCGAAATACTACCCCCCTTGGTAGAAATGTATTCTACAAGTATTGTTATAATGCCCAAAATACTTTAGCCAAATACCTTGTAGTACTTTCCAAAGTACCCTTTATACGAAAATCCTGAAAAATACTATTATACTTTCCTTTAGCCACTAAACGAAACCCTAAGGAAATCTTCATTGTTGGTTGAAGTTATAAGTAGAAGTTGCGTAGAACTTCTAAGGGTTTCTTGGAGCGGATTGGAGCGCACGGAGTAAGAGCTAAACCTTGCTCAGGAGCGACATATAACTTGGATAATTTTGGGCTTATCGAGGTAAATATCTTGTCCCCCTATTGTAATTGGAAATTACATGATTGTTAGAATATATAGTTGAGGTATACTATATATAGAATGAATATTGAATAGAGCTAAGCGTAGTTCTTCGGCAATGTCTTTTGACTTAAGCCTGAATAAGAATTGAACAAGAATCACATGTAAGGATAATAAAGAGAAGAATCGAATCGAATCAGTACTTACATAGGTCAGACATGAGACTTATGTAGCATTACCGTAGTAGGATTGTACACGCCCGTTAGACGTGTTAACCCCGGTTGGCTTGGTAGCCGCCTCGATAGAGAGGAGATTTACGCCATGTGCGGGAGAGTGCCGCCAAATTTTCTCAGAGAAATGGAACGATGAGATCTAGATGTTAATAAGCGCCTTGTGGCCTTATAGGTTGAAGTACTACGTGTGGTGCACCCACGTGGCTTAAGGAGTAGCCGACGGTTTGAAGACGTGGAGCATTTTGCTATTTGTCGATACTCGCCGCGGTATGTGAACCTCTTCCTATCTCTTCTAGCATGATATGTGTGAACTATGTAGTACGTAGACGCATACGTGCTAAATGTATTTGATTGGTTTAAAACATAAAGTGTTATAACGGCTTTATGGGAAGTTGGTTATAACAGCTTTATGTAGGAAAGGAAATGCTTTGTGGTTTTTAAAAAGGTAACTGATTTGAATTATAACTGGCTTGATAGGTGTTAATAAAGAACTTGAAGTATTTCAAAAGATTTTTGAATCATTTTGAAAGAAGAGTAATACTTGGTTTTTGAAAACTTAAGAGTTATACTAGCTTTATGGGAAGTTAGGTATAACGGCTTAAGAATGTTAAAAGGATTTCGGAAATGAGAATAATTATCGAACAAACCACTGCAGCGTTAATAAAGGAAAATGTATTGACTGATGAATCATTGGTAAAACCAGTAGAAACCTCCATCTGCATAGAAGCTAAGATAAGACAAAATGATATTACATTTTCTAGATCATGGCTGCTGTAATAAGAATGTTATAAACAAGAAAAACCTACTCGCACGTAAGACATATATTACTCAGTTGTTCTAAAAAGAAATTAAGTGATCAAGATTATGAACTATGAAATCTTTCAAATAAGGAACTTGAGTAATTGAAACTAGGCAAACTGGAACTTTAGGAAAAGGATGTTGTTACTTGATTTTGAAAAGGGATGTGTTCTGGTTTACTTAAAAACGTTGGTCATTCTAATACTACGGGTATCGGGTGACTTTTGAAAAAGGGAAAGGATCTTTTAAAAGAACTTATCATGTGGAGTACTTGGGAGTAAAATCCGGACTTGGATGAAAAATGAAAGTACCTGGAGACGTGTGAAACTTGCCTATGCTTGTTGTTGTGTAACTTGCCTATGCTTGTTGTTGTGTAACTTGCCTATGCTTGTTGATGTGTAACTTGCCTATGCTTGTTGTTGTACTTGCCTACGTTTGCGTATGATAGCTTTATCGTGCGAAAGATCAGATTTCTTCACCGAGTCCCATAGGATGGACCGACACGTATTTCATATCATCTTACACCGAGTCCCACAAGATGGGCCGACACGATTTCATATAAATCTACACCGAGTCCCACGAGATGGGTCGACACGTATTCCATCAGATTTCTACACCGAGTCCCACGAGCTGGGCCGGGACACGTATTCCATATAATTCTTTACCGGGTCCCATGAGGCGGGCCGAGACATGTTACGTATAATACTGATATATCTAGATCACGCGGTGAGGAAGGAGTTCCACGCACGGAGGATGACTTTGAGGCGTGAGTCCTCGACATCGCTTTATATTATGAATCGTAGTTTGCTATCATACATGTCTCTCGCTTTTATAGATCGTTATGATTTCATTTACGATTTTACGCTTTCACATACTTGGTACTGTTGATCGACTCTCCTTCGGGCCGTTCATGCCGCAGGTAGAGGTACACCGGTCGTGGATCCTCGCTCTTAGGATCACATTTCAGCGTGTTGGAAAGCTCCGTTCCTTCGGAGGCTTATCTATGGTAGGTTTCCCTGAGTTGTAGTCTCTTGTACGTTCAGGGGTATGGCGGGGCCCTGTACCGTCATTGTTGTTGTAACAATCTTAGAGGTCTGTAGCACTGTTGTGGGCAGGGTTTGTAAAAAGGATAATTGTTCGGGTTTTTATGTATATACCGGGCAAATCGCTGGTTGGCCTGGTTATTTATCATGTCTCTCATTTCATGTTTAAAGTTTTTATTTCCGCTGGTTTTCTCTGATGTTGTATCACTAGGGTGCCCGGGGTAAGGCACCAGTCACGGGCCCGGGTTCGGGTCGTGACATAACATTCTCCCCTCTTTAGAAACATTCGTCCCGAATGTTCCTTCTAAGTATCAAAACAAACAGGCGCCAATATAGTCTTCACTGCTATACTTACGAAAACAATCATGCCACACCTGGCCACAATACAACACGCGCAAATACTTACATCCAAGTCCACGAGGAATCACCTCCATTACTACAAAAGCTCCCACCCAAGGGGTCTAAAAGATACTCCCCTCGCACCTTTTCTTTACAAACGAAATAATCACTTCTCTGTTCTCCACACGTGCTCGCTCCTTCCCTTACTCGTCGTACCTTTCTTGTACACTCGAACTCTTTCTCGTAACTTACCACCTTCTGCTGAAACAGGTATGAACCAACAATCAACACCTTGCCAACCTCGAACCAATTGACCGACAACTTACACTTCCGCCCCTACAAGGCTTCATAAGGCGACATCTGAATACTGAAATGGTAGCTATAAAACACTCCCTCAACAGGAGACAACAATCCTCACAACTACCCCTAAAATCCAAACACTGGCCCGAGGGCGAATGCGATTCTGAGACTCACCTGAGTTCCTAACCCTGCCTGGTAAAACCTCCAGAAAAAAGAAACAGCCGTACCCTGGGCTCCACTGTCTGTCATAAGGTGAAGGTAGGCTCCCCGTGCAGCCTTACAACCTTTCTGATATATCATCACTGCCAAGCAACGGTCCTGACTGAAAGACACGATGGGCTGACCCCATCGGCCCGACTACTGGTTGAATGCATCCACGAACTCGTACGATGGTTAACTAAACTTGGGCCTAACACCCTCGTGACCCTACCACCTGGCGGGACCACCACAAACTGACCCCACCATAAAACAGGTCGCGGGTTGACCCGCGGCATGGCCTCAACCCGACCCACTCTTGCGTAAAACACTTGCTCCCCGATCCGGAACAATCTCACTAATCACGTTACGAAAACCTAGCGGTCTTCTTAGCTCAACTACTCTCTTTTATTCGAGAAGGCCTTACCTCTAAGGTCTCTACGTATAAAACTCTAAGGCTCATGCTTTCCTATCCCCCAATCTTACTCGGTTAACTAACCATGATTTCTAATCACAATTTACACAATGTTATCAGAACATAACACTTAAGATATACTCATCTTATCACACTAATCTCTAGAGGGTTCAAGGATATTCATGTATCTACCGCTTCACTCCCCTCTGTCGTTCTAATCAATCCTACCCTGTTGGGCGCATAGCTAAGGAAGGTGACGAACTACCCACCGATCCTGAAGACTAAGTCCTCCTACTAGGACACCCTTTCGACACCTGGCCCTGACGGCCGTAGGTACAACAAGTACCAACAAAAAGATGACATTCCCCGATGGCGCTCACACATCGGAACCTAAGCCCTGGAGCTCTGACCAACTCCGGCATACCCCGAACGTCCTGAAATCCGTGGAGGACCACTCTGCACTGGCGGAGGTGTGTATCCAGTCTGCTGCTGAGGTGATTCACCTCGAAAGTTACCAAAGGACTTTGCTGCTCGTCCTTCTTCGCCTCGTTAACCCGTCGATCTCTACGTTTCTTGGCCTGCTGCGCATAAGCCCGTACACAGGCCATGCTCAAGCCTAACTGAAGAATTACTCTTGCACAACCCTCTCTTAAATAGTCGTCAAGGCCCGTGATAAATCGATACATCGTATACTCTCTGGTAGCTACATCCTTAGCTAGTAACAGGGTCGCCTCTTTGCAATCTATATTCTCTGTTCCCGGTCGTGGAACTGAAGGTTCATATGTCAAGGTCGCAGTAGGCACTGCTGCCGCCGTGCTAAACTCACTGGGCCGTGACGCCGCAGAACTCCCTAAATGAAGCACCACCCCAGTGATGATTGGGCCTGTGCCCACGTAACCTCTCAGATTTACTCACAGCCTCTACGCTTTGCCCTTCTGGGCCCGGCCTTTACGCGAGGCATAACGGTAAGGAAAGAAATACGTTAGAGGGTCCAACTTATAACACGCCTCTAAGGCACGATCTCGAGTGAGAAGAATGGAAACCAATCCTAAATATCCTATAGCCTCACGATTATCGTGGTGCACAACACACCGATAATCAAGACTTCTATCGATACGCGTAGACACTTTCCGAGGATTAATCGCTTCGATACCACTTTTGTCACGACCGAACCGGGCGTGATCGTGCCTTACCCCGCACCCAAGTAGTCATACATCGAGTAATCGGAATATAAAACAAGACATGAATAAAGTGAATTGAAAAACGCTTATTCGAGAAAACTTGCCTTGCGGCATATATATAAATCAACTAGAATAGCTTACATCCCTTTTTACGATTCTCGCCCACAACAAGATTTCATGCACTCTAAGAATGATACGACAACAATGGCGGACAGGGCCGCCATACCACGAATGTAAGTACCTACTACGACAGGGGACTATATCACTGATAAGCCTCCGGAGGAACGGAGCTTCCCAAACGCTGAACTGTGACCCTAAGAGCGAGGATCAACGACTGGTGTACCTTTACCTGCGGCATGAACGCAGCCCCCCGAATGAGGTCGATAACAGTACCAAGTATGTGAAATCAAAATATCAGAAATGAAATCATAGTAGTCTATATAAAGCAGGAGACATGTATGATAACCAAACTACAGTTCACAATAAATAAGCAGTCATGTCAAGTCAGGGACTCACGCCCTCAAAGTCATCACTCAAATATAACTATGGGTCTCACACCCACCTGTGTCACAATAGAACCGTACGGGGTAAGTACGAAGGCATAGCCGACTACTAAGACCCATAGTACTAACAATGCCATAAACTGTATCACGAGGTCTTTCTAGACCGCACCACATGATCGGCCGCCACTCGCCTCGAGATCATGTGCGCGTCTAGTCCTCGAGCATACCGCCGCCCCGCATAAAGCCACACATAGGCCCGCAGGAGGTATTCCTCGCGTCGGGAAGCTAACCCCTGCATTCTCCCGACTACCGCAGCCGCATAGTCTCAATAGACCGCGTAGTCCCAATGGACCGCATAGGCATCCCCGTGACGGATAAAACACCCGAATGATCAATCTCGAGCATACCGTTGCTCGCATAGTCACATTGCATCGCATAGCCGTATAGACCCGCATCAAGGGTGGAAAGCCCTCGGTATAATATGTCAAGGGGGTATGTGATATAATAACAGTACAACGGGCTTAACGTTTAAGAACGTAAGCATAACAAGGAAAAACCCCTTTACACAATCATCACAAGATACTAACACACGTAGCATCCTAACATGTTTACTTATCAAATCAACAAGAAACATTACAAGGCTATCACAAACCAACAAGGTCAAGTTATTCACACAAGGTACTTTCTACTATATGTTTAACAAGATCGGGTTTTTATCTCCAAAGTACTTCATTCATTAACTCTTTAAAAGATCCGTTTCTTTCACAAAAAGTCACGCAATACCCGTAGTATAAAAATAGAGTGACTATCTTTTAAGTAAACCAAAACACTTCCCTTTATAAAATTAAGTAACAACATTATTTTCCAAACGTTCAAGTTTGCCTAATTTCAGATGCTTCAGTTTCTCATTTTCGAAAGGTTTCATAGTTCATAGTTTTAATCACTTACTGATATAATTCTCCTTTAAAACGATTTGAGAAACATATGCCTTATATGTGAGTAGGTTATTCTTGTTTATAACAATCTTATTAAAGCAGCCATGATCTAGGAAATATCATTTTGTCTCATCTTAGCTTCTATGCAGATGGAGGTTTCTACTGGTTTTAATAATATTTTATTAGTCAATACATTTTCCTTTATTAACGCTGCTGTGGTTTGTCGATACTCATTCTCGATTTCAAATCAAGAAACATTATTCCTTTTAAAAACCAAGTACTCATTACTCACGAATGAGGTTTCACACAAAATTCATATTAATTTAATTAAGTCAAGTCTCTTATCTTTTAAGATTAAGTCTCTTAACTTCTAAAATCAATAAACCATTCTTTTTATCTCTCTTAAGTCGTTATACCTAACTTCCCATAAAGCTAGTATAACTCTTAAGCTTTTAAAACCAAGTATTACTCTTCTTTCAAAAGGTTTCTTAATTCTCTTGAAATACTTCAAGATTCTTATTATTCAGGCTTAAGTCAAAAGACATTGCCGTAAAACTACGTTCGGTTAACACACGTACGTCTACCGTACTATATATATATTCTTTAAAATATCATGCTCAAGAGGATAGGAAGAATCACATACCTCGCGACGATTATCGACTATTAGCAAAACGCTCCACGGCTATAACCCGGCTAGCCTTGTCCACCTTTCAAGTAGTACATGCTACTTGCAGAACATTCAACCTATAAAGGTTATATAAGTCTATCAACTTCTACAATAATATTCTACTGATGCGATTTCAGTTCCAGTCTTTTCTGTAATATCCTTCTATTACAGTTCAACTCTTTTCTATGAATCTTATATTCATTTCCATACTACTACAGTATGTAACTTCCAATTACAATAAAAGGACAAGATATTTACCTCGGTAAGCCCAAAATTATCCAATGTTTAATGTCGATCCTGAGCAACGTTTAGCTCCTACTCCGGGTGCTCCAACCCGCTCCAAACAACCCTTAGAAGTTCTACGCAACTTCTTCTTAATACTCCAACCAACTATGGAGATTTTCCTTAGGGTTTCGTTTTGTAACTGACGGGAAGTATAATAGTATTTCTGGGCTTTTCGTATAAGTGTAACCTTGGAATACTACAAGGTATTTGGGCCAAGGTATTTTGGAATAGTAACTATACTTGGAGAGTATTTCTACCAAGAGGGGGGGTGTATTTTACGAAAACAACTCAAGGTAGGGGGGGGTACCCCTCGGCCAAGGCCACTAGGAGGGGGGCTCTCGGCTAGAGCTCTCAAGAGAGGGGGGGAAGGGCTTTCAAGACTTGGAGATTTGTAGAATGGATGAAGAAGTCTTCAAAGGGGGGGGGGGGTATTTATAGGCCAACCAATGGCCAAGATCATGCCAAGTAGTAGGCAAGTGTAGGGTCAAGATTTGGACAAGTGTGTGTGGGTCCCACTTGCTCACCTTCCACACAAAATATCTACAAAATATCCTACCAACTCTTGTCTTCCAATCGTCCAAAAGCCGCCCCACCTCCACCAACTTGAGGGTGACAAGTGTCGCCCTCTCGTTGGTCCAAAATATTTCGTCTCTCGGAAAATTCCACAAAATTAGAAATGACATAGCCGAATTTTCCTTCGCAAAGTTTGTAAACGTTTCGGTAAAAACGACTTAATCGGGTGTTGTGCACAAAGTTTCTACCTAGCCTACTTTAAGCTTCAGCCATACCCCCAATGTACAAAAAGTACAACCTCGTGGAACGCATCAAAAAGAAGAGTTCCGAGAGAAATGAGTCATTTTTACCTTGCACAAATTTATTTCAACGCGCATGACAATAGTCACACTGTGTGCTGGCGACACCAAATTTCATATATATATATATATATATATATCATGCCCGCCCCCTATCTCTCTCTACACATGACTTCAGAGAGATATGAATCCACGAGTAATAATAATATAATATACCTTCTGTGGAATCTCATGTCTTGTATGTCTTCACACGGAGAGCTAATCCATATAAATAATAATATATAATAATATAATCCTCATCTCTCCTCGTCTATGCTTACGAGAGTAATAAAGAGCTATAATAATAGTAAATATCATATATCCCCGTGGAATCATCTCGTACTCTATATCAATGAGTTAATAATCCATTGAATATATAATATATATATATATATATTCTCCATCATCTCGAGTCTAAATCATCAGCTATGAGTAATATAAAGAGCTAATCCATTTAAAATAATCCCATCCGGGAATTTATAATCCCATCACATACCATAAATAATCATGTCCGTATCATCATGTCAATGGAATCACAATGGAAAAATCCATCACCGACGCTCCGTATCTTCAACTCACAACAATAATATAAGCATACCCGAATATAATACTTGCACTCCAAGCTATATCAATGAGTATGCAGATTAACCCAAAGTACTATGCACTTTATTCATAAAGCCGTTAAAGTCACAATAACTAACTTCCCCAAAGTCGTCATAACTCTTCTTGCCTTCTTAAACTTCATTTTTTTGTGACCAGAGACTTATACTTTCTAACCGAGCTACACAACTTTCAAAATATATAACCTTTCCTTAAGAACAAGTGAGTTAATAAGTTTCCACATACCTCCGACTTAATCCACTTTGCCAAGTCCAATATGTCATTCCGTGTATGTCAATTGTTTCTATGTACTTTTCCACCTTTTCAAGGCGAATTCAATAACCAAACGCCACTTTTAGGCCCAACAATTCCAAACAATACAAAGGGATTTACGCCTAACACATGTTGACTAGCATGCCCCATTTCTTAACATCATTAAGAAGGAAGATTTTTACCTTCAATAAGACCTCTTCTTTCTCAAATTCTCACGTTACATCACACCACTACAAACCTCTCTACAAAATATTTCCTTCTTCTTCGTTGTCTTTCCGTTTATCACTTTTGGGAGAGAAGAGGATTTTCTTAGGAGGAACCTTCAAGACTTGGTCATAATATAAGGTCTTCCCTTGGTCAAAAAGATGGGAGGGACACTTGTCACCCTCTCATAGGTCTTTCACGAAATATCTTCTGATTTTCCCCCAATTTTCGCTAAAAATCCCGCCTTGGCGCTGCGGCCCTGCAGCCGGCGTCGCGGCGCTGTAACTTCAGAGGGGTTCAGGTCTTACGGCGCCGCGGCCCTGCAATGCAGCGCCGCGGACGCCCGATCGAACACTTTTCCCTTTTCTCGGTGATCTTGCAACGTCCATAACTTCCTACTCCGATGTCCAATAGACGAGCGGTTTGTTGCGTTGGAAACTAGACTCAACGAAATTCATACTAGGCTTTTGAAACGCCTAAAAACTTTACAGAACGAGGAGATATACCGCTCCAAAGTTGACTGAAACTTGCCTACAACATTTTGCCAACTTATATTTCCAAGTTCAAACCTTATTTCCTTCCGTACGTTCTTATCTTATGAATTTACGGGGTGTAACATTAAGTATGGAACGAATGAAAGATTTCTTTTTCCTAAGGAAAATTATCCGAACCTCGTGAAGGAAAAAGGTTTATTAATTGAAATTGGGTTCTCAAAATTTGTAAGTAAGACTTATGAAATTTATTGGAATTATGGAATTATGGAATTATATTTTTGGATTTGGTCATGTGGGGCCCACCCGGGAAATCTTACGGTTTTGTGGGGCCAACAAGGTTTTCGACATTTTGACCAATTATGGATATTTCGGAGGATGAAATATTTTGGACCAATAGGAGGGTGACACGTGTCACCCCCACATGGCCCATGTTGGGCGAGAACCATGGTGGCCAAGTGTGTGCAAGATATTTGATGGACAAGTGGACAAGTAGGTCCCACACACATTTGTCCCCAACCTTGTCCCTATACTTGTCATGATCCCCTTCTTTGTCTACATTATTGTCACGCCCTGAACCCCGGGCCCGTGACTGGTGCCCTACCTGGGCACCCTTCTACCTTAACAACTAAGCAAACTGCGGAATTTAAATAACACCCTTTTTTTTTTTTTAAAACCAACATACGTACAAGGGCAAAGCCGACAAGGCTGCCATATAATATACATAATAAACGACACTCCATTGTACATGAGTCCAATCCCACATATGAATACAGACCTCTAAGAGTTATACTAAACTATGACGGGACAAGGCCCCGCCGTACCCATAACTGTACAAAAGCCTGTACTGAAAGAACTTATACCAAAAAGATAAACTCCCAATGTAGGAGCTATCCAAAACTCGAGCGGTCCTACACCTGCCGATCACCAAACAGCGTACCTAAACCTGCGGCATGAACGCAGCCCCCCGAAGGAGGTCAGTACGAAGAATGTACCAAGTATGTGAAACTGTTATACCCCGTATTTCCAGAGTATGTACGTAAGGACGTACGTAGAAAATTTGAACTTGTGATTTAGGCTTGGCCGAATTCTTTTTGTTCACAACACCCGGTTAGAGTCGTTTTTCGGCGAAACGTTTTCACAGCTTTCGTAGGGGAATTTCCGGCTATGTCATTTTTAATTTTTGCGGATTTTTACGAGAGACGAAACATTTTGGACCAACAAGAGGGCGACACTTGTCACCCTCTCATTGGAACACCTTGGGCGGTAAAGGGAGTTGGCCGAATGGCCATTGTTTGGTCAAGGGGTTGGTAGGATATTTTGTGGTAGATGGATAAGGTGCACTTGGCAAGATCTTGGCCCTACACTTGCCTTGCACTTGGCAAGATCTTGGCCATTGGTTGGCCTTTGCTAGACCTATAAATACCCCCCTTTGGAAGACTTCTTCATCCATTCCTAAAATTTCCTAAGTGTTAAATCCTCCCCCCCTTTGTAGTGTAGTTCTCGTCCCTCCCCCTTTGAGAAGGCCTCTTGGCCGAGAGCTTCCCCCCCCTAGTGGGGTAGGCCGAGGGGTATACACCCCCCCCTTGTGGTGTTGACTCGTATATATACCCCCCCTCGTGGTAGCAATACACTCAAAAGTATTGTTATAATGCCCAAATTACCTTAGTCGTATACCTTGTAGTATTCTAAGGTTATACCTATACGAAAAGCCCAGAAATACTCTTATACTTCCCACAACCACAAAACCGAAACCCTAGGAAAATCTCCATAGTCCGTTGGAGTATTGTGTAGAAGTTGGTTAGAACTTCTAAGGGTGGTTTAGAGCGGTTGAGCGCTGAGTTGGAGCTAAACGTTGCCGGGATCGACATTTTAACTTGGATAATTATGGGCTTATCGAGGTAATTATCTTGTCTCTATTGTAATTGGAAATTACATGATGTTAGAATATATAGTTGAAGTATACTATATATAGTCTGAACTTAATGTTGTGGCAATGTCCTGGACTTAAGCCCAAGTTAAAGTTAAGAATCGAATCGTAATTACGTAGGATCAGACATGAGACTTGTAGTTGACGGCAGTGGCGGTGCCCAATTTCCCGTAGGATCTTGCATCTAGATTTATTTCTACCGAGTAGTCTAGACTTTGATAGACTTGTATAACCTGTATAGGTTGAATGTTCTGCGAGTAGCATGTGCTACTTAAGAAGGTGAACCAGGCTAGCCGGGTTATAGCCGTGGAGCGATTTGCTAATAGTCGATAATCGTCGCGAGGTATGTGAACCTCTTCCTATCTCTTCTAGCATGATGTGTGTATAACTATGTAGTACGGTAGACGTACGTGTGTTAATTGAACGTAGTTGTACGGCAATGTCTTTTGACTTAAGCCCGAATAATAATAATCTTGAAGTAGTTCAAGAGAATTAAGAACTGTTTTTAAAAGAAGAGTAATACTTGGTTTTAAAAGCTTAAGAGTTATACTAGCTTTATGGGAAGTTAGGTATAATGGCTTAAGAGAGATAAAACGAATGATTTCTTTATTTTAGAAGTTAAGAGACTTGATCTTGTAAGATAAGAGACTTAACTTAAATGAATTATACGAATTTTGTGTGAAACCTCATTCGTGAGTAATGAGTACTTGATTTTTAAAAGGGATAATGTTTTACTGATTTCGGAAATCAGAAATGTGTATCGACAAAACCACTGCAGCGTTAATAAAGGGAAATGTTTTGATTAATTAAGTATTATTAAAACCAGTAGAAACTTCCATCTGCATAGAAGCTAAGATGAGACAAAATGATATTTCCTAGATCGTATCATTGTAATAAGATTGTTATAAACAAGAATATCCTACTCACATATAAGGCTTATGTTTCTCCGATTGTTTAAAAGAGAATTATATTCTTAAATGAATAAGACTATGAACTACGAAACCTTTCTAAAATAAGAAACGTGAACATTTGAAATTAGGCAAACTTGGACGTTTGGAAAATAATGTTGTTACTTGATTTTACAAAGGTAAGAGTTTTGGTTTTCTTAAAAAGACAGTCACTCTATTTTATACTACGGGTATTGTGTGACTTATGTGAAAGAAACAGATCTTTTAAAGATTTAATGTGTGAAGTACTTTGGGGGTAGATACCCGAACTTGTTAATAGAAAGTACCTTGTGTGAATAACTTGATTGTATTGGTTTGTGATAGCCTTGTAATACTTTCTTGTTGATTTGATAAGTAAACATGTTAGGATGCTACGTGTGTTAGTATCTTGTGATGTTAGTGTAAAGGGTTTTCCTCGATCGCGCTTTAAAGTTGTTTGACTATCACCGTTATGTTGGTATTGTACCACTCACCTTGACTTGTGTCCGAGGTTGCTGCCTCCGATGCGGGTAGACTCAGCGTGATGCAGGACCATGATTCGAGAATACCTCATGCGGGTCCGGGGATCCATGCGAACTACGGAGTTCCGTGTTAGTTTACGCCCTTGTGGTCACGCGGTCTTTGTGGCCATGCGGATCGCGAGTCCGTGACGATGCCGGGAGTAGCTACCGATGCGGGTTATACATCATGCGGGCCTATGAGCTTGGCCTATGCGAGTCGCGAGAGTTCCGGTGGCTAGACGCGCACATTTGATACAATGCGAGTGACCGGCTTTGATCATGTGATACCAGACAGATATCATGATACGATTTATGACCTTGTTAGTACTGTAGGTGTTAGTAGTCGGCTATGCCTTCGCATTTACCCTGCATCGCTTTATTTGGACAGAGGTGGGACCTGTTGTTCTTGTGTATTCCTTGGTGCTTTTATATCATAGATCGCCAGAGAGGAAGGTATTCCACGCATGATTGATGTTGTGGGCGTGAGACCCATAGTTATTTTTGAGTGATGACTTTGAGGGCGTGAGTCCCTGACTTGACATGACTGCTTATTTATTGTAAACTGTAGTTTGGTTATCATACATGTCTCCTTCTTTGTATAGACTACTATGATTTCATTTACGATTTATTTTCGCCACATACTCTGCACTGCTTTATCGACCTCCTTCGGGGGGCTGCGTTCATGCCGCAGGTAAAGGTACACCAGTCGTTGATCCTCGCTCTTAGGGTCACAGTTCAGCGTTGGGAAAGCTCCGTTTCTCCGGAGGCTTATCAGTGGTATAGTCCCCTGCTGTTGTAGGTATTTACATTCAGGGGTATGGCGGGCCCTGTCCCGCCATTGTTGTCGTATCATTTCTTAGAGGTCCGTAGTAATCTTAGTGTGGTTTGTAAAAGGATTAAACTGCTCATGTTGAAAAGTTGTTATTTATATATATGCCGAAAGGCAAGTTTTCCGCAGACATCAAGCCAGACTTCATTTGTTTCATGTATGTGTTTTATGTTCCACTGACACTGATGTTGTATCACTATGGTGCCCGGTAAGGCACGACCACGCCCCTGAACGGTCGTGACAAAAGTGGTATCGAGCGATTAATCCTCGGAAAGTGTCTACGCATCGTATCCAAGAAGTCTTGATTATCGCGTGTTGTGCACCACACCAATAATCAGGAGGCTATAGGATATTTAGGATTGGTTTCTATTCTTCTCACTCTGAGATCGTACCTTAGAGCTGTGTTGTAAGTTGGACCCTCTAACGTATTTCTTTCCCTTACCGTTATGCCTCCGCGTAGGGCAAAACCCGGGCCCAGGAGGGCAAGGCAGCCGAGGGAGCTGCGAGTAGAGTTCAGAGGGTTACGTGGGCACAGGCCCAATCATTACCTAGGGTAATGCTTCATTCGGGGATTTCTGCGACGTCACTAGCCCCAGTAAAGTTTAGCACGGCGGCGGCAGTTCCTACTGCGGCCATGATATTTGAACCTTCAGTTCCACGACCGGAAACAGAGAATATTGATTGCAAAGAGGCGACCCTGTTACTAGCTATGGATTTGGCTACCAGAGAGTATACTGATGTACCGCGAGTCTTGATGACTACCTAAGAGAGGGTTGTGCGAGAGTAATTCTTCAGCTAGGCTTGGGCATGGCACGTATGCGGGCTTATGCGCAGCCGAGGAACGTAGAGATCGACGGGTTAACGGGCGATGAAGAGGCCAGAGCAGCCAGGTCCTTTGGTAACTTTCGAGGCGAGTCACCTCACCAGCAGATTTGATTATGCACATCCACAATGCAGAGTGGTCTTCCACGGATTTCAGGACGTTCGGGGTATGCAGGAGTTGGTCAGAACTCCAGGGCTTCCGGTTCACAGTGTGACAGACGTCATCCCGGGGAATGTCGTCTTTTAGTTGGTACTTATTGTACCTATGACCGTCAGGGTCTGGTGTCGAAGAGTGTCCTTGTAGGAGGACTTAGCCTTCAGGATCGGTGGGTAGTTTGTCATCTCCCTCAGCTATGCGCCCTACGGGGCAGGTTTGATTAGAACGACTAGGGGAGTGAAGCAGTAGATACAGGCATATCTTTAACCCCCTAGAGTTTTGTTTATGTGATAAGGTGAGTATACCTTAAGTGCTATGTTCTGATAGCAGTGTGTTAGTTGTGATTAGAAATCATGGTGGGTTAACCGAGTAAGATTTTGGGGGATAGAGAAGGTGTGAGCCTTAGAGTGTTATACGTAGAGACCTTAGAGGTAAGGCCATCTCGAGTAAAGGTGTAGTGTTATGTTTGATCCTTATCGGAGTGCATAGTGCACGTGAGCTATGTTTGGGATAGGTCCCTAAGTAGTATGAAATGAAAGAGGGTAGTTGAGCTAAGAAGACCGCTAGGTTTTCGTAACGTGTTTGGTGAGATTGTTCCTTCGGGGAGATAGTATTTTGCGCGTTGCCGGGTCGGGTTGAGGCCACGTTGCGGGTCAACCCGCGGCATGTTTGGTGGTGGGGTCTGGTTGTGGTGGTCCCGCCTTGTGACAGGGTCACATGGGTGTTAGGCCCAAGTTTAGTTGACCAGCGTACGAGTTCGTGGATGCGTTCGACCAGTGGCTGGGCCGATGGGGGCAGCCCATCGTGTTCTTCGGTCGGGACCGTTCACTCGGCAGTGTTGTTTTAACAGAAAGGTTGTAAGGCTGCACGGGGTGCCTACCTTCACCTTATGGCGCATGTGGAGCCAGTGGCACGGCTGTTTTGTTTCCGGAAGTTTTACCAAGCGGTGTTAAGAACTCGGTGAGTCTCGACCGCATTCGCCTCGCCGATGTTTGGATTTCAGGGATAGTTGTGGGGATTGTTGTCTCCTCTGGAGGTAGCGTTTAAGCTACCATTTCAGTGTTCGGATGTCGTCTTATAAAGCCTTGTAGGGGGCGGGAGTGTAAGTTGCCGGTCGATTGGTTCGATATTGGCAAAGGTTCAGATAGTTGGTTCAGGCTTGTTCCAGCAGACTGTGGATAGTGAGAAGCTTGTCTAGAAGAGGTTCTGGCAGCTCAGAGATATCGTGCGGATAATCGGCGACGACGCTTAGAGTTCAGGTTGACGGTCGATCTTCTTGAAAGTACCACCCCGGTTTGGGTGTGACGAGTTTTGGAAAACAAAGGAACTTAGCCCGAGTTATTTTGGGCCTCTTTGAGTTCATGTGAGGAATAGGCCAGGTTGCCTATATGTTAGCATTTGCCGTCCGACTTAGGAGGCAGGACGTCCGGTCTTTCGTATTGTTATGTTCGGGAAAGTATCGAAGATCCATCCGAATGTTCCCGATTAATGATGCCCACGTTAAGAGATAGTAACCCCGAGTTTTGGAAACTAAAGCGAGATCGTAAATGTGGTAAGAGTTCGAGTGTCACGACACCTTCGGTGATCGATGCGATCCGGCACCATTTGTTGGGTCGCCGAGCAAGGCTCGCGACAAAGTGACAAAGTGGTATCATTTTGGTGATGTTAGAGGTGTTTCCTCATGGACTTAGATGTAAGTTTTTATGTGCGCGGGTGTTTCTGTGGCCAGATGTGGCAGGTTGGTTCTCGTAAGTATAGTAGTGAAGACTATACTGGCGCACGTTGTTTTAAGACTTAGAAGGAACATTCGGGACGAATGTTTCTAAGGAGGGGAGAATGTTATACCCCGTATTTCCAGAGTATGTACGTAAGGACGTACGTAGAAAATTTGAACTTGTGATTTAGGCTTGGCCGAATTCTTTTTGTTCACAACACCCGGTTAGAGTCGCTTTTTAGTAAACGTTTTCACAGCTTTCGTAGGGGAATTTCCGGCTATGTCATTTTTAATTTTTGCGGATTTTTCCGAGAGACGAAACATTTTGGACCAACAAGAGGGCGACACTTGTCACCCTCTCATTGGAACACCTTGGGCGGAAAAGGGAGTTGGCCGAATGGCCATTGTTTGGTCAAGGGGTTGGTAGGATATTTTGGTGGTAGATGGATAAGGTGCACTTGGCAAGATCTTGGCCCTACACTTGCCTTGCACTTGGCAAGATCTTGGCCATTGGTTGGCCTTTGCTAGACCTATAAATACCCCCCTTTGGAAGACTTCTTCATCCATTCCTAAAATTTCCTAAGTGTTAAATCCTCCCCCCCTTTGTAGTGTAGTTCTCGTCCCTCCCCCTTTGAGAAGGCCTCTTGGCCGAGAGCTTCCCCCCCCCCCTTGGCCGAGAGTACCCCCCCCTAGTGGGGTAGGCCGAGGGGTATACACCCCCCCCTTGTGGTGTTGACTCATATATATACCCCCCCTCGTGGTAGAAATACTCTCAAAAGTATTGTTTTAATGCCCAACTTACCGTAGCCAGATACCTTGTAGTATTCTAAGGTTATACCTATCTAAAAGCCCGTAAATACTATTATACTTCCCACAGTCCAAAACCGAAACCCTAGGAAAATCTCCATAGTCATTGGAGTATTGTGTAAGTTGGTTAGAACTTCTAAGGGTGGTTTAGAGAGGTTGAGCGCTCGAGTTGGAGCTAAACGTTGCCGGGATCGACATTTTAACTTGGATAATTATGGGCTTATCGAGGTAATTATCTTGTCCTCTATTGTAATTGGAAATTACATGATGTTAGAATATATAGTTGAAGTATACTATATATAGTAATCAACTTAATGTTGTGGCAATGTCCTTGGACTTAAGCACGAAGTTAAAGTTAAGAACTGAATCAGAATTACGTAGGATCAGACATGAGACTGTGTAGTTGCAGGGAAGGGCTGCCCAATTTCCGTAGGATCTTGCATCTAGATTTATTTCTACCGAGTAGTCTAGACTTTGATAGACTTGTATAACTGTATAGGTTGAATGTTCCTGCAGTAGCATGTGCTACTTAAGAAGGTGAACCCAAAGCGGGTTATAGCGATGGAAGCGATTTGCTAATAGTCGATAATCGTCGCGAGGTATGTGAACCTCTTCCTATCTCTTCTAGCATGATGTGTGTATAACTATGTAGTACGGTAGACGTCGTGTGTTAATTGAACGTGGTTATGCGGCAATGTCTTTTGACTTAAGCCCGATAATAATAATCTTGAAGTAGTTCAAGAGAATTAAGAAC
The DNA here is from genome assembly GCA_029844215.1 of Przewalskia tangutica. Lineage (NCBI taxonomy): Eukaryota > Viridiplantae > Streptophyta > Magnoliopsida > Solanales > Solanaceae > Przewalskia > Przewalskia tangutica. The sequence continues at coordinate 65,779,438 of CM056729.1, forward strand.
TGTTTTTAAAAGAAGAGTAATACTTGGTTTTAAAAGCTTAAGAGTTATACTAGCTTTATGGGAAGTTAGGTATAATGGCTTAAGAGAGATAAAACGAATGATTTCTTTATTTTAGAAGTTAAGAGACTTGATCTTGTAAGATAAGAGACTTAACTTAAATGAATTATACGAATTTTGTGTGAAACCTCATTCGTGAGTAATGAGTACTTGATTTTTAAAAGGGATAATGTTTTCTTGATTTGAAATCGAAATGTGTATCGACAAAACCATCTGCGGCGTTAATAAAGGAAATGTTTTGATTAATTAAGTATTATTAAAACCAGAGAAACTTCCATCCGCATGTAAGCTAAGATGAGACAAAATGATATTTCCTAGATCGTGGTCAGAATAAGATTGTTATAAACAAGAATATCCTACTCACATATAAGACTTATGTTTCTCCGATTGTTTAAAAGAGAATTATATTCTTAAATGAATAAGACTATGAACTACGAAACCTTTCTAAAATAAGAAACGTGAACATTTGAAATTAGGCAAACTTGGACGTTTGGAAAATAATGTTGTTACTTGATTTTACAAAGGTAAGAGTTTTGGTTTTCTTAAAAAGACAGTCACTCTATTTTATACTACGGGTATTGTGTGACTTATGTGAAAGAAACAGATCTTTTAAAGATTTAATGTGTGAAGTACTTTGGGGGTAGATACCCGAACTTGTTAATAGAAAGTACCTTGTGTGAATAACTTGATTGTATTGGTTTGTGATAGCCTTGTAATACTTTCTTATTGATTTGATAAGTAAACATGTTAGGATGCTACGTGTGTTAGTATCTTGTGATGTTAGTGTAAAGGGGTTTTCCCCTCGACTGCGCTTAAAGTTGTTTGACTATCAGCCGTTATGTTGGTATTGTACCACTCACCTTGACTTGTGTCCGAGGTTGCCGCCTCCGTCGCGGGGTAGACTCGGCGATGCAGGACCATGATTCGAGAATACCTCATGCGGGTCCGGGGATCCATGCGGAACTACGGAGTTCCGTTAGTTTACGCCCTTGTGGTCACGCGGTTTGCGCCACGCGGATCTGCGAGTCCAGGCGATGCCGGGAGTAGCTACCCTCGACGCGGGTTATACCTCACGCGGCCTATGAGCTTGGCCTACGCGAGTCGCGAGAGTTCGAGGCTAGACGCGCACATTTGATACAATGCGAAAGTGACCGGCTTTGATCATGTGACGGATGCAGACAGATATCATGATACGATTTATGACCTTGTTAGTACTGGTGTTATTAGTCGCTATGCCTTCGCATTTACCTGCATCGCTTTATTTGGACACAGTGGGACCCGTGTTCATGTGTATTCCTTGGTGCTTTTATATCATAGATCACGGCAGGAAGGTATTCCACGCATGATTGATGTTGTGGGCGTGAGACCCATAGTTATTTTGAGTGATGACTTTGAGGCGTGAGTCCACGACTTGACATACGATTGCTTATTTATCAGAATTGTAGTTTGGTTATCATACATGTCTCCCGCTTTGTATAGACTACTATGATTTCATTTACGATTTATTTTCGCCACATACTCGCACTGTTAGATCGACCTCCTTCGGGGGGCTGCGTTCATGCCGCAGGTAAAGGTACACCAGTCGTTGATCCTCGCTCTTAGGGTCACAGTTCAGCGTTTGGGAAAGCTCCGTTTCTCCGGAGGCTTATCAGTGGTATAGTCCCCTGTTGTTGTAGGTGTTTACATTCAGGGGTATGGCGGGGCCCTGTCCCGCCATTGTTGTTGTATAATTTCTTAGAGGTCTGTAGTACTGTTGTGGGCAGGGTTTGTAAAAAGGATTAAACTGTTCATGTTGAAAAAGTTGTTGTTTATATATATGCCGAAAGGCAAGTTTTCCGCAGATTACTGTTTGCACTTCATTTGTTTCATGTATGTGTTTTATGTTCCGCTGATTACTCTGATGTTGTATCACTAGGGTGCCCGGGGTAAGGCACGATCCACGCCCCGAACGGTCGTGACAAAATTGGTATCGAGCGATTAATCCTGAAAGTGTCTACGCATCAGTATCCAAGAAGTCTTGATTATCGGTGTGTTGTGCACCACACCAATAATCGTGAGGCTATAGGATATTTAGGATTGGTTTCTATTCTTCTCACTCGAGATCGTGCCTTAGAGTCGTGTTGTAAGTTGGACCTCTAACGTATTTCTTTCCTTACCGCTATGCCTCCGCGTGAGGCAAAACCCGCCCGGGAGGCAAGGCGGAGCTGCGAGTAGAGTTCAGAGGGTTACGTGGGCACAGGCCCAATCATTACCTAGGGTAGTGCTTCATTCGGGGATTTCTGCGACGTCACTAGCCCTAGTAAAGTTTAGCACGGCGACGGCAGTTCCTACTGCGGCCATGATATTTGAAACCGGAAACAGAGAATATTGATTGCAAAGAGGCGACCCTGTTACTAGCTATGGATTTGGCTACCAGAGAGTATACCGATGTACCGCGAGTCTTGATGACTACCTAAGAGAGGGTTGTGCGAGAGTAATTCTTCAGCTAGGCTTGGGCATGGCCTGTGTACGGGCTTATGCGCAGCAGGCCGAGGAACGTAGAGATCGACGGGTTAACGAAGGACAGCAGAAGAGGGCCAGAGCAGCAAGGTCCTTTGGTAACTTTCGAGGCGAGTCACCTCACCAGCAGATTTGATTATGCACATCCACAATGCAGAGTGGTCTTCCACGGATTTCAGGACGTTCGGGGTATGCAGGAGTTGGTTAGAACTCCAGGGCTTCCGGTTCACAGTGTGACAGACGTCATCCCGGGGAATGTCGTCTTTTAGTTGGTACTTATTGTACCTATGACCGTCAGGGTCTGGTGTCGAAGAGTGTCCTTGTAGGAGGACTTAGCCTTCAGGATCGGTGGGTAGTTTGTCATCTCCTCACTATGCCTCTACGGCGAGTTTGATTAGAACGACTAGGGAGTGAAGCGGAGATCTGAGCATATCTTTAACCCCCTAGAGTTTTGTTTATGTGATAAGGTGAGTATACCTTAAGTGCTATGTTCTGATAGCAGTGTGTTAGTTGTGATTAGAAATCATGGTGGGTAAACCGAGTAAGATTTTGGGGGATAGAGAAGGTGTGAGCCTTAGAGTGTTATACGTAGAGACCTTAGAGGTAAGGCCATCTCGAGTAAAGGTGTAGTGTTATGTTTGATCCTTATCGGAGTGCATAGTGCACGTGAGCTATGTTTGGGATAGGTCCCTAAGTAGTATGAAATGAAAGAGGGTAGTTGAGCTAAGAAGACCGCTAGGTTTTCGTAACGTGTTTGGTGAGATTGTTCCTTCGGGGAGATAGTATTTTGCGGCGTTACGGGTCGGGTTGAGGCCACGTTGCGGGTCAACCCGCTGCAGGTTTGGTAGTGGGGTCTGGTTGTGGTGGTCCCGCCTTGTGACAGGGTCACATCGGTGTTAGGCCCAAGTTTAGTTGACCAAACAGACGAGTTCGTGGATGCGTTCGACCAGTGGCTGGGCCGATGGGGGCAGCCCATCGTGTTCTTCGGTCGGGACCGTTCACTCGGCAGTGTTGTTTTAACAGAAAGGTTGTAAGGCTGCACGGGGTGCCTACCTTCACCTTATGGCAGACAGTGGAGCCCAGGGTACGGCTGTTTTTGTTTCTGGAAGTTTTACCAAGCAGGTGTTAAGAACTCAGGTGAGTCTCAGAATCGCATTCGCCCTCGGGCCAGTGTTTGGATTTCAGGGATAGTTGTGGGGATTGTTGTCTCCTGTGGAGGTAGCGTTTAAGCTACCATTTCAGTGTTCGGATGTCGCCTTATAAAGCCTTGTAGGGGGCGGGAGTGTAAGTTGCCGGTCGATTGGTTCGATGTTGGCAAAGGTTCAGATAGTTGGTTCAGGCTTGTTCCAGCAGACTGTGGATAGTGAGAAGCTTGTCTAGAAGAGGTTCTGGCAGCTCAGAGATATCGTGCGGATAATCGGCGACGACGCTTAGAGTTCAGGTTGACGGTCGATCTTCTTGAAAGTACCACCCCGGTTTGGGTGTGACGAGTTTTGGAAAACAAAGGAACTTAGCCCGAGTTATTTTGGGCCTCTTTGAGTTCATGTGAGGAATAGGCCAGGTTGCCTATATGTTAGCATTTGCCGTCCGACTTAGGAGGCAGGACGTCCGGTCTTTCGTATTGTTATGTTCGGGAAAGTATCGAAGATCCATCCAGAATGTTCCCAGTTAATGATGCCCACGTTAAGAGATAGTAACCCCGAGTTTTGGAAACTAAAGCAGTATCAGAAATGTGGTAAGAGTTCGAGTGTACGACAGCTTCAGTGATCGCATGCAGCCCGGTACCATTTGTTGGGTCGTCGGAGCAAGGCTCGCGACAAAGTGACAAAGTGGTATCATTTTGGTGATGTTAGAGGTGTTTCCTCGTGGACTTGGATGTAAGTTTTTATGTGCGCGGGTGTTTCTGTGGCCAGATGTGGCAGGTTGGTTCTCGTAAGTATAGTAGTGAAGACTATACTGGCGCACGTTGTTTTGAGACTTAGAAGGAACATTCGGGACGAATGTTTCTAAGGAGGGGAGAATGTTATACCCCGTATTTCGCAGTATGTACGTGGGGCGTGCGTAGAAAATTTGAACTTTTGATTTAGGCTTGGCCGTATTATTTTTGTTCACAACACCCGGTTAGTGTCGTTTTTCGGCGAAACGTTTTCACAGCTTTCGTAGGGTAATTTCGGGCTATGTCATTTTTAATTTTGCGGATTTTTCCGAGAGACGAAACATTTTGATCAACAAGAGGCGACACTTGTCACCCTCTCATTGGAACACCTGGGCGGTAAAGGAGTTGGCGAATTGCCATTGTTTGGTCAAGGGGTTGGTAGGATATTTTGGTGGTAGATGGATAAGGTGCACTTGGCAAGATCTTGGCCCTACACTTGCCTTGCACTTGGCAAGATCTTGGCCATTGGTTGGCCTTTGCTAGACCTATAAATACCCCCCCTTTGGAAGACTTCTTCATCCATTCCTAAAATTTCCTAAGTGTTAAATCCTCCCCCCCTTTGTAGTGTAGTTCTCGTCCCTCCCCCTTTGAGAAGGCCTCTTGGCCGAGAGCTTCCCCCCCCTTGGCCGAGAGTACCCCCCCCTAGTGGGGTAGGCCGAGGGGTATATACCCCCCCTCGTGGTAGAAATACTCTCAAAAGTATTGTTATAATGCCCAAATTACCTTAGCCGTATACCTTGTAGTATTCTAAGGTTATACCTATCTAAAAGCCCGTAAATACTATTATACTTCCCACTACAAAACCGAAACCCTAGGAAAATCTCCATAGTCAGTTGGAGTATTGTGTGAAGTTGGTTAGAACTTCTAAGGGTGGTTTAGAGCGGTTGAGCGCTCGGAGTCGAGCTAAACGTTGCCCAGGATCGACATTTTAACTTGGATAATTATGGGCTTATCGAGGTAATTATCTTGTCCCTCTATTGTAATTGGAATTACATGATGTTAGAATATATAGTTGAAGTATACTCTATATAGTCTCGAACTTAATGTTGTGGCAATGTCCTGGACTTAAGCCCGGTTAAAGTTAAGAACCGAATCAGAATTACGTAGGATCAGTATTATGAGACTTGTGTAGTTGACGGGTAGGGAAGGGCTGCCCAATTTCTCGTAGGATCTTGCATCTAGATTTATTTCTACCGAGTAGTCTAGACTTTGATAGACTTGTATAACCTGTATAGGTTGAATGTTCTGCGAGTAGCATGTGCTACTTAAGAAGGTGAACCAAAGGCCAGGGTTATAGCCGTGAGCGATTTGCTAATAGTCGATAATCGTCGCGAGGTATGTGAACCTCTTCCTATCTCTTCTAGCATGATGTGTGTATAACTATGTAGTACGGTAGACGTACGTGTGTTAATTGAACGTAGTTGTACGGCAATGTCTTTTGACTTAAGCCGAATAATAATAATCTTGAAGTAGTTCAAGAGAATTAAGAAACTGTTTTTAAAAGAAGAGTAATACTTGGTTTTAAAAGCTTAAGAGTTATACTAGCTTTATGGGAAGTTAGGTATAATGGCTTAAGAGAGATAAAACGAATGATTTCTTTATTTTAGAAGTTAAGAGACTTGATCTTGTAAGATAAGAGACTTAACTTAAATGAATTATACGAATTTTGTGTGAAACCTCATTCGTGAGTAATGAGTACTTGATTTTTAAAAGGGATAATGTTTTACTGATTTCGGAAATCAGAAATGTGTATCGACAAAACCACTGCAGCGTTAATAAAGGGAAATGTTTTGATTAATTAAGTATTATTAAAACCAGTAGAAACTTCCATCTGCATGTAAGCTAAGAGACAAAATGATATTTCCTAGATCGTGGTCATTGTAATAAGATTGTTATAAACAAGAATATCCTACTCACATATAAGGCTTATGTTTCTCCGATTGTTTAAAAGAGAATTATATTCTTAAATGAATAAGACTATGAACTCTTAAACCTTTCTAAAATAAGAAACGTGAACATTTGAAATTAGGCAAACTTGGGCGTTTGGAAAATAATGTTGTTACTTGATTTTACAAAGGTAAGAGTTTTGGTTTTCTTAAAAGACAAATACTCTATTTTATACTACGGGTATTGTGTGACTTATGTGAAAGAAACAGATCTTTTAAAGATTTAATGTGTGAAGTACTTTGGGTAGATACGAACTTGTTAATAGAAAGTACCTTGTGTGAATAACTTGATTGTATTGGTTTGTGATAGCCTTGTAATACTTTCTTGTTGATTTGATAAGTAAACATGTTAGGATGCTACGTGTGTTAGTATCTTGTGATGTTAGTGTAAAGGGGTTTTCCCTCGACTGCGCTTAAAGTTGTTTGACTATCACCGTTATGTTGGTATTGTACCACTCACCTTGACTTGTGTCCGAGGTTAAGGCGCCTCCGACGCGGGGTAGACTCGGTGATGCAGGACCATGATTCGAGAATACCTCATGCGGGTCCGGGATCCATGCGGAACTACGGAGTTCCGTGTTAGTTTACGGCCCTTGTGGTCACGCGGTCTTTGTGGCTACGCGGATCGCGAGTCCGGGGCGATGCGAGGAGTAGCTACCCTCGATGCGGGTTATACCTCATGCGGCCTATGAGCTTGGCCTATCGCGAGTGCGGAGAGTTCGAGGCTAGACGCAGACATTTGATACAATGGCGAGTGACCGGCTTTGATCATGTGACGATGCCTAGACAGATATCATGATACGATTTATGACCTTGTTAGTACTGTAGGTGTTAGTAGTCGGCTATGCCTTCGCATTACCTACCTGCATCGTTTTATTTGGACACAGTGGGACCTGGTGTTCATGTATTCCTTGGTGCTTTTATATCATAGATCGCCAGCGGTGAGGAAGGTATTCCACGCATGATTGATGTTGTGGGCGTGAGACCCATAGTTATTTTTGAGTGATGACTTTGAGGCGTGAGTCCTCGACTTGACATGATCGCTATTTATCAGAACGTAGTTTGGTTATCATACATGTCTCCCGCTTTGTATAGACTACTATGATTTCATTTACTGATTTATTTTCGCCACATACTCGCACTGTTATCGACCTCCTTCGGGGGCTGCGTTCATGCCGAATGTAAAGGTACACCGCCGTTGATCCTCGCTCTTAGGGTCACAGTCAGCTTGGGAAAGCTCCGTTTCTCCGAGGCTTATCGATGGTATAGTCCTCAGTGGTTGTAGGTGTTTACATTCAGGTATGGGCGGCCCTGTCCCGCCATTGTTGTTGTATAATTTCTTAGAGGTCTGTAGTACTGTTGTGGGCAGGGTTTGTAAAAAGGATTAAACTGTTCATGTTGAAAAAGTTGTTATTTATATATATGCCGAAAGGCAAGTTTTCCGCAGATTACTGTTTGCACTTCATTTGTTTCATGTATGTGTTTTATGTTCCGCTGATTACTCTGATGTTGTATCACTAGGGTGCCTGGTAAGGCACTACCACGCCCCGAACGGGTCGTGACAGAAAAGTAGCATCGTAATGAAATCATAACAGTATAAACAAAACAGGAGACATGTATGATAGCCAACCTACAGTACACAATACATAAGCAGTCATATCAAGTCAGGGACGCATGCCCTCAAAGTCACTACTCAAATAACAGTACACAGTGACTTACTAACAATGAGAGTAAATAGTAGTATACTTACAATATAAAATAGGAAGCTCACGATCAAAGCAGGACCACCCGCCCGCAGTATCATTAAGCAATCCTACACTGGACTATTTCACCCGTGATAGGTCGCGTGGACCCGCATGAGGTATTCCTCGCATGGGACTATTTCACCCGCATAAGCCCTTACGGACTCGCATGAGGTATTCCTCGCATAGGCTGTATCCGCCCGCATGGGACTATTTCACCCGCATAAGCCCTTGCGGACTCGCATGAGGTATTCCTCGCATCGTGGGTAGCAAATCCACGGAATATGCAAATGCCACAAACCCGGGGAATGACCCCGTAATGAATAATATACCACTAGCACAAAACCGACTATCATACAATATATAAGCAAGTTAAGAATCCCCTAACTTCTTATTATTCTTGTTCACATACACTCTCATTTTAGCTTACTTAAGGCACTAACATGTCTTTTATAAAGATCCGGGAATCTAACCCGCCTCCTGGTCACATGCCCCGGAATCCCACATCGTATAAGCATGTCCAAGGAGTAATACAAATAATGGAAGCATACCCGTGGAATCCCACATCACTGTCGGTACGTCCAAGTAATCCTACAACAAGACAGCCGACCCTTCAACCGAGAGTCGCGGCAACGTAATAAAACATAATACTTGCACTCAAAGTCTATCGCCAGCACACACAGGCAAGTTCATAAAATCTATAGACTTCCATTTTATGAACTCAAGGCACTTAGAGAATAGTTCCCATTTAAACAAGACAAAGTACTTATCAAGGCACACATAGAATAATTCTCAATTAAACAAGCCAAAGTACTTATCAAGGCACACATAGAATAATTCTCAATTAAACAAGCCAAAGTACTTATCAAGGCACACATAGAATAATTCTCAATTAAACAAGCCAAAGTACTACGTACGTACATTCTTTTCAAAAGACTCCTTTTTATGTAAAACCCCAAGATACTAACACCCGTAGTATCAAGGCATGTCTATTTTTCAAAGTAAGTTACTACACTTTTAGAAAACTCATTTCAAAGCTTGAAATCAAGTAACTTCAAATTTTCACAATCTAGGCAACTTATGCCCATTAATCAAAATAGACAACTTTCTTAACCTTCCATAAAGCCGTTATAACCAACTTCCCATAAAGCCGTTATAACCCTTTATGGTTTTAGACATATCCATTCCTTTTATAACCAAGAGACTTATACTTAAAACCAAGTATCACATACTTACAAATCAAGTTTCTTAACTTTCCAAATACTTCAAGTCTCTTAATATTTAGAAAACAAGTTTCTTCTACTTTTAAACCTCAAGTAACTCACACCTTTAAAACAAGTTACTTCTCTTAAATCATGTCATTTCTCCTCTCTTAAAACAATTAAGTAAATCACTCATTTAACTCCCTTAAAGTCATTACAACAACCCTTAGGTTTTGGAACTAAGGAACTAGCCAAAAGGTTTGGAAACCACTTCCTTTTCAAGACTCTATGTACTTTAAGTAAAATACTTTCACTTTTAAGAATCCAAACTTCACTAAGGAAATGGATTATACAACTTACAATTTAAACATCAAAGTACAATCAAGGGAGTACATAGAACGAATTCTATTTTAGGCAATCCAAATACAACCAAGGAATGGATCATTTAAGGAGTAGGACATACTTTCTTTATCTTAAGGAATCATGCTAGAAGAGGAGATAGTTCACATACCTTTTCGGCTAAATCCACAAGCTGCTTCGAATACGTCAGCGTAGAAGTGTCAACCTATAATGGTCACAACAAGACTATTAACTTCTAGTCTCAAACGTAGAATAATACTAAGTATACGGTCTCTAATTCTACGGAAAATCGGGCAGCACTTCCTTTGTTTCTACTTATTTTGCCACCTTTTTCAAGGCCGAATACAATAACCAACACGCCACATTTAAGGCTCAAAACAACAACCAAACAAAGGGGATTACACGCCTTACAATACGTGTAAAATTCCGCCCCACAATTCATACCAAGTAGTTTAAAATCCAAGCCATTCTCGGCCAACTACAAAACCAACAATTCAAAGTCTTTTCCAATCCTTTTCCAATTCCAAGTTCTAAGGTCTAACATATAATATAGTCATAAACAACTTCAACGACTACAATTTCCTTCTTTATACAACATGCGACGACTTAAACTAATAATCGACTTGAATTGTAATCTTAAGGCTAAACATGCTAGTTTTCGGATTAGGGTTCCAATAGCCAATATACTTATCAAACTTCATACTATATAACTCATGCTTGCTAATATCCATAGCTACAATGATAAGTAAACCTTAATTGCTAAAACGACAAGAATTATACCTTTACAAGCCCTTAAAATTTCCAAGATTCAAAGTCGCTCCTTAGTAAATTCTTAGCTCCTTTCCTTATGTTCCAATCCGCTCCAAGCACTCCTTAGAAGCCTATGAAGAACTCATCTTCAAGTTCCAACTTCCAAGTTGAAGAACTCCTTAAGTTTCCGCCTTGCGACTAATACGAAAACGCCACTTTTCTGAAATCTTTCTATTGAGATATCCTTACAACACCCTTAGGGACCTTGGTTTTAAGTCTTGTGAACAATGGATCAAAACTACAATTTTTTCTTGTGGCAATATGTGCAAACCCGAGAGCACTTAGCAAGAACAAGAATGTTGTGATTTTTTTCCAAGTGTTAGAAGACCTTATCTTGCACTAGCTTAGTATATATAACACAATGGATGGCTTAGATTTCAACACATGAGTGGCTAGGATGAGTTTCACTAGGATCAAGCCCAAGTGGCAAGTTGACTTTGGTCAACAATATCAAGCTTTGAAGACTTATCTTCTACCATGGTCAATGACCATTATACCCTTGCAAAATTTCGTCCAAGGCCAAGTGGGGGAGGTGCCACGTGTCGCCCTCTCATTCGTCCATAAAATTCAGTAACCCTCGTGGGCCCCGCAAAACGTAAAATTCCTCGGGTGGGCCCCACGTGACCAAATCCGTAAAAATAAATTTCCATAATGTTACTAAGTTCCATACTCTTCAAATAATGTATTTTGAGAATCTAATTCTCCTCAACGAACATTTTTCCTTTCCGACGTTCGGAAGATTTTCTGTCGGAAAAACAATTCTTCCTTTCGTACCAATTTCCAAGTCTTGATTCCTTACGTACATTCTCTTTTACATGTCCTGGACTTACAGGGTGTAACATTCTTCCCCCCTTAGAAACATTCGTCCCCGAATGTTCTTAGTCGGTTGCCAAGCTATACAAACTCCGGCATAAACTCTATACTATGCCTATCAATCAAAACTGCACAAGGCCAACGACGCCACACATGGCCACCACATAACATACGTAAACATATCAATGGACCTTCCGTCCGCGACCCCTTCTCACAAAACTCGAAGGTTACAGTCTTCTCAAACTCGGGATCCTTAGAGGTTCCTTTCTTTCCTTACTTGTCATACTTTCTCGTACTTCCAAACTTATTTTGAGCATACGTACAAAATTCCAAATATTGATTCTGTTCCCCAATCCTTGGATTACTATCCAAACTTGGCCATTATGTTACTTGAATTTCCGCTAAGGCTTTTCTCGGTCCTTACGACCTAGTTCCGGTGGAACGCATCCACGAACTCGTACAACGATTAACTAAACTTGGGCCTTGCATCCTCGGGACCCTATCACATAACGGGACCATTTCTAACTGACATCACCCCAATCCATACTACCGGTTGACCCGAAATGAGTCCATAACCCGACCCATCGTCACACTTAACTTCTCATTCTTAGTCTGAAATAAATCTTTCTCTTATCTCAAGGTACTTCTCACCCTATCCTCCTATTCACTAGAGGTTCGTCACATAAGTCAAAGTATTTCTACTGTACATCCTTCCCTATCGGTCTTACACTGTTACGGGGTAATTACAACTTGTGAACTCTACACAACTACAGTCTCAGTTCACTTATCATTCTTGTCAACATTCTTAACTTTTCACTTTACTAATCAAAGTATTCCTACCTCTGGGGGTACTATCACTTACAACTGCTAGCAACAAAGGGAAAACATATATACTAGGGCGAAATCTGAATCTATCAATGCACGTATGATTCAAAAGAATCGAAATATACCTGTAACCCCAGGCGATGTCGCCTCCTGATCCTGTCCCGTAGTCACGTCAGCTCTGCGGTTCGAAGGACCGCCAGAACTATAAACTCCTCCCTGACCTCTACCACGACTGGCTGACATCCAACACCGCTCGGGGACGACACCGGAGGAAAGGGAACCAACCATCGGCCTCATAGCCGAGCCACTCACCGGTTTCTTCAAAAGGACATACTCGAATATGGCCCGGACGGCCACAATAAAAACAAACACCTGTGCCATAACGGCATTTCCCCCAATGCCGCTTACTACAATGGAAACACTGAGGAATAGGTGGCCTCGACCGAGAAAGTCCTCTGCTCCTCTGAGAACCTCGACCCCTGGAGCTTGGACCGACTCCTAAATACCTTGTGGGGTCAAATCTCCCACCTGTGGCCTGCGGGGGTATGTACTGGGTAGGCTGGGACGAATATCTCACTCGCTGTTGAGGCTGCTCGTCCAAAACCTCACCGGGATAACCAACTGGTCTAGCCCTCTTACGCTGATTTCCGCGTTGGCCCTCTACCCTCTGTACATCTGTCTGTACTGGCCGAATAACCTCCTACTGATGAAACTGTAGCACCGCTATCTTGGTCAATAACATAACTGCTTCCCTCATGACCCTATAGTCTTCCCCTAACTGAGAAACCGAGGCTCGTGCCGGGCCTCAAAACTCAGCGCAGAAGAACTCGCCGATCGCGACAATATCCAGATACCACGGGCATAAGCCCTATCAACTCTCGAGTCCGACTAGTAGCTCTCGCTACTCCTTTGCCCTTCAAGGGCCGTTCTCTCGAGGCATAATCAGAACACAAAATACGTCGAGAGGAATTATCTTACTAACACGACTCTATGGCACGATCTCGAGTGAGAAGAATAGAAACCAACTCCTAAATGTCCTGTAGCCTCTGTTTATGGGTGTGGCGTGCAACACACCGATAATCAAGACTCTACTAGACACGATGCCTAGACATTCCGAGGACCGATCGCTCGATACCACTCACGCCCGAACCCGGGCGTGGATCGGTGCCCTACCTGGGCACCCTTCTACCTTAACAACTAAGCAAACTGCGGAATTTAAATAACACCCTTTTTTTTTTCTTTTTTTTTAAACCAACATACGCACAAGGGCAAAGCCGACAAGGATGCCATATAATATACATAATAAAAGACACTCCACCGTATACGCAGTCCAATCCTACATATGAATACGGACTCTAAGAGTTATATCAACTATGACGGACAAGGCCCCGCCGTACCCATAATCTGTACAAAGCTCATCTTGAAAGAACTTATACCAAAAAGATAAACTCCCGAACAGAAGGAGCTATCCAAAACTCTGAGCAGGGTCCTACACCTGCCGATCACCAAACAGCGTACCTAAACCTGCGGCATGAACGCAGCCCCCCGAAGGAGGTCAGTACGAAGAATGTACCAAGTATGTGAAGCATGAAATCAGTAATGAAATCATAACAGTCTAAACAAAACAGGAGACATGTATGATAGCCAACCTACAGTACACAATACATAAGCAGTCATATCAAGTCAGGGACGCATGCCCTCAAAGTCACTACTCAAATAACAGTACACAGTGCCTTACTAACAATGAGAGTAAATAGTAGTATACTTACAATATAAAATAGGAAGCTCACGATCAAAGCAGGACCACCCGCCCGCAGTATCATTAAGCAATCCTACACCTGGGACTATTTCACCCGCATAGGTCGCGTGGACCCGCATGAGGTATTCCTCGCATGGGACTATTTCACCCGCATAAGCCCTTACGGACTCGCATGAGGTATTCCTCGCATAGGCTGTATCCGCCCGCATGGGACTATTTCACCCGCATAAGCCCTTGCGGACTCGCATGAGGTATTCCTCGCATCGTGGGTAGCAAATCCACGGAATATGCAAATGCCACAAACCCGGGGAATGACCCCGTAATGAATAATATACCACTAGCACAAAACCGGCTATCATACAATATATAAGCAAGTTAAGAATCCCCTAACTTCTTATTATTCTTGTTCACATACACTCTCATTTTAGCTTACTTAAGGCACTAACATGTCTTTTATAAAGATCCGGGAATCTAACCCGCCTCCTGGTCACATGCCCCGGAATCCCACATCGTATAAGCATGTCCAAGGGGTAATACAAATAATGGAAGCATACCCGTGGAATCCCACATCACTGTCGGTACGTCCAAGTAATCCTACAACAAGACAGCCGACCCTTCAACCGAGAGTCGCGGCAACGTAATAAAACATAATACTTGCACTCAAAGGCTATCGCCAGCACACACAGGCAAGTTCATAAAATCTATAGACTTCCATTTTATGAACTCAAGGCACTTAGAGAATAGTTCCCATTTAAACAAGCCAAAGTACTTATCAAGGCACACATAGAATAATTCTCAATTAAACAAGCCAAAGTACTTATCAAGACACACATAGAATAATTCTCAATTAAACAAGCCAAAGTACTTATCAAGGCACACATAGAATAATTCTCAATTAAACAAGCCAAAGTACTTATCAAGGCACACATAGAGTAATTCTCAATTAAACAAGCCAAAGTACTACGTACGTACATTCTTTTCAAAAGACTCTTTTTTATGTAAAACCCCAAGATACTAACACCCGTAGTATCAAGGCATGTCTATTTTTCAAAGTAAGTTACTACACTTTTAGAAAACTCATTTCAAAGCTTGAAATCAAGTAACTTCAAATTTTCACAATCTAGGCAACTTATGCCCATTAATCAAAATAGACAATTTTCTTAACCTTCCATAAAGCCGTTATAACCAACTTCCCATAAAGCCGTTATAACCCTTTATGGTTTTAGACATATCCATTCCTTTTATAACCAAGAAACTTATACTTAAAACCAAGTATCACATACTTACAAATCAAGTTTCTTAACTTTCCAAATACTTCAAGTCTCTTAATATTTAGAAAACAAGTTTCTTCTACTTTTAAACCTCAAGTAACTCACACCTATAAAACAAGTTACTTCTCTTAAATCATGTCATTTCTCCTCTCTTAAAACAATTAAGTAAATCACTCCTTTAACTCCCTTAAAGTCATTACAACAACCCTTAGGTTTTGGAACTAAGGCACTAGCCAAAAGGTTTGGAAACCACTTCCTTTTCAAGACTTTATGTACTTTAAGTAAAATACTTTCACTTTTAAGAATCCAAACTTCACTAAGGAAATGGCTTATACAACTTACAATTTAAACATCAAAGTACAATCAAGGGAGTACATAGAACGAATTCTATTTTAGGCAATCCAAATACAACCAAGGAATGGATCATTTAAGGAGTAGGACATACTTTCTTTATCTTAAGGAATCATGCTAGAAGAGGAGATAGTTCACATACCTTTTCGGCTAAATCCACAAGCTAAGCCGAATACGCCGTACGTAGAAGTGTCAACCTATAATGGTCACAACAAGACTATCAACTTCTAGTCTCAAACGTAGAATAATACTAAGTATACGGTCTCTAATTCTACGGAAAATCGGGCAGCACTTCCTTTGTTTCTACTTACTGTTATACCCCGTATTTCCAGAGTATGTACGTGTGGGCGTACGTAGAAAGTTTGAGCCTTAAAGTTAGGCAAGTTTCGAAATTTTTGTGCACAACCCCCGTAAACAATCGTTTTTCGACGAAACGTTTTACAGAACTTGCGAAGGGAAAATTCCGGCTATGTCGATTTGTATTTTTGCGGATTTTTCCGAGCGACGGAACATTTTTGGGCCAACGAGAGGGTGACACTTGTCACCCTCAAGTGGCGGTTTGGGTGGACGAAAGGGAGACGTCTCCTCCCTTATTTTGTGCCTTGTTTTGGCCTTGTTTTGTGCCTTGTTTTGTGCCATGTTTTGTGGAGTAGGGGTTAGGGTGCACTTGGCTTGATCTTGGCCTTACACTTGCCTTGCACATGGCTTGATCTTGTCCATTGGTTGGCCCTTGGCTTCCCTATAAATACCCCCCTTAGTGATGAACTTCTTCATCCACTCCTCACTTTGTCTAAGTCTTGAAATCCCTCCCCCCCCCCTCTTGTGGCTCTCGTCCAAACACTAGCCCCCCCTTTTCGTGTAAGGCTTTGGCCGAGAGGGGTACCCTCCCCCCTTGGTGGTGTTCTAGCCGAGGGGTACCCCCCCTAGCCTAGTTGTTTCGAGAAATATACCCCCTCCCTTGTGGTATTGAAATACTTCTCCAAGTATTGTTATAATGCCCAAAATACCTTAGCCTTTACCTTGTAGTATTCCAAAGTTACCTCTATACGTAGAGCCCGGAAATACTACCTTTTGTCCTTTTAGTCTCAAACCGAAACCCTAAGGAAATCTTCATAGTTGGTTGAAGTATTTAAGTAGAAGTTGGTTAGAACTTCTAAGGGTTGTTTGGAGCGGATTGGAGCGCACGGAGTAGGAGCTAAACCTTGCTCAGGATCGACATTATAACTTGGATAATTTTGGGCTTATCGAGGTAAATATTCTTGTCCCCTTATTGTAATTGGAAATTACATGTTGTAGGATTATATAGTTGAAGTATACTATATATAGAACTGAACATAGCTTTGCGGCAATGTCTTTTGACTTAAGCCTGAATATAAAGAAGAGAACTGAACTGTAATTACATAGGACTGTATTTACAGTAGGCTTGTGTAGTATTACTGTGTAGTAGAATTGTGCACGTCCGGTTAGACGTATAACCCCCCCTGGTTGGCTTGGTAGCCGGCCTCGATAGAGGAGGAGATTTACGCGGTTGCGGGGAGGTCTTCCAATTTTACGTAGAATATGGAACCGTGCGGTTAGAAGTTAATAGACGTTTGTGGCCTTATAGGTGGAAGTACTACGAGTAGCGTATTCTACTTGAAGAGTGGAAAAGGCTAGCCGGGTTACAGTACTGTGGAGCGTTTTGCTTATTGTCGATAATCGTCGCGAGGTATGTGAACCTCTTCCTATCCTTTCTAGCATGATGTTTTGTAAACTATGTAGTACGGTAGACGTACATGTGCTAAATGAGTTGGTTGGTTTAAAACATAGGGTGTTATAATAGCTTTATGGGAAGTTAGTTATAACGACTCTATGTAGGTAAAAGATTGGTTTATTGATTGTAGAAGTTGAGAGACTTGATCTTGAAAGATAATAGACTTAACTTGTTTTACTTGGTAATTAACATTTTGTTAAAAATGTTGTAAAACCTCATTCGCGGGTAATGAGTACTTGGTTTTAAAAGAATAATGTTTCTTGATTTCGAACGAGAATAAGTGTCGAACAAACCACAGCGCTAATAAAGGAAAGTGTATTGACAAATAACTAATTGTTATTAAAACCGAGAAACCTCCATCCGCATAGAAGCTAAGATAAGACAAAATTGTATTACATTTCCTAGATCACATTTCAGAACAAGATTGTTGTAAACAAGAATAAACGGCTCACGTATAAGACATATGTTACTCAATTGTTTTAAAAGAGATTAAGACTATGAGTTATGAAACCTTTCTAAAAATGAGAAACTTGAGCATTTGAAATTAGGCAAACTTGAACATTTGGAAAATAATGTTGTTACATGATTTTACAAAGGGAAGTATTTTGGTTTACTTAAAAAGATAGTCACTCTATTTTTATACTACGGGTATTATGTGACTTTTGTGAAAGGAACGGATCCTTTAAAAAGAGTTAATGTATGTAGTACTTTGGGGTTAAAACCCGGAATTGTTGTAATAAAATATAAGTCTATGAATTTGTTGAACTTGCCTATGCTTGTTGTGATAGCCTTTGTTGTGCAAGTGTTGTATCTCTGTGTTACCGCGCCTCTCGTTGGAGGGCCGACTATCTGGTTGAGAACTTACTTGGACGTCTTGCGATGACGGAGAATTCCACGCACGCCTCCGTTGATAGTGTTATTTATGCTAATCGCTTTGGACATACTGACACGATGCGTGGGGCACGGGTATGGTTCCATTTTTATTGATGTCTAGTTGTTTCCTCCTGGACATACTGACACGATGCGTGGCGCACGGGTATGGTTCCATTGGGATTGCTGTCTTATTGTTTCCTTATTGGACATACTGACACGATGGGTGGCCCACGAGTATGCTTCCATTTTGACTGTTATCTTGTTATTCGCTTTGGACATACTGACACGATGGGTGGCCCACGAGTATGCTTCCATTTCGATTGTTATCTGGATATTTCCTTTGGACTCATCGACACGATCGCGCGCACGAGTATGCTTCCATTGGGATGGTTCCATGGCCATGCTTATACCGAGGTGAGATGCCGGGGCATGCGGCCGTTATGCGGGTTAAATTCCCGGGTTACATTTGGGTGGTGACTTTGAGGGCGTGAGTCCCTGACTTGACATGACTGCTTTTATGTTGTGAACTGTAGTTTTGTTATCATACATGTCTCCTGTTTTTACATAGACTGTTATGATTTCATTTACGATTTTTCGCCACATACTTGGTACTGTTGTCTTGACCTCTTCGGGGCTGCGTTCATGCCGCAGTAGAGTACACCGTAGTTGATCCTCGCCTAGGATCACAGTTCAACGTATTAGGAAGCTCCGTTTCTCCGAGGCTTATTCTTCTGTATGTGTTCCCTGAGTTGTAGGTTCTGTACATTCGTGGTATGGCGGCCCTGTCCGTCATGGTTGTTGTAACTCTTAGAGGTCTCAGTAATCTTGTTGTGGTGGTTTGTAAAAAGGATTAAACTGTTCGTTTTGAAAGAGTTATATATATATATATTTTATTGGAAGGTAACCGTTTGGTTGGCCTGTTTATTTAACATGTCTCTTGTTTCATGTTTATGTTTTATTTCCGCTGATTTTCTCTGATGTTGTATCACTAGGGTGCCCGGGGTAAGGCACCAGTCACGGGCCCGGGTTCGGGTCGTGACAAAAGTGGTATCAGAGCAGTTAATCCTCGGAAAGTGTCTACAGACCGTGTCTAGTAGAGTCTTGATTATCGATGTGTTGTGCACCACATCTATAATCAGGAGGCTGCAGGACATTTAGGATTGGTTTCCATTCTTCTCATTCTGAGATCGTGCCTTAGAGCTGAGTTAGTAGTTGGACCCCTCTGACGTATTTCATTTTACCAGTTATGCCTCCGCGCAAGGCAACCAGAGCCCAGAAGGGCAAGGCAGCCGAGGGTGCTGCTAGTGAGATACAGAGGAGTACGAGGGCGCAGGCCCGGTCAGTACCTGAGATTGTGCTTCAGACGGCGAGTTTTGCGACGCCGCCAGCCCCAGCAGAGTTTAGAGCCGCAGCAGTGGCTGCTGAGACCACAGTACCTGAGCCTCCAGTCCCACAGCCTGGGGCAGAGGAGTTGGGGTACAAGGAGATGGCCCAGTTGCTGGCCAGGATCGTGGCCAGACATGAGGATAGGCTGGATGCAGCAGCCTGGTTCGATAGCACGATGGTTCACCCCGAGCGATAGTTTGAGGCTACGGACTTTACGAGTTAGAGCCCACCGAGTTTTATGGGTCAAGGCCCGAGGATGATCCGCAGGAGTTCATCCGGCGATTCTGGTCGCGAGAGTGATCAAGGCCGGAGACCGAGTCGGTGGTCTTAGGTTCGCATCGGCCGCGTGATACCGCGATCGGTTTGATTCGTGAGCCGTCCGGAGAGCATGCGCTTCCAGCAGTATGGGACGAGTTCTCAGAGGCATTCCTCACTCACTTCTTGCCTCCGCAGATGAGGAGGGCACGGGCCGACAGATTTATGATGCTGAGACAGAGAGGGCGTACGGTTCGGGAGTACAACGTGGAGTTTGACTCGTTGGCTCGGTATGTTCCCGCTTTAGTGGCAACCATGGAGGATAGAGTGCACCGCTACGTCACCGGGCTAGATGATTACTTGACAGAGGCTTGTTCGGGTGTAGCTCTTCAGCCGGGCATGGACATTGCCCGCATGCAGGCTCATGCACTAGGATGTGAGGCACGGAGAGGTCGACGGAATGACCTGGATCCGCAGATGAGGGCCAGGACAGCAGGGTCTTTTGGCGACTTTCGAGGCGGACCGCCTCAGCAGCAAGCTAGTTATGTACCCCGCCCGATGAGTGGTCCTCCACCGTGTTCGAGAGCGGTCGTGGCTCGAGGTTCAGATTTTCGGAGAAGCGGTGTTAGCGGTGAAGCCACCCCTACCTCGTTGTGACCGTTGTGGTAGGCTCCATTTTGGGAGTGTCGTGCTAATTTGGGAGTTTGTTTTACATGCGACAGCAGGCCATTTTAGAAATTGTCCACCGCAGGTAGCGCGGATGTAGAGACTCGGTCTTCAGGATCTATGGCTGGTTCATCACCTTCTACAGTTATGTGCCCTGCATGACAGGCCTATGATTAGAGTGAAGCGGTGGATACAGGTATATCCTTAACCCTCTAGAGTTTTGGTATGCTTGATATTATGATCTTATTATTGTGTTCTATGTACGGATAGCGTTGTGTTATTTGTGAGTTAGAAACATGGTTAGTTGGAAGGGTAAGTATGGGGGCATGGTAAGTGTGAACCTTAGAATATTTCACGATTGAGACCTTAGAGGTAAGGTCGTCTTGAGTAAAAGATTTATTTTATGTTTGACCTTTATCAGAGTGCGTAGTATACGTGGGAGATATTTGTGTGATAAGTACATGGGTTGTGTAAATGAAAGTGGTGGCTTTCATGATGTGAATTAGTAAGATTGTTCCGTATCGGGGAGCAAGAGTTGGCGCGACGGAGGGTCGGGTTGAGGGCGTATTGCGGGTCAACCCGTAGCCCGGTTTTAGGTGGGGTCAGTTCTGGGTGGTCCCGCCAGATGGTAGGGTCACGAGGGTGCTAGGCCCCAGTTTAGGTGACCATCGTAAGAGTTCGTGGATATGTTCGACCAGAAGCGGTTCGTGAAGGCCGGGAATGGCCTTAAAGAAGATTGAGGTTAGTAAGATGACCAAGTTTGGAGGTAGTGACTCCAGAGATTTTGGGAACTGAAGTAATGACTGAAGTATGGTACGTGTTATACCCCGTATTTCCAGGGTATGTACGTGAGGACGTACGTAGAAATTTGAGACTTAAAGTTAGGCAAGGTTCGAAATTGTACATAACTACCAAAAGGAGTCATTTTTCGACGAAACGTTTCCACAGCTTTCGTAGGGAAAATTCCGGCTATGTCAATAATAATTTTTGCGGATTTTTCCGAGAGACGTAACATTTTGGACCAACGGGAGGGTGACATGTGTCACCCTCACATTGGAAGAGGTTGGACGGCAAAATGGGTTAGCTTGCACGTTTTTTGTGTTGAATTTTGGTCAAGGGTTAGGTAGGATATTTTGTGTAGATGGATAAGGTAGCACTTGGCTAAATCTTGACCTTACACTTGCTATACACTTGGAAGAATCTTGGCCATTGGTTGGCCATTTCTTGACCTATAAATACCCCTCTAAGTGATGAACTTTCTTCATCCACAAATATTTCCCTAAGTGTTGAGAACCCTCCCTCTCCCTCTTGAGTTTCGTCCGCCACTACCCACTCCCCCTTTGTGAGCCCTAGCCGAGAACACTACCCCCCCCCTAGCCTATATTGTCTCGTATAAATACCCCCTTTGTGGTATAGAAATACTCTCCAAGTATTGTTATAATGCCCAAATACTCTAGCCCAAATACCTTGTAGTACTTTCCAAAGTTACCTCTATACGTAGAGCCCGGAAATACTATTATACTTTCCTCACCACAAATGAAACCCTAGGAAAAATCTTCACCCGTAGTTGAAGTGATAAGTAGAAGTTGCGTAGAACTTCTAAGGGTTTCTTGGAGCGAATTGGAGCGCACGGAGTAGGAGCTAAACCTTGCTCAGGATCGACATTAAACTCGGATAATTTTGGGCTTATCGAGGTAAATAACCTTGTCCCCCTACTGTAATTGGAAATTACATGTTATAGTAATATATAGTTGAAGTATACTATATATAGACTGATTATTGAATAGAACTGAACATAGTATTGTGGCAATGTCTTTTGACTTAAGCCTGAAGTTAAAGAAGAGAATTGAACAGTAATCACATAGAAGGATAATAAAGAGAAGAATCGAATCGAATCAGTAGTTACATAGGCTGTATTACATGAGACTTATGTAGCATTCTTGTGTAGTAGAATTGTACACGTCCCGTTAGACGTGTTAACCCTCGGTTGGCTTGGTAGCGGCCTCGATAGAGGAGGAGATTTACGCCATGTGGGGGAGGTCCGCCAAATTTTCTGTAGAAAATGGAATGATGAGATCTAGATGTTAATAAGCGCTTTGTGGCCTTATAGGTGGAAGTACTACGTGTGGTGCAATCTACGTGGCTTAAGGAGTAGCCGACGGTTTGAAGTACGTGAAGCGTTTTGCTATTAGTCGATACTCGTCGCGAGGTATGTGAACCTCTTCCTATCTCTTCTAGCATGATATGTGTGAACTATGTAGTACGGTAGACGTGCATGTGCTAAATGTATTTGATTGGTTTAAAACATAAAGTGTTATAACGGCTTTATGGGAAGTTGGTTATAACAGCTTTATGTAGGAAAGAAAATGCTTTGTGGTTTTTTTAAAAAGGTAACTGATTTGAATTATAACTGGCTTGATATGTGTTAATAAAGAACTTGAAGTATTTCAAAAGATTTTTGAATCATTTTGAAAGAGGAGTAATACTTGGTTTTTGAAAACTTAAGAGTTATACTAGCTTTATGGGAAGTTAGGTATAACGGCTTAAGAATGTTAAAAGAATTTCGGAAATGAGAACGAGTATCGAACAAACCACTGCAGCGTTAATAAAGGAAAATGTATTGACTAATGAATTATTGGTAAAACCAGTAGAAACCTCCATTTGCATAGAAGCTAAGATAAGACAAAATGATATTACATTTTCTAGATCATGGCTGCTGTAATAAGAATGTTATAAACAAGAATAACCTACTCGCACGTAAGACATATATTACTCAGTTGTTCTAAAAAAGGAATTAAGCGATCAAGATTATGAACTATGAAATCTTTCAAATAAGGAACTTGAGTAATTGAAACTAGGCAAACTGGAACTTTAGGAAAAGGATGTTGTTACTTGATTTTGAAAAGGAATGTGTTCTGGTTTACTTAAAAACGTTGGTCATTCTAATACTACGGGTATCGGGTGACTTTTGAAAAAAGGGAAAGGATCTTTTAAAAGAACTTACCATGTGTAGTACTTGGGAGTAAAATCCGGACTTGGATGAAAATGAAAGTACCTTGAGACGTGTGAAACTTGCCTATGCTTGTTGTTGTGTAACTTGCCTATGCTTGTTGTTGTGTAACTTGCCTATGCTTGTTGTTGTACTTGCCTACGTTTGCGTATGATAGCTTTATCGCGCGAGCACCGTATTTCTTCACCGAGTCCCGTGGGATGGGCCGACACGATTTCATATCATCATACACCGAGTCCCACAAGATGGGCCGACACGATTTCATATAAATCTACACCGAGTCCCACGAGATGGGCCGACACGATTCCATCAGATTTCTACACCGAGTCCCACGAGCCGGGCCGACACGTATTCCATATAATTCTTTACCGGTCCCATGAGGCGGGCCGAGACATGTTACATATAATATCGATATATCTAGGCTGGCGGTGGGAAGGAGTTCCACGGGCGGAGGATGACTTTGAGGCGTGAGTCCACGACTTGACATGATCGCTTTTATATTATGAATCGTAGTTTGGTTATCATACATGTCTCCGCTTTTTATAGATCGTTATGATTTCATTTACTGATTTTTACATTCACATACTTGGTACTGTTGTCTCGACCTCTTCGGGCTGCGTTCATGCCGCAGGTAGAGGTACAACGGTCGTGGATCCTCGCTCTTAGGATCACATTTCAGCGTGTTGGAAAGCTCCGTTCCTTCGGAGGTTTATCTTTGGTAGGTTTCCTGAGTTGTAGTCTCTGTACATCTGGGGTATGGCGAGCCCCGCCCCGTCATTGTTGTTGTAAAACCTTAGAGGTGCAGAGTATTGTGGCGTGGTTTGTAAAAAGGATAACTGTTCGGGTTTTTATGTATATACTGAAGGCAACTGTTTTGGTTGGCCTGTTTATTTATCATGTCTCTCATTTCATGTTTAAAGTTTTTATTTCCGCTGGTTTTCTCTGATGTTGTATCACTAGGGTGCCCGGGGTAAGGCACCAGTCACGGGCCCGGGTTCGGGTCGTGACAAAAGTGGTATCAGAGCAGTTAATCCTCGGAAAGTGTCTACGCATCGTGTCTAGTAGTCTTGATTATCGGTGTGTTGTGCACCACATCTATAATCGTGAGGCTATAGGACATTTAGGATTGGTTTCCATTCTTCTCATTCCGAGATCGTGCCTTGTAGCCAGTGATAAGTTGGACCCTCCGACGTGTTTCGTTTTACCGCTTATGCCTGCGAAAGGCAACCAGGCCCGAAGGAAAGGCAGCCGAGGAGTTGCTAGTGTGATTCGAGGAGTGCGAGCGCGCAGCCCGGGCCAAGACTGAGATAGTGCTTGACGGCGAGTTTTGCGACGCCACCAAAGACCAAAGAGTTTAGAGCGCGGCTGGCTGCCGAGACTACAAGACTGAGCCTCCATCCCCATGCCGAGCAGGGAGATGGGTCACGGAGATGGCCCGATTATTGGCCGTGGTTGTGGCCGAGATATGAGGATAAGTGGACGATCGGTTCGATAGCACCAGTGGTTCACCCTAGATCAGATAGTTTGAGGCTACGGGATTTTCTGAGTTGTAGCCCGCCAGAGTTCTACGGGTCGAGGCCTGAGGATGATCCGCAGGAGTTCATCCGACAGTTACAGCGGATCATGAGAGTGATCAAGGCTTCGGAGACCGAGTCAGTGACCTTCGGTTCGCATCGGCTGCGTGATACTGCAGTCGACTGGTTTGATTCGTGTGAGATGTCCCGAGGAGAGCATGCGCTCCCCGCAGGTTGGGACGAGTTCTCAAAGGCATTCCTTGCACACTTCTTGCCTCCACAGATGAGGAGGGCTCGGGCCGACAGATTTTTGACGTTGAGGCAGGACGGGCGTGCGGTTAGAGAGTATAATGTGGAGTTCGACTCATTAGCTCGGTATGTCCCCGCTGTAGTAGCTGATATGGAGGATAGGGTGCACCGTTATGTCACAGGGCTTGACGATTATCTAGCAGAGAGTTGCTCGGGTGTAGCTCTTCAGCCGGGCATGGACATTGCCCGCATGCAGGCTCATGCACTAGGATGTGAGGCACGGAGAGGCCGACGGAATGACCAGGATCAGCAGAAGAGGGCCAGAACAGCAGGGTCTTTTGGCGACTTTCGAGGCGGACCGCCTCAGCAGCAGGCTAGTTATGTACCTCCGCCAGTACAGAGTGGTCCTCCATTGTCTTCAGGACGTTCGGGGTATTCGGGAGCTGGTCAGGGCCCCAGGGTTTCTGGTTCACAGATATACATGGGTTCTAGCCAGTCGAGTTCAGGTTTTCCTCAGTGTGCACGATGCGGCAGGCGTCATCCCGGGGAATGTCGTCTTTTTACTGGTGCTTGTTTTGCCTGCGGCCGTCAGGGCCATGTGACGAGGAACTGTCCTAGTAGGAAGGATGCAGGCAACATGACTCAGCCTACCGGATCAGTGGCAGGTTCATCGCCTTCTACAGCTATGCGCCCTGCAGGGCAGGCCTATGATTAGAGTGGAGCGGTAGATTCAGGTATATCCCTAACCCTCTAGAGATTTGTATGCGTGTTATGATGATCTTATTGTTGTGTGCTATGTACGGATAGCGTTGTGTTATATTGTGAGTTAGAAAACATGGTTAGTTGGGAGGGTAAGTATGGGGGCATGGAAGGTGTGAACCTTAGATTATTTCACGACTGAGACCTTACAGATAAGGTCGTCTTGAGTAAAATATTCATTTTATGTTTGACCTTTATCAGAGTGTGTAGTATACGTGGGATATATTTGTGTGATAAGTCCATGGGTAGTGTGAGATGGAAGTGGTAGCTTTCATGATGTGAGTTAGTAAGAATTGTTCCGTATCGGGGAACAAGGGTTTGGCGCGATTGTGGGTCGGGTTGAGGACGTGTTGCGGGTCAACCCGTAGCTCGGATTAAGGTGGGTTCAGTTCTGGGTGGTCCCGCCAGATGGTAGGGTCACGAGGGTGCTAGGCCCAAGTTTAGATGACCATCGTATGAGTTCGTGGATATGTTCGACCAGAAGCGGATCGTGAAGGCCGGGAATGGCCTTAAGGAAGATCGAGGCTAGTAAGATGACCAAGTTTGGAGGTAGTGACTCCAAAGTTTTGGAAACTGAAGTATGGTACGTATACTAGAAGAGTCCAAGTGTTCGAGAAGAGTACGACGAGTAAGGGTAGAGGCGAGCATGTATTGCGAGCATAGATATGATCATTTCTTGTGAAGGGAGAAGGTGCGAAGGATGTATATTTTAGACCTCAGGGATCGCGTGCGATCCGGTACCATTTGTTGGGTCGCCGAGTGACACTAGAACCTCGCGCAAAGTGACAAAAGTTTGTGATGTTAGAGGTGTTTCCTCGTGGACTTGGATGTAAGTATTTGCGCGGTGTTTCGTACGGTGTGGCAGGATTTGTTCTCTTAAATATAGTAGTGAAGACTATACTGGCGCATGTTTGTTTTGAGGCTTAGAAGGAACATTCCGGACGAATGTTTCTAAGGAGGGGAGAATGTTATACCCCGTATTTCCAGGGTATGTACGTGAGGACGTACGTAGAAATTTGAGCCTTAAAGTTAGGCAAGGTTCGAAATTGTACGTAACTACCAAAAGGAGTCGTTTTTCGACGAAACGTTTCCACAGCTTTCGTAGGGAAAATTCCGGCTATGTCAATAATAATTTTTGCGGATTTTTCCGACAGACGTAACATTTTGGACCAACGGGAGGGTGACATGTGTCACCCTCACATTGGAAGAGGTTGGACGGCAAAATGGGCTAACTTGCACGTTTTTTGTGTTGAATTTTGGTCAAGGGTTAGGTAGGATATTTTGTGTAGATGGATAAGGTAGCACTTGGCTAAATCTTGACCTTACACTTGCTATACACTTGGAAGAATCTTGGCCATTGGTTGGCCATTTCTTGACCTATAAATACCCCTCTAAGTGATGAACTTTCTTCATCCACAAATATTTCCCTAAGTGTTGAGAACCCTCCCTCTCCCTCTTGAGTTTCGTCCGCCACTACCCACTCCCCCTTTGTGAGCCCTAGCCGAGAACACTACCCCCCCTAGCCTAGATTGTCTCGTATAAATACCCCCTTTGTGGTATAGAAATACTCTCCAAGTATTGTTATAATGCCCAAATACTCTAGCCCAAATACCTTGTAGTACTTTCCAAAGTTACCTCTATACGTAGAGCCCGGAAATACTATTATACTTTCCCTCAGTCACAAAATGAAACCCTAGGAAAAATCTTCACCCGTAGTTGAAGTGATAAGTAGAAGTTGCGTAGAACTTCTAAGGGTTTCTTGGAGCGAATTGGAGCGCACGGAGTAGGATCTAAACCTTGCTCAGGATCGACATTAAACTCGGATAATTTTGGGCTTATCGAGGTAAATAAACTTGTCCCCCTACTGTAATTGGAAATTACATGTTATAGTAATATATAGTTGAAGTATACTATATATAGACTGATTATTGAATAGAACTGAACATAGTATTGTGGCAATGTCTTTTGACTTAAGCCTGAAGTTAAAGAAGAGAATTGAGCAAGAATCACATAAGGATAATAAAGAGAAGAATCGAATCGAATCAGTAGTTACATAGGGCTGTATTACAGTAGACTTATGTAGCATTACTGTGTAGTAGAATTGTACACGTCCGGTTAGACGTGTTAACCCCCCCCCCCTGGTTGGCTTGGTAGCCGGCCTCGATAGAGGAGGAGATTTACGCTGCGGGGAGTCTTGCCAAATTTTCTCAGAGAAAATGGAACGATGAGATCTAGATGTTAATAAGCGCCTTGTGGCCTTATAGGTTGAAGTACTACGTGTGGTGCAATCTACGTGGCTTAAGGAGTAGCCGACGGTTTGAAGTACGTGGAGCGTTTTGCTATTAGTCGATACTCGTCGCGAGGTATGTGAACCTCTTCCTATCTCTTCTAGCATGATATGTGTGAACTATGTAGTACGGTAGACGTGCATGTGCTAAATGTATTTGATTGGTTTAAAACATAAAGTGTTATAACGGCTTTATGGGAAGTTGGTTATAACAGCTTTATGTAGGAAAGAAAATGCTTTGTGGTTTTTTTAAAAAGGTAACTGATTTGAATTATAACTGGCTTGATATGTGTTAATAAAGAACTTGAAGTATTTCAAAAGATTTTTGAATCATTTTGAAAGAGGAGTAATACTTGGTTTTTGAAAACTTAAGAGTTATACTAGCTTTATGGGAAGTTAGGTATAACGGCTTAAGAATGTTAAAAGGATTTCGGAAATGAGAACAAGTATCGAACAAACCACTGCAGCGTTAATAAAGGAAAATGTATTGACTAATGAATTATTGGTAAAACCAGTAGAAACCTCCATTTGCATAGAAGCTAAGATAAGACAAAATGATATTACATTTTCTAGATCATGGTCATAATAAGAATGTTATAAACAAGAATAACCTACTCATGACGTAAGACATATATTACTCAGTTGTTCTATAAAAGGAATTAAGCGATCAAGATTATGAACTATGAAATCTTTCAAATAAGGAACTTGAGTAATTGAAACTAGGCAAACTGGAACTTTAGGAAAAGGATGTTGTTACTTGATTTTGAAAAGGAATATGTTCTGGTTTACTTAAAAACGTTGGTCATTCTAATACTACGGGTATTGGGTGACTTTTGAAAAAAGGGAAAGGATCTTTTAAAAGAACTTACCATGTGTAGTACTTGGGAGTAAAATTCGGACTTGGATGAAAATGAAAGTACCTTGAGACGTGTGAAACTTGCCTATGCTTGTTGTTGTGTAACTTGCCTATGTTTGTTGTTGTGTAACTTGTCTATGCTTGTTGTTGTACTTGCCTACGTTTGCGTATGATAGCTTTATCGCGGCGAGCATCGTATTTCTTCACCGAGTCCCATGGATGGGCCGACACGATTTCATATCATCATACACCGAGTCCCACAAGATGGGCCGACACGTATTTCATATAAATCTACACCGAGTCCCACGAGATGGGCCGACACGTATTCCATCAGATTTCTACACCGAGTCCCACGAGTGGGCCGACACGTATTCCATATAATTCTTTACCGTCCCATGAGGCGGGCCGAGACATGTTACATATAATACCGATATATCTAGATCGCCAAGGTGGGAAGGAGTTCCACGGGCATGAGGATGACTTTGAGGCGTGAGTCCACGACTTGACATCGCTTTTATATTATGAATCGTAGTTTGGTTATCATACATGTCTCCCGCTTTATAGATCGTTATGATTTCATTTACTGATTTTTACGCTTTCACATACTTGGTACTGTTGCATCGACCTCCTTGGGCCGCGTTCATGCCGCAGTAGAGGTACATCGGTCATGGATCCTCGCCTTAGGATCACATTTCAGCGTGTTGAAAGCTCGTTCCTTCGAGGCTTATCTTTGTAGGTTTCCGAGTTGTAGTCTCTGTACATTCGTGGGTATGGCGAGGCCCTGTCGTCATTGTTGTTGTAAAACCTTAGAGGTCAGAGCACTGTTGGCGTGGTTTGTAAAAAGGATAACTGTTCGGGTTTTTATGTATATATACTGAAGGCAACTGTTTTGGTTGGCCTGTTTATTTATCATGTCTCTCTTTTCATGTTTAAAGTTTTTATTTCCGCTGGTTTTCTCTGATGTTGTATCACTAGGGTGCCCGGGGTAAGGCACCAGTCACGGGCCCGGGTTCGGGTCGTGACAGTACGTATTCTGGAAGAGTTCAAGTGTACGAGAAGGCTACGACGAGTAAGGAAAGAAGTGAACGTGTGTTATTTCGTGGCCAGGTGTGGCGTTGGCAACTTGTTAGAAGGAACTTCATCGTTATCTGTTTCGAGAAGGAACATTCGGGACGAATGTTTCTAAGGAGGGGAGAATGTTATACCCCGTATTTCCAGAGTATGTACGTGTGGGCGTACGTAGAAAGTTTGAGCCTTAAAGTTAGGCAAGTTTCGAATTTTTTGTGCACAACCCCCGTAAACAATCATTTTTCGACGAAACGTTTTACAGAACTTGCGAAGGGAAAATTCCGGCTATGTCGATTTGTATTTTTGCGGATTTTTCTGAGCGACGGAACATTTTTGGGCCAACGAGAGGGTGACACTTGTCACCCTCAAGTGGCGGTTTGGGTGGACGAAAGGGGGACGTCTCCTCCCTTATTTTGTGCCTTGTTTTGGCCTTGTTTTGTGCCTTGTTTTGTGCCATGTTTTGTGGAGTAGGGGTTAGGGTGCACTTGGCTTGATCTTGGCCTTACACTTGCCTTGCACATGGCTTGATCTTGTCCATTGGTTGGCCCTTGGCTTCCCTATAAATACCCCCCCTTAGTGATGAACTTCTTCATCCACTCCTCACTTTGTCTAAGTCTTGAAATCCCTCCTCCTCTCGTGGCTCTCGCCCAAACACTATCCCCTTTTCGTGTAAGGCTTTGGCCGAGAGGGGTACCCTCCCCCCTTGGTGGTGTTCTAGCCGAGGGGTACCCCCCCCCTAGCCTAGTTGTTTCGAGAAATATACCCCCTCCCTTGTGGTATTGAAATACTTCTCCAAGTATTGTTATAATGCCCAAAATACCTTAGCCTTTACTGTCACGACCCGTTCCAGGGCCCGTGACTGGTGCCTTACCCGGGCACCCAAGTAGCCATACATCAGAGAAAATCAGCGGAATATAAAACAAGACATGAATCAATGAAAATTTAGACACAGTTTATATGAGAAGAGTCGCCTTTCGGCATAATATATATAAACTCAGTTTTGCAGTTACATCCCAAATGTACAATAGGACTACAGACCTCTAAAGAAGTAAACCACTATGGCGGGACAGGGCCCCGCCATACCCTGAATGTACAAAACTATCTACAATACAGGGAGATCATACCCAAAAGTAGAGCCTCCGGAGAAGGTGGAGCTCCTGACACCAACGCAAAAGATCCTAAGGATGCGGATCTAGCACCTGCTTGCCCTTACCTGCGGCATGAACGCAGCCCCCCGAAGGAGGTCAGTACAACAGGTACTAAGTATGTGAAACTGTAAAGTACTTAAATGAAATCATATCACTTAAAAAAACCAATTTTACAAATATGCACGAAACAACCAATGTAACCGCACATAGTGCCACATCATAAACAAGAGCAACAATAGGTAAACTGTAACAGGTCTTTTCTAGGCTGCGAATGATCGAAGCAGGGCCACTCGCCCATATTATCATTCTGCAAGCCTAATCCTGGACTCCCGTAGTCCGCATAGGCCACCCACATAGGCCCGCATGAGGTATAACCCCGCATCGAGGGTAGCTACTCCTCGGCATCGTCCTGGACTCGTTGTCCGCATGGCCACATAGACCGCATGAGGCATAGCCCCGCACACTAACCTGGAACTCTCGTAGCTCCGCATAGGCCCCCTGGACCCGCATGAGGTATTCTCGAATCATGGTCCTGCATCACCGAAGTCTACCCCAGACGGAGGGCAGCTTAACCCCCAGTATCATCTCAAGAGGTGAGTGATATAGTACTAACACAACAACTTATAGTTTAAACAACATAAGCATAAGTAAGACTGACCTCCTTACACAAACGTTAAAAGATACTAACACATAGCATCACAATATGTCTACTCATCAAAACCATCTTATTATACCTTTCAGAAATCAATACAAGTCTTTTATAAAACACATAAGTAAACTGTTCCTTTTTATAAAACTTAAGCCGTTATACTTAACTTCCCATAAAGCTAGTATAACCCTTAAGCTTCTTGTTTTAAAAACAACTATTCTTCTTCTTTCAAAACCGTGTTATAATTCTTTTGAAAGACTTTTAAGATCTTTATTATTCAGGCTTAAGTCGCAAGACATTGCCGTAAGTATTATTCAGGCTTAAGTCGAAAGACATTGCCGTAGTTATTATTCAGTTAACACATGTACGTCTACCGTACTATATATATATTTAAAATATCATGCTTTAGGAAGAATCACATACCTTCTCGGCGAAATCCACCTGCCAAGTCGAATATGTCGCGCGCAGAGAATCAGCCTATAATAGTCACAGACATCTATCAAAGTCTAGACTACTCTGTAGGTCATTCTAAACAGAGGGTTCTCAATTCTACGGAAAGTCGGGCAGCACTTCCCTACCCGGTGAGCTATATAAGTCTCATCAGAAAACAAATTCTATGTAAGTATAGTTCAATTATTCTTCTTTTATACCCTTCTACTGTGATAACAGTTCAATTCTATTCTGTAATATTCTTCTAAGTATTTATACTTATTCTTATACTTCTACAGTATGTATTCTCTAATTATAAAAGAAGGGTAAGATTATTTACCTCGATAAGCCCAAAATTATCCAAGTTAAACGTCGCTCCTGAGCAAGGTTTAGCTCCTAATTTGTACGCTCCGATAGCTCCAAGAATCCTTAGAAGTTCTTCACAACTTCTACTAAGTACAAAGGGATATGGGCTAGGGTATTTTGGGCATTATAACAATACTAGAAGACAACTTTTCTACCAAGGGAGGGGGGGTAGATTTCGGCTAGGCTAGGGGGGTAGCCTCGGCTAAGCTTCTCAAAAGGGGGGGGGGGAGGTGTTTGGACGAAAAGGGCTAACAAGGGAGAGGGGAGGATTTTAGACATGGAAAGTTTTTGTGGATGAAGAACTCTTCATCTTAAGGGGGGTATTTATAGGTCAAGACATGGCCAACCAATGGCCAAGATTTAGCCAAGTGCTAGGCAAGTGTAAGGTCAAGATTAGGGCAAGTGTACCTAGCCAACTTGCACACAAAATATCCTACCAACTACTTGACAAAATTGGCAACTCCAATCGGCCATATTGACGCCTCAAGTCCATCAATTGGAGGGTGACAAGTTTCGCCCTCCCGTTGGTCCAAAATGTTTCGTCTCTCGGAAAAATCCGCAAAAATTAGAAATGGCATAGCCGGAATTTATCCTACGCGAGTCTTGTTAAACGTTTCGTCGGAAAACGATTCTTTGTGAGAGTTGTGCCCAAAAAAACGTCCAAGGCCTAAACTTTAAGGCTAACTTTCGTACGTACGCCCTCACGTACATACTCCGGAAATACGGGGTATAACATTTACCTTGTAGTATTCCAAAAGTTACCTCTATACGTAGAGCCCGGAAATACTACCTTTTGTCCTTTTAGTCTCAAACCGAAACCCTAAGGAAATCTTCATAGTTGGTTGAAGTATTTAAGTAGAAGTTGGTTAGAACTTCTAAGGGTTGTTTGGAGCGGATTGGAGCGCACGGAGTAGGAGCTAAACCTTGCTCAGGATCGACATTATAACTTGGATAGTTTTGGGCTTATCGAGGTAAATATTCTTGTCCCCTTATTGTAATTGGAAATTACATGTTGTAGGATTATATAGTTGAAGTATACTATATATAGAACTGAACATAGCTTTGCGGCAATGTCTTTTGACTTAAGCCCAATATAAAGAAGAGAATCGAATCAGTAATTACATAGACTGTATTTACAGAAGCTTGTGTAGTATTCTTGTGTAGTAGAATTGTGCACGCCCGTTAGACGTATAACCCCGGTTGGCTTGGTAGCCTCGATAGAGGAGAGATTTACGCGGTTGCGGGGAGGTGCGCCAAATTTTCAGAGAATATGGAACCGCGGTTAGAAGTTAATAGACGTTTGTGGCCTTATAGGTGGAAGTACTACAGTGGCGTATTCTACTGAGGAGTGGAATAGGCTAGCCGTTACTGATCGTGGAGCGTTTTGCTTATTGTCGATAATCGTCGCGAGGTATGTGAACCTCTTCCTATCCTTTCTAGCATGATGTTTTGTAAACTATGTAGTATGGTAGACGCATACGTGCTAAATGAGTTGGTTGGTTTAAAACATAGGGTGTTATAATAGCTTTATGGGAAGTTAGTTATAACGACTCTATGTAGGTAAAAGATTGGTTTATTGATTGTAGAAGTTGAGAGACTTGATCTTGAAAGATAAGAGACTTAACTTGTTTTACTTGGTAATTAACATTTTGTTAAAAATGTTGTAAAACCTCATTCGCGTAATGAGTACTTGGTTTTAAAAGAATAATGTTTTACCGATTTGAACGAGAATAAGTGTCGAACAAACCACAAAGCGCTAATAAAGGAAAGTGTATTGACAAATAACTAATTGTTATTAAAACCAAGAGAAACCTCCATCTGCATAGAAGCTAAGATAAGACAAAATTGTATTACATTTCCTAGATCATGGCTGATGTAACAAGATTGTTGTAAACAAGAATAAACGGCTCACGTATAAGACATATGTTACTCAATTGTTTTAAAAGAGATTAAGACTATGAGTTATGAAACCTTTCTAAAAATGAGAAACTTGAGCATTTGAAATTAGGCAAACTTGAGCGTTTGGAAAATAATGTTGTTACTTGATTTTACAAAGGGAAGTATTTTGGTTTACTTAAAAGATAGTCACTCTATTTTTATACTACGGTATTATGTGACTTTTGTGAAAGGAACGGATCCTTTAAAAAGAGTTAATGTATGTAGTACTTTGGGGTTAAAACCCTAATTGTTGTAATAAAATATAAGTCTATGAATTTGTTGAACTTGCCTATGCTTGTTGTGATAGCCTTTGTTGTGCAAGTGTTGTATCTCGTGTTACCGCGCCTCGTTGGAGGGCGGCTATCCGTTGAGAACTTACTTGGACGTGCCGGCAGTGACGGAGAATTCCACGGGTACGCTCCTGTTGATAGTGTTATTTATGCTAATCGCTTTGGACATACTGACACGATGCGTGACGCACGGGTATGGTTCCATTTTGATTGCTGTCTAGTTGTTTCCTCCTGGACATATCGACACGACGCGCGTGGCGCACGTATGGTTCCATTGGGATTCTTTGTCTTGTTGTTTCCTTATTGGACATACTGACACGATGGGTGGCCCACGAGTATGCTTCCATTTTGACTGTTATCTTGTTATTCTCTTTGGACATACTGACACGATGGGTGGCCCACGAGTATGCTTTCATTTCGATTGTTATCTGGATATTTCCTTTGGACCTACTGACACGATGCATGGCGCACGGGTATGCTTCCATTGGGATAGTTCCATGGCCATGCTTATACCGAGGTGAGATGCCGGCATGCGTCGTTATGCGTTAAATTCTGTTATATTTGGGTGGTGACTTTGAGGCGTGAGTCCTCGACTTGACATGATCGCTTTATGTTGTGAATCGTAGTTTTGTTATCATACATGTCTCCTGCTTACATGATCGTTATGATTTCATTTACTGATTTTTCGCCACATACTTGGTACTGTTAGATCGACCTCCTTCGGGGCCGCTCATGCCGCAGTAGAGTACACCGTAGTTGATCCTCTCTTAGGATCACGCCAACAGATTGGAAGCTCCGTTTCTCGAGGCTTATTCTTCGGTATGTGTTCCCTGAGTTGTAGGTTCTTGTACATTCAGGGGTATGGCGGGGCCCTGTCCCGTCATGGTTGTTGTAACTCTTAGAGGTCTGTAGTACTGTTGTGGGCAGGGTTTGTAAAAAGGATTAAACTGTTCGTTTTGAAAGAGTTATATATATATATTTTATTGGAAGGTAACCGTTTGGTTGGCCTGTTTATTTAACATGTCTCTTGTTTCATGTTTATGTTTTATTTCCGCTGATTTTCTCTGATGTTGTATCACTAGGGTGCCCGGGGTAAGGCACCAGTCACGGGCCCGGGTTCGGGTCGTGACACTTACTTTGCCACCTTTTTCAAGGCCGAATACAATAACCAACACGCCACATTTAAGGCTCAAAACAACAACCAAACAAAGGGGATTACACGCCTTACAATACGTGTAAAATTCCGCCCCACAATTCATACCAAGTAGTTTAAAATCCAAGCCATTCTCGGCCAACTACAAAACCAACAATTCAAAGTCTTTTCCAATTCCAAGTTCTAAGGTCTAACATGTTATATAGTCATAAACAACTTCAACAACTACAATTTCCTTCTTTATACAACATGCGACGACTTAAACTAATAATCGACTTGAATTGTAATCTTAAGGCTAAACATGCTAGTTTTCGGATTAGGGTTCCAATAGCCAATATACTTATCAAACTTCATACTATATAACTCATGCTTGCTAATATCCATAGCTACAATGATAAGTAAACCTTAATTGCTAAAACGACAAGAATTATACCTTTACAAGCCCTTAAAATTTCCAAGATTCAAAGTCGCTCCTTAGCAAATTCTTAGCTCCTTTCCTTATGTTCCAATCCGCTCCAAGCACTCCTTAGAAGCCTATGAAGAACTCATCTTCAAGTTCCAACTTCAAAGTTGAAGAACTCCTTAAGTTTCCGCCTTGCGACTAATACGAAAACGCCACTTTTCCGAAATCTTTCTATTGAGATATCCTTACAATACCCTTAGGGACCTTGGGTTTAAGTCTTGTGAACAATGAATCAAAACTACAAATTTTTCTTGTGGCAATATGTGCAAACCCGAGAGCACTTAGCAAGAACAAGAATGTGTGATTTTTTTCCAAGTGTTAGAAGACCTTGTCTTGCACTAGCTTAGTATATATAACACAATGGATGGCTTAGATTTCAGCACATGTGTGGCTAGGATGAGTTTCACTAGGATCAAGCCCAAGTGGCAAGTTGACTTTGGTCAACAATATCAAGCTTTGAAGACTTATCTTCTACCATGGTCAATGACCATTATACCCTTGAAAAATTTCGTCCAAGGCCAAGTGGGGGAGGTGCCACGTGTCGCCCTCTCATTCGTCCATAAAATTCCGTAACCCTCGTGGGCCCCGCAAAACGTAAAATTCCTCGGGTGGGCCCCACGTGACCAAATCCGTAAAAATAAATTTCCATAATGTTACTAAGTTCCATACTCTTCAAATAATGTATTTTGAGAATCTAATTCTCCTCAACGAACATTTTTCCTTTCCGACGTTCGGAAGATTTTCTGTCGGAAAAACAATTCTTCCTTTCGTACCAATTTCCAAGTCTTGATTCCTTACGTACATTCTCTTTTACATGTCCTGGACTTACGGGGTGTAACAATTATATATACACATAGAGGTGCAATACTTCATCAACACTTAGAATTATTTCACTAAGCAAACATTTGCCTCTCCAATGTTACTCTCGGCTTTGCCCCATTTCCAGGATAAAAAATTCTTCAATCTTTGTTGATAAATCCCCATATTCAAACCTATCATCCCTAGTGGTATACTAAGCATAACCAACCCTTTAAACCTCGGAAATACTATGATGAACCGTTAGTCACACCTTGAAACCCTAAAGTGTTCTTCATATTTTGAGTTGGAACTTGAAGAGGAGTTCTTCATAAGCTTATAGTGGTTCCATATTGCGGATTGGAACGTAAAGAATGGGAGCAAGGAATATGCTAAGGATCGACTTTTAAACTTGGATTATTTTGGGCATATTGAGGTAAGGATCATTGTCTTCTTAAGGTGATTGAAGATTTCATGTTATAGTAGTATATGAATAAGCATGTGATATAAAAAATGAAGTTTTAAAAAGGTTTGGACCATGTTGGAGGGTTGAAACCGAGACATGGCATGTTAGCCATTGAAGTTGTTAATCATTCTTATTGGTATTATCACTTGTTACATGTTATATAATAAAGGAAATATGGTTGTTGATAATTAGTATAACTTATATAACATGTTGGAATAAGAATTGCATAAAAAGGAATTAAGGAGAAGGACTTAGAATTTGTTGTTGTTGTGGCTGAATGCCCTTAAAAATATTGGACTGTTTTATATGAATTGTGGGGCAGAATTTTACACGTCCTGTTAGGCGTGTAATCCATTTGGTTAGCTATTGGTTGTGCCTCAAATGTGGCGTATTAGTTGTTGATTTCGGGCCTTGGAAAAAGGTGGAAAAATACGTAGAAACAAAGGAAGTGTTGCCCAATTTTCTGTAGAATAAGATACCTTATACTTAGTATCATTCTACGTTATAAACTAGAAGTTGTTAAGTCGTCTTGTGGTCATTATGGGTTGACAATTCTACGTGCGGCGTATTCGACTTAGCGTGTGGATTAAGCCGAAAAGGTATGTGAACCATCTCCTCTTCTTCTAGCATGATTCCTTATTGTAAAGTAAGTAAATCCTACTCGTTAAATTATCTATCCCGTGATTGTACTTGGATTTCCTAATATAGAAGTTGTTCTATATACTTCCTTGATTGTACTTGGATTGCCTAATATAGAAGTTGTTCTATATACTTCCTTGATTGTACTTTGGATGTTTAAATTAGAAGTTGTTATAAATCCATTCCCTTGATAATATTTGGATTTTCAAAAGTGAAAGTTGTTTTACTTAAAGTATTTAGAGTCTGAAAAAAAAGGGAAGTGGTTCCTAATTTCTTAGATAGTGCCTTATTTCCAAAACCTAAAGGTTGTTATAACGACTTTAGGGGAGTCAAATGAGTGATTTACTTAATTGATTTAAAAGAGGAGAAATGACATGATTTAAAGAGAAGTAACTTGTTTTAAAGGTGTGAGTTACTTGAGATTTAAAAGTAGAAGCTACTTGATTTCAAAACCTTGAATTGAAGTTTTAAAAGTGTAGTTTGATTTGAAAAATAGAAGTGGCTTGATACTACGAGTGTTAGTGTATTAGAGGTCATAAATGAATTTGGCTTCATTGTAGTACATAAAAGAAGTGACTAGAGTGTAAGCCACTTAATTTGAAGAATATGTAACTTGATGTTGCAAGGCTAGGGCCTTGGGATTTTATGAAAAAGGTAAAGAACTTGCGGCGGACGTACGTAGTACTTTGGCTTGCTTAAATGAGAATTATTCTATTTGTGCCTTGATAGTACTTTGGCTTGCTTAAATGAGAATTATTCTATTTGTGACTTGATAGTACTTTGGATTACTTAAATGAGAATTATTCTATTTGTGCCTTGATAGTACTTTGGCTTACTTAAATGAGAATTATTCTATTTGTGCCTTGATAGTACTTTGGCCTCAGTAACCCCCTCTTTCTCTGCTTCAACTGCTTTCTCCAACTCACTCTCTTTCTCACCCACTGGTTTGCGTACCACCTGTTCTAACTGCTTTCCACTCCTCAAGCTAATTGTCTGACACTGTTCTCTTTGGTTCACCACATTATTAGGGGGAAGATTCCCCTGAGGTCTGTCAGTCACTGTCTCTGCCAACTGCCCCAATTGAGTATCCAAGTGACTAATGGATGACCTGATTTCTGCCATGAATTGAGTCTGGAATTTGGTCATTTGTGAAAGCGAGGACACCAAAGATGAAACTAAGGACGCCAAGTTACTAATGGCTGACCTAGTCTCTGTCATAAATTGGGCCTGAGAATTGATCAGTTGTGTCTGTGACTTAGTGGATTGAGCCTGATGTTTAGCCAATGTCATCAGTGTTGCTATTATTTCTCTTATTTCATCTGAATTCTCTTGGGGAGCTGGTGGGCTGAACTGCTGGGAAGAAAATGTTGGATTCAAGGATTGTTGTGGAGTGCTCTTTTGATACTGCCCCTGAAACTGAGATTGCTGCCCTTGATCATTTTTCCATGAAAAATTGGAGTGATTTTTTTTTTCCGGGTAAATGAAAATATTATTACTAAAAAAGAAACTGAGTCAATGCAGTGATAGCGTCTATGTCACGACCCGACCCCGGGCCCGCGACTGGTGCCCTACCTGGGCACCCTTACAGGTACACATCAGAGAATAGTAGCGGAACATACATACATAAACTTAACAAGAATTAAATAATAGGTTAGCCGATATGGATACCTTCCTGGATACATATAAACATGTAAATCCAAAAGCAGTTACCTTTTTTTTTTTTTCAAGCGACCCACAAGATATGACTACAGACCTCTAAGAATTTCTGACATAACCAATGTGACGGGACAGGGCCCCGCCATACCCCTGAATGTACACAAAACTACAAACTCAGGGAACCGTACCAAAAGACAAAGCCTCCAGAGAAATGGAGCTTTCCAAGAACTGAACAGTGATCCTAAAAGTGCGGATCAGCAAGCTATGTACCTCAACCTGCGGCATGAATGCAGCCCCCCGAAGGAGGTCAGTACGAAATATGTACCAAGTATGTGGAAAAAAATATCAGAATGAAATCATAACGATCATATAAAGTCGAGACATGTATGATAACGAACAACGATAATCGTGCCTCTGAAGTGAAAGTAATGAAAGTCGCTTACCTTGTATGCACTATTTCAACACATGAACAATAGTCACACCAGGGCTATGGACACAAGCCCTCAAATATCATCACATAGTCCAGTAAGGGACTCAAGCCCACAAATATCAAAGCGTGCCCGTGGAATCCCCCATCACTGCCGACAGCTATGAATGTAAATTATAACCAGGTGACGCGCCCGTGGCATCCCACCTCACTGTTTACAGACACACTGCCACGACCCGACCGGGCGCATCGTGCCCTACCCGCACCCTTCTAATCATACAACATAATAAACTGCAGAAGATAAATAACACTTTTTTTTTTCTTAAAACCAAGGCCAAGCCGATAAGGCTGCCATAACATAAAAATTACCCGAAAGGGTCTACACTGTTTAACAATGTAAAAACAACTCTAGTCAGTCCAGCCCACAGATGAATATAGACCTCTAAGATTTGGACAAATACTATGACGGGACAAGGCCCCGCCGTACCCCTGAATATACATAACCATGACGACAAGCTCTGGAACATTGGAGTCATCTCAAAATGCTGAACCAGGATCCTAAGCTCGCGGATCCACAACTGTGTACCTAAACCTGCGGACATGAACGCAGCCTCGGCGGGTCGATAACAAATTTAATATGGAACGGAAAATAAGTTACAGTAAACAAATCATAATTGTACAAAAGAATGGCAGGGGCAAGTATAAAAAGGGCAAATACCAGATCCTACCGTGTCATTACCATCTCGTGAACTTAATCGTACCTTATTATCTTTTCCCATTTTTCCATAAGAGTATAGTCAAATTCTTACGTACATACTTAAGAAAAATCATCAAGTTCATAAACATATAACTTACGTATCTTGCATAACCTAATCCGCCCCTTTGGAGGGACGCCTATACTGTCGGCCCAATCTGGGACGCGATAAAATCACATAAGTCTGCCCATAAAGGTATACTGCATAAAAATAGGAAGCTTATGATCAACTTAGGGTCACCTGCCCATAGTATCATTTAGCAATCCTACTCCTGGGACTATTTCACCCGCAAGGGCCGTATGGACCCGCATGAGGTATTCCTCGCATCATGGGTAGCAAATCCATGGAGTGGTATAATGTCTTGGGGGTTTACCCCGCAATCATACTCAGAAGGTGGTATAACGTCTTGGGGGTTTACCCCGCATTTATACTCTTACCCTGCAATCATACTCAGAAGGTGGTATAACGTCTTGGGGGTTTACCCCGCATTTATACTCTTACCCTGCAATCATACTCAGAATGTGGTATAACGTCTTGGGGGTTTACCCCGCATTTATACTCTTACCTTGCAATCATACTCAAAAGGTGGTATAACGTCTTGGGGGTTTACCCCGTATTTATACTCTTACCCTGCAATCATACATAACATAAGCACTGCCGGCTTATCATACATCACATAAGCACTACCGACTTATCATACATAACATAAGCAAGTTAAGAAATCCTCTAACTTCTTATCAGCTTGTTCATATACACTCTCATTTTAGTTTACTTAAGGCACTAACATGTCCTTCTAAATCTGGGAATTTAACCCAACGCATCACGCACTCTACTCCTTTAAAATGACTCTTTTCAAATAAAACTTCCAAGATACTAATAACCGTAGTATCAAGTCATATCTACTTTTCAAGACAAGTCATAATACCTTTTAGAAATACATTTATAGGCTTCTAAATCAAGTGACTTCTTTCTTAAAAACCTTAAGCAATTGGTACCTTTAAAACAATTTGCCCTTCTTTATTTCAAGTCATTTCTTTGCTTACATTACTGAAGAAACCCATTCTTTTAATCTTCCATAAAGTTGTTATAACCAACTTCTCATAAAGTCGTTATAACTCTTTATGTCTTAGACAAATTCATTCCTTTTATCACCAAGAGACTTATACTTTCAAATCAAATCACATAGCTTTCAAAATACTTCAAGTCTCTTAACTTTTAAGAAAACAAGTTTCTTAACTTAGAATATCAAGCTTCTTAACTTTAGAAATCAAGCTTCTTAACTTTAGAAATCAAGCTTCTTAACTTTAGAAATCAAGTTTCTTAACTTTAGAAATCAAGCTTCTTAACTTTAGAATGACAAGAAATCAATACTTTCCAAATCAAGTATTCTATACTTTTAAATCAATTCATTTCTTCCTTTAAGAATCAAGTCCCATAACTTGAAAAATAAAGTTTCTTAACCTTTTAAGAATTTGAGGTTCGTAGTCTTAAAACTTCATACGTAAACTCTTTTAAATTAAGTAACATATACTTTGGTGCGTTGTGAATAAGTTATACTTATTTATAACAATCTTACTCAAGCAGCCATGATCTAGAAAATGTAATACAATTTTGTCTTATCTTAGTTTCTATGCAGATGGAGAATTCTACTCATTTTAATATAATCAATTGTCATTACATTTTCTTTTATTAACGCTGCAATGGCTTGTTTGATACTTATTCTCATTCGTGCTGTAAATTAGCCAAGCCAACTTGGCTCCAAATACCTCCTAACGACTCTTACCAACATCCCCCATAAGACTTGGTAAGAACTTAGGATAACTTAGACATAACCTTTACATAGAGTAAATCACATACATACCTCTTAACTTCTAAGAGTAGAAGGAAACATGAAATAATACCACATGTATATTCCATACATAGAATCATGCCAAAGGAAGGAAGAGGTTCACATACCTCGCGACGATTATCGACAAGTAGCAAAATGCTCCAAAGTACTTCAACCTTGATAGCTATTTCATCCTTCAAGTAGAATACGCTATACTTAGTACTTCAACTTATAATGGCCATAATACGTCCATTAACCTCTAACTTCGAACGTAGAATATTCTAAGTGCAAAGTCACTAAATTCTACGGAAAATCGGACAACACTTCCTTTGTTTCTACATACTTTGCCACCTTTTTCAAGGCCGAATTCAATAACCAAACACGCCACATTTAAGGCTCAACAATGTAGTTAACAATAGGGGATTACACACCTAACAGGATGTGTAAAATTCCGCCCCACAATTGATACGAAACTAGTTCCATATTTAAAGCCATTCTCGGCTAAACATATATAACAACACAAAGTCCTTTTCCAATTCTTTTAATCCAAATTCTTAGGTCTAACATGTTATATAGTCATAAACAACTTCAACAACTATAATTCCTTCTTTATATAACATGTGACGACTTAAACTAATAATCAACTTGAATTGTAATCTTAAGGGTTAAACATGCTAGTTTTCGGATTAGGGTTGTCACGACCCGAACCTGGGCCCGTGACTGGTGCCTTACCCCGGGCACCCTAGTGATACAACATCAGAGTAATCAGCGGAACATAGAACACATACATGAAACAAATGAAGTACAAAACAGTAATCTGAGGAAAACTTGCCTGAGGCATATATA
Organism: Przewalskia tangutica; assembly: GCA_029844215.1. Classification (NCBI taxonomy): domain Eukaryota; kingdom Viridiplantae; phylum Streptophyta; class Magnoliopsida; order Solanales; family Solanaceae; genus Przewalskia; species Przewalskia tangutica. The sequence continues at coordinate 65,823,533 of CM056729.1, forward strand.
TAAATAACAACTCTTACAAATGAACAGTTTAATCCTTTTTACAAACCCTGCCCACAACAGTACTACAGACCTCTAAGAATGATATGACAACAATGGCGGGACAGGGCCCCGCCAAACCCCTGAATGCAAACACTTACTACGACAGGGGACTATACCACTGATAAGCCTCCGGAGAAACGGAGCTTCCCAAACGTCAAATCGCTGACCGAGAGCTAGGATCAACGATCGATGTACCAACTGCGGCATGAACGCACTCGGGGAGGTCGCATAACAGTTTAGTATGTGAAACTAAAAATATCAGAAATGAAATCATAACAGTCTATAAAGCAGGAGACATGTATGATAAACAAACTACAGTTCACAACAAATAAGCAGTCATGTCAAGTCAGGGACTCACGCCCTCAAAGTTATCACAATAAAACCGTACGGGGCAAGTACGAAGGCATAGCCGACTACTAAGACCCACGCACTAAAATACCACAAGCGTATCCCGAGGTCTTTCTAGACCGCACCACATGATCGGCCGCCACTCGCCCGCAATATCAATGTGCGTGTCTATCCTCGAACTCTCGCACTCGCATAGGTCACACACGGACCCGCATGAGGTATTCTCGAATCATGGTCCTGCATCGCCGAGGTATACCCCGCATCGGCGCAAATAACCTCGGTATCCGCCTAGGCTCCCGCAACCCGCATAGTCTCAAAAGACCGCATAGTCTCAACAGACCGCATAGGAATCCCCGCGTCGGGCTAAACACCGAATGATCAATCCCGAGCTACCGCGACTCGCATAGTCACGAGGACCGCATAGCCGTAAAGACCGCATCAAGGGTGGCAAGCCCTGTATAATAAGTCAAAGGGTATGTGATACAATAATAGTACAACCGCTTAACGCTTAACAACGTAAGCACAAGAATGACCCTTACATCACGATCACACAAGATACTAACACACGTAGCATCCTAACATTTTCACTTATCACATCAACAAGAAAGTATTTACAAGGCTATCTCAAACCAACACAATCAAGTTATTCACACAAGGTACTTTAAGCTAACAAGTTCGTATCTTCCCTAAAGTACTTCATACATTAAATCTTTTAAAAGATCCGTTGCTTTCACATAAGTCACCCAATACTCGTAGTATAAAATAGAGTGACTGCCTTTTTAAATAAACTAAAACACTTACCTTTGTAAAATCAAGTAACAACATTATTTTCCAAACGCCCAAGTTTGCCTAATTTCAAATGTTCACGCTTATTTTAGAAAGGTTTCAGTAGTTCATAGTCTTATTCATTTAAGAATATAATTCTCTTTTAAACAATCTGAGAAACATAAGTCTTATATGTGAGTAGGATATTCTTGTTTATAACAATCTTATTACAAAGAAATGTGATCTAGGAAATATCATTTTGTCTCATCTTAGCTTCTATGCAGATGGAAGTTTCTCCGGTTTTAATAATACTTAATTAGTCAAAACATTTCCTTTCATTAACGCCGCAGTTGGTTTGTCGATACACATTCGATTTCCAAATCAAGAAACATTCTTAAGCCGTTATACCTAACTTCTCATAAAGCTAGTATAACTCTTAAGTTTTTCAAAACCAAGTATTACTTCTTCTTTCAAAATGATTCAAAATCTTTTGAAATACTTCAAGTTCTTTATTAACACATAACAAGCCGCTTATAGTTCAAATCGATTACCTTTTAAAGACCACAAGTATTTTCTTACCAACATAAAGTCATATAACCAACTTCCCATAAAGTCGTTATAACACTTTATGTTTTAAATCAATCAAATACGCTTAGCACATGTACTTCTAACGCATACATAGTTCACACATATCATGCTAGAAGAGATAGGAAGAGGTTCACATACCTCGCGACGAGTATCGACTAATAGCAAAACGCCCAAGTACTTCCAACCGCGGCTACTCCTGCCAAGTAGAACGCGCCACACGTAGTACTTCAACCTATAAGGCCACAAGGCGCTTATTAACATCAAGATCTTATCGTAGAACATTCTACGGAAAATTCGGCAGCACCTCCCCGCAAAACAGAAATCTCCTCTCTAACGGGCCGCTACCAAGCCAACCAGGGGTTATACATCTAACCCGAATGGGTACAATTCTACTCCACAAGATTACTACACAAGTCTCATCAGAATACGATTCGATTCTTGAGCTTAAGTCAAAACATTGCCAACTAACCACGTTCATTCCTATATATAGTATACTTCAACTATATATTCTAACAACATGTAATTTCCAATTACAATAGAGGGACAAGATATTTACCTCGATAAGCCCATAATTATCCGAGTTTAATGTCGATCCTTAGCAAAGTTTCGCTCCTACTCCGGGTGCTCCAACCCGCTCCAAACAACCCTTAGAAGTTCTAACCAACTTCTACATAGTACTCCAACTAACTATGGAGGTTTTCCTTAGGGTTTCGGTTTTTGTGGCTAAAGGAAGTATAATCGTATTTCTGGGCTTTTCGTAAAGGTATAACCTTAGAATACTACAAGGTATACTGGCTAAGGTAATTTGGGCATTATAACAATACTTTTGAGAGTATTTCTACACCACAAAGGGGGTATTATACGAAAGCAACAAGGCAGTGGGTACCCCACGGCTAGCACCTCAAAGGAGGGAGGGCTCTCGCCAAGGGTGGGAGGCTTAGGACGAACTCAACACAAGGGGAGGGAGAAGGAGAGCTTTCAAGACTTAGGCAAATATTTGGATGAAGAAGTCTTCACTAAGGGTATATAGAGGTCAAGTGAAGGCCAACCAATGGCCAAGATCTTGCCAAGTGCTATGCAAGTGTAGGGCCAAGATCTTGCCAAGTGCACACTAGCCAACTAACACAAAAATATCCTACCAACCCTTGACCACAATGGCCAACTTTCGCCACTACATTATCACTAAGGTGTCCTAATGAGAGGGTGACAAGTGTCGCCTCTTGTTGGTCCAAAATGTTTCGCCTCTCGAAAAATCCGCAAAATAAAAATGGCATAGCCGAAATTCCCTACGAAGTCGTGGAAAACGCTTTCACTAAAAACGACTCTAATCGGGTGTTGTGCACAAAATAATTCGCCAAGCCTATTCTCGAGTTCGAATTTCCTACGACGCCCCTCGCATATACTCCGGAAATACGGTATAACATTCTCCTCCTTAGAAACATTCGTCCCGAATGTTCCTTCTAAGTCTCAAACAAACGTGCGCCAGTATAGTCTTCACTACTATACTTACGAGAATCAATCCTGCCACACCTGGCCACAGAAACAACTTGCGCAAAAATGCTTACATCCAAGTCCACGAGGAACACCTCTAATCATCACCACAAAACACTTCTCACCGGGGTCTAAAATATACTTCCTTCGCACCTTCTCTTTACAAAAGAAATGATCACATCTATGCTCGCCATACATGCTCGCTTCTCTCTTTACTCGTCGTAGATACCGCTTTGTCACTTTTCCTGAGGCATTAACCTTCTCAGGCGACCCAACAAATGGTACCACTTTTGTCACTTTGTCGCGAGCCTTGCTCCGATGACCCAACAAATGGTACCGGCCTTGCGATCCTCGAGGATGTCGTACACTCAACTCTTACCACATTCTCGACATCGTCAGCCTAAAACTCGCCACACCTCACCGGTGGTACTTTCAAGAAGACCGACCGCCAACTCAACTCTGGCGTCGTTGCCGATTATCCGCACGATTCCTCTGAGCTGCCAGAACTTCTTCTAGACAAGCTTCTCACTATCCATAGTCTGCTGGAACAAGCCTGAACCAACTGTCTGAACCTTGCCAACATCGAACCAATCGACCGGCAACTTTACACTTCCGCCTTTACAAGGCTTCATAAGGCGACATCCGAACACTGCAATGGTAGCTAAAACACTTCTCTCTACAGGAGACAACCATCCCCACAACTACCCCTGAAATCCAAACACTGGCCTGAGGGCGAATGCGATTCTGAGACTCACCTGAGTCCTTAACCCTGCCTGGTAAAACTTCCAGAAACAAAAGCAGCCGTATCCTGGGCTCCACTGTCTGCCATAAGGTGAAGGTAGGCACCCCGTGCAGCCTTACAACCTTTCTGATGTATCAACACTGCCGAGTGAATGGTCCCGACCGAAGAACACGGATGGCTGCCCCATCGCCCGACCATCGGTCGAACGATCCACGAACTCGCAAGTTAACTAAACTTGGGCCTAACACCCTCGTGACCCTACCACAAGCGGGACCACCACAACCGCACCCCACCACCAAACATGCCGCGGTTGACCCGCAACGTGGCCTCAACCCGACCCGCAAGCGCGCAAATACTATCTCCCGAAGGAACAATCTCACTAATCACGCTTCAAAACCTAGCGGTCTTCTTAGCTCAACTACCCCTTTCATTTCACACTACTTAGGACCTATCCCAAACATAGCTCACGCGGCACTATGCACTCGATAAGGATCAACATAACACTACACCTTTACTCGAGATGGCCTTACCTCTAAGGTCTCTACGTATAAAACTCTAAGGCTCACACCTTCTCTATCCCCAAATCTTACTTGGTTAACTAACCAAGATTTCTAATCACAATATTAACATACCGCTATCAAAACATAGGACTTATGATATACCCTTCTTATCACACATACGAACTCTGAGGGTTAGAGATATATCTATATCTCTTTCTTCACTCCCTTAGTCGTTCTAATCAAACCCGCCTGTAGGCGCATTGAGGAGATGACACACTACCCACCGATCCCGAAGGCTAAGTCCTCCTACAAGGACACTTTTCGACACGGACCACGACGGTCATAGGTACAACAAGTACCAAAAAAACGACATTCCCGGACGGCGTGCATCGCACGTGAACCGAAGTCACGGAGTTACGACCGACTCCTGCGATACCGAACGTCCCGAACTCGTGGAAGACCACTCTCTGCGCGGCGGAGGTGCATAATCTAATCTGCCGCGAGGCGACTCGCCTCGAAAGTTACCAAAGCGACCTTGCTCGGCCTCTTCATTGTCCTTCGTTAACCCGCCGATCTCTACGTTTCTCGGCTGCTGCGTAAGCCCGCATACGTGCCATGCTCAAGCCTAATCGAAGGATTACTCTTGCGACAACCTTCGTTGATATTCATCAAGACTCGCGATACATCGGTATACTCTGGTAGCCAAATCCATAGCTAGTAATAGGTCGCCTCTTTGCAATCCATATTCTGTTCTCGTGGTAGGCGAAGGTTCAAATATCATGGCCGCGAGGAACCGCCGCCGTGCTAAACTTTCTTGGGGCTAGTGACGTCGCAGAAATCCCGAATGAAGCATTACCTAGGTAATGATTGGGCTGCGCCCACGTAACCCTCGAACTCTACTCGCGGCTCCGCCGCTTTGCCTCTGGGCTGTGGTTTGCCTACGCGGAGGCATAACGATAAGGAAAGAAATACGTCGGAGGGTCTAACTTACAACACGCCTCTAAGGCACGATCTCGAGTGAGAAGAATAGAAACCAATCCTAAATATCCTATAGCCTCACGATTATTGATGTGGTGCACAACACACCGATAATCAAGACTCTCTTGATACTGATGCCAGACACTTTCCGAGGATTAATCGCTCGATACCACTTTGTAATCGTGCGAAGCCGCCGAGGCATTAACCTTCTCGGCGACCTACAAAGTGTACCGGGCTGCTGCGATCCTCGAGGCATGCCCAACGGCCGCTTCTCGAGATGTGCCATACGGAGACACGGTTGAACTGTTCGGTGAGAGGCTCGCCTCTTTATACGCTCGGCCCGAAGGAGTCGATAACAGTACCGAGTATGTGAAACTAAAAATCGTAGAATGAAATCATAACGATCTATAAAGCAGAGACATGTATGATAAACAAACTACGATTCACAACAAATAAGCAATATGTCAAGTCGTGACTCACGCCTCAAAGTTATCACAATAAAACGTGCGGGGCAAGTACGAAGGCATAGCCGACTACTAAGACCCACGATGCCAAAATACCACAAGTCAGATCCGAGGTCTTTCTAGACCGCACCATGATCGGCCGCCACTCGCCCGCAATATCAATGTCGTGTCTATCCTCGAACTCTCGCACTCGCATAGGTCACACGGACCGCATGAGGTATTCCTCGAATCATGGTCCTGCATCACTGAGGTATACCGCGTCGGAGCGCATTTAACCCTCGGTATCCGCCAGGCTCCCGCAACCCGCATAGTCTCAAAAGACCGCATAGTCTCAACAGACCGCATGGGAATCCCCGTCGTGCTAAACACCGGAATGATCAATCCTGGAGCTACCGCTCGCGTAGTCACGAGGACCGCATAGGCCGTAAAGACCGCATCAAGGTGGCAAGCCCTCGGTATAATAAGTCAAAGGGTATGTGATACAATAATAGTACAACGGGCTTAACGTTTAACAACGTAAGCACAACAAGAATGACCCCCTTACATCACGATCACACAAGATACTAACACACGTAGCATCCTAACATTTTCACTTATCACATCAACAAGAAAGTATTTACAAGGCTATCTCAAACCAACACAATCAAGTTATTCACACAAGGTACTTTAAGCTAACAAGTTCGTATCTTCCCTAAAGTACTTCATACATTAAATCTTTTAAAAGATCCGTTGCTTTCACATAAGTCACCCAATACTGTAGTATAAAATAGAGTGATCGTCTTTTAAATAAACTAAAACACTTACCTTTGTAAAATCAAGTAACAACATTATTTCCCAAACGTCCAAGTTTGCCTAATTTCAAATGTTCACGCTTCTTATTTTAGAAAGGTTTCGTAGTTCATAGTCTTATTCATTTAAGAATATAATTCTCTTTTAAACAATCTGAGAAACATAAGTCTTATATGTGAGTAGGATATTCTTGTTTATAACAATCTTATTACAGCAGCCGTGATCTAGGAAATATCATTTTGTCTCATCTTAGCTTCTATGCAGATGGAAGTGTCTCTTGGTTTTAATAATACTTAATTAGTCAAAACATTTCCTTTCATTAACGCTGCAGTTGGTTTGTCGATACACATTCGATTTCAAATCAAGAAACATTCTTAAGCCGTTATACCTAACTTCTCATAAAGCTAGTATAACTCTTAAGTTTTCAAAAACCAAGTATTACTTCTTCTTTCAAAATGATTCAAAATATTTTGAAATTATTCAATTTCTTTTTTAACACATAAACAGCCAGTTATAGTTCAAATCAATTAACCTTTAAAGACCACAACTATTTTATTAACAACATAAAGCTGTTATAACCAACTTCCCATAAAGTCGTTATAACACTTTATTTTAAATCAATCAAATACGTTTAGCACATGTACTTCTAACGTACTACATAGTTCACACATATCATGCTAGAAGAGATAGGAAGAGGTTCACATACCTCGCGACGAGTATCGACTAATAGCAAAACGCTCCAAGTACTTCCAACTGTCGGCTACTCCTTAAGCCAAGTAGAACGCGCCACACGTAGTACTTCAACCTATAAGGCCACAAGGCGCTTATTAACATCAAGATCTTATCGTAGAACATTCTCTGAGAAAATTCGACACCTCCCCGCAAGTAAATCTCCTCTCTAACTGGCCGCTACGAAGCCAACCGGGGGTTATACATCTAACCCGAATGGGTACAATTCTACTCACGGTACTACTACACAAGTCTCCATCTGATACGATTCGCTTCTTGAGCTTAAGTCAAAACATTGCCAACTAACCACGTTGATTCTATATATAGTATACTTCAACTATATATTCTAACAAAATGTTATTTCGAATTACAATAGAGGACAAGATATTTACCTCGATAAGCCCATAATTATCCGAGTTTAATGTCGATCCTTGCAAAGTTTCGCTCTACTCGGTGCTCCAACCGCTCCAAACAACCTTAGAAGTTCTAACCAACTTCTACATAGTACTCCAACTAACTATGGAGGTTTTCCTTAGGGTTTCGGTTTTGTGGCTAAAGGAAGTATAATCGTATTTACGGGCTTTTCAGAAAGGTATAACCTTAGAATACTACAAGGTATACGGCTAAGGTAATTTGGGCATTATAACAATACTTTTGAGTATTTCTACACCACAAAGGGGGTATTATACGAAAGCAACAAGGCTGGGGTACCCACTGCTAGACCTCAAAGGAGGGAGGGCTCTCGGCCAAGGGTGGGGGAGGCTTAGGACGAACTCAACCCAAGGGGCTGTCGAAGGAGAGCTTTCAAGACTTAGGCAAATATGTGGATGAAGAAGTCTTCACTAAGGGGTATTTATAGGTCAGTGAAGGCCAACCAATGGCAAGATCTTGCCAAGTGCTATGCAGTGTAGGGCCAAGATCTTGCCAAGTGCACACTAGCCAACTAACACAAAAATATCCTACCAACCCTTGACCACAATGGCCAACTTTCGGCCACTACATTACCGCCCAAGGTGTCCCAATGAGAGGGTGACAAGTGTCGCCCTCTTGTTGGTCCAAAATGTTTCGTCTCTCGGAAAAATCCGCAAAAATAAAAAATGGCATAGCCGGAAATTCCCCTACGAAAGCTGTGAAAACGTTTCGCCGAAAAACGACTCTAATCGGGTGTTGTGCACAAAATAATTCGGCCAAGCCTATTCTCAAGTTCGAAATTTCCTACGTACGTCCCTGCGTACATACTCTGGAAATACGGGGTATAACATTCTCCCCTCCTTAGAAACATTCGTCCCGAATGTTCCTTCTAAGTCTCAAAACAAACGTGCGCCAGTATAGTCTTCACTACTATACTTACGAGAATCAATCCTGCCACACCTGGCCACAGAAACAACTTGCGCAAAAATGCTTACATCCAAGTCCACGAGGAACACCTCTAATCATCACCACAAAACACTTCTCACCGGGGTCTAAAATATACTTCCTTCGCACCTTCTCTTTACAAAAGAAATGATCACATCTATGCTCGCCATACATGCTCGCTTCTCTCTTTACTCGTCGTAGATACCGCTTTGTCACTTTTCCTGAGGCATTAACCTTCTCAGGCGACCCAACAAATGGTACCACTTTTGTCACTTTGTCGCGAGCCTTGCTCCGATGACCCAACAAATGGTACCGGGCTGCTTGCGATCCCTGAGGATGTCGTACACTCGAACTCTTACCACATTCTGATCGCTTGGTTTCAAAACTCGTCACACCTCACCGGGTGGTACTTTCAAGAAGACCGACCGTCAACTCGAACTCTGGCGTCGTTGCCGATTATCCATACGATTCCTCCGAGCGTAACTTCTTCTGCAAGCTTCTCACTATCCATAGTCTGCTGGAACAAGCCTGAACCAACTGTCTGAACCTTGCCAACATCGAACCAATCGACCGGCAACTTTACACTTCCGCCTTTACAAGGCTTCATAAGGCGACATCCGAACACTGCAATGGTAGCTAAAACACTTCTCTCTACAGGAGACAACCATCCCCACAACTACCCCTGAAATCCAAACACTGGCCTGAGGGCGAATGCGATTCTGAGACTCACCTGAGTCCTTAACCTGCTCGTAAAACTTCCGGAAACAAAAGCGGTAGTATCACGGGCTCCATGCGCCATAAGGTGAAGGTAGGCACCCGTGCGACCTTACAACCTTTACGATGTATCAACATCGCCGAGTGAATGGTCCGATCAAGAACACGCGATGGGCTGCCCATCGGCCCGACCATCGGTCGAATGCATCCACGAACTCGTCTGGTTAACTAAACTTGGGCCTAACACCCTCGTGACCCTACCACAAGGCGGGACCACCACAACGGACCCACCACCAAACATGCGCGGGTTGACCCAACGCGTGGCCTCAACCCGACCCGAAGGCGCAAAATACTATCTCCGAAGGAACAATCTCACTAATCACGTTTGAAAACCTAGCGGTCTTCTTAGCTCAACTACCCCCTTTCATTTCACACTACTTGTGGACCTATCCCAAACATAGCTCACGTGCACTATGCACTCGATAAGGATCAACATAACACTACACCTTTACTCGAGATGGCCTTACCTCTAAGGTCTCTACGTATAAAACTCTAAGGCTCACACCTTCTCTATCCCCAAATCTTACTTGGTTAACTAACCAAGATTTCTAATCACAATATTAACATCGCTATCAAAACATAGGACTTATGATATACCCTTCTTATCACACATACCGAACTCTAGAGGGTTAGAGATATATCTATATCTCTTTGCTCCCTTAGTCGTTCTAATCAAACTCGCCTGTAGGCGCATAGTGAGGAGATGACACACTACCCACCGATCCTGAAGGCTAAGTCCTCCTACAAGGACACTTTTCGACACCAGACCCTGACGGTCATAGGTACAACAAGTACCAACAAAAAAAACGACATTCCGGGGCGGCGTGCATCGCGGCGTGAACCGAAGTCACGGAGTTCGACCAGCTCTGCATACCCGAACGTCCCGAACTCGTGGAAGACCACTCTGCGGCGGAGGTGCATAATCTAATCTGCGGTGGCGACTCGCCTCGAAAGTTACCAAAGGACCTTGCCGCTCGCCTCTTTGTCGCCCGTTAACCCGTCGATCTCTACGTTTCTCGGCCTGCTGCGCATAAGCCCGTACACAGGCCATGCTCAAGCCTAACTGAAGAATTACTCTTGCACAACCCTCTCGTTGATATTCATCAAGACTCGCGGTACATCGGTATACTCTCTGGTAGCCAAATCCATAGCTAGTAACAGGGTCGCCTCTTTGCAATCCATATTCTCTGTTCCTGGTCGTGGAACTGAAGGTTCAAATATCATGGCCGCAGGAACCGCCGCCGTGCTAAACTTTCTGGGCTAGTGACGCCGCAGAAATCCCGAATGAAGCATTACCTAGGTAATGATTGGGCTGTGCTCACGTAACCCTCAACTCTACTCGCGGCTCCGCGCCTCCTGGGCGGGTTTGCCTACGCGGAGGCATAACGATAAGGGAAAGAAATACGCCGGAGGTCTAACTTACAACACGCCTCTAAGGCACGATCTCGAGTGAGAAGAATAGAAACCAATCCTAAATATCCTATAGCCTCACGATTATTGATGTGGTGCACAACACACCGATAATCAAGACTTCATCGATACGATGCGTAGACACTTTCCGAGGATTAATCGCTCGATACCACTTTGTAATCGCGTGCCGGCCGCTGAGGCATTAACCTTCGGCGACCTACAAAGTGTACGGGCTGCTTGCGATCCTCGAGGCATGCCCAACGGCCCTTCTCGGGATGTGCCATACGGAGAGACACGGTTCGCTCGTTCGAGTGAGAGGCTCGCCTCTTATACGCTCGGCCGAAGGAGGTCGATAACAAATGCAGTATGTGAAACTAAAAATCAGAATGAAATCATAACGATCTATAAAGCAGAGACATGTATGATAAACAAACTACGATTCACAACAAATAAGCGATATGTCAAGTCGTGACTCACGCCTCAAAGTTATCACAATAAAACCGCACGGCAAGTGCGAAGGCATAGCCGACTACTAAGACCCACGCATCAAAATACCACAAGTTGTATCCCGAGGTCTTTCTGACCGCACCACATGATCGGCGGCCACTCGCGCAATATCAATGTGCGTGTCTATCCTCGAACTCGCGACTCCGCGTAGGTCACACGGACCGCATGAGGTATTCTCGAATCATGGTCCTGCATCACCGAGGTATACCCGCGTGAAGGCGGTAACCCTCGGTATCCGCCTAGGCTCCGCAACCCGCATAGTCTCAAAAGACCGCATAGTCTCAACGCACCGCATGGAATCCCGCGTCGGGCTAAACACCCGAATGATCAATCCTCGAGCTCTGGCGCTCGCATAGTCACGAGGACCGCGTAGCCGTAAAGACCGCATCAAGGGTGGCAAGCCCTGTATAATAAGTCAAAGGGTATGTGATACAATAATAGTACAACGCTTAACGCTTAACAACGTAAGCACAACAAGAATGACCCCCTTACATCACGATCACACAAGATACTAACACACGTAGCATCCTAACATTTTCACTTATCACATCAACAAGAAAGTATTTACAAGGCTATCTCAAACCAACACAATCAAGTTATTCACACAAGGTACTTTAAGCTAACAAGTTCGTATCTTCCCAAAGTACTTCATACATTAAATCTTTTAAAAGATCCGCTGCTTTCACATAAGTCACCCAATACTCGTAGTATAAAATAGAGTATCATTTTTTAAATAAACTAAAACACTTACCTTTGTAAAATCAAGTAACAACATTATTTTCCAAACGCCCAAGTTTGCCTAATTTCAAATGTTCACGTTTCTTATTTTAGAAAGATTTCGTAGTTCATAGTCTTATTCATTTAAGAATATAATTCTCTTTTAAACAATGAGAAACATAAGTCTTATATGTGAGTAGGATATTCTTGTTTATAACAATCTTATTACTGGTAGTGATCTAGGAAATATCATTTTGTCTCATCTTAGCTTCTATGCAGATGGAAGTTTCGATAGTTTTAATAATACTTAATTAGTCAAAACATTTCCTTTCATTAACGCCGCAGTTGGTTTGTCGATACACATTCGATTTCCAAATCAAGAAACATACTTAAGCCGTTATACATAACTTCACATAAATCTAGTATAACTCTTAAGTTTTCAAAAACCAAGTATTACTTCTTCTTTCAAAATGATTCAAAAATCTTTTGAAATACTTCAAGTTCTTTATTAACACATAACAAGCCAGTTATAGTTCAAATCAGTTACCTTTTAAAGACCACAAGTATTTGCTTACCAACATAAAGCTGTTATAACCAACTTCCCATAAAGTCGTTATAACACTTTATGTTTTAAATCAATCAAATACGTTTAGCACATGTACTTCTAACGTACTACATAGTTCACACATATCATGCTAGAAGAGATAGGAAGAGGTTCACATACCTCGCGACGAGTATCGACTAATAGCAAAACGCTCCAAGTACTTCCAACTGTCGGCTACTCCTTAAGCCAAGTAGAACGCGCCGCGTAGTACTTCAACCTATCCGGCCACAAGGCGCGTATTAACCTCAAGAGCTTATCGTCGAACATTCTACAGAAAATTGTGCAGCACCTCCCCCCCCCCCGCAACAGCGTAAATCTCCTCCTCTAACGGGGCCGGCTACCAAGCCAACCAGTGGGTTATACATCTAACCCGACGTACAATTCTACTCCACAAGATTACTACACAAGTCTCATCTGAATACGATTCGCTTCTTGGGCTTAAGTCAAAAGACATTGCCAACTAACCACGTTCAGTTCTATATATAGTATACTTCAACTATATATTCTAACAACATGTAATTTCCAATTACAATAGAGGGACAAGATATTTACCTCGATAAGCCCATAATTATCCGAGTTTAATGTCGATCCTTAGCAAAGTTTCGCTCTACTCGGTGCTCCAACCCGCTCCAAACAACCCTTAGAAGTTCTAACCAACTTCTACATAGTACTCCAACTAACTATGGAGGTTTTCCTTAGGGTTTCGGTTTTTGTGGCTAAAGGAAGTATAATCGTATTTCTGGGCTTTTCGTAAAGGTATAACCTTAGAATACTACAAGGTATACGGCTAAGGTAATTTGGGCATTATAACAATACTTTTGAGAGTATTTCTACACCACAAAGGGGGGTATTATACGAAAGCAACAAGGCTAGGGGGGTACCCCACGGCTAGCACCTCAAAGGAGGGGGGGAGGGCTCTCGGCCAAGGGGGGGGGAGGCTTAGGACGAACTCAACACAAGGGGAGGGAGAAGGAGAGCTTTCAAGACTTAGGCAAATATTTGGATGAAGAAGTCTTCACTAAGGGGGTATTTATAGGTCAGTGAAGGCCAACCAATGGCCAAGATCTTGCCAAGTGCTATGCAAGTGTAGGGCCAAGATCTTGCCAAGTGCACACTAGCCAACTAACACAAAAAAATATCCTACCAACCCTTGACCACAATGGCCAACTTTCGGCCACTACATTACCGCCCAAGGTGTCCCAATGAGAGGGTGACAAGTGTCGCCCTCTTGTTGGTCCAAAATGTTTCGTCTCTCGGAAAAATCCGCAAAATAAAAATGGCATAGCCGGAAATTCCCCTACGAAAGTGAAAGCGTTTGTAAAAAACGACTCTAATCGGGTGTTGTGCACAAAATAATTCGCCAAGCCTATTCTCAAGTTCGAAATTTCCTACGTCGTCCTGCGTGCATACTCTGGAAATACGGTATAACATTCTCCTCCTTAGAAACATTCGTCCCGAATGTTCCTTCTAAGTCTCAAAACAAACGTGCGCCAGTATAGTCTTCACTACTATACTTACGAGAATCAATCCTGCCACACCTGGCCACAGAAACAACTTGCGCAAAAATGCTTACATCCAAGTCCACGAGGAACACCTCTAATCATCACCACAAAACCCTTCTCAGGGTCTAAAATATACTTCCTTCACTTCTCTTTACAAAAGAAATGATCACATCTATGCTCGCCATACATGCTCGCTTCTCTCTTTACTCGTCGTAGATACCGCTTTGTCACTTTTCCTGAGGCATTAACCTTCTCAGGCGACCCAACAAATGGTACCACTTTTGTCACTTTGTCGCGAGCCTTGCTCCGATGACCCAACAAATGGTACCGGGCTGCTTGCGATCCCTGAGGATGTCGTACACTCGAACTCTTACCACATTCTGATACTGCTTCAGTTTCCAAAACTCGTCACACCCTCACCGGGGTGGTACTTTCAAGAAGACCGACCGGCACTCAACTCTGGCGTCGTTGCCGATTATCCGCACGATTCCTCCGCGTAACTTCTTCTAGACAAGCTTCTCACTATCCATAGTCTGCTGGAACAAGCCTGAACCAACTGTCTGAACCTTGCCAACATCGAACCAATCGACCGGCAACTTTACACTTCCGCCTTTACAAGGCTTCATAAGGCGACATCCGAACACTGCAATGGTAGCTAAAACACTTCTCTCTACAGGAGACAACCATCCCCACAACTACCCCTGAAATCCAAACACTGGCCTGAGGGCGAATGCGATTCTGAGACTCACCTGAGTCCTTAACCCTGCCTGGTAAAACTTCCAAACAAAAGCGGTGTATCACGGGCTCCACTGTCTGCCATAAGGTGAAGGTAGGCACCCCGTGCAGCCTTACAACCTTTCTGATGTATCAACACTGCCGAGTGAATGGTCCCGACCGAAGAACACGATGGGCTGCCCCCATCGGCCCGACCACTGGTCGAATGCATCCACGAACTCGTACGCTGGTTAACTAAACTTGGGCCTAACACCCTCGTGACCCTACCACAAGGCGGGACCACCACAACCAGACCCCACCACCAAACATGCCGCGGGTTGACCCGCAACGTGGCCTCAACCCGACCCGGCAAGGCGCAAAATACTATCTCCCCGAAGGAACAATCTCACCAATCACGTTTCGAAAACCTAGCGGTCTTCTTAGCTCAACTACCCCCTTTCATTTCACACTACTTAGGGACCTATCCCAAACATAGCTCACGTGCACTATGCACTCCGATAAGGATCAAACATAACACTACACCTTTACTCGAGATGGCCTTACCTCTAAGGTCTCTACGTATAACACTCTAAGGCTCACACCTCTATCCCCAAATCTTACTTGGTTAACTAACCAAGATTTCTAATCACAATATTAACATCGCTATCAAAACATAGACTTATGATATACCCTTCTTATCACACATACTGAACTCTAGAGGGTTAGAGATATATCTATATCTACTGCTTCACTCCCCTTAGTCGGTCTAATCAAACTCGCCTGCAGGCGCATAGTGAGGAGATGACACACTACCCACCGATCCTGAAGGCTAAGTCCTCCTACAAGGACACTTTTCGACACCAGACCCTGACGGTCATAGGTACAACAAGTACCAACAAAAAAAACGACATTCCCGGGACGGCGTCATCGCGCGTGAACGGAAGTCACGGAGTTGACCAACTCCTGCATACCCCGAACGTCCTGAACTCCGTGGAAGACCACTCTGCACTGGCGGAGGTGCATAATCTAATCTGCAGGTGAGGCGACTCGCCTCGAAAGTTACAAAGGACCTTCCGCTCGCCTCTTCTGTTGTCCTTCGTTAACCCGTCGATCTCTACGTTTCTCGGCCTGCTGCGCATAAGCCCGTACACAGGCCATGCTCAAGCCTAACTGAAGGATTACTCTTGCACAACCTTCTCGTTGATATTCATCAAGACTCGCGATACATCGGTATACTCTCTGGTAGCCAAATCCATAGCTAGTAATAGGGTCGCCTCTTTGCAATCCATATTCTCTGTTCCTGGTCGTGGAACTGAAGGTTCAAATATCATGGCCGCAGTAGGAACTGCCGCCGCCGTGCTAAACTTTACTGGGGCTAGTGACGTCGCAGAAATCCCGAACGAAGCATTACCTAGGTAATGATTGGGCTGTGCCCACGTAACCCTCTCGAACT
This sequence comes from Przewalskia tangutica, assembly GCA_029844215.1. NCBI lineage: Eukaryota > Viridiplantae > Streptophyta > Magnoliopsida > Solanales > Solanaceae > Przewalskia > Przewalskia tangutica. Next base: position 65,840,003 of record CM056729.1, read on the forward strand.
CTACTCGCGGCTCCGCGCCTCCTCTGGGCCGTGGTTTGCCCTACGCGAGGCATAACGATAAGGGAAAGAAATACGCCGGAGGTCTAACTTACAACACAACTCTAAGGCACGATCTCGAGTGAGAAGAATAGAAACCAATCCTAAATATCCTATAGCCTCACGATTATTGATGTGGTGCGCACAACACACCGATAATCAAGACTTCTTGAATCGATACGGCGTAGACACTTTCCGAGGATTAACTGCTCTGATACCACTTTGTAACTGTGCCGAAGCTGCCTGAGGCATTAACCTTCTCAGGCGACCCTACAAAGTGTACCGGGCTGCTTGCGATCCCTGAGGCATGCCCAACGGCCCTTCTCAGGATGTGCCATACGGAGAGACACGGTTCGGGCCTGTTCCCGAGTGAGAGGCTCTGGCCTCTTTATACGCCACTTCAAGGAGGTCGATGCAAGTATGCAGTATGAAACTAAAAATCGTAAATGAAATCATAACGATTATAAAGCAGAGACATGTATGATAAACAAACTACGATTCACAACAAATAAGCGATATGTCAAGTCAGGGACTCACGCCCTCAAAGTTATCACAATAAAACCGTACGGGGCAAGTACGAAGGCATAGCCGACTACTAAGACCCACAGTACCAAAATACCACAAGCTGTATCCCGAGGTCTTTCTAGACCGCACCACATGATCGAAGCTGGCCACTCGCCCGCAATATCAATGTGCGTGTCTATCCCTGGAACTCTCGCACTCGCATAGGTCACTGCGGACCCGCATGAGGTATTCCTCGAATCATGGTCCTGCATCACCGAGGTATACCCCGCATCGAAGGCGGTAACCCTCGGTATCCGCTAGGCTCCGCAACCCGCATAGTCTCAAAAGACCGCATAGTCTCAACAGACCGCATAGGAATCCCCGCATCGGGCTAAACACCGGAATGATCAATCCCGAGCTACCGTGACTCGCGTAGTCACGAGGACCGTGATAGGCCGTAAAGACCGCGTCGGTGGCAAGCCCTCGGTATAATAAGTCAAAGGGTATGTGATACAATAATAGTACAACGGGCTTAACGCTTAACAACGTAAGCACAACAAGAATGACCCCTTACATCACGATCACACAAGATACTAACACACGTAGCATCCTAACATTTTCACTTATCACATCAACAAGAAAGTATTTACAAGGCTATCTCAAACCAACACAATCAAGTTATTCACACAAGGTACTTTAAGCTAACAAGTTCGTATCTTCCTAAAGTACTTCATACATTAAATCTTTTAAAAGATCCGTTGCTTTCACATAAGTCACCCAATACTCGTAGTATAAAATAGAGTACTGTCTTTTAAATAAACTAAAACACTTACCTTTGTAAAATCAAGTAACAACATTATTTTCCAAACGCCCAAGTTTGCCTAATTTCAAATGTTCACGTTTCTTATTTTAGAAAGGTTTAAGTAGTTCATAGTCTTATTCATTTAAGAATATAATTCTCTTTTAAACAATCGAGAAACATAAGTCTTATATGTGAGTAGGATATTCTTGTTTATAACAATCTTATTACAAAGTAGTGATCTAGGAAATATCATTTTGTCTCATCTTAGCTTCTATGCAGATGGAAGTTTCATTGGTTTTAATAATACTTAATTAGTCAAAACATTTCCTTTCATTAACATTTGCGTTGGTTTGTCGATACACATTACGATTTCAAATCAAGAAACATTCTTAAGCCGTTATACCTAACGTCTCATAAAGCTAGTATAACTCTTAAGTTTTCAAAAACCAAGTATTACGTCTTCGTTCAAAATGATTCAAAAGTCTTGTGAACTACTTCAAGTTCTTTATGAACACATAACAAGCGGTTATAGTTCAAATCGATTTACCTTTTAAAGACCACAAGTATTTGCTTACCAACATAAAGTCGTTATAACCAACTTCCCATAAAGTCGTTATAACACTTTATGTTTTAAATCAATCAAATACGTTTAGCACGTACTTCTAACGCATTACATAGTTCACACATATCATGCTAGAAGAGATAGGAAGAGGTTCACATACCTCGCGGCGAGTATCGACTAATAGCAAAACGCTCAAGTACTTCCAACCGCCGCTACTCCTTGCCAGTAGAGCGCCACACGTAGTACTTCAACCTATAAGGCCACAAGGCGCTTATTAACATCAAGATCTTATCGTAGAACATTCTACGTAAAATTCAGAAGACCTCCCCATGACAGCGTAAATCTCCTCCTCTAACGGGGCCGGCTACCAAGCCAACCAGGGGGGGTTATACATCGAACCCGAACGGGTACAATTCTACTCCACAGTACTACTACACAAGTCTCATGTCTGATTCGATTGATTCTTGAGCTTAAGTCAAAAGACATTGCCAACTAACCACGTTCAGTTCTATATATAGTATACTTCAACTATATATTCTAACAACATGTAATTTCCAATTACAATAGAGGGACAAGATATTTACCTCGATAAGCCCATAATTATCCGAGTTTAATGTCGATCCTTAGCAAAGTTTCGCTCCTACTCCGGTGCTCAACCCGCTCCAACAACCCTTAGAAGTTCTAACCAACTTCTACATAGTACTCCAACTAACTATGGAGGTTTTCCTTAGGGTTTCGGTTTTTGTGGCTAAAGGAAGTATAATCGTATTTCTGGGCTTTTCGTAAAGGTATAACCTTAGAATACTACAAGGTATACGACTAAGGTAATTTGGGCATTATAACAATACTTTTGAGAGTATTTCTACACCACAAAGGGGGGTATTATACGAAAGCAACAAGGCTAGGGGTACCCACGGCTAGCACCTCAGGAGGGGAGGGCTCGCGGCCCCGGGGGGGGGAGGCTTAGGACGAACTCAACACAAGGGGAGGGAGAAGGAGAGCTTTCAAGACTTAGGCAAATATTTGGATGAAGAAGTCTTCACTAAGGGGGGGTATTTATAGGTCAAGTGAAGGCCAACCAATGGCCAAGATCTTGCCAAGTGCTATGCAAGTGTAGGTGCAAGATCTTTCCAAGTGCACAATAGCCTACTAAAACAACAAATATCCTACCTACCCTTGACCAGTATGGACAACTTTCGCCACTACATTATGCTTGAGTGTCCCAATGAGAGGGTGACAAGTGTCGCCTCTTGTTGGTCCAAAATGTTTCGCCTCTCGGAAAAATCCATAAAAATAAAAATGGCATAGCGGAAATTCCCTACGAAAGTGGAAAACGTTTCACTAAAAACGACTCTAATCGGGTGTTGTGCACAAAATAATTCGGCCAAGCCTATTCTCAAGTTCGAAATTTCCTACGTACGTCCCTGTGTACATACTCTGGAAATACGGGGTATAACAAGGGTTTCAATAGCCAATACACTTATCAAAATTCATACTAAATACCTCATGCTTGCTAATATCCATAACTACAATGATAAGTAATCTTTAATTGCTAAAACGACAAGATTTATACCTTTACAAGCCCTTAAAATTTCCAAGATTCAAAGTCGCTCCTTAGCAATTCTTAGCTCCTTTTCTTATGTTCCAATACGCTCCAAACACTCCTTTGAAGCACATGAATAACTCCTCTTCAAGTTCCATCTTCAAAGTTGAAGAACACCTTAGGGTTTCGCCTTGCGACTAACGTGAAAACGTCGTTTTTCCGAAATCTTTCTATTGAGATATCCTTACAATACCCCTAGGTACCTTGGGTTAAAGTCTTGTGAATTATGGACAACAATTGGAAAAATTTTGTGTGGAAATTGCCTTAAAGCCGAGAGCTCCTCAATGTTGCTCAAGTTCTCTAATTTTTTCTAAGTGTTGGAAGACAAGTCTTGCTACTAGTGTGCTTATATAATACATTGGAGGGTCTAGATTATAACACTTGTTAAGTTTGGAGGGAAGAGATCAAGCCAAGTGGCCCTTGGACTTAGTCAACAATATCAAGCTCTTTAATTAGCAAGACTTGGTCATCTATACATTGGTCAAATGACCATTTCACCCTTGCAATTTCGTCCAAGACCATTGTGTGGGGGGGGGGGGGTGCCACGTGTCTCCCTCCCATTCGTCCATAAAATTTCGTAACCCTCGTGGGCCCCACAAAATGCAAAATTCCTCGGGTGGGCCCCACATGACCAAATCCGTAAAAATAAATTTCCATTATGAAAATACATTTCATAATCCTCAATTAATGCATTTTGAGAATCCAATTCTCCTCAACGAACATTTTTCCTTTCCGACGTTCGGAAGATTTTTCCGTCGGAAAAACAATTCTTCCTTTCGTACCAATTCCAAGTCTTGTGTTCCTTACGTACATTCTCTTAAACATGTCCTGGACTTACGGGGTGTAACATTCTTCCCCCCTTAGAAACATTCGTCCCCGAATGTTCTTTCGGAGTCCAATCTAATTAGATAGTGACATAGTCTCCTTTTACTACACCCTTCATACAACATATGCCACCCATGGCCACATAACTATACTTATACTAAAACGTCAACCTTGTCACTCACGAATCCAACTAGTCCATACTCATAGTGACCTCAAAGTCTGTCATAATCGTCTCTACTAGGTCTACTAGGGTCTGACGACTGTATCATCACCGGGCAAATCTCATATACCCGCTCCTCGAAAGGTTCTTATGGATTCAGGCTCTATTCCTTTACACTTGGTTGTTATCTTTCTTACTGGTCGCACTCTTTCCGTACTTCCAACTCATACTAGCATACATACATAACTTCCATACCGATTTTGGCCTCCAATCTTTGGAGTTTACTAAATCGAACAATATAAGGCCATTTCCGGCTCTCACGACCTGGTTTCGGTGGAACAAGTCCACGAACCCGTAAACAATTAACTAGACTTGGGCCTTATACCCTCGTGACCCTGTCACGAAGCGAAACTACTATCAACTGATCCCACTCCATTTCAGACTATGAGGCGACCCGTAATAGGTCCTCACCCTGACCCACCGTCGCACTTAAATCTTACCTTTAGTCTGAATAAAATCTTATTGCCCGAGAAGGCCTTATATACCTAAGGTCTCGGCGGTTATCAATATTCTTAGGCTCATAATTTCCATGCTCCAAGCTTACCTTACCAGTCCCCCCGTAAACGGGTACAATAACTTCTCATAATACCATAATCATGTCGTCCTGATCACAACAACCATTACTTACTCCATATGGATCTCATCCGTACAATTCTCTTAAGCCTACCATGTAGCTTAATCTATTAACACGACATTCCATTAAGTTTCTTAACATGAATTCTTAAGGGTTCACTGCCCTATCAGACAGTTCATCCTTTCCCAATTATCCCAAAATAAAACATAAGACCTTGGCGAGAATTCATTAACTGTTTCATACCTTCCCGGTATCTATTTAGTCCTTACCAAATCCTGGTAATCTAAAATCATTCTAGGCAACACGCGTCTGACCCTCATACATAACTCTGTATAGCTGTATGTCATAATACCAACTATACTATAATCATTCCCAACCTGAATACGCAATCCACATAGTCCTTCCTGGGTCACTGCTGCCTTGCTCGTAGTTGCAATCAACATAACTCGTTAGGGAGAGACGACCCTAACAACACAGCTCTATCGCACGATCTCAGAGTGAGAAGAATGGAAACCAATCCAAATGTCCTGCAGCCTCCTGATTATAGATGTGGTGCACAACACACCGATAATCAAGACTCTACTAGACACGGTCTGTAGACACTTTCCGAGGACTAACTGCTCTGATACCACTTTTGTCACGACCCGACCCCGGGCCCGCGACTGGTGCCCTACCTGGGCACCCTTACAGGTACATATCAGAGAATAGTAGCGGAACATACATACATAAACTTAATAAGAATTAAATAATAGGTTAGCCGATATGGCTACCTTCCTGGATACATATAAACATGTAAAGCCAAAAGCAGTTACCTCTTTTTTTTTTTTCAAGCGACCCACAAGATATGACTACAGACCTCTAAGAATTTCTGACATAACCTGTTACACCCCGTAGTTCAGGTCGTGCTTTTTGAGAACATACGAAAGGAATTGAGACGTAAATTTTAGAATGATGGGTTGACGGAATGTTTCGGACGGGTTGTTAGTCAACTTTGAGGCGGCTATGTCTCGTTACATTGAGAGTTACTAGGTGTTTCAAAGGCCTAGTACGTAGTTCGTTGAGTCTAGTTTCCAACGCAACCAGCCGTTCATCGATAGGATATCGGAGTAGAAAGTTATGGAAATTGCAAGTTCAGTGCGCTGTTAAGCGGAAGCGAATTTTCGGTCAGAGGCCGCAGCGCCGGCTGCAGGGCCGCGGCGCCGGACACACTGAAAATCCTCTGAAGTTGTAGGGCCGCGGTGCAGCGGTGGCTGGCGGAAGTTCGAAAGTTCGCAGTTTCATTGCAGTGGCTGCAGAGTCGCGGCGCCGTGGCGGAGTTTTTGCGGAAAACTGAGGAAAAGTCAGATTTTTTCTTTTACAAAGGCCATGGGAGGGTGACAAGTGTCCCCCCCATCTGATTTTTGCATGTCCTATTTATTGACTAAGTCTTGAAGACTTGGTCATTCTTCAAAGCTCTTTCTTCTCTCTAAAAAGCTCTTCCTTCTCTCTAAATTTCCTCTCCCTTCTCTCTAGAAATTCAAGAAGAAACCTAAGCCTAGAGAAATTCTGAAAAATGTGGCAAGGAGGAAACTTGATGGCAAGCTTGTAGGAGCTTTGTGGAGGTGATTGTGGAAAGAAGACAAGTGAAAGTTGTTGGATTAATTTGGGTGAGCTCTAAGATAACAATCTCTTCTTTATTCTTGAGTAAATTGTGTTGCATGTGAGGAAGAAAAGACTTGTAGTGGACAATATTGCTTTTAGATATATTGTATGTAAGAAATATGATTTGGATTTGAAAGAATTGAATAAGGATAGCATGTGAACATGTTATAGCTAAGATACTACCTTAGCATTATTAAATTAGTTGTTATACATTGTGGGACGGAATTTTACACGTCCAAGTTTAGGCGTGTAATCCCCTTTGAATTGATTGGATTGTTGGGCCTTAAGTGGCGTTTGGATATTGAATTCGAGCCTTGGAAAGGTGGAAAAGTACGTAGAAACAAAGGAAGTGCTGCCCAATTTTCCGTAGAATAAGGAACTTTATGCTAGAATATTCGACGAAGAAGTTTAGACGTTAATAGAAGTATTTGATTATTATAGGTTGATACTCTACGCGCGACATATTCGACTTGGCAAGTGGACTTAGCCGAGGAGGTATATGATTCCTCCTACCCTCTTGAGCATGATATTTGTAAAATATATAGTACGGTAGACGTACGTGTTTCACTAAATTTGGTTGCACCTTGAGGTCTTTTGACTTGAGTCCAAATTGTTAAGAATCTTGAAATACTTCAAAAAGAATTATGAATCATTATTTTAAAAAGGAAATTAATACTTGGGTTTAAAAGAATAAGTTTCTTTTGGTTTTCCAAACAAGTGTGGATGTTTTAAGTTATTACAAAGTTTAAGTGTTATACTAGCTTTATGGGAAGTTAGCCATAACGACTTAAGAAAGATAAAAATATGGTTTACTTACTCGCATTATAGTAGCCTTGTAATGATTTCTGAATGTGTGGTAAGTTGGCTTGATAAGTAAAAATGTTGTGATACTACGAGTGTTAGTGTCTTGAGATTTGTTGTGGTAAGGGGGTTTCTCTTATTGTGCTTATGTTGATTACGATGAGCCGGTTGTGCTTGTGTTATATCACTTACCCCCCTGACTTGTTAAGTTACCGCGGGTTAGCTACCCCCGATGCGAGGAGTACCTCATGCGGGCCCAGGTGGCCTATGCGACTACTGGTGTCCAGAATCACTCCGGTGTGTTCGCCGTCGAGAATACCTCATGCGGTCAGTGGCCATGCGGTGCGAGTCCACAAAAATACCGCGGGTTAGCTACCCCCGATGCGAGGAGTACCTCATGCGGGCCTAGGTGGCCTATGCGGACTACGGAAGTCCAGGGTTAGGCTCGCGTAATGATACCATGGGCGAGTGGCCCTGCTTCGATCATTAGTGGCCTAGGAAAGACCGGTTACGTTACACCTAATTGTTCTTGCTTATGTTGTGACACAATGTGCGGTTAATTGGCTTTTCATACCTATTTGTGGATTTTGGTTTGGAAATGTTATGATTTCATTACAGTATTTTCAGTTTCACATACTTGGTACATGTTGTCTCGACCTCGCCCGAAGTGCGTTCATCTGCAGTCGAGGTACATCAGTTGTTGATCCTCGCTCTTAGGATCACCGTTCTGCTTTTGGGAAGCCCCGTTTCTCCGGAGGCTTATCTTTGGTATGTTTTCCTGTCATTGTAGATTCAGGTACATTCAGGGGTGTGACGGGGCCCTGTCTCGTCATAGTTGTTACAACTCGTAGAGGTCTGTAGTCCTGTTGTAATTGGGTTTCGTAAAGGATGTAACTGTTCAGTTTTTGTTATGTATAGTTACCGAAAGGTAACCATTTTGGGTTAGCCTGTTTCTTAAGTTATATTGTTTCATGTTTATGAGTTTACTTCCGCTGGTTTTTCTCTGATGTTGTATCACTAGGGTGCCCGGGGTAAGGCACCAGTCACGGGCCCGAGGTCGGCCTCTGCTGAGACCTGCTGGCCCATGAGCACCTTGCCCTCCGGGGCGAGTAACCGTAGGAGATGAAGACGCAACGAATGACCCTATAGGCTGAACCCTACCATCTGCGCTGCCTCTGGTCGGACAGTCCCTCGAAATATGACCCTGCTGGCCACAAGTGTAGCAAGGGTCCCGATTCAATGGTCCTCGACCGCATTTATGCTATGTCACCGCCGTGACCGGGGCGTCACGGATGTCGTCACAGGTACATTATTGGTTTCATGTTGTGATGTATATGCTTTGATAGATCCAGGTTCTACCTTGTCCTATATATCTCCTCATATTGCTGGTAGAATAGGGATAGAGCCTGAGTCCATAAATCCTTTTGAGGTGGCTACACCAGTAGGTGATTCGGTGGTAGCGGAGCGGGTATATAAGGCTTGCCCTGTGACTATTTACAGTCGTCAGACCCTAGCCGACTTGATAGAGTTGGATATGACGGACTTTGATGTGATTATGGGTATGGATTGGCTAGCGTCCTGCTATGCCAACGTGGATTGTAGAGAGAGATTGGTACGATTCCAGTTTCCTGGGGAGCCGGTTATCGAGTGGAAGGGGAATACTGCGTCGCCGAGGGGTAGGTTTATTTCTTACCTCAAGGCTAGGAAGATGGTGCAGAAAGGGTATATCTACCATATGGTTCGGGTATTCGATACTGAGGCCAAGATACCAGACCTTCAGTCAGTTCCGGTTGTTAGAGAGTTTCCAGACGTATTCCCAGACGAGCTTCCGGGTATCCCTCCTGAGAGGGAGATTGAGTTTTGCATTGATATGTCGCCAGATACTCGACCGATATCTATTCCACCATACCGGATGGCACCTGCTGAGTTGAGGGAATTGAAAGACCAGCTGAAAGATTTGCTGGAAAAAAGCATTATCAGGCCTAGTGTTTCTCCCTGGGGAGCGCCAGTGTTATTTGTAAAGAAGAAGGATGGGACGCTGATTACAGGCAGCTGAATAAGGTAACTATCAAGAACAAATATCCCCTCCCCAGGATTGATGATTTGTTTGACCAGTTGCAGGGTGCGAGGTGTTTCTCCAAGATAGACTGCGATGCCGTTACCATCAGGTGCGAGTTAGAGAGACAAATATCCCAAAGACTGCATTCAGGACCCGGTATGGGCACTATGAGTTCAGGGTGATGTCTTTCGGGTTGACTAACGCCCCAACAATATTCATGGATTTGATGAACAGGGTGTTCAAGCCATTCTTGGATATTTTCGTTATAGTATTCATTGATGATATCCTGGTTTATTCGCGCACAGAGCAGGAGCATGCAGATCACTTGAGGGCGGTATTGGGAGTCCTCAGGGACCGGCAGTTGTACGCCAAGTTCTCGAAATGCGAGTTTTGGTTGGCCTCAGTGGCTTTCTTAGGGCATGTTATCGGGGTCGATGGTATTCGGGTTGTCTGACAAAGATTGAAGGCGATCAAGACTTGGCCTAGACCCACTACACCGACCGAGGTGCGCAGCTTTTTGGGACTTGCGGGTTATTATCGGAGATTTGTGGAGAAGTTTGCTTCCATTTCAGCACCTTTGACTAAGCTGACTCAGAAGGCAGCTATGTTCCGGTGGACGGATGCTTGTGAGGAGAGTTTCCAGTTACTAAAGGAGAAATTGACGACCGCCCCAGTTCTTACTCTTCCAGAGTGTTTAGACAGATATGTGGTTTATTGTGATGCGTCAGGTGTCGGGCTCGGGTGCGTTCTGATGCAGCACGGTAAAGTTATAGCTTATGCATCTCGACAGTTTAGGAAGCATGAGAAGAATTACCCCACACATGACTTAGAGTTGGCAGCAGTGGTTCATGCCTTGAAGATCTGGAGACATTATTTATATGGAGTTCATGTGGATATTTACACAGACCACAAGAGCCTCCAGTATATCTTCAGCCAGAGGGAGCTGAACTTGCGGCAGAGACGGTGGTTGGAGCTACTTAAGGACTATGATGTTGATATCCTATACCACCCTGGGAAGGCCAATGTAGTTGCAGACGCCCTTAGTCGCAGATCGATGGGTAGTCCGCAGCGTGTCTGCAGAGAAGAGGGACATGGTCCGCGAGTTACATCAGCTAGCGAGCCTTGGGGTTCGTTTGGTTGATTCTGATAGTACTGGAGTTCGGGTTCGAGAGGTTGCTGTTATACCCCGTAGTTCTGGCCATACGTGTAAGAGCGTACGAAAGGGATTAAGACTTAAATTTTAGGAGGATATGTAGACGGATTGTTTCGAACGGGTTTTTGGTCAACTTTGAGGCGGGTTATGACCCGTTACATTGAGAGTTCCTAGGTGTTTCAAAGGCCTAGTACGTAGTTCGTTGAGTTTAGTTTCCAACGCAACCAACCGTTCGTCGATAGGACATCGGAGTAGAAAGTTATGGGAGTTACAAGTTCAGTGCGCAGTCGGACAGAAAGGTGTTTGATCGAGCCACCAGGGCCGCGCGGTTGCGGGGCAGCGGCGCGGATGATCTGTATTCGCTGAAGTTGCAGCGCGCCAGCCGGGGAAGCTGGGCGCGGCGCGGAAAGTTCTTGGAGTCGGCAGAGGTTTCAAAATCGCGGCGCTGCGAGGGCGGCGGGTTCGCGGGTTGAGTGGAAAAATCTGAACTGTTTTGTTTTAAAAAAGGCCATGGGTGGGTGACAAGTGTCCCCCCCATCTGATTTTGCATGTATTACTTATTGACCAAGTCTTGAAGACTTGGTCATTCTTCAAGTTCTTCTCTCTCTCTAAAGATAAAAGCTCTCCCTTCTCTCTAGAAATTCAAGAGGAAATCAAAGCTTGAGAAAAATATGAAAAGTGTGGCAAGAAGGAAACTTGTTGGCTAGCTTGTAAGAGTTCTTGTGGTGGTGATTGTGGAAAGGAGGCTAGTGAATGTGTTGGAATATTTGGCTAAAGTTCTAAGGTAACAATGCCTCCTCTCTTTGTTGGTTTTTGGTGTTGCATGTGAAGAAGAAAGAATTTGTAGTTGAAAATATTGCTCTTAGATAAATTGCATGTAAGAAATATGGGTTGAATATGAAAGAATTGGATAAGAAGGTTATGTGAGCATGTTGTAGCCAAAATACTACCTTAAACTTGTTAAGTTAATTGTTATGTATTGTGGGGCAGAATTTTACACACCCAAGATTAGGTGTGTAATCATCCCCTTTGTGTTGATTGGATTGTTGGGCCTTAAAAGTGGCGTTTGGATATTGAATTCGGCCTTGAAAAAGGTGGCAAAATATGTAGAAACAAAGGAAATGCTGCCCAACTTTCCATAGAATTTAGTGACTTTGCACTTGAAATATTCTACGTTGAAACTAGAGGTTAATGAACGTATTATGGTCATTATAGGTTGATGTATTACGTGCGGTATTTTGGACTTAGCAAGTGGATTGACTGAAGAGGTATGTGGAACTTTTCTATCTCTTGAGCATGAGTAGTTGCACTTGTATAGTACGGTGGACGTACAAGATTTGATACCCTTTACTTGTTTTAAGTTTATGATACTTGTTTCGTTTTCAAGGAATTAGTCCCTTGGATATAGGGAAAGGAAATTGACTAAGATATAAGGTTAATATAACGACCTTATGAGGAGTTGGTTATATTAGCCTTATGGAATGTTAAAAGAAGAGATTTACACTAAGTAAGATAAGTAAGGACAAATGACTTGATTTATGAAAGGCAAATTGATTTTAAGGCATCAATTGCCTAAAAGATTTTTATGAAAAGGAGTCAGTTTTAAAAGAGTGGAAGTATGTAGTACTTGGGATAAATTCCCGGATTTCTTTTATTAAGATATGTTAGTGCCTTAAGTAGACTAAAATGAGAGGGTATATGAGCCAGACTAATAAGAAGTTAGTGGATTTCTTAACTTACTTATGTTATGTATGATAGCCGGTTGAGCCAGGGTAAGAGTATAAATGAGGGGTACATCCCCAAGACGTTATACCACCTTCTTCAGGGTAAGAGTATAAATGAGGGGTACATCCCCAAGACGTTATACCACCTTCTTCAGGGTAAGAGTATAAATGAGGGGTACATCCCCAAGACGTTATACCACCTTCTCCAGGATAAGAGTATAAATGAGGGGTAAGTCCCCAAGACGTTATACCACCTTTTTAGGGTAAGAGTATAAATGAGGGGTACACCCCCAAGACGTTATACCACCTTCTGTGTTTTCCATGGATTTGCTACCCATGATGCGAGGAATACCGCATGCGCGTCCACAGGATCCATGCGGGTGAAATAGTCTCATGCGGGTGAAATAGTCCCAGGAGTAGGATGGCTTAATGATACCTCGGGCGAGGGACCCGGTTTTGATCATGAGCCACCTATTTTTATGCAGTAAAGTTTATACTTGTTACTCTCATTGTTAGTGTCACGACCCGATCCCGGGCCCGTGACTGGTGCCTTACCCCGGGCACCCTAGTGATACATACATCAGAGTAATCAGCGGAATATAAAACAATACATGAAACAATATGTAATGAGAAACAGTTTATCAGAGAAAAATTGCCCTTCGGCATATAATATAAATTTTTTGAACAATTACATCCCTTTTTACAAACCCCGCCTGACAAGATTACTGCACCTCTAAGAATGTAACAACACCTATGACGGGACAGGGCCCCGCCATACCCCTGAATGTACAAGAACCTACAACCTCAGGGAAACATACCAAAGATAAGCCTCCGGAGAAACGGAGCTTCCCAAACGCTGAACTGCGATCCTATGAGCGAGGATCAACAACTGGTGTACCTCTACCTGCGGCATGAACGCAGCCCCCCAAAGGAGGTCAAGACAGTACGAGTATGTGGCGAAAAATATCGAAATGAAATCATAATAGTCTATATAAAAGCAGAGGACATATATGATAACAAAACTACGATTCATAAAAGCGATCATGTTGTTATACCGTATTTCCGAGTATATGCGAGGACGTGCGTAGGAAATTTTGAACTTCAAATAGGCTTGGCGATTTAATTTTGTGCACAACACGGTTAGAGTCGTTTTTTAGTGAAACGTTTTCCACGACTTTCGTAGGGAATTTCGGCTATGTCCTTTCTAATTTTTGCGGATTTTTAGAGACGAAGCGTGTTGGACCAACAAGAGGCGCCACTTGCACCTCTCATTGGTGGACTTCAATCGTCCATTTGGACGAAATGGATAAGCAAAGGCACGTTTTGTTGCCTTGACAAAGTCAAGGGTAGGTAGGATATTTGTGTTTGGTAAATCCTAGCCCTACTTGCCTAACACATGGATTGATCTTGGCCATTGGTTGGCTTTCACTTGGCCTATAAATACCCACCCCTTTGATGAACTTATTCATCCACAAATTTGCCTAAGTCTTGAAAGCTCTCCTTCTCCCTCCCCTTTGTGTTGAGTTCGGCGAGGCCTCCCCCTCCTAGAGGCCTTGGCCGAGGGTACACCCCTCCTAGTTGTGTGGCCGTAGGGTACCCACTGCCTAGTTGCTTTAGATAATACCCTCTTTTGGTAGAATACTCTCAAAGTATTGTTATAATGCCCAAATTACCTTAGCCTATACCTTGTAGTATTCTAAGGTTATACTTGTACAAAAAGCCGTAAATACTATTATACTTCCCGTCGGTCCAAAACCGAAACCCTAGGAAATCTCCATAGTCCGTTGGAGTATTGTGTAGGTTGGTTAGAACTTCTAAGGGTGGTTTAGAGCGGGTTGGGCGCTCGGAGTTGGAGCTAAACGATTGCCGGGATCGACTTTAAGCTAGGATAATTATGGGCTTATCGAGGTAATTATCTTGTCCTATTGTAATTGGAAATTACATAATTGTGAATATATAGTTGAAGTATACTATATAATGGAACTGAACGTAGTTATCGGCAATGTCTTTTGACTTAAGCCGATTAATACTTACGGCAATGTCTTGCGACTTAAGCTGAATTTAAAGAAAGTCTTGAATGTAATTACATAGGGTTGTATTGATGAGACTTGTGTAGTAGTAGTGGAGTAGAATTGTACCGTTTGGGTTAGATATATAACCCCGGTTGGCTTAGTGGCAGCCTCGATAGAGGAGGAGATTTCTGTTTGTTGCGGGAGAGTCTTTGCCGAATTTTTCTGTAGAATGTTCTACGAAGAGACCTAATGTTAATAAGCGCCTTGTGGCCTTATAGGTTGAAGTACTACGTGTGGTGCGATCTACGTGGCTTAAGGAGTAGCCGACAGTTGGAAGTACTTGGAGCGTTTTGCTATTAGTCGATACTCGTCGCGAGGTATGTGAACCTCTTCCTATCTCTTCTAGCATGATATGTGTGAACTATGTAGTACGGTAGACGTACATGTGCTAAATGTATTTGATTGGTGTAAACATAAAGTGTTATAACGGCTTTATGGGAAGTTGGTTATAACAGCTTTATGTTGGTTAGAAAATACATGTGGTTTTTAAAAGGTAACTGATTTGAACTATAACTGGCTTGTTATGTGTTAATAAAGAACTTGAAGTATTTCAAAAGATTTTTGAATCATTTTGAAAGAAGAAGTAATATTTGGTTTTGAAAACTTAAGAGTTATACTAGCTTTATGGGAAGTTAGGTATAACGGCTTAAGAATGTTTTACTGATTTCGGAAATCAGAATGTGTATCGACAAACCACTGCAGCGTTAATAAAAGGAAATGTTTTGACTAATTAAGCATTATTAAAACCAGTAGAAACTTCCATCTGCATAGAAACTAAGATGAGACAAAATGATATTTCCTAGATCATGGCTGCTGTAATAAGATTGTTATAAACAAGAATATCCTACTCACATATAAGGCTGATGTGTCTCAGTTTGTATAAAGGAGAATTATATTCTTAAATGAATAAGACTATGAACTACGAAACCTTTCTAAAATTAGGCAAACTTGAACATTGGAAAAGAATGTTGCTACTTGATTTTACAAAGAGAAGTAATTGATTTACTTTAAAAAGATAATCACTCTATGTTCATATACTAC
Organism: Przewalskia tangutica; assembly: GCA_029844215.1. Taxonomy (NCBI): domain Eukaryota; kingdom Viridiplantae; phylum Streptophyta; class Magnoliopsida; order Solanales; family Solanaceae; genus Przewalskia; species Przewalskia tangutica. Next base: position 65,855,620 of record CM056729.1, read on the forward strand.
GGGTATTGTGTGGTTTTTGGGAAGTAACGTATCTTTTAAAGATTTAATGTATGAAGTACTTTGGGGATAGGTACGAACTTGTTAGTAGAAAGTACCTTGTGTGAATAACTTGATTGTATTGGTTTGTGATAGCCTTGTAATACTTTCTTGTTGACTTGATAAGTAAGCATGTTAGGATGCTTCGTGTGTTAGTATCTTGTGATTATTATGTGAGGTCACTCTGTTGTGCTTACGTTGTTAAGCGTTAAGCGTTGTACTATTATTGTATCACATACCCTCGACTTATTATACCGAGGGCTTGCCACCTCGATGCGGTCTTTACGGCTACGCGGTCCTCGTGACTACGCGAGTCGCGGTAGCTCGGATTTGATCATTCCGGTGTTTAGCCCGATCACGGGGATTCCTATGCGGTCTGTTGAGACTATGCGGTCTTTTGAGACTATGCGGGTTCGCGGAGCCTAAGCGAATCGAGGGTTGTCGCCCGATCACGGGGTATACCTCGGCGATGCAGGACCATGATTCGAGGAATACCTCATGCGGGTCCGTGTGTGACCTATCTTGCGAGTGCGAGAGTTCGAGAATAGACGCGCGCATTGATATTGCGGGCGGTGGCGGCCGATCGTGTAGTGCGGTCTAGAAAGACCTCGGGATACGCTTTGTGGTATTTTTGGTGCGTAGGTCTTAGTAGTCGGCTATGCCTTCGTACTTGCCGTGCGGGTTTATTGTGATAACTTTGAGGCGTGAGTCCCGACTTGACATATTTGCTTATTTGTTGTGGATCAGGTTGCTTATCATACATGTCTCTGCTTTATAGACTATTATGATTTCATTTCTGATATTTTTAGTTTCACATACTAAACTGTTGTTATCGACCTCCTTCGTGCGTTCATGCCGCAGTTGAGGTACACCATCGTTGATCCTAGCTCTCGTGGTCACGATTCAGCGTATGGAAGCTCCTTTCTCGGAGGCTTATCGATGGTAAAGTCCTCTGTCGTATAGGTGTTTACATTCGAGGGTTTGGCGGGGCCTGTCCGCCATTGTTGTCGTATCATTCTTAAGTGCAGTAATCGTTGTGGCGTGGTTTGTAAAAAGTATTAAAATGTTAATTTTTAATGTTGTTATTTATATATCCGAAAAGCGAGTTTTCCTCAGTTCATCGCTTTGTACTACGTGCATTTCATGTATGTGTTTTATGTTCCGCTGATTACTCTGATGTTGTGTCACTAGGGTGCCCGGGGTAAGGCACGATCCACGCGATTTGGTCGTGACAAAAGTGGTATCGAGCGATTAATCCTCGGAAAGTGTCTGCACCGTATCCGGATGAGTCTTGATTATCGGTGTATTTGTGCACCACACCAATAATCAGGAGGCTATAGGATATTTAGGAGTGGTTTCTATTCTTCTCACTCTGAGATCGTGCCTTAGAGCTGTGTTGTAAGTTGGACCCTCTGACGAAATTCTTTCCCTTATCGTTATGCCTCCGCGTAGGGCAACCCGAGCCCAGGAGGGCAAGGCAGCCGAGGGAGCTGCGAGTAGAGTTCAGAGGGTGGCGAGTCATTACCTAGGGTAGTGCTTCATTCGGGGAGTTCTGCGACATCACTAGCCCCAGCAGAGTTTAGCACGGCGGCGGCAGTTCCTACTGCGGCCATGACATTTGAACCTTCAGTTCCACGACCGGGAACAGAGAATTTAGATTGCAAAGAGGCGACCCTGTTACTAGCTATAGATTTGGCTACCAGAGAGTATACCGATGTACCGCGAATCTTGAGGACTATCTAAAAGAGGGTCGTGCCTGAGTAATTCTTGATTGGGCTTGAGCATGGCACGTATGCGGGCTTATGCGCAGCCGAAAACATAGAGATCGACGGGTTAACGAAGGACAACGAAGAGGGCGAGCAGAGGTCCTTTAGTAACTTTCGGCGAGTCGCCTGCAGCCATTTGATATGCACCTCGCCAAGTCTGAGTGGTCTTCCACGGGGTTCGGGACGTTCGAGTATGCAGAGTTGGTCGTAACTCCGTGGCTTAGGTTCAGTGTGGCGAGCGCCATCCCGGAATGTCGTCTTTTAGTTAGTACTTGTTGTACTACGACCGTCGGTCGATGTCGATAGAGTGTCCTTGTAGGAGGACTTAGCCTTCAGATCGGTGGGTAGTTCGTCATCTTCCCTAGCTATGCGCCTACAGGCGTGTTTGATTAGAACGACTAAGGGAGTGAGCGGTGGGTATAGATATATCTTTAACCCTCTGAGATCAAGATGTGTGATAAGGTGAGTATACCTTAGGTGCTATGTTCGATAGCGGTGTGTTAGTTGTGTTTAGAGATCATGGTTGTTTAACCGAGTAAGATTTTGGGGATAGATAAGGTGTGAACCTTAGAATGTTTACGTTGAGACCTTAGAGGTGAGGCTATCTCGAGAAAGGTGTAGTGTTATGTTTGACCCTTATCGGAAGTGCATAGTGCACGTGAGTTATGTTTGGGATAGGTCCCTAGTAGTGTGGAATGAAAGGGGTAGTTGAGCTAAGAAGACCGCTAGGTTTTCAAACATGATTAGTGAGATTGTTCGGATCGGGAGCTAGTATTGTGCGCGTTGCGGGTCGGGTTGAGGCCTGCGTTCGGGTCAACCAGCGGTAGATTTGGTGGTGGGGTCAGGTTGTGGTGGTCGCCTTGTGTTAGGGTTGTGAGGTGTTAGGCCCAAGTTTAGTTAACCAACAGTGCGAGTTCGTGGATACGTTCGACCGATGGTCGGGCGATGGGGCAGCCCATCGTGTTCTTCGTTCGGGACCGTTCACTCGGCGTGTTGAATTATCGAAGGTTGTAAGGCTGCAGGTGCCTACCTTCACCTTATGACAGATGGAGCCGGTAGAAATGTTGTTGTTCTGGAAGTTTTGCCAAGCATGTGTTAAGAACTCAGGTGAGTCTCGAATCGCGTTCGCCTCGGGCGAGTGTGGATTTGAGGGTAGTTGTGGAGATTGTTGTCTCGTGGAGGAGTGTTTAAGCTACCATTTCGGTGTTGGACGTCACCTTTGAAGCCTTGTAGGGCGGAAGTGTAAGTCGCGGCCGCTTGGTTCGATGTTGGCAAGATTGGATAGTTGGTTGAGCTTGTTCCGTGATCGTGGATAGTCTGAAGCTTGTCTAGAAGAAGTTCGCGGCTCGGAGGAATTGTGCGGATAATCGGCGGCGCTTAGAGTTCGAGGTTTGGTCGGTCTTCTTGAAAGTACCACCGGGGTGGGTGTGACGAGTTTTGGAATCAGAGGAACTTAGCGAGTTACTTTGGGCCGCACGAGTTCATGTGAAGAATAGGTCGGGTTGCCTATATGTTAGCATTTGCCGTCCGACCTAGGAGGCGACGTCCGGTCTTTCGTATTGTTATGATCGGGAAAGTATCGGAGAATCCATCAGTGTTCCCGATTAATGATGACCAAGTTGAAGATGATAACCCGAGTTTTGGAAGCGACGATGATCGAAATGTGGTAAGAGTTCGAGTGTCACGGCACCTCGGGGATCGCATGTAGTCCGGTACCATTTGTTGGGTCGCCGAGTGACACTAGAACCTCGCGGCAAGGTGACAAAAGTGGTGTCGGGAAGAAGCGAGCATGTATGGCGAGCATAGATGTGACCATTTCTTTTGTTTGGAAAAAGTGTGGAGGAGTATATTTTAGACCGGAGAGAGGTGTTTGTGGTGATGTTAGAGGTGATTCCTCGTGGACTTGGATGTAAGTATTTTGCGTGATTGTTTACGTGGCCATTGTGGCGGGATTGTTTCGTAAGTGTGGTAGTAAAGACTATCTTGTGGCGCGGTTGTTTTGAGACTTGAAGGAACATTCGACGAATGTTTCTAAGAGAGGAGAATGTTATACCCGTATTTCCAGTATGTATGCGCGAGGGCGTGCGTAGGAAATTTTGAACTTCAAATAGGCTTGGCGATTTAATTTTGTGCACAACACCGGTTGAGTCGTTTTTGGTAAACGTTTTCCACGACTTTCGTAGGAATTTCCTGCTATGTCCTTTCTAATTTTTGCGGATTTTTCCGAGAGACGAAGCGTGTTGGATCAACAAGAGGCGCCACTTGGCACCCTCTCATTGGTGGACTTCAATCGTCCATTTGGACGAAATGGATAGCAAAGGCACGTTTTGTTGCCTTGACAAAGTCAAGGGTAGGTAGGATATTTGTGTTTGGTAAATCCTAGCCCTACACTTGCCTAACACATGGATTGATCTTGGCCATTGGTTGGCTTTCACTTGGCCTATAAATACCCACCCCTTTGATGAACTTATTCATCCACAAATTTGCCTAAGTCTTGAAAGCTCTCCTTCTCCCTCCCTGTGTTGAGTTCGGCGAGGCCTCCCTCTCCTGTGAGGCCTTGGCGAGTGTACACCCCTCTAGTTGTGTGGCGTAGGGTACCCACTAACCTAGTTGCTTTCGTATAATACCCCCTCTTTTGGTAGAATACTCTCAAAGTATTGTTATAATGCCCAAATTACCTTAGCCTATACCTTGTAGTATTCTAAGGTTATACTTGTACAAAAAGCCCGTAAATACTATTATACTTCCGTCACCACAAAACCTAAACCCTAGGGAATCTCCATAGTCCGTTGGAGTATTGTGTAGAAGTTGGTTAGAACTTCTAAGGGTGGTTTAGAGCGGGTTGGAGCGCTCGGAGTTGGAGCTAAACGATTGCCCAGGATCGACTTTAAGCTAGGATAATTATGGGCTTATCGAGGTATTTATCTTGTCCTCTATTGTAATTGGAAATTACATAATTGTGAATATATAGTTGAAGTATACTATATAATGGAACTGAACGTAGTTATTGGCAATGTCTTTTGACTTAAGCCTGAATAATACTTACGGCAATGTCTTGCGACTTAAGCCTGAATTTAAAGAAGAGTACTGAACTGTAATTACATAGGGTTGTATTACAGTAGACTTGTGTAGTAGTACCGTGGAGTAGAATTGTACACGTTTGGGTTAGATAGATAACCCCGCGGTTGGCTTCGTGGCCTACCGATAGAGGAGGAGATTTCTGTTGTTGCGGGGAGGTCTTTGAATTTTCTGTAGAATGTTCTACGAAGAGACCTAATGTTAATAAGCGCCTTGTGGCCTTATAGGTTGAAGTACTACGTGTGGTGCGATCTACGTGGCTTAAGGAGTAGCCGACAGTTGGAAGTACTTGGAGCGTTTTGCTATTAGTCGATACTCGTCGCGAGGTATGTGAACCTCTTCCTATCTCTTCTAGCATGATATGTGTGAACTATGTAGTGCGGTAGACGCATGTGCTAAATGTATTTGATTATGTAAACATAAAGTGTTATAACGGCTTTATGGGAAGTTGGTTATAATGACTTTATGTTGGTTAGAAAATACATGTGGTTTTTAAAAGGTAATCGATTTGAACTATAAGCGGCTTGTTATGTGTTAATAAAGAACTTGAAGTATTTCAAAAGATTTTTGAATCATTTTGAAAGAAGAAGTAATATTTGGTTTTGAAAACTTAAGAGTTATACTAGCTTTACGGGAAGTTAGGTATAACGGCTTAAGAATGTTTCTTGATTTGAATCGTAATGTGTATCGACAAACCATCGCAAATGCGTTAATAAAGGAAATGTTTTGACTAATTAAGCATTATTAAAACCGATGAAACTTCCATCTGCATAGAAACTAAGATGAGACAAAATGATATTTCCTAGATCACGGTCTTTGTAATAAGATTGTTATAAACAAGAATATCCTACTCACATATAAGGCTTAGGTTTCTCGATTTACTTTAAAAGATAATCACTCTATGTTCATATACTACGGTATTGTGTGGTTTTTGGGAAGTAACGTATCTTTTAAAGATTTAATGTATGAAGTACTTTGGGGATAGGTACGAACTTGTTAGTAGAAAGTACCTTGTGTGAATAACTTGATTGTATTGGTTTGTGATAGCCTTGTAATACTTTCTTGTTGACTTGATAAGTAAGCGTGTTAGGATGCTACGTGTGTTAGTATCTTGTGATTATTATGTGAGGGTCACTCCGCTGTGCTTACGTTGTTAAGCGTTAAGCCGGTTGTACTATTATTGTATCACATACCCCTCGACTTATTATACCGGGCTTGCCACCGCGATGCGGTCTTTCGGCTATCGCGGTCCTCGTGACTATGCAGTCGCGGTAGCTCGATTTGATCATTCGGTGTTTAGCTGATGCGGGATTCCTATGCGGTCTGTGAGACTATGCGGTCTTTTGAGACTATGCGGGTTGGGAGCCTGGCGAATACCGAGGTTGGCTGCCCGATGCGGTATACCTCGGTGATGCAGGACCATGATTCGAGAATACCTCATGCGGGTCCGTGTGTGACCTATGCGAGCTGCGAGTTCCAGAATAGACGCGCGACATTGATATTGCGCGCGGTGGCGCCCGATCATGTAGTGCGATCTAGAAAGACCTCGGGATACGATTTGTGGTATTTTTGACTGTGGGTCTTAGTAGTCGGCTATGCCTTCGCACTTGCCGTGCGGGTTTATTGTGATAACTTTGAGGCGTGAGTCACGACTTGACATATTCGCTATTTGTTGTGGGTAGTTTGCTTATCATACATGTCTCTGCTTTATAGACTATTATGATTTCATTTACGATATTTTTAGTTTCACATACTAAATTTTTGTTGTCGACCTCCTTGGGCTGCGTTCATGCCGCAGTTGAGGTACACCGATCGTTGATCCTAGCTCTCGAGTCACAAGCCAGCGTATGGAAAGCTCGTTTCTCGGAGGCTTATCAGTGGTAAAGTCCCCTGTCGTATAGGTGTTTACATTCAGGGGTTTGGCGGGGCCCTGTCCCGCCATTGTTGTCGTATCATTCTTAAGTGCAGTAATCTTGTTGTGGCGGGAGTTTGTAAAAAGGATTAAACTGTTCATTTGTAATGTTGTTATTTATATATCGAAAGCGAAGTTTTCCTCAGTTCTTGTTTTGTATACATGCATTTCATGTATGTGTTTTATGTTCGCGATTACTCGATGTTGTGTCACCAGGGTGCGGGGTAAGGCACCATCACGCGGGCGGGTCGTGACATGTCAAGTCGAGGACTTACGCCTCAAAATCTTCCTCATTCCCGTGGAACTCCTTCACCGCTTGGCGATCTAGGTATAAGTCAATGTGATACGTGTAACATGTCTCGGCCCATCTCATGGACTCGAGGTGAAATCGTATGGAATACATTCCTGGTCCATCTCATGGACTCGGTATCAAATGAGGTGGTATACATTCCCGGTTCATCCCGTGAGCAGCGGTGTCGCATGAAATACATTCGGTCCATCATGGACTCGGTATCGTGGTGAAATACATTCCCGGTTCATCCCATGAACGCGGTAGTCGAGTGAAATACATTCCCGGTTCATCTCATGAATGCGGTAGTCGAGTGAAATACATTCCTGGTTCATCTCATGAACGTGGTAGTCGAGTGAAATACATTCCCGATTCATCTCATGAACGCGGTAGTCGAGTGAAATACATTCTCGGTTCATCTCATGAACGCGGTAGTCGAGTGAAATACATTCCCGGTTCATCCCATGAACGCGGTAGTCGAGTGAAATACATTCCGTAAATCATCTGAGCGCGGTAGTCAGTGAAATACTTTTCGGTTCATCCCATGAACGCGGTGTCGTGTGGCCATAACATTTAAACGCTCATTTAAGACAGATTAAGATATTACCATGTTTTCCTTTTAAATCAATTAAGGCAATACTATGCCCTTCTTTTTAAATCAAAACACTTTCCTTCTTAAAGTCAAGTAACAACATTCTTTTCCAAAAGTTCAAGTTTGCCTAATTTCAAATATTCACATCTCTTATTTTCGAAAGGTTTCATAGTTCATAGTCTTAATCATTTAATAACATAATTCTCTTTTAAAAACAGTTGAGTGATATATGCCTTATGTGTGAGTAGGTTATTCTTGATTATAACAATCTTATTAAAGCGACCGTGATCTAGGAAATGTAATATCATTTTGTCTCATCTTAGCTTCTATGCGGATGGAGGTTTCTCTTGGTTTTAATAATACTTTATTAGTCAATACATTTCCCTTTATTAACGCTGCTGTGGTTTGTTCGATACGTATTCTCATTTCCGAAATCAGTAAAACATTATTCCCTTTACAAACCAAGTACTCATTACTCACGAATGAGGTTTCACGCTTTTTAACAAAATTCATATTAAATCAATTAAGTCAACTCTCTTATCTTTTAAGATCAAGTCTCTTAACTTTTAAAATCAATAACCCATTCTTTTTATCTCTCTTAAGTCGTTATACCTAACTTCCCATAAAGCTAGTATAACTCTTAAGCTTTTAAAACCAAGTGTTACTCTTCTTTCAAAAAGGTTTCTTAATTCTTTTGAAATACTTCAAGATTCTTATTATTCAGGCTTAAGTCAAAAGACATTGCCGTAAAACTACGTTCAGTTAACACACGTACGTCTACCGTACTATATATATATATATATATACTTTTAAAATATCATGCTCAAGAGTATAGGAAGAATCACATACCTCGCGACGATTATCGACTATTAGCAAAACGCTCCAAAGTACTGTAGTCCTGTTAGCCTTTTCCACCCTTCGAGTAGAATACGCTACTCGCAGTACTTCAACCTATATCGGTCATAAGAGTCTATCAACATCTAGACTATTCTGTAAAATACTTCTAGATACAGATTCCTTTATTCTACGGAAAATTGGGCAGCACTTCCCTACCCGTCAAGCTACACAAGTCTACTGTAAATACAGTCCTATGTAAGTACAGTTCAATTCCCTTCTTATATACCTTCCTTGTATATAACTTATACTTAATTCTTATACTTCAACAGTATGTAAACTCTTATTACAATAGAAGGTCAAGAGTATTTACCTCGATAAGCCCAAAATTATCCAAGTTTATATGTCGATCCTGAGCAACGTTTAGCTCCTACTCCGAGCGCTCCAACCCGCTCCAAACCACCCTTAGAAGTTCTACGCAACTTCTACTTACCACTTCAACCGGCTATGAAGATTTTCCTTAGGGTTTCGTTTAGTGGCTAAAGGAAGTATAATAGTATTTCTGGGCTTTTAGTATAGGTGTAACCTTGGAATACTACAAGGTATTTGGGCCAATGTATTTTGGAATAGTAACAATACTTGAAGAATACTTTTCTACCAAGGGGGGGTATTATACGAAAACAACTAGGCAAGGGGGGGGGGGGTGTTATACCCCGTATATTCCAGGGTATGTACGTGAGGACGTACGTAGAAATTTGAGCCTTAAAGTTAGGCAAGGTTCGAAATTGTACATAACTACCAAAAGGAGTCGTTTTTCGACGAAACGTTTCCACAGCTTTCGTAGGGAAAATTCCGACTATGTCAATAATAATTTTTTCGGATTTTTCCGAGAGACGTAACATTTTGGACCAACGGGAGGGTGACATGTGTCACCCTCACATTGGAAGAGGTTGGACGGCAAAATGGGCTAGCTTGCACGTTTTTTGTGTTGAATTTTGGTCAAGGGTTAGGTAGGATATTTTGTGTAGATGGATAAGGTAGCACATGGCTAAATCTTGACCTTACACTTGCTATACAGTTGGAAGAATCTTGGCCATTGGTTGGCCATTTCTTGACCTATAAATACCCCTCTAAGTGATGAACTTTCTTCATCCACAAATATTTCCCTAAGTGTTGAGAACCCTCCTCTCCTCTTGAGTTTAGTCATACTACCCACTCCCTTTGTGAGCCCTGGCAGAGAACACTACCCCTAGCCTAGATTGTCTCGTATAAATACCCTGTGGTATAGAAATACTCTCAGTATTGTTATAATGCCCAAATACTCTAGCCCAAATACCTTGTAGTACTTTCCAAAGTTACCTCTATACGTAGAGCAGGAAATACTATTATACTTTCCTCGATCACAAAATGAAACCTAGGAAAAATCTTCACCGTAGGTGAAGTGATAAGTAGAAGTTGCGTAGAACTTCTAAGGGTTTCTTGGAGGCGAATGGGCGCACGGAGTAGGAGCTAAACCTTGCTCGGGATCGACATTAAACTCGGATAATTTTGGGCTTATCGAGGTAAATAAACTTGTCCCTACGTAATTGGAAATTACATGTTATAGTAATATATAGTTGAAGTATACTATATATAGATTGATTATTGAATAGAACTGAACATAGTATTGTGGCAATGTCTTTTGACTTAAGCCTGAAGTTAAAAAAGAGAATTGAGCAGTAATCACATATACGGATATTAAAGAGAAGAAGCGATCAGTAGTTACATAGGGTGTATTACGGTAGACTTATGTAGCATTCTTGTGTAGTAGAATTGTACACATCGGTTAGGCGTGTTAACCCCCGGTTGGCTTGGTAGCGGCCTCGATAGAGGAGGAGATTTCTGTTGTTGCGGGGAGAGTCTTTGCCAAATTTTTCTGTAGAAAATGGAACGATGAGATCTAGATGTTAATAAGCGCCTTGTGGCCTTATAGGTTGAAGTACTACGTGTGGTGCAATCTACGTGGCTTAAGGAGTAGCCGACGGTTTGAAGTACGTGGAGCGTTTTGCTATTAGTCGATACTCGTCGCGAGGTATGTGAACCTCTTCCTATCTCTTCTAGCATGATATGTGTGAACTATGTAGTACGGTAGACGTGCATGTGCTAATGTATTTGATTGGTTTAAAACATAAAGTGTTATAACGGCTTTATGGGAAGTTGGTTATAACAGCTTTATGTAGGAAAGAAAATGCTTTGTGGTTTTTTTTAAAAAGGTAACTGATTTGAATTATAACTGGCTTGATATGTGTTAATAAAGAACTTGAAGTATTTCAAAAGATTTTTGAATCATTTTGAAAGAGGAGTAATAATTGGTTTTTGAAAACTTAAGAGTTATACTAGCTTTATGGGAAGTTAGGTATAACGGCTTAAGAATGTTAAAAGGATTTCGGAAATGAGAACAAGTATCGAACAAACCACTGCAGCGTTAATAAAGGAAAATGTATTGACTAATGAATTATTGGTAAAACCAGTAGAAACCTCCATTTGCATAGAAGCTAAGATAAGACAAAATGATATTACATTTTCTAGATCATGGCTGCTGTAATAAGAATGTTATAAACAAGAATAACCTACTCATGTAAGACATATATTACTCGGTTGTTCTAACAGGAATTAAGCGATCAAGATTATGAACTATGAAATCTTTCAAATAAGGAACTTGAGTAATTGAAACTAGGCAAACTGGAACTTTAGGAAAAGGATGTTGTTACTTGATTTTGAAAAGGAATATGTTCTGGTTTACTTAAAAGCGTTGGTCATTCTAATACTACGGTGTCGGGTGACTTTTGAAAAAGGAAAGGATCTTTTAAAAGAACTTACCATGTGTAGTACTTGGGAGTAAAATCCGGACTTGGATGAAAATGAAAGTACCTTGAGGCGTGTGAAACTTGCCTATGCTTGTTGTTGTGTAACTTGCCTATGCTTGTTGTTGTGTAACTTGCCTATGCTTGTTGTTGTACTTGCCTACGTTTGCGTGTATGATAGCTTTATCGTCTGCGAGCCTTTGTACTTCTTCAAGTCCCGTAGGATGGGCGGGACACGTATTTCATATCATCATACACCGAGTCCCACAAGATGGGTAGGGACACGTATTTCATATAAATCTGCAAGGTCACGAGATGGGCGGGACACGTATTCATTTGTCTTACAGAGTCCCACGAGTGGCGGACACGTATTCCATATAATTCTTTCTGGGTCCCATGAGGCGGGCGAGACATGTTACATATAATCGATATATCTAGGCCGCGGTGGGGAAGGAGTTCCACGGGCATGAGGATGACTTTGAGGCGTGAGTCCACGACTTGACATATTGTTTTATATTATGAGCGTAGTTTGGTTATCATACATGTCTCTGCTTTTTATAGTGTTATGATTTCATTCTGATATTTCTGATTTCACATACTTGGTACTGTTGTCTGACCTCCTTGGGCTGCGTTCATCCGCAGAGTAGAAGTACATCGATCGTGGATCCTCGCCCTTAGGATCACATTTCGTGTTGGAAAGCTCCGTTCCTTGGAGGCTTATCTTTGGTAGGTTTCCACGAGTTGTAGTCTCTTGTACATTCGGGGTATGGCGGGGCCACTGTCCGTCATTGTTGTTTAAAAACCTTAGAGTGCATGCTGTTGTGGCGGGGTTTGTAAAGGATAAGCTGTTGGGTTTTTATGTATATATCTTGAAAGCCATTGTTTTGGTTGCTTTGTTTATTTATCATGTCTCTCTTTTCATGTTTAAAGTTTTTATTTCCATTTGGTTTTCTCGATGTTGTATCACTAGGGTGCCGGGGTAAGGCACGATCGCGGGCCGGGTTCGGGTCATGTGTGAGGGTTTCGTGAGGGCCTCTCAAGGGGGGAGGGGGAGGCTTTGGACGAAACTACACTAAAGGGGGAGAGGGATTTTTGCCTTGGAATTTCTCAAGTGTGGATGAAGAAATGTCTTGCATTAGAGGGGTATTTATAGGACAATCAATGGCCAAGATCAAGCCAAGTGGGGGGGCAAGTGGAGGGTCAAGATTTGGACATGTGTTTGTTGGTCCCACTTGCTCATCAACTACACAAAATATCCTACCAACTACTTGACAAAAACTTAAAGGCAAAAACGTGCCAATCGTCCCAATTATTTCCGCCCCTTGAGGGTGACACTTGTCACCCTCTCGTTGGTCGAAAATATTTCGTCTCTCGGAAAAATCCGCAAAAATAATAAATGACATAGCCGTAATTTTCCCTTCGCAAAGTCCGGAAAACGTTTCGTCGGAAAACGATTCTTTTCGCTAGTTGTGCACAAAATTTCGTCCCTTAGTCTACTTTAAGGCTTAAACTTTTGTACGTACGCCCTCACGTACATGCTCTGGAAATACGGGGTATAACATTCTCCCCTCCTTAGAAACATTCGTCCCGAATGTTCCTTCTCAAGACAAATAACGATAAAGTTCCTCATAACTTAAACAAAGCGCGTGCCACACCTGCCACAAAATAACACGTTCACTTTCGCCTCGTCGTACTCTTCTCGAACACTTGAACTCTTTCTAGTATACGGACCATACTTCAGTCATCGCTTCAGTTTCCAAAACTTTGGAGCCACTACCCCCAAACTTGGTCACCTTACTAGCCTCAAATTCCTTTAAGGCCATTCCTAGCCCTCCCGATCCGATTCTGGTCGAACATATCCACGAACTCATACGATGGTTACCTAAACCTGGGCCTAGCACCCTCGTGACCCTACCACCTGGCGGGACCACCGACCCGACCACATTTCAGGCGCGGGTTGACCGCGGTGGTCCTCAACCCGACCATTATCGCGCTAAACACTTGTTCCCCCGATCCGGAACAATCTCACTAATCAAGTCACGAAAACCTAGTGGTCTTCTTAGCTCAACTACCCTCTTTCGTTTCATACCACTCAGGGACTTATCACACAATATATCCCACGTATACTATGCACTCTGGTAAAGGTCAACACAAACATAAATCTTTCACTCAAGATGGCCTCGCATCTAAGGTTTCTACGTATAAAGCTCTAAGGCTCACACTTTCCCTGTCCCCAAACTTACCCTTTAACATGTTTTCTAAACACAATTTTAACATAATGCTATATGAACATAATACTTAGCACTTCATCATATCATCTACGCATACTAGTCTCTAGAGGGGTAAGAATATACCTGTACCATCTGCTCCACTCTAATCATAGGCGACCGCAGCGCATGTTGTCGAAGGTGATGATCGCCGCCGACGGTAGGCTGCGTCATTCTGCCTGCACCCTTCCTATAAGCACAGTCTCTCGTCACATGGCCCTGACGGCCGCAGGTGAAACAAGCACCAGTAAGAAGACGACATTCCCCGGGATGACGCTTGCCACATTGTGCACACTGAGGGGGACATGAATCCTGCTGGCTAGTACGTGTATATCGTAAACGAAGCCACGGAGCTCGACCGGCTCGAATACCCGAGCGTCACGAAGGCGCGGAGGACCACTCTGTACTGGCGGAGGTACATAACTAACTGCTTCTTTGGCGGTCGCCTCGAAAGTTACCAAAGGACCCTGCTGTCCTGGCCCTCTTCTGCTGATCTCGGTCATTCCGTCGACCTCTCCGCTCCTCACATCCTAGTGCATAAGCCTGCATGCGGGCAATGTCCATGACCGGCTGAAGAGCTACACCTGAACAAGCCTCTGCCAAGTAGTCATCGAGCGGTGGCGTGGCGGTGCACTCGGCCTCCGTGTCGGCTACCAATGCGGGGCGTCTGAGAGCTAATGAGTCAAACTCCACATTGTACTCCCGAGCCGTCGCCGGTGCGCCTCAAAGTCAAAAATCTGTCGGCGAGCCCTTCTCATCTGTGGAGGCAAGAAATGTGCAAGAAATGCCACGAGAACTTCGTTCCATACGGTGGAAGTGCATACTCTCCCGGGACAGCTCGCGAATCAAACCGGATCATTGCGGTATCACGCGGCCGATCTGAACCTAAGACCACCGACTCGGTCTCGAAGCCTTGATCACTCTCATGATCCAGAATCGTCGAATGAACTCCTGCGGATCATCCTCGTGCCTCGACCCGTAGAACTGCGGCGGGCTACAACTCGAAAGTCCCGTAGCCTCAAACTATCCGATCTCGGGTGAACCACGGTGCTCTTGGGCTGCTGCGTCCGAACCTATCCTCGTATGCGGCCACGATCCTTTCCGATGGCGGGCCATCTCTTTGTACCCCAACTCCTCGCCCCATGTGGACTGGAGGCTCAGTGCTGTGGTCTCGGCGACCAGCTGCGGCCTAAACTTCTTTGAAATTTGCGGCGTCGCAAAACTCGCCCGTCTGAAGCACTATCTCGAGTAATGATTGGGCTGCGCCCCGTACTCCTCTGTATCCTACTAGCGGCTTCCTCATTTGTCTTGCCCATCTGCGCCCGGGTTGCCTTGCGCAGAGGCATAACTGGTAAAAACGAAATGCGTCAGAGGGGTCCAACTTATAACACAACTCTAAGGCACGATCTCAAATTGAGAAGAATGGAAACCAATCCTAAATGTCCTGCATCCTCCTGATTATAGATGTGGTGCACAACACACCGATAATCAAGACTCTACTAGACACGCGATGCGTAGACACTTTCCGAGATTAAGCGCTGCGATACCACTTTTGTCACGACCGATCCGGGCGTGGTAGTACCTACCGGGCACTTACTGATACATACGTAGTAATCGGGAATATAAAACAATACATGAAACAATATGTAATGAAAGCGATTTATCAGAGAAAAATTGCCGCCCGGCATATAATATTACTTTTGAGCGATTCATCCCTTTACAAACCACGCTTGCAGTACTACAGACCTCTAAGAATGTAACAACACCTATGACGGGACAGGGCCCCGCCATACCCCTGGATGTACAAGAACCTACAACTCAGGGAACATACCAAAAGATAAGCCTCCGGAGAAACGGAGCTTCCCAAAACGCTGAACTGTGATCCTATGAGCGAGGATCAACAACCGGTGTACATATACCTGCGGCATGAACGCATTTCGCGAAAGTCGATCTGCAATTGTACCAAGTATGTGAAACTGAAAAATACTGAAAATGAAATCATAATAGTCTATATAAAATAGAGGACATATATGATAACAAAACTACAGTTCATAAAAGCAGTCATGTCAAGTCAGGGACTTACGCCCTCAAAATCTTCCCTCATGCCCGTGGAACTCCTTCCTCACTGCCGGCAGTCTAGGTATAAGTCAATGTGATACGTGTAACATGTCTCGGCCCATCTCATGGACTCGAGGTGAAATCGTATGGAATACATTCCCGGTCCATCTCATGGACTCGGTATCAAATCAGGTGGTATACATTCCCGGTTCATCCCGTGAGCAGCGGTGTCGCGTAAATACATTCGGTCCATCTCATGAACTTCGGTATCATGGTGAAATACATTCCGGTTCATCAGATGAACGCGATGTCGAGTGAAATACATTCGGTTCATCTCGTGAGCAGCGGTAGTCGAGTGAAATACATTCGGTTCATCTCATGAGCCGGTAGTCAGTGAAATACATTCGGTTCATCTTATGAACGCGGTAGTCAGTGAAATACATTCGGTTCATCTCATGAACGGTAGTCAGTGAAATACATTCCGGTTCATCTCGAACGCGGTAGTCGAGTGAAATACATTCCGGTTAAATCGTGAACGCGGTAGTCGAGTGAAATACATTCCCGGTTCATCCCATGAACGCGGTGTCGTGTGGCCATAACATTTAAACGCTCATTTAAGACAGATTAAGATATTACCATGTTTTCCTTTTAAATCAATTAAGGCAATACTATGCCCTTCTTTTTAAACCAAAACACTTTCCTTCTTAAAGTCAAGTAACAACATTCTTTTCCAAAAGTTCAAGTTTGCCTAATTTCAAATATTCACATCTCTTATTTTCGAAAGGTTTCATAGTTCATAGTCTTAATCATTTAATAACATAATTCTCTTTTAAAAACAGTTGAGTGATATATGCCTTATGTGTGAGTAGGTTATTCTTGATTATAACAATCTTATTAAAGCGACCGTGATCTAGGAAATGTAATATCATTTTGTCTCATCTTAGCTTCATGCGGATGGAGGTTTCTCTGGTTTTAATAATACTTTATTAGTCAATACATTTCCCTTTATTAACATTTCTTTGTGGTTTGTTCGTCGTATTCTCATTTCCAAATCGGTAAAACATGATCCCCTTCACAAACCAAGTACGCATTACTCACGAATGAGGTTTCACACTATTTAACAAAAGTCATATTAAATCAATTAAGTCAAGTCTCTTATCTTTTAAGATCAAGTCTCTTAACATTTAAAATCAATAACCCATTCTTTTATCTCTCTTAAGTCGTTATACCTAACTTCCCATAAAGCTAGTATAACTCTTAAGCTTTTAAAACCAAGTGTTACTCTTCTTTCAAAAAGGTTTCTTAATTCTTTTGAAATACTTCAAGATTCTTATTATTCGGGCTTAAGTCAAAAGACATTGCCGTAAAACTACGTTCGATTAACACACGTCGTCTGGTACTATATATATATATATATACTTTTAAAATATCATGCTCGAGTATAGGAAGAATCACATACCTCATGGCGATTATCGACTATTAGCAAAGCGCTCCAAAATCGTAGTCTGTTAGCCTTTTCCACCCCGAGTAGAATACGCTACTCGCGATCTTCAACCTATATCGGTCATAAGAGTCTATCAACATCTAGACTATTACGTAAAATACTTAGATCTGATTCCTTTATTCTACGGAAAATTGGGCGACTTCCACTGCAGTCAAGCTACTGAGTCTCAGTAAATACTGGTCCTATGTAAATCTGATTCAATTCCCTTCTTATATACCTTCCTTGTATATAACTTATACTTAATTCTTATATTTCAACAGTATGTAAACTCTTATTACAATAGAAGGTCAAGAGTATTTACCTCGATAAGCCCAAAATTATCCAAGTTTATATGTCGATCCTGAGCAACGTTTAGCTCCTACTCCGAGCGCTCCAACCCGCTCCAAACCACCCTTAGAAGTTCTACGCAACTTCTACTTACCACTTCAACCGGCTATGAAGATTTTCCTTAGGGTTTCGTTTAGTGGATAAAGGAAGTATAATAGTATTTCTGGGCTTTTAGTATAGGTGTAACCTTGGAATACTACAAGGTATTTGGGCCAAGGTATTTTGGAATAGTAACAATACTTGAAGAATACTTTTCTACCAAGGGGGGGGTATTATACGAAAACAACTAGGCAAGGGGGTTTGGTGAGGGCCTCTCGAGGGGAGGAGGCTTTGGCCGAAACTACACTAAAGGGGGAGAGGGATTTTTGCCTTGGAATTTCTCAAGTGTGGATGAAGAAATGTCTTGCATTAGAGGGGTATTTATAGGACAATCAATGGCCAAGATCAAGCCAAGTGGGGGGGCAAGTGGAGGGTCAAGATTTGGACATGTGTTTGTGGGTCCCACTTGCTCATCAACTACACAAAATATCCTACCAACTACTTGACAAAAACCTAAAGGCAAAAAACGTGCCAATCGTCCCAATTATTTCCGCCCCTTGAGGGTGACACTTGTCACCCTCTCGTTGGTCCAAAATATTTCGTCTCTCGGAAAAATCCGCAAAAATAATAAATGACATAGCCGTAATTTTCCCTTCGCAAAGTCCGGAAAACGTTTCGTCGGAAAACGATTCTTTTCGCTAGTTGTGCACAAAATTTCGTCCCTTAGTCTACTTTAAGGCTTAAACTTTTGTACGTACGCCCTCACGTACATGCTCTGGAAATACGGGGTATAACATTCTCCCCTCCTTAGAAACATTCGTCCCGAATGTTCCTTCTCAAGACAGATAACGATAAAGTTCCTCATAACTTAAACAAACTGCCCAGGCCACACCTGGCCACAAAATAACACACGTTCACTTCTTTCCTTACTCGTCGTACTCTTCTCGAACACTTGAACTCTTTCTAGTATACGGACCATACTTCAGTCATCGCTTCAGTTTCCAAAACTTTGGAGCCACTACCCCCAAACTTGGTCACCTTACTAGCCTCAAATTCCTTTAAGGCCATTCCTAGCCCTCCCGATCCAATTCTGGTCGAACATATCCACGAACTCATACGATGGTTACCTAAACCTGGGCCTAGCACCCTCGTGACCCTACCACCTGGCGGGACCACCCAGAACTGACCCCACCACATTTCAGGCCACGGGTTGACCCGCGATTGGTCCTCAACCCGACCCGCTATCGCGCTAAACACTTGTTCCCCCGATCCGGAACAATCTCACTAATCAAGTCACGAAAACCTAGTGGTCTTCTTAGCTCAACTACCCTCTTTCATTTCATACCACTCAGGGACTTATCACACAATATATCCCACGTATACTATGAACTCTGGTAAAGGTCAACACAAACATAAATCTTTCACTCAAGATGGCCTCGCATCTAAGGTTTCTACGTATAAAGCTCTAAGGCTCACTTTCCCTCCCAAACTTACCCTTAAACATGTTTTCTAAACACAATTTTAACATAATGCTATATGAACATAATACTTAGCACTTCATCATATCATCTACGCATACTAGTCTCTGAGGGTAAGAATATGCACAGCCATCTGCTCACTCTAATCATAGGCACGCCTGCAGTAGCATGTCGAAGGTGATGATCTCGCGACCCGGTAGGCTGCGTCATTCTGCGCCGCCACTATAAGCCGATCTCGTCACATGGCCCGACGGCCTCGGGTGAAACAAGCACCGATGAAAG
Organism: Przewalskia tangutica; assembly: GCA_029844215.1. Lineage (NCBI taxonomy): Eukaryota > Viridiplantae > Streptophyta > Magnoliopsida > Solanales > Solanaceae > Przewalskia > Przewalskia tangutica. Next base: position 65,874,925 of record CM056729.1, read on the forward strand.
GCGACATTCCCGGGATGGCGCTTGCCACATTGTACCTGCGAGGGCATTAATCCTGGCAGCTAGTACGTGTATATCTGTAAACGAAGCCACGGAGCTCGACCGGCTCGAATACCCGAGCGTCACGAAGGCGCGGAGGACCACTCTGTCTTGGCGGAGGTACATAACTAATTCTCTTGAGGCGGTCGCCTCGAAAGTTACCAAGGACCTGTGTCTGGACCTCTTCTGCGATCTCGGTCATTCGTCGACCTCTCCGCTCCTCGCATCCTGGTGCATAAGCTGCGCATGCGGGCAATGTCCATGCCGTGAAGAGCTACACGAACAAGCCTCGCCAGTAGTCATCGAACGGTGGCGTGGCGGTGCACTCTGTCCTCCATGTCGGCTACCAATGCGGGGCGTCTGAAGCTAATGAGTCAAACTCCACATTGTACTCCCGAACCGTCGCGATGCGCCTCAGCGTCAAAAATCATCGGCCGAGCCCTTCTCATCTGTGGAGGCAAGAAATGTGCAAGAAATGCCCACGAGAACTTCGTTCCATACGGTGGAAGTGCATACTCTCCGGGACAGCTCGCGAATCAAACCGATCATTGCGGTATCACGCGGCCGATGCGAACCTAAGACCACCGACTTGGTCTCGGCCTTGATCACTCTCGATCCAGAATCGCTGTCGAATGAACTCCTGCGGATCATCCTCGAGCCTCGACGTAGAACTGCGGGCTCTGACTCGAGAAAGTCCGTAGCCTCAAACTATCCGATCTCGGGTGAACCATGGCGCTCGGGCTAGCTGCGTCCGGCTATCCTCGTGTGCAGCCACGATCACGGCGATGGCGGGCCATCTCTTTGTACCCCAACTCCTCTGCCCCAGGCTGTGGGACTGGAGGCTCAGGTACCGTGGTCTCAGCAGCCCACTGCTGCGGCCTAAACTTCTTTGAAATTTGGCGGCGTCGCAAAACTCGCCGTCTGAAGCACTATCTCAGGTAATGATTGGGCCTGCGCCCCTGTACTTTTCTGTATCCTACTAGAAGCTTCCTCGGCTGTCTTGCCCATCTGCGCCCGGGTTGCCTTGCGCAGAGGCATAACTGGTAAAAACGAAATGCGTCAGAGGGGTCCAACTTATAACACAGCTCTAAGGCACGATCTCAGAATGAGAAGAATGGAAACCAATCCTAAATGTCCTTCAGCCTCCTGATTATAGATGTGGTGCACAACACACCGATAATCAAGACTCTACTAGACACGGTCTGTAGACACTTTCCGAGGATTAACTGCTCTGATACCACTTTTGTCACGACCCGATCCCGGACCCGTGACTGGTGCCTTACCCCGGGCACTCTAGTAATACATGCATCAGAGTAATCAGCGGAATATAAAACAATACATGAAACAATATGTAATGAAAGCTTGATTTATCGAGAGAAAAATTGCCGCCCGGCGTATAATATAAATTTTTGAGCGATTCATCCCTTTTACAAACCACGCCTTGCGGTACTATAGACCTCTAAGAATGTAACAACACCTATGACGGGACGGGGCCGCCATACCACGGATGTACAAGAACCTCTGACTCGGGAGCATGCAAAGATAAGCCTCGGAGAAAGCGGAGCTTCCCAAAATTTGAGCGTGATCCTGGCGAGGATCAACTACTGGTGTACCTCTACTGCGGCATGAGCGCAGCCCGAAGGAGAGTCGATCTGGCAGTACCAAGTATGTGGCGAAAAATACTGAAAATGAAATCATAATAGTCTATATAAAATAGAGGACATATATGATAACAAAACTACAGTTCATAAAAGCAGTCATGTCAAGTCAGGGACTTACGCCCTCAAAATCTTCCCTCATGCCCGTGGAACTCCTTCCTCACTGCCGGCAGTCTAGGTATAAGTCAATGTGATACGTGTAACATGTCTCGGCCCATCTCATGGACTCGAGGTGAAATCGTATGGAATACATTCCCGGTCCGTCATGGACTCGGTATCAAATGAGGTGGTATACATTCGGTTCATCCGATGAGCAGCGGTGTCGCGTGAAATACATTCGGTCCATCTCATGAACTTCGGTATCGTGGTGAAATACATTCGGTTCATCCGATGAGCGATAGTCGAGTGAAATACATTCGGTTAAATCTCGTGAGCGCGGTAGTCGAGTGAAATACATTCGGTTCATCTCTGAGCGCGGTAATCGAGTGAAATACATTCGGTTCATCTCATGAGCGGTAGTCAGTGAAATACATTCGGTTCATCTCATGAGCGCGGTAGTCAGTGAAATACATTCGGTTCATCCCGTGAACGCGGTAGTCAGTGAAATACATTCGGTTCATCTCGTGAGCGGTAGTCGAGTGAAATACATTCGGTTCATCCCATGAGCGCGGTGTCGTGTGGCCATAACATTTAAGCGCTCATTTAAGGCATTAAGATATTACCATGTTTTCCTTTTAAATCAATTAAGGCAATACTATGCCGCTTCTTTTTAAACCAAAACACTTTCCTTCTTAAAGTCAAGTAACAACATTCTTTTCCAAAGTTCAAGTTTGCCTAATTTCAAATATTCACATCTCTTATTTTCGAAAGGTTTCATAGTTCATAGTCTTAATCATTTAATAACATAATTCTCTTTTAAAAACAGTTGAGTGATATATGCCTTATGTGTGAGTAGGTTATTCTTGATTATAACAATCTTATTAAAGCAGCCATGATCTAGGAAATGTAATATCATTTTGTCTCATCTTAGCACATGCGGATGGAGGTTTCTACTGGTTTTAATAATACTTTATTAGTCAATACATTTCCCTTTATTAACGCTGCTGTGGTTTGTTCGATACGTATTCTCATTTCCGAAATCAGTAAAACATTATTCCCTTTACAAACCAAGTACTCATTACTCACGAATGAGGTTTCACGCTTTTTAACAAAATTCATATTAAATCAATTAAGTCAAGTCTCTTATCTTTTAAGATCAAGTCTCTTAACTTTTAAAATCAATAACCCATTCTTTTTATCTCTCTTAAGTCGTTATACCTAACTTCCCATAAAGCTAGTATAACTCTTAAGCTTTTAAAACCAAGTGTTACTCTTCTTTCAAAAAGGTTTCTTAATTCTTTTGAAATACTTCAAGATTCTTATTATTGGGCTTAAGTCAAAAGACATTGCCGTAAAACTACGTTCGATTAACACACGTCGTCTACCGTACTATATATATATATATATACTTTTAAAATATCATGCTCGAGTATAGGAAGAATCACGTACCTCGCGATGATTATCACTATTAGCAAAAGCGCTCCAAAATCGTAGTCCTGTTAGCCTTTTCCACCGCCGAGTAGAATACGCTACTCGCGGTTTTCAACCTATATCGGTCATAAGAGTCTATCAACATCTAGACTATTACGTAAAATACTTCTAGATCTGATTCCTTTATTCTACGGAAAATTGGGCAGCACTTCCCTACCCGTCAAGCTACACAAGTCTACTGTAAATACAATCCTATGTAAGTACAGTTTAATTCCCTTCTTATATACCTTCCTTGTATATAACTTATACTTAATTCTTATACTTCAACAGTATGTAAACTCTTATTACAATAGAAGGTCAAGAGTATTTACCTCGATAAGCCCAAAATTATCCAAGTTTATATGTCGATCCTGAGCAACGTTTAGCTCTACTCAGCGCTCAACCGCTCCAAACCACCCTTAGAAGTTCTAGGCAACTTCTACTTACCACTTCAATGGCTATGAAAATTTTCCTTAGGGTTTAGTTTAGTGGCTAAAGGAAGTATAATAGTATTTACGGGCTTTTAGTATATGTGTAACCTTGGAATACTACAAGGTATTTGGGCCAGTATTTTGGAATAGTAACAATACTTGAAGAATACTTTTCTACCAAGGGGGTATTATCTGAAAACAACTAGGCAAGGGGTTTAGTAGAGCCTCTCGAGGGTAGGGGAGGCTTTGGATGAAACTACACTAAAGGGGGAGAGGGATTTTTGCCTTGGAATTTCACAAGTGTGGATGAAGAAATGTCGTGCAGTAGATGGGGATTTATAGGACACTCACTGTCCAAGAGCAAGCCAAGTGGGGGCAAGTGGAGGTCAAGATTTGGACATGTGTTTGTTGGTCCCACTTGCTCATCAACTACACAAAATATCCTACCAACTACTTGACAAAAACTTAAAGGCAAAAACGTGCCAATCGTCCCAATTATTTCCGCCGCGGGGTGACACTTGTCACCTCTCGTTGGTCAAAATATTTCTTCTCTCGGAAAAATCAAAAAATAATAAATGACATAGCCGTAATTTTCCCTTCGCAAAGTCAGGAAAGCGTTTACGTCGGAAAGCGATTCTTTTAAGCTAGTTGTGCACAAAATTTCGTCCTTAGTCTACTTTAAGGCTTAAACTTTTGTCGTGCGCCTCACGTACATGCTCGAAATACGGTATAACATTCTCCCTTCTTAGAAACATTCGTCGAATGTTCCTTCAAGACAGATAACGATAAAGTTCCTCATAACTTAAACAAAGCGCCACGCTTGCCACAAAATAACACACGTTCACTTCTTTCCTTACTCGTCGTACTCTTCTCGAACACTTGAACTCTTTCTAGTATACGGACCATACTTGATCATCACTTGATTTCAAAACTTTGGAGCCACTACCCCAAACTTGGTCACCTTACTAGCCTCAAATTCCTTTAAGGCCATTCCAGCCTCCGTCAGGTGCAGTCGAACATATCCACGAACTCATACGATGGTTACCTAAACACGGGCCTAGCACCCTCGTGACCTACCACTGGCGGGTGTTATACCCGTAGTTGCGGGGTATGTATGTGAGGGCGTGCGTGCGAGTACTGTGAAATTTTGAAAAGAAAGAAAGATGTGAGTTTTAACGGAAAAGTTTCCGGTTATTTGTGAAGAAAAAGGTTCGTTAATGAGAATTGGTTTCCCAGTTTGGTATATGGGCTTCTTAAATTATATTAGAATTTTGAGATTTTATTTTGGAAATGGTCACGTGGGGCCACGGGAGAAATTCTACGATTTTGTAGAAGCAGCTTTGTTTTTGAGATTTCCGGTATTGTGGATATTTTTGAAGGCGTTTTATGAGGGCGATAGGAGGTGACACGTGTCACCCGCCTAAACTTGGCAGAAGTTACCTTTGTCAGGCCTTTGGGTTAGAGTCGTTTTTGACGAAGCGTTTTGCGTAACTGCGAAGGAAAATTACGGCTATGTCGTTTTGTATTTTTGCGGATTTTTAGAGAGGCGAAACCTTTTGGACCAGCGGGAGGGTGACACTTGTCACCTCGTTAGACGATTTGGAGGGGCGGTCGAGGTGGGTTGGCTTTGGCGATTGGCCCTTGAAGTGTGCCTTGCTTTGTGGCTTGTTTTGTGGAGTGTTTTGTGGAGTAGGGTTTAGGGTGCACTTGGCTTAATCTTGCCACTTACACTTGCTATACACTTGGAAGGATCTTGGCCAGTTGGCCTTTGGTTTTGCTATAAATACCCGCAAGTGTGAAGACTTCATCCGTTCCAAAACTTCCAAGTCTTGAAACCCTCTCCTCCCCCTTTGTGAGCTCTTGGCGAGAGCCTTCCCCTCCCACCGTGTGGCCTTTGGCGGGGTTCCACTTCCCATTTGTGGTGCTAGCCGTAGGGTACCCACTGCTAGTTGTTTCGTATAATACCCTCCTTGTGGTATTGAAATACTTCTCTAGTATTGTTATAATGCCCAAAATACCTTAGCCTTTACCTTGTTGTATTCCAAAGTTACCTCTATCACGTAGAGCAGGAAATACTACCTTTTGTCCTTTTAGTCTCAGCCAGAAACCACAAGGAAATCTTCATAGTTGGTTGAAGTATTTGAGTAGAAGTTGATTAAGAACTTCTAAGGGTTATTTGGAGGCGGATTGGAGCGCCGGAGTAGGAGCTAAACCTTGCTCGGGATCGACATTATAACTTGGATAATTTTGGGCTTATCGAGGTAAATATTCTTGTCCCTTATTGTAATTGGAGATTACATGTTGTAGGAATATATAGTTGAAGTATACTATATGTAGAAGCTGATGTATTTACATAGGGCATGTGCGATGACTTGTGTAGTATTGGTGAGTAGTATTGTACACTTCCGGTTAGCCGTGTAAAACCCCACTGGTTGGCTTGGTAGCGGCCTCGATAGAGGAGGAGATTTCTGACATTGCGGGAGAGTCTTTGAATTTTACGTAGAACATGGAACCTGTGTTTTGAAGTTAATAGGCGTTTGTGACCTTTTTAGGTGAAAGTACTAAGAGTAGCGTATTCTACTTGAGGAGTGGAAAGAAATAGCAAGGTTGTAGTACTTGGAGCATTTTGCTTATTATCGATACTCGTCGCGAGGTATGTGAACCTCTTCCTATCTTTTCTAGCATGATTGTTGTGAACTATGTAGTGCGGTGACGTACATGTGCTAAGTGATTTGGTTGGTTTAAAACATAGGGTGTTATAATAGCTTTATGGGAAGTTAGTTATAACGACCTTATGTAGTGAAAATGGTTTCTTGATGTTAGAAGTTAAGAGACTTGATCTTATAAGATAAGAGACTTAACTTATTTGTTTTAATGTGGATGTTTGTGTGAAACCTCATTCGTGAGTAATGAGTACTTGGTTTTTAAAGGGATAATGTTTCTTGATTTGGGAATCGAATGTGTATCGACAGACCATTGCGGCGTTAATAAAGGAAAATGTATTGAATAATGATGTATTAAAACGGTAGAAACCTCCATCTGCATAGAAGCTAAGATGAGACAAAATGATATTACATTTTCTAGATCATTTCTTTGTAATAAGATCGTTATAAACAAGAATAAACTACTCATATATGACATATGTTACTCAATTGTTTTAAAAGAGATTAAGACTATGAGTTATGAAACCTTTCTAAAATAAGTGACTTGAGCATTTGAAATTAGGCAAATTTGAGCGTTTGGAAAATAATGTTGTTACTTGATTTTACAAAGGGAAGTGTCTTGTTTACTTAAAAAGATAGTCACGATTTTTATACTACGGGTATTGTGTGGCTTATGTGAAAGTACTTTGAGTTGTGTGAAACTTGCCTATGCTTGTGGCGATAGCCTTTGTTGTACAAGTGTTGTATTTACGTGTTCTGGCGTCTCGATAGAGTCGGTTGACTTGTTGAGAACTTACTTGGACGTCTGGCGGTGATGGAGAAATTCCGCAGATGCGTTCGCATTGATTGTGTTACTTTTGCTAATCGCTTTGGACATCTTGACCGCGATCGTGGCGCGCGGGTATGCTTCCGTGTTGATCTTGCTTTATTGTTTCCCTTTGGGCATCGACCGCGATCGTAGCGCGCGGGTATGTTTCCATTTGGAATCTTTGTCTTATCGTTTCCTTTTGGACATCGCGACCACGATCGTAAGCGCGCGGGTATCTTCCATTTTGATTCTTTGTCTTGTGGTTCCCTTTTGGACATCACGACACGATCGTAAGCCGCGGGTATGCTTCCATTTGAATTGTTAATACGACTTTGGCATCGGGTAGGACTTGGTGTCTTTGGTGTACTTAGGTGTTATCATATCATGTGGCCGTGATGAGAAGACATTCCACGGGCATGATTGATGTGGAGGCGTGAGACCACGACTTGATATAAGCGATATATGTGTGTCTGTAGTTTGGTTATCATTCGTCTCTGCTTTAGATAGATGCTATGATTTCATTTCTGATATTTTCTGATTTCACATACTTGGTACTGTTATCTTGACCTCGCCTTGAGTGCGTTCATCTGCGGTAGAAGTACATCGATCGTGGATCCTCGCTCTTAGGATCTCGGTTCGGCGTTTTGGGAAGCTCGTTTCTCGGAGGCTTATCTTTTGGTATGTGTTCCACTGAGTTGTAGGTTCTTGTACATTCGGGGTATGGCGGGGCCCTGTCGTCATAGTTGTTGTAAATCTTAAGTGCATGAAATCTTGTTGTGGGCGGGGTTTGTAAAAAGGATTAAAGCATTCGTTTTGAAAGTGTTGTATTTATTTATGTTATTGGAAGGTAGCAGTTGGGTTGAGCATTTTATGTTCATATATCTTGTTTCTTGTTTAAAGTTTTATCTTCCATTTGGTTTTCTCGATGATTGTATCACTAGGGTGCAGGATAAGGCACGATGCGGGGCAGGCGAGTCGTTACAAAAGTGGTATCGAAGCGATTAATCCTCGGAAAGTGTCTGAGGCAGTGTCTAGTAGAGTCTTGATTATCGGTGTGTTGTGCACCACATCTATAATCGGAGGCTATAGGACATTTAGGATTGGTTTCCATTCTTCTCATTACGAGATCGTGCCTTAGAAGGTGTTGTAAGTTGGACCCTCTGGCGTATCTCGTTTTACCGGCTATGCCTCGCGCAGCAACGAGCCCGAGAAGGGCAAAGCGGCGAGAGGCGCTAGTGAGATCTGAGAGAATGCAGCGCGAGCGATGCATACACGATTGTGCTTGACGGCGAGTTTTGCGCGCCCGGCCAGAGTTTAGAAGCGCGGCGGTGGCTGCTGAGACCTGATACTGAGCCTCGGTCGCGGCTGGAAGCGGATGAGATAAGTACAAGGAGATGGCGATTCTTGGCGGTCGTGGCGAGCATGAGATAATTTGGATCTGGCGATTCGATTCGATAGCACGATGGTTCACCCGGCGAGATAGTTTGAGGCTACGGGACTTTACGAGTTGTAGCCGCCCGAGTTTTATGGGTCGAGGCACGAGGATGATCGCGAGGAGTTCATCCGGCGATTCTGGTCGTGAGAGTGATCAAGGCTTGAGACCGAGTCGGTGGTCTTAGGTTCGCGTCGGTGCGTGATACCGCGATCGGACTGGTTTGATCGTGGGAGTTGTCGGGAGAGCATGCGCTTCAGCGATATGGGGCGAGTTCTCGGAGGCATTCCTCACTCACTTCTTGCCTCCGCGGATGAGGAGAACGCGGGCCGACATATTTATGATCTTTGGCGAGCAGGCGTCTGATTCGAGTCTGGCGTGGAGTTTGACTCGTTGGCTCGGTATGTCCCGCTTTAGTGGCAACCATGGAGGATAGGGTGCACCACTACGTCAGGGCTAGATGATTACTTGGAGGCTTGTTCGGGTGTAGCTCTTCAGGGCATGGACATTGCCGCATGCGAGCTCGTCTGCAGGATGTGAGGCATGGAGAGATCGGCGGAATGACCGAGTCGAAAGAGGACGAACAGCGAGGTCCTTTGGTGACTTTCGAGGCGAACCGCCTCGGCGGACTAGTTATGCGCCTCGCCCGGTGCATAGTGGTCATCCACAATCTTCAAGGCATCCAGTATTCGGGAGGCGGTCGGGGCTCGAGGTTGATTTTGGGAGAAGCGGTGTTAGCCAGCGAAGCCACCTACCTCGTTGTGACGTGTGGTAGACTCCGCGGTGGGAGTGTCGTGCTAGTCAGAGTTTGTTTTACATGCGGCAGCGAGGCCATTTTGGGAGACTGTCCGACCGGGGTATGCTTGGTAGGATAGCACGAGCTACGAGATCGATTCTTCACCTTCCACGGCTAGGCGGGATGTTCATACACCGGGGCCACGGTAAGTCGCGGTGGAAGTTCCGATCTTAGCGGTCCTTTGAGCGCCTATTTTCGGTATATCTTTAACCCTCTAGAGACTTGTATGTATTGATGTTAAGATAATGTGTTAAGTGTTATGTTCGGATAGCTTTGTGCTAGTATGTGATTGAGAAACTGGTGAGTGTAGAAGGAGTAAGCTTTGGGGGCATGGAAGTGTGAACCTTAGACTATTTCACGATTGAGACCTTAGAGGTAGGGTCGTCATGAGTAAAAGATTTATTTTATGTTTGACCTTTATCGAGTCGTAGTATCGTGGGATTTATTTGTGTGATAAGTCCATGGGTAGTGCGAGATGGAAGTGTTAGCTTTCATGGCGTGTGTTGGTTAGATTGTTCGTATCGGGGAACAAGAATGTGCCTTGATTGTGGGGTCGGGTTGAGGACCATTTGAGGTCAACCGCGGCCCGGTTGTGGTGGGGTCGGTTCGAGGTGGTTCGCGGTGGTAGAGTCACGAGGATGCTAGGCCCGATTTAGATGACCATCGTCGTATGAGTTCGTGGATCGTTACGAGAATCGGTTCGTGAAGGCGGGAATGGTCTTAAGGGAGATCGAAGTTAGTAAGATGACCAAGTTTGGAGGTAGTAACTCCAAAGGTTGGAAACAGAAGCATTGACGGAAGTGTGATACGGATACTAGAAAGAGTTCGAGTGTTCGAGAAAGGTACTACGAGTTAGGGGAGAAGAGAACGTGTGTTAGTTCGTGGCCAAGCTGTGGCGTCGGCAACTTGTTAGAGGAACTTTATCGTTATCCGACTTGAGAAGGAACATTCGGGACGAATGTTTCTAAGGAGGAGAATGTTATACCCGTAGTTGCGGGGTATGTATGTGAGGGCGTGCGTGCAGAGTACGAGAAATTTTGAAAAGAAAGAAAGATGTGAGTTTTTAAGCGGAAAAGTTTCGGTTATTTGTGAAGAAAAGGTTCGTTAATGAGAATTGGTTTCCCAGTTTGGTATATGGGCTTCTTAAATTATATTAGAATTTTGAGATTTTATTTTGGAAATGGTCACGTGGGGCCCGGGAGAAATTTCTGATTTTGTGGGCCCGCTTTGTTTTGAGATTTCAGTATTGTGGATATTTTTGAAGGCGTTTTATGAGGGCGATAGGAGGGTGACACGTGTCACCCGCCTTCGTAACTTGGCGAAGTTACCTTTGTGCACAACACGGTTAAGTCGTTTTTAAATGAAGCGTTTTCTGCGTAACTTGCGAAGGAAAATTACGGCTATTTCGTTTTGTATTTTTGCGGATTTTTTAGAGACGAAACCTTTTGGACCAGCGGGAGGGTGACACTTGTCACCCTCGTTGGGACGATTTGGAGGGGCGGTCGAGTGGGTTGGCTTTGGCGATTGGCCCAGAAGTGTGCCTTGCTTTGTGGCTTGTTTTGTGGAGTGTTTTGTGGAGTAGGGTTTAGGGTGCACTTGGCTTAATCTTGCCACTTACACTTGCTATACACTTGGAAGGATCTTGGCCCTTGGTTGGCCTTTGGTTTTGCTATAAATACCCACAAGTGTGAAGACTTCATCCATTCCAAAAACTTCCAAGTCTTGAAACCCTCTCCTCCCCCTTTGTGAGCTCTTGGCGAGAGCCTTCCCCTCCCCTTTTCGTGTGGCCTTTGGCGAGGGTTCCCTTCCCATTTGTGGTGCTAGCCAGTAGGGTACCCACTAGCCTAGTTGTTTTCGTATAATACCCATCATGTGGTATTGAAATACTTCTCCTAGTATTGTTATAATGCCCAAAATACCTTAGCCTTTACCTTGTTGTATTCCAAAAGTTACCTCTATCGTGAGCAGGAAATACTACCTTTTGTCCTTTTAGTCTCAAACCGAAACCCTAAGGAAATCTTCATAGTTGGTTGAAGTATTTGAGTAGAAGTTGGTTAAGAACTTCTAAGGGTTGTTTGGAGCGGATTGGAGCGCACGGAGTAGGAGCTAAACCTTGCTCAGGATTGACATTATAACTTGGATAATTTTGGGCTTATCGAGGTAAATATTCTTGTCCCCTTATTGTAATTGGAGATTACATGTTGTAGGAATATATAGTTGAAGTATACTATATGTAGAACTGAACTGTATTTACATAGGACTGTATTGCAGTAGACTTGTGTAGTATTGGTGAGTAGAATTGTACACGTCCGGTTAGACGTGTAAAACCCCCCCCTGGTTGGCTTGGTAGCCGGCCTCGATAGAGGAGGAGATTTACGCTGTTGTTGCGGGGAGAGTCTTTGCGAATTTTCTGTAGAACATGGAACCCTGTGTTTTGAAGTTAATAGACGTTTGTGACCTTTTTAGGTGAAAGTACTAAGAGTAGCGTATTCTACTTGAGGAGTGGAAAGGGCTAGCAAGGTTGTAGTACTTGGAGCATTTTGCTTATTGTCGATACTCGTCGCGAGGTATGTGAACCTCTTCCTATCTTTTCTAGCATGATTGTTGTGAACTATGTAGTACGGTAGACGTAGATGTGCTAAGTGATTTGGTTGGTTTAAAACATAGGGTGTTATAATAGCTTTATGGGAAGTTAGTTATAACGACCTTATGTAGGTGAAAATGGTTTCTTGATGTTAGAAGTTAAGAGACTTGATCTTATAAGATAAGAGACTTAACTTATTTGTTTTAATGTGGATGTTTGTGTGAAACCTCATTCGTGAGTAATGAGTACTTGGTTTTAAAGGGATAATGTTTCTTGATTTGGGAATCGAGAATGTGTATCGACAGAGACCATTGCGGCGTTAATAAAGGAAAATGTATTGAATAATGATGTATTAAACCAGTAGAAACTTCCATCTGCATAGAAGCTAAGATGAGACAAAATGATATTTCCTAGATCATGGCTGCTGTAATAAGATCGTTATAAACAAGAATAAACTACTCACATATATGACATATGTTACTCAATTGTTTTAAAAGAGATTAAGACTATGAGTTATGAAACCTTTCTAAAATTAGTGACTTGAGCATTTGAAATTAGGCAAATTTGAACGTTTGGAAAATAATGTTGTTACTTGATTTTACAAAGGGAAGTGTCTTGTTTACTTAAAAGATAGTCACGATTTTTATACTACTGGTATTGTGTGGCTTATGTGAAAGTACTTTGAGTTGTGTGAAACTTGCCTATGCTTGTGGCGATAGCCTTTGTTGTACAAGTGTTGTATTTACGTATTCTGGCGTCTCTCGATAGAGGTCGGTTGACTTGTTGAGAACTTACTTGGACATGCGGCGGTGATGGAGAAATTCCGCAGATGCGTTCTGTTGATTGTGTTACTTTTGCTAATCGCTTTGGACATCTTGACACGATCGTGGCGCGCGGGTATCTTCCATGTTGATCTTGCTTTATTGTTTCCCTTTGGGCATCACGACCACGATCGTGGCGCGCGGGTATGTTTCCATTTGGAATCTTTGTCTTATCGTTTCCTTTTGGACATCTTGACCACGATCGTGGCGCGCGGGTATCTTCCATTTGATTCTTTGTCTTGTGGTTACCTTTTGGACATCGACCACGATCGTGGCGCGGGTATGCTTCCATTTGAATTGTTAATCTGACTTTGGCATCGGTAGGACTTGGTGTCTTTGGTGTACTTAGGTGTTATCATATCATAGGCTGGCGGTGAGGAAAGGCATTCCACGGGCATGATTGATGTGGAGGCGTGAGACCACGACTTGATATAAGCGATATATGTGTCTGCGTAGTTTGGTTATCATTCATGTCTCTGCTTTAGATAGCGCTATGATTTCATTCTGATATTTTCTGATTTCACATACTTGGTACTGTTATCTTGACCTCGCCCGGCTGCGTTCATCTGCGCAGTAGAGTACATCGATCGTGGATCCTCGCTCTTAGGATCTCGATTCAGCGTTTTAGGAAGCTCCGTTTCTCGGAGGCTTATCTTTTGGTATGTGTTCCACTGAGTTGTAGGTTCTTGTACATTCGAGGTATGGCGGGAGCACTGTCCGTCATAGTTGTTGTAAATCTTAGAGTGCATGAAATCTTTGTTGTGGGCGGGGTTTGTAAAAAGTTAAAGCTGTTCGTTTTGAAAGAGTTGTATTTATTTATGTTATTGGAAGGTAACTGTTGGGTTGGCCTGTTTTATGTTCATATATCTTGTTTCTTGTTTAAAGTTTTATCTTCCGCTGGTTTTCTCTGATGATTGTATCACTAGGGTGCCCGGGATAAGGCACGATGTGAGCGGAGCGGGTCGTTCTGTGAGACCACCCTGACCCACCACATTTCGGTAGCGGGTTGACGCGGTGGTCCTCAACCCGAGCCATTATCGCGCTAAACACTTGTTCCCCCGATCCGGAACAATCTCACTAATCAAGTCACGAAAACCTAGTGGTCTTCTTAGCTCAACTACCCTCTTTCATTTCATACCACTCAGGGACTTATCACATAATATATCCCACGTATACTATGCACTCTAGTAAAGGTCAACACAAACATTAATCTTTCACTCAAGATGGCCTCGCATCTAAGGTTTCTACGTATAAAGCTCTAAGGCTCACACTTTCCCTGTCCCCAAACTTACCCTTTAACATGTTTTCTAAACACAATTTTAACATAATGCTATATGAACATAATACTTAGCACTTCATCATATCATCTACGCATACTAGTCTCTAGAGGGGTAAGAATATACCTGTACCATCTGCTCGCTCTAATCATAGGCACGCCTGCCCGTATGCTGTCGAAGGTGATGATCACGCCCGACCCGGTAGGCTGCGTCGTGCTGCACCCTTCCTATAAGCCACGATCTCTCGTCACATGGCCACGGCGGCGCGGTGAAACAAGCACCGATGAAAGGCGACATTCCGGGATGGCGCTTGCGCATTGTGCCGCGAGGGACATGAATCCTGGCGGCTAGTACGTGTATATCTCGTAAACGAAGCCACAGAGCTCGACCGGCTCGAATACCGAGCGTCCTGAAGGCGTGGAGGACCACTCTGTCTTGGCGGAGGTACATAACTTTCTTCTTGGCGGTCCGCCTCGAAAGTTACCAAGGACCTGTCACTGGCCGCACCTGCGATCTCGGTCATTCCGTCGACCTCTCCGCTCCTCACATCCTAGTGCATAAGCTGCGTGCGGGCAATGTCCATGCGGTGAAGAGCTACACCGAACAAGCCTCGCCAAGTAGTCATCGAGCCGGTGATGTAGCGGTGCACTCGTCCTCCGTATCGGCTACGATGCGGGGGCGTCTGAGCTAATGAGTCAAACTCACATTGTACTCCCGAACCGTGCGCGGTGCGCCTCAGCGTCAAAAATCTGTCGGCGAGCCCTTCTCATGTGGAGGCAAGAAATGTGCAGAAATGCCCACGAGAACTTCGTTGCATACGGTGGAAGTGCATACTCTCCCGGGACGGCTCGCGAATCAAACGAGTCATTGCGGTATCACGCGGCCGATGCGAACCTAAGACCACCGACTCGGTCTCGAAGCCTTGATCACTCTCATGATCCGTATGGCGTCGAATGAACTCCTGCGGATCATCCTCGTGCCTCGACGTAGAACTCTGGCGGGCTCTGACTCGAGAAAGTCCGTAGCCTCAAACTATCCGATCTCGGGTGAACCACGGGTGCTCTTTGGGCTGCTGCGTCGGCTATCCTCATGTCGGCCACGATCACGGCGATGGCGGCCATCTCTTTGTACCCCAACTCCTGCGCGGTGTGGGTGGAGGCTCAGTGCTGTGGTCTCGGCGACCGCTGCGGCCCTAACTTCTTTGAAATTTGCGGCGTCGCAAAACTCGCCGTCTGAAGCACTATCTCAGGTAATGATTGGGCCTGCGCCCCCGTACTCCTCTGTATCCTACTAGCAGCTTCCTCGGCTGTCTTGCCCATCTGCGCCCGGGTTGCCTTGCGCAGAGGCATAACTGGTAAAAACGAAATGCGTCAGAGGGGTCCAACTTATAACACAACTCTAAGGCACGATCTCAAATTGAGAAGAATGGAAACCAATCCTAAATGTCCTGCGACCTCACGATTATAGATGTGGTGCACACACCGATAATCAAGACTCTACTGACACGATGCAGTAGACACTTTCCAGGATTAAGCGCTCGATACCACTTTTGTCACGACCGATCCGGGCGTGGTCGTGCCTACCGGGCACCCTAGTGATATACATCGAGTAATCACGGAATATAAAACAATACATGAAACAATATGTAATGAAAGCGATTTATCGAGAAAAATTGCCGCCCGGCATATAATATAAATTTTTGAGCGATTCATCCCTTTTTACAAACCACGCCACAACGATTACTACAGGACCTTAAGAATGTAACAACACCTATGACGGGATAGGGCCGCCATACATGTCACGACCGAGCCGGCGGCGGTGCCCTACCAGGCACCGTTCGGTATATATCGAGAGAATAGCGGAACATACACAACATAAACACGTGTGTAAACAATATAACAACACAAAGCTGGCGATAAGCGCGCCATAATATAAACAAAGTCAAAAGTACAACTTTCAACTCGGTTCTTATAGCCCAACCACGTATGTGAATACAGACCTGCAGGAATAACAAGCGTGGCGGGGCGAGGCCCGCCATACCACGAATGTACATAAATCTACAACATCGGGGAAGAGCGTACCAAAAAGAAAGACAAGCCTCCGGAAAATGGAGCTTCCGGCGTCGATAAGCGATCCTAGAGTGAGGATCCGCTACGCACCTTACCGCTTCACTGCGGCGTGAGCGGCCAGGAAGAAATTGTACCTGATATGTACTAAGTATGTAAAAGCGGAAATGCGTAATTACAATATAAGTTTAAAACAAAGCGGAGACATGTATGATAACAAAATTACGATTACGATTGCCTTACTAACAATGAGAGTAAATCAAGAGATTACGTCTGACATCACAATAGCGATCTACTTAATCAAATCATGGGGAGTGAACCCATAAAAGCAGGTGGTATAACGTCTTGGGGTTCTTACCTCATTTATACTCTTACCACTGGCGGTGGTATAACGTCTTGGGGTTTGCCGCCATTTATACTCTTACCAGAAGAAGATAATGCTTGAGTGGTATAACGTCTTGGGGGCTTACCCCTCATTTATACTCTTATCCTGGAGAAGGTGGTATAGCGTCTTGGGGGTTTGCCCCTCACTGATACTCTTACCCTATCTCAAAACCGGCCGTCATACAATAATTAAACAAGTTAGCAATCCCCCTAACTTCTTATTAGTCTTATTCATCTACACTCTCATTTTAGTTTACTTAAGGCACTATCATGTCTTTTATAAGAATCCGGGAATTTAACCCAAAGTACCACGTACTTCTACTCTTTAAAAACAAATGACTCTTTTTAGTAGAAAGCTTCCAAGACACTATTAACCATAGTATCAAGTCCAAATTACATTTCAAGGCAAGTCACAATACCTTTAGGATTAAAGTAGGTTTCTAAATCAAGTGACTCCTTTTCTTATTAAAACCTTAGGCAATTGATACCTTAAAATCAATTTGCCTTTCATTAACACAAGCCATTTACCTTTGCATAAAGTCAATATAACCAACTCCCCATAAAGTCGTTATATTCACTTTATACCTTAGTCAAGTACATTTTCCTATCCAAGGGACTTATACGATTAAAACGACACAAGTATCACATACTTTAAATCCCTTCAAGTCCCTTAACTTTACTAAGACTTAAGACATCCTTAATACTTTCAAAGAAGTGAGTTAACTTCCTAACTCACCCGACTTGGCATTTTATAAGGCTAGTAAGGAATGTCAAAGTCTTGTACGTCTACCGTACTATATACGCGAAACTAGTCATGCTCAAAAGATAGGAAAAAGTTCTACATACCTCGTCGGGTCAGACCACTTGCCAAGTACAAAGTCCCGCCCGTAGTATGTCAACCTATAATATTCACAATATGTCTATTAAAGCCTTACTTCAATCGTAGAATATTATAAGTGTTAAGTCTCTATATTCTATGGAAAATCGGACAACACCTCCTTTGTTTTTACTCACTTTGCCACCTTTTTCAAGGCCGAAATACAATAACCAAACAGCCCCAATTGGCTCACAACAATATAGAAGGTAGTCCAATACAAATGAATAACAAACTAATACAAACTACAGTCCAAATTCGGCCACCTTGAGTTCAACAATACCAATTCTTATCCAATTTCCATTTCAATCCAAATTGGTAGCATAACATGATATCAAGTCGCATTTGATTATAATAACCATAATCTTTAAGTAAGTAACATGCGACGATTTCTAAAAACGACCAATTAGTAATCCAATTTTCAAGTGGCTTGTATAAAATTTCGGATTTAGCTACAAGCAATCCATAATACTTATAACTTCAACATATCAACTTCATGCTAGCAACAAGTAAAGCTAACAACAACGATATAAATATATAATCTTGTAACACCTTTAAAAGACAAGATTATACCTTAACGATTTTTAATCCAATTCCAAATCCGAAGTCGCTCCTAGTAGTTTAGAGCCTCTCCAAGACACTTCAATCCGCTTGTTGAGACCCTTAGAACAACACCAACAATTATCCTTCAAAACTCCAAACAAAACCTAGAAAGACCATTAGGTTTTCGTTTTGCGACTAACAGTAAACCATCTTTTTCCAAGATTTTTATTGAGATGTGTTTAATACACCTAAGAAGCTTGGTTTAAAGTGGGGAGCTATAAGATCAAGTAACAAATTTTTTCTTCTTTTCCTTTAGAGAACGCTAGAGCTCACTATTGAGTTCTTCAAATTTTTGTGTGAAATTTCTCTAAGTGTTGGCTCTCTCTAGCACTACTAGTATTATATAGAGCAATGGATGGTCAAGATATAAACAAATGTGAGGCTTGGATAAGCTCTTAGTAATTCAAGACTTATTGACCATATGACTTAGTCAAGATTGTCAAGCCACAACTTGCAAGACTTTAGTCATCCAAGACTTATGGTAAATGACCATTATCGCCTTGCCTAAATCGACCAAGGCATCAATAAGGGGGTGACACGTATGCCTCCCATTAAATCCTGATAAAGCGTTTCCGACAATTCCATAATTCCGATAAATTTTTACAAGTCTCAAATCTTAACACTTGTGAGTTCTTACTTACGTTCTTAAAACATGTCCTGAAATTACGGGGTGTAACAATACCCCTGGATGTACAAGAACCTACAACTCAGGGAACATACCAAAAGATAAGCCTCCGAAGAAATAGAGCTTCCCAAAACGCTGAACTGTGATCCTATGAGCGAGGATCAACAACCGGTGTACCTCTACCTGCGGCATGAACGCACCGGAAGGAGGTCGAGACAACAGTACCAAGTATGTGAAAAAAAAATATCGAAAATGAAATCATAATAGTCTATATAAAACAGAGGACATATATGATAACAAAACTACAGTTCATAAAAGCAGTCATGTCAAGTCAGGGACTTACGCCCTCAAAATCTTCCCTCATGCCCGTGGAACTCCTTCCTCACCGCGGCGATCTAGGTATAAGTCAATGTGATCGTGTAACATGTCTCGGCTCATCTCATGGACTCGAGGTGAAATCGTATGGAATACATTCCGGTCCATCTCATGGACTCGGTATCAAATCGGTGGTATACATTCGGTTCATCCCATGAGCAGCGGTGTCGCATGAAATACATTCGGTCCATCTCATGAACTTCGGTATCGTGGTGAAATACATTCCGGTTCATCCCATGAGCGGTAGTCGAGTGAAATACATTCTCGGTTCATCTCATGAGCGATGGTCGAGTGAAATACATTCGATTCATCTCATGAGCAGCGGTAGTCGAGTGAAATACATTCGGTTCATCTCATGAGCGCGCGGTCAGTGAAATATATTCCGGTTCATCTCATGAACGCGGTAGTCGAGTGAAATACATTCGGTTCATCCCATGAACGCGGTAGTCAGTGAAATACATTCGGTTCATCTCATGAAGCAGCGGTAGTCGAGTGAAATACATTCGGTTCAACCCATGAGCAGCGATGTCGTGTAGCCATAACATTTAAGCGCTCATTTAAGGCAGTTAAGATATTACCATGTTTTCCTTTTAAATCAATTAAGGCAATACTATGCCCTTCTTTTTAAACCAAAACACTTTCCTTCTTAAAGTCAAGTAACAACATTCTTTTCCAAAAGTTCAAGTTTGCCTAATTTCAAATATTCATATCTCTTATTTTCGAAAGGTTTCATAGTTCATAGTCTTAATCATTTAATAACATAATTCTCTTTTAAAAACAGTTGAGTGATATATGCCTTATGTGTGAGTAGGTTATTCTTGATTATAACAATCTTATTAAAGCAGCCATGATCTAGGAAATGTAATATCATTTTGTCTCATCTTAGCTTCTATGCAGATGGAGGTTTCTACTGGTTTTAATAATACTTTATTAGTCAATAGATTTCCCTTTATTAACGCTGCTGTGGTTTGTTCGATACGTATTCTCATTTCCGAAATCAGTAAAACATTATTCCCTTTACAAACCAAGTACTCATTACTCACGAATGAGGTTTCACTCTTTTTAACAAAATTCATATTAAATCAATTAAGTCAAGTCTCTTATCTTTTAAGATCAAGTCTCTTAACTTTTAAAATCAATAACCCATTCTTTTTATCTCTCTTAAGTCGTTATACCTAACTTCCCATAAAGCTAGTATAACTCTTAAGCTTTTAAAACCAAGTGTTACTCTTCTTTCAAAAAGGTTTCTTAATTCTTTTGAAATACTTCAAGATTCTTATTATTCAGGCTTAAGTCAAAAGACATTGCCGTAAAACTACGTTCAGTTAACACACGTACGTCTACCGTACTATATATATATATATATACTTTTAAAATATCATGCTCAAGAGTATAGGAAGAATCACATACCTCGCGGCGATTATCGACTATTAGCAAAACGCTCCAAAAATCTTGTAGTCTGTTAGCCTTTTCCACCCTTGAGTAGAATCGCTACTCGCGATCTTCAACCTATATCGATCATAAGAGTCTATCAACATCTAGACTATTACGTAAATACTTCTACGAATCTGAGATACCTTTATTCTACGGAAAATTGGGCGTCTTCCCTGCCGTCAAGCTACAAGTCTCTGTAAATCTGAGTCCTATGTAAATCTGAGTTCAATTCCCTTCTTATATACCTTCCTTGTATATAACTTATACTTAATTCTTATACTTCAACAGTATGTAAACTCTTATTACAATAGAAGGTCAAGAGTATTTACCTCGATAAGCCCAAAATTATCCAAGTTTATATGTCGATCCTGAGCAACGTTTAGCTCCTACTCCGAGCGCTCCAACCTGCTCCAAACCACCCTTAGAAGTTCTACGCAACTTCTACTTACCACTTCAATGGCTATGAAGATTTTCCTTAGGGTTTCGTTTAGTGGCTAAAGGAAGTATAATAGTATTTCTGGGCTTTTAGTATAGGTGTAACCTTGGAATACTACAAGGTATTTGGGCCAAGGTATTTTGGAATAGTAACAATACTTGAAGAATACTTTTCTACCAAGGGGGGGGTATTATACGAAAACAACTAGGCAAGGGGTTTTGAGGGCCTCTCAAGGGGGGGGGGAGGCTTTGGACGAAACTACACTAAAGGGGGAGAGGGATTTTTGCCTTGGAATTTCTCAAGTGTGGATGAAGAAATGTCTTGCATTAGAGGGGTATTTATAGGACAATCAATGGCCAAGATCAAGCCAAGTGGGGGGGCAAGTGGAGGGTCAAGATTTGGACATGTGTTTGTGGGTACCACTTGCTCATCAACTACACAAAATATCCTACCAACTACTTGACAAAAACTTAAAGGCAAAAACGTGCCAATCGTCCCAATTATTTCCGCCCCTTGAGGGTGACACTTGTCACCCTCTCGTTGGTCCAAAATATTTCGTCTCTCGGAAAAATCCGCAAAAATAATAAATGACATAGCCGTAATTTTCCCTTCGCAAAGTCCGGAAAACGTTTCGTCGGAAAACGATTCTTTTCGCTAGTTGTGCACAAAATTTCGTCCCTTAGTCTACTTTAAGGCTTAAACTTTTGTACGTACGCCCTCACGTACATGCTCTGGAAATACGGGGTATAACAGTTAGTAAGGCACAGTACAATGTAATTTGATTTTCATCCATGACTCCAGCTTATTTTTAGACTTATGATATTATTACTGTATTTTCCAGTTTTACATACTTGGTACATATTGTGTACTGACCCCCTTCCTCGGGGGTTGCGTTCATCTGCGGTAGGGAGTAGCGGTGGTGGATCCTCATTCTTAGGATCTTTGCTCAGGTGTCAGAAGCTCCATTCCTCCGGAGGCTCGACTTTTGGTACGGTTCTCCCTGGTGTCGTAGATGTTATGTACATTCAGAGGTATGGCGGGGCCCTGTCCCGCCACAGTTGTTATTCCTAGAGGTCTGTAGTCACGTTTGTGGTTTGTGCTGTAGGAACAATTTGTACTTTTGATTTAGTTAATCTATGGAAGGCAGCCTGATCGGCTCGCCAGTAATGTTTACTTTATACAGGTTATGAGTTATGTATGTTCCGCTGCTAGTATCTGATGTATACCTGACGGGGTGCCCCGGTAGGGCACCAGTCGCGGCCCCGGAGTCGGGTCGTGACAAAGTGGTATCAGAGCAGTTAGTCCTCGAAAAGTGTCTACAGACCGTATCTAGTAGAGTCTTGATTATCGGTGTGTTGTGCACCACATCTATAATCAGGAGGCTACAGGATATTTAGGATTGGTTTCCATTCTTTCACTCTAAGATCGTGCAATAGAGTTGTGTTATAGGTTGAACTTCCTCTGACATATTTTTATGTATCAGTTATTCCTCCACGCAAGGCAACCGCGGCCCAGAAGGGCAAAGCGGTGAGAGGCTGCTAGTAGGACACGAGAGGTCACGAGGCACAGCCCGCTACAGGAGATGATGTTTGACAGCGAGTTCCACGACGTCGCCTACCCCAGCGAGTTCGGCGGCCGGCGCCTCACGAGACCAGTACTGAGCCCCGATTACGGCTGGAAGCGAGAGAGATGGGTTACAAGAGATGGCGATTATTAGCCTTGAGAATCGTGGCTAGGCGGGAGGACGAGGCGGAGGCGGCGGTTCGGTTGTACCGTGGTCCACCCAGATCGATAACGAGGCTGCGGGACTTTTTGAGTTGCAGCCCACCAGAGTTCTATGGGTCGAGGCCTGAGGATGACCCTCAGGAGTTTATCCGACAGTTACAGCGGATCATGAGAGTGATTCGGGCCTCGGAGACCGAGTCAGTATTATTGGGTTCACATCGACTGCGGGATACTGTAGTTGACTGGTATGATTCATGGGAACTATCCCGGGGGGGAGCATGCGCTTCTGGCTGTTTGGGACGAGTTCTCAGAGGCGTTCCTTAGCCATTTCTTGCCTCCGCAGATGAGGAGAGCTCGAGCTGATAGGTTTCTGACATTGAGACAGAGCGGGCGGACGGTCCGGGAGTACAACGTAGAATTTGACTCGTTGGCTCGGTATGTACCCGCTTTGGTAGCAGACATGGAGGACAGGGTGCACCGCTATGTCACAGGGCTCGATGATTACTTGGCAGAGAGTTGCACGGGGGTAGCTCTTGATCGGGCATGGACATTGCCCGCGTGCGAGCATATATGCGCAGGTGTGAGAGCAGCGGTAAGCGGATTGATAGGTATCAGCGAGAAGAGGGCGGGGGCGAGGTCCTCTGGTAGTTTTCGGTGAAAACCTCAAGGCGACCGGTTGCACCTGGCCGGTTGAGCGCTCCTCCGCGCCGGACGTCTGAGGTATTGAGGCGGGGCGGGTTCGAGGCCGGGTTCCGAGGGCCGGGGTTTTGATCGAGATGAGACCACTACGTCTCGGTGTGTTCAATGCGGTCGATCGGCGGCGAGTGCCGCGTATGGCTACGGGAGCTTGTTACTCTTGTGGCAGCGAGGCCATTTGAGAGAGATAGTCGACGAGAGCGGCGGGGATATTATGGTTCAGGTAAGCGGGATCGATTCCGGATCTTCGTCTTGGTGGCGTCGCCCGAGGGCGGGGTTTTCACGGACCAGCGAGGCGCGAAGTCGTGGTAGGGTCCCGATTCAGCGGTCCTCGAGAACCGCATTTATGCTATGTCCGGTAAATCGGGACGGGAGGCATCACGGATGTCGTCACAGTACACTATTGGTTTCATGTTGTGATGTATATGCTTTAATAGATTCGAGTTCTACCTTGTCCTATATATCTCCTCATATTCTTTGGTAGAATAGGGATAGAGCAAGTCCATAAAACTTTTGAGGTGGCTACGCCAGTGGGTGATTCGGTGGTAGTTGAGCGGGTATATAAGGCTTGCCCAGTGACTTTAGACAGTCGTCAGACTCTAGCCGACTTGATAGAGTTGGATATGACGGACTTTGATGTAATTATGGGTATGGATTGGCTAGCGTCTTGCTATGCCAATGTGGGTATGAGAGAGTGATGCGATTCGGTTTCTGGTGGCCGATTGCTCAGTGGAAGGAATCTTGTGTCGTAGAGGTAGGTTTATTTCTTACCTCAAGGCTAGGAAAATGGTGCGGAAAGGTTATATCTACTATATGGTTCGAGTATTCAATACTGAGGTAGAGATACGGACCTTGATCGATTCAGGTTGTTAGAGAGTTTCGGGCGTATTCCCAGGCGAAGCTTAGGGTATCCTCACGAGAGGAGATTGAATTTTGCATTGATTTGGCGCCAGACACTCGACCGATATCTATTCCGCCATATAGGATGGCACCTGCTGAGTTGAAGGAATTTAAATATCAGCTGAAAGATTTGCTGGAAAAAGGTTTTATCAGGCCAAGTGTTTCTCCCTGGGGAGCGCCAGTGTTATTTGTAAAGAAGAAGGATGGGACGTTGCATATGTGCGTTGATTATGTCACGACCCGAACCCCGGGCCCGTGACTGGTGCCCTACCTGGGCATCCTTCTATTCATACATCATAAGTAAAACGCGGAAGATAAATATCACTCTTTTTTTTCTCCCTTAAAACAAGGGCAAAGCCGATGAGGCTGCCACCATACCTATATACATACATAACCAAAAGACTTACATCTTTTCAAAGTACAACCCACATACATGACTAACAGACCTCTAAGAGTTTGTACATAACAACTAAGACGGGACAGGGCCTCGCCATACCCCTAAATATACATAAGTCTACATCAACAGGGATCCGTACCAAAAGATAAGCCTCCGGAGTAAATGGAGTTTCTTCCCAGCGAGCAGAGATCCTAGAGCAAGGATCACCAACTGTGTACCTAACACTGCGGGCATGAACGCGGCCCCAGGAAAAGGGAGTCGATTACAGTGCAAGTATGGAGCGAAAATAAGGTGCGATAAACAAATCATAAGCATGCGAAAGAATGACAGGAAAGTATAAAAAATTAAATACGGATCCTACTGCCATTTTAACTCGTGAAATCATTAAATACATTAGTCGTTTTCCTTCTTTCAAAAGAATTATAAACATATTCTTACCTACATACTTAAGAATTTCATCAAGTTATTTTCCACATAACTTCGAATCTTACATCGTGTCAGGCCCTTTATGGAGGGACTTCTCATTTAGAGCTTGCTTTGATTATCCATGCGTGATAACGTAACCGGACCGTTGCGGAACACGGTGTCTTGATGAATCATGTCACGACCGAACTGGGCCGTGGCTGATGCCTTACCGGGCACCCTAGTGACACAACATCAGTGTCAGTGAACATAAAACCACAACAAGTAAGAAGCGTCAACGATTATCTTTAGAAAACTTTGCCTTTCGGCATATATAAATAACAACTTTACAATGAGCGGTTTAATCCTTTTTACAACCACGCCACAGTGTACTACGACTTCTAAGAATGATACGACAACAATGGCGGGACGGGGCCCGCCAAACCCACGAATGTAAACACACTACGACGGACTATACATGATAAGCCTCGGAGAAACGGAGCTTCCCAACGCTGACTGTGACCACGAGCTAGGATCAACGGCGGTGTACCTCAACTGCGGCATGACGCAGCCCCGAGGAGGTCAGTCCTGACAATGCAGAGTATGTGAAACTAAAAATCGTAAATGAAATCATAATAGTCTATAAAGCGGAGACATGTATGATAACCAAACTACGATTCGCGATAAATAGCGATCGTGTCAAGTCGTGACTCGCGCCTCAAAGTCATCACTCGAATATAACTATGGGTCTCGGGCCCATAACATCAATCATGCGTGGAATACCTTCCTCACCGCCGATCTATGATAGAAAAGCACCAAGGAATACACATGATCACGAGTCCGCGTGTCCAAATAAAACCGTCTGGGGTAAATCGAAGGCATAGCCGACTACTAACACCAGCATGCAACAAGGTCATGAAGCGTATCATAAGATCTGTCTGAGCCGTCACATGATCAAAGCGGCCACTTGCGCGATGCTCGATGTCGCGTCTAGTCACCGGAACTTCCGCACTCGCGTAGGCCAATCTCATCGGCGCGTGAGGCATTCCGCGTCGGTAGCTCTCCGGCGTCGTCACGGACTTTCGGTCGCGTGGCGCAGGACCGCGTGCCCGTAAAGGGCGTACTAACACGGAACTCGTAGCTCGCGCATGACCCCGGGACCGCGTGAGGTATCTCGAATCATAGGTCCATCGACCGCTGAGTCTACCCGCGTCGGAGGAAACAACCCGGAATCATCTCGAGATGAATGCCACAATACTATCATAACGATCGATAGTTAATAAGCCAATCAAGGAAACCCCTTACACAACCGTCACAAGATACTAACACACGTAGCATCCTAACACGTTTACTTATCAAAGCAACAAGAAAGTATTACAAGACTATCACAAACCAACACAATCAAGTTGTTCACACAAGGTACTTTCTACTATACGATTAACAAGATCGGGTTTTATCCCCAAAGTACTTTATACATTAAATCTTTAAAAGATACGTTACTCGCGAAAGAAACCATCAATACCAGTAGTTTATGAACATAGAGTGATTATCTTTTAAGTAAATCAATTACTTCTCTTTGTAAAATCAAGTAGTAACATTCTTTTCCAATGTTCAAGTTTGCCTAATTCCCGATGTTCAAGTTTCTCATTTTAGAAACGGTTTCGTAGTTCATAGTCTTATTCATTTAAGAATATAGTTCTCCTTTAAACAATGAGAAACCTAAGCCTTATATGTGAGTAGGATATTCTTGTTTATAATAATCTTATTACATGACCATGATCTAGAAACATCATTTTGTCTCATCTTAGCTTCATGCGGATGGAAGTTTCTCTTGGTTTAATAATACTTAATTAGTCAAAACATTTCCTTTTATTAACGCTGCGGTGGTTTGTCGATACACGTTCGATTTCAAATCGATAAAACATTCTTAAGCGTTATACCTAACTTCCCATAAAGCTAGTATAACTCTTAAGTTTTCAAACACAGTATTACTTCTCCTTTCAAAATGATTCAAGAATCTTTTGAAATACTTCAAGTTCTTTATTAACATATAACAAGCTAGTTATAGTTCAAATCAGTTACCTTTTTAAAAACCACATGTATTTTCTAACCAACATAAAGTCACATAACCAACTTCCCATAAAGCCGTTATAACACTTTATGTTTACACGATCAAATACATTTAGCACGTATGCGTCTACCGTACTACATAGTTCACGTATCATGCTAGAAGAGATAGGAAGAGGTTCGCATACCTCGCGGCAGTATCGACTAATAGCAAAACGCTCAACCGTCGGCTACTCCTTAGCTAAGCGGTCGCGCCATACGTAGTACTTCCACCTATAAGGCCACAAGTGACATTAACATTAGGTCTCTTCGTAGAACATTCTACGAGAAAATTCGTGACTCTCCCATGCCAGCGTAAATCTCTCTCTATCGAGTAGGCTACGAAGCCAACCGGGGTTATACATCTAACCTAACAGTACAATTCTACTCCACGGTACTACTACACAAGTCTCATGTCTGACCTATGTAATTCTGATTCGATTACTCTTCTTTAAATTCGGGCTTAAGTCGCGAGACATTGCCGTAAGTATTATTGGGCTTAAGTCAAAGACATTGCCGATAACTTCGTTCGATTACTATATATAGTATACTTCAACTATATAATCTAACAAATGTATTTTCCAATTACAATAGGGGACAAGATAATTACCTCGATAAGCCCGTAATTATCACAGCTTAAAGTCGATCACGGGCAATCGTTTAGCTCGACTCAGAAGCGCTCGACCCGCTCTAAACCACCCTTAGAAGTTCTAACCAACTTACACAATACTCACGGACTATGGAGATTTTCCTTAGGGTTTCGGTTTGTGGTATTGGGAAGTATAATAGTATTTACGGGCTTTTGTATAGGTATAACCTTAGAATACGACAAGGTATATGGCTAAGGTAATTTGGACATTATAACAATACTTTTGAGAGTATTTCTACACCACAAAGGGGTATTATCTGCAGCAACTAGGCTAGGGGTACCATGCCACATTACTAGGAGGGGAGAAGGCTCGGCTAGCACCCCTGAGGGGTGCTACTCTGCCAAGAGGGCCTCACGAAAAAATGGGGAGGAAAGGCTCTCGAGACTTAGGCATTTTGGATGAAGAAGTCTTGACCTTAGAGGGTATTTATAGCACAAGCTAAGGCCAACCAATGGCGAGATCTGGCCAGTGCCTAGCAAGTGTAGGGCGAGATCTTGCCAAGTGCCTAACCAACTAACACACAAAATATCCTACCAACTACACCTCCATTTCGTCCGAGAATCCGCCCGTCCGCTTGATGGGAGGGTGCCAAGTGGCGCCCTCTTGTTGGCCCAACACGCTTCGTCTCCTAAAAATCCGCAAAATTAAAAATGACATAGCCGAAATTCCCTACGAAAGTTGTGAAAGCGTTTAGTCGAAAACGACTCTAAGCGGGTGTTATGCACAAATAAAATTCGGCAGCCTAACTTGAAATTCCAAATTTTCTCGTCGTCCCCACGTATATACTGAAATACGGTATAACATTCTCCTCTCTTAGAAACATTCGTCGAATGTTCCTTCTAAGTCTCAAAACAAGCGTCGCGATCACTACTATACTTACGAGCACAATCGCCACACCGCCACGAAGCACCCGCACAAAAAAACTTACATCCAAGTCCACGAGGAAACACTCTAACATCACCAAATGATACCACTTTGTCACTTTGTCGCGAGCCTTGCTCCGACGACCCAACAATGGTACCGGCCGTGCGATCACGAAGGTATCGCCGCGAACTCTTACCACGTTTACGATCGGTCGATCCAAAACTCGGTTACTATCTCTAACTGGTCGTCATTGGTAGGAACATTACGGATGGATCTTCGATACTTTCGAACATAACAATACGAAGATCGGACGCCCTTCCTCCTAAGTCGGACGGCAAATGCTAACATATAGGCAACCCGCCTATTCTTCACATGAACTCACTGAGGCCCAAAGTAACTCGCTAAGTTCCTCGATTTTTCCACAACTCGTCACACCCTAACCGGTGGTACGCTTTAAGAAGACCGACCGTCAATCGAACTCTAAGCGTCGTCGTAGATTATCCATACGATATCTACGAGCCGCGAACCTCTTCTAGACAAACTTCACTACCCACAATCTGCGGATCAAGCCCGAACTAACTATCTGAACGCTTGCCAACATCGAACCAATCGGCCAAGAACTTACACTTCGCCCTCAAGGCTTCATAAGGCGACATTCGAACATTAAAATGGTAGCTTAAACACTACCTCCACAGGAGACAACAATCCCCACAACTATCCCCGAAATCCAAACACTGGCCCGAGGGCGAATGCGATTCTGAGACTCACCTGAGTTCTTAACACATGCTTGGCAAAACTTCCAGAAACAAAACAGCCGTTCCCTGGGCTCCACTGTCTGTCATAAGGTGAAGGTAGGCACCCCGTGCAGCCTTACAACCTTTCAGATAACTCAACACAGCCGAGTAAACGGTCCTGACCGAAGAACACGATGGGCTGCCCCGTCGACCGACCACCGGGTCGAACGCGTCCACGAACTCGTCGTTGGTCAACTAAACTTGGGCCTAACACCCTTGCGACCACCACCTGGCGGGACCACCACAACCAGACCCCACCACCAAACATGCGGCGGGTTGACCCGCAACGTGCCTCAACCCGACCCAAGGCGCAAAATGCTAGCTCCGGCGAACGGCCTCGCTAAACACGTTACGAAAACCTAGCGGTCTTCTTAGCTCAACTACCCTCTTTCATTTCATACTACTTGGGACCTATCCCAAACATATACTACGTGCACTATGCACTCAGATAAGGATCAAACATAACGCTACACCTTTTTCGAGATGGCCTTACCTCTAAGGTCTCTACGTATAAAGCTCTAAGGCTCACACTTTCTATCCCCAAAATCTTACTCGGTTAAACAACCATGATCTAGTCACAAGCGACACATTGCTATCGAACATAGCACTTGGGGTATACTCGCCTTATCACATATACAAAACTCTAGAGGGTTAAAGATATATCTATATCTCGCTTTCATCCCTTAGTTGTTCTAATCAAACTCCCAGTAGGGCATAGCTAAGGAAGATGACGAACTACCCACCGATCCTGAAGGCTAAGTCCTCCTACAAGGACACTTTCTCGACACATGGCCCTGGCGGCCGCGGTCGCAACAAGTACCCAACTAAAAGGCGACATTCCCGAGATGGCGTCTATCACGCGTGAACCAGGAAGCCACGGAGTTCGGCCAACTCCTGCGTACTCGAGCGTCACGAATCCGTGGAAGACCACTCTGCCTTTGGCGGAGGTGCATATCTGTCTGTGTGGCGACTCGCCTCGAAGTTACTAAAGGACCTTGCTGCTCGGCCTCTTCTCGCCCTCGTTAACGCGCCGATCTCTACCTGCGTCTCGGCTGCGTAAGCGCATACGGGCCATGCTCGAGCCTAATCAAGAATTACTCTTGCACAACCTCTTTTAGATAGTCCTCGAGACTCGCGGTACATTGGTATACTCTGGTAGCCAAATCTATAGCTAATGTGGTCGCTTCTTGCAATCTAAATTCTCTGTTCCATTGGTCGTGGGCGAAGGTTCAAATGTCATGGCCGCAGAGGAACCGCCGCCGCTAAACTCTGCTGGGCTAGTGGCGTCGCAAAACTCCCGAATGAAGCACTACCCTAGGTAATGATTGGGCACGTGCCTCGCCACCCTCTGAACTCTGCTCGCGGCTCCTGCCGCTTGCGCCTCACGGGCTCGGGTTGCCTACGCGAGGCATAGCGATAAGGAAAGAATTTCGTCGAGGGTCAACTTACAACACGGCTCTAAGGCACGATCTCGGAGTGAGAAGAATAGAAACCAATCCTAAATATCCTATAGCCTCTCGATTATTGGTGGTGTGGTGCACAACACACCGATAATCAAGACTCATCGATACTCAGTAGACACTTTCCGAGGATTAAGCGCTCGATACCACTTTTGTCACGACCGAACTGGGCGTGGTGGTGCCTTACCGGGCACCCTAGTGACACAACATCAGTGTCACGAACATAAAACCTGACAAGAAGTAACAAGAAACGCATGATTATCTTTAGAAAACTTTGCCTTTGGCGTATATAAATAACAACTTTACAATGAAAAGGTTTAATCGCTTTTTACAACCCCGCCCACAGCGATTACTCTGCACTGCTAAGAATGATACGACAACAATGGCGGGGCGGGCCCCGCCAAACCCACGAATGTAAACACTTACTGACGGGGACTATACGTGATAAGCCTCGGGCGGAGCTTCCCAAACGCAGGCGTGACCACGAGAGCTAGGATCGGCGGGTGTACCTCAACTCGCGGCGTGAACGCAGCCACGGCGAAGTCGATGACAGTCGCAGAGTATGTGAAACTAAAAATATCGTAAATGAAATCATAATAGTCTATAAAGCGGGAGACATGTATGATAACCAAACTACGATTCGCAATAAATAATCATGTCAAGTCGGGACTCACGCCTCAAAGTCATCACTCAAATATAACTATGGGTCTCGGGCCCATAACATCAATCATGCCGTGGAATACCTTCCTCATCGCCATTCTATGATAGAAAAGCACCAAGGAATACATGATCACCGGATCCCACTGTGTCCAAATAAAACCGTCTGAGGTGAACGAAGGCATAGCCGACTACTAACACCTACGATGCAACAAGGTCATGAAGCGTATCATAAGATCTGTCTAGGCCGTCACGTGATCAAAGCGGCCACTTGCCCGCAGATCTGATGCGCGTCTAGTCACGGAACTTCGCGCTCGCGTAGGCCAATCTCATCGCCCGCATGAGGCATTCCCGCGTCGGGTAGCTACTCCCGTCGTCACGGACTTTCGAGTCCGCGTAGCCCGCGACCGCGTGCCCGTAAAGGGCGTACTAACACGGAACTCGTAGCTCTGCATAGGCCCGGGACCCGCGTGAGGTATCTCGAATCATAGTCCATCGACCGCACGAGTCTACCGCGTCGGAGGGCAACCCGGAATCATCTCGAGATGAATGCCACAATACTATCATAACGCGATAGTTAATAAGCGCAATCGAAACCCCTTTACACAACCATCGCAAGATACTAACACACGTAGCGTCCTAACACGTTTACTTATCAAAGCAACAAGAAAGTATTACAAGACTATCACAAACCAACACAATCAAGTTGTTCACACGAGGTACTTTCTACTATCGATTAACAAGATCGGTTTTATCCCCAAAGTACTTTATACATTAAATCTTTAAAAGATCGTTACTCCACAAAGAAACCATCAATACAGTAGTTTATGAACATGAGTGATTATCTTTTTAAGTAAATCAATTACTTCTCTTTGTAAAATCAAGTAGTAACATTCTTTTCCAATGTTCAAGTTTGCCTAATTCCCGATGTTCAAGTTTCTCATTTTAGAACGGTTTCGTAGTTCATAGTCTTATTCATTTAAGAATATAGTTCTCCTTTAAACAATCTGAGAAACCTAAGCCTTATATGTGAGTAGGATATTCTTGTTTATAATAATCTTATTACAACGGCCATGATCTAGGAAATATCATTTTGTCTCATCTTAGCTTCATGCGGATGGAAGTTTCTCTTTAGTTTTAATAATACTTAATTAGTCAAAACATTTCCTTTTATTAACGCTGCGATGGTTTGTCGATACACATTACGATTTCAAATCGAAAAACATTCTTAAGCCGTTATACCTAACTTCCCATAAAGCTAGTATAACTCTTAAGTTTTCAAACACCAAGTATTACTTCTCCTTTCAAAATGAATCAAGAATCTTTTGAAATACTTAAAGTTCTTTAATAACATATAACAAGCTAGTTATAGTTCAAATCGATTACCTTTTAAAACCACATGTATTTTCTAACCAACATAAAGTCGTTATAACCAACTTCCCATAAAGCGTTATAACACTTTATGTTTACACGATCAAATACATTTAGCTTACATATCGCTCACCGTGCTACATAGTTCACGCATATCATGCTAGAAGAGATAGGAAGAGGTTCACATACTCGCGGCGAGTATCGACTAATAGCAAAACGCTCAACCGTCGGCTCTCCTTAAGCTGAGATCGCGCCATACGTAGTACTTCCACCTATAAGGCCACAAGGCGCTTTATTAACATTAGGTCTCTTCGTAGAACATTCTACGGAAAATTGGCGACCTCCCCGCAACAGCAGTAAATCTCCTCTTCTATCGGGCTGACTACGAAGCCAACGGGGTTATACATCTAACCCTAATCTGTACAATTCTACTCGCGGTACTACTACACAAGTCTCATCTGAATACACCCTATGTAATTACGGTTCGATTTTCTTTAAATTCAGCTTAAGTCGCGAGACATTCTGTAAGTATTATTCAGCTTAAGTCAAAGACATTGCCGATAACTACGTTCGATTATATATAGTATACTTCAACTATATAATCTAACAACGGTATTTTCCAATTACAATAGGGGACAAGATAATTACCTCGATAAGCCCGTAATTATCCTAGCTTAAAGTCGATCCTGGGCAATCGTTTAGCTCGACTCAGCGCCCAACCCGCTCTAAACCACCCTTAGAAGTTCTAACAACTTCTACACAATACTCCAACGGACTATGGAGATTTTCCTTAGGGTTTTGTTGGTGACGGGAAGTATAATAGTATTTACGGGCTTTTCATTATAGGTATAACCTTAGAATCTGACAAGGTATATGGCTAAGGTAATTTGGACATTATAACAATACTTTGAGAGTATTTCTACACCACAAAGGGGTATTATCTAAAGCAACTAGGCTAGGGGTACCCCACGCCACACTACTAGGAGGGGAGAAGGCTCTCGGCTAGCACCACAGAGGGGTGCTACTCTCCAAGAGGGCCTCACTAAAAATGGGGAGGAAAGGCTCTCAAGACTTAGGCATTTTGGATGAAGAAGTCTTCAACCTTAGAGGGTATTTATAGCCAAGCTAAGGCCAACCAATGGCCAAGATCTAGCCAAGTGCTGCAGTGTAGGGCCAAGATCTTGCCAAGTGCCCCTAACCAACTAACACACAAAATATCCTACCAACTACACCTCCATTTCGTCCAAGAATCCGCCCCTCACGTCCGCCAATGGGAGGGTGCCAAGTGGCGCCCTCTTGTTGGCCCAACACGCTCGTCTCGGAAAAATCCGAAAAAATTAAAAATGACATAGCCGGAAATTCCCCTACGAAAGCTGTGAAAACGTTTCGTCGAAAAACGACTCTAAACGGGTGTTATGCACAAATAAAATTCGGCCAAGCCTAACTTGAAATTCCAAATTTTCTACGTACGTCCCCACGTACATACTCTGGAAATACGGGGTATAACAAATCATGTGACATAACCCGGCCCTCCTGTGGGGCTTGGTGTACTGTCGAATTTGTAGCATAACCCGGCCCGCCTGTCGGGCTCGGTGTACAATGACGTAACCCGGCCTATGTGTAGGCTCGGTGTATATGGCATAATCCGACCTATGTGTAGGCTCGGTGTATCTCATAACCTGGCCTATTTGTAGGCTCGGTGTGTCTCATAAAATAACCCGACCTATTTGTAGGCTCGGTGTATCTCATAACATAACATTTTAAACCATCTTTTCACTTCTTCTTGAGTCGTTATAACAACTTCACATAAAGCTATTATAACAACCTTTCATTTTAGAGAACTTAAGACACTTTTATTTCTTATTACATTAGGGAAACTAAACCCAAAAGTACTACGTACATACATACTTAAAAAGAATCATAAAACTCCTTCTCTTTTAAATCAATAAATTTCTTCTTTTTAAAACTCAAGTTACATACACTTTTGAAATCAATCTTCTTATCTTTTGAAATAAATCAAGAAGCCATACTTTTAAATCAAGTCATTTCCACTTATAAAATCAAGGCTTATAGTCTTAAAACCTCGTATCATATACTTTAGAAATCAAGTCTCATAACTTGAAAGATAAAGTTTCATACACTTCCAACAAATGCAACAATACCAATTAACAAGTCACAAATAAAGGGTATACTAAAATAGTTCCATATACTCGACATATATCACCATTATACATTCTTTTTCCTTTCATTCATGGATTATAACCAAAACATCAACCAAGGTGATTAATTTGCTTTAACATACCTCAAATATTGTCTTTTCAATAATCCCGTATTCTCTGTATTTGTTGCAAAATGAAACTGCTATGTACAGTCCTCCCTCTAAAAATTGTGATTCCTAGCTTAAATCTTGGTGACTTATAAATCCTCATATTTGCAATGTCATTATTCTTGTAGTATGATACTAGTGCATAACCTCTAAATTTATTTCCAACTCCCGTCGTCACACTTGTCATGTCAAAAATTCTTTCGGGATCACATCCTTTTATATACAAATTTCCATATTAAACATATGTAAGTATACTTTATATCCAATATTCGAATCTTACCTCCTTAATGACGTTCTTAATTATCGTCTTAAACTTACGAGGTGTAACATCCTTCCCCCCTTAGAAACATTCGTCCTCGAATGTTCATTATAGGTCTTATGCTATACAAATTTCGGCAGAGTCTCCTTTATAACTATGTCTATCCACCTATATTCAGTAATCAATAGATGTCTCACAGGGCCACAATATAACACATATAGAATTCACCAATACACTTACGCAATATAAACATATGGAAGACTGGATGGACTGCTTTCAAATCAGATGGTACATCGAACTCATAGGAAACCTTGCCTATCCTTCGAATAATCTGGCAAGGCCCAATGTATCTTGGGCTAAGATTTCCTTTCTTACCGAACCTCATCACACCCTTCATGGGTGATACCTTCAAGAACACCCAATCATGAACCTGAAACTCTAAGTGTCGACGTCGATTATTTGCTTATGACTCCTGTCGACTCTGGGCTGCTAATAATCTTTCCTAAATAAGCTTCACCTTATCAACAACTTGTTGAACCAGACCGATCAACATAGTCTCACCTACCTCAAACCAACCAATAGGTGACCTGCACTTCCTTCCATATAAGGCCTCATACGGGGCCATCTGGATACTAGAATGGTAGCGTGGAACAGATCTCCTGCATGCGATATAATATATGTGGGGACCCTGTGAAGTCTCACTATCTCCCCGAAGTACAATCTCGCATAGCCTTCAGCCAAATAAGTAGTCTGGACTGGAAGATAAAGGGTTGATATCGCCTCTATCTACACGCTCTCTCATCTCGCAGGCGGTGATCGAGGAAGGTGTCACGACCTGCCCGGCCCGTGGATCGTGCACCGGGCACCCAGTAGTCATACATCAGAGTAACCAGCGGAATATAAAACAAGACAGGAAACAGTTTAAAATA
Source organism: Przewalskia tangutica (assembly GCA_029844215.1). NCBI lineage: Eukaryota > Viridiplantae > Streptophyta > Magnoliopsida > Solanales > Solanaceae > Przewalskia > Przewalskia tangutica. Next base: position 65,911,333 of record CM056729.1, read on the forward strand.
ATAAGACTCAGTTTATATGATTAAAAGCTTTACTTTCGGCATAATATAAATAACTCATGTTTTTGCGACATCCCAACCTGTATAATAGTACTACTGACCTCTAAGAAGTAAACAACTATGGCGGGAGGGCCGCCATACCCTGATCACAAAACTATCTACAATACAGGAGATCATACCCAAAGTAGAGCCTCCTGAGAAGATGGAGCTCGACACCAACGCAAAGATCCTAAAGATGTGGATCTAGCACTGCTGCCTTTACTGCGGCATGAACGCAGCCCAGGAGGTCACAACAGTACAGTATGTGAAATCAGAAGTACTTTAAAATGAAATCAAAGTATTTAAAACCTTTTCACAAATACAATCAGTTCAATTGCACATAATGCCAAACAACAACAGTAATAGAAAGACTGTAACAGGTCTATTCTAGGCCGCGAATGATCGAAGCAAGGCCAATCGCCCATAGTATCATTCTGCGTGCCTAGTCCTGGACTTTCGCAGCCCGCATAGGTCACACACAGACCCGCATGAGGTATCCCTCGCATCGGGGGCAGCCAACCCCCGGCATCCGCCTAGGCTCCGCACCGCATAGCCTCAAAAGACCGCGTAGTCTCAGCGGACGCATAGAATCCCGCGTCGGGCTAGGCGCCGGAATGATCAATCTGGAGCATACTGCTGCTCGCATAGTCTCGCGACCGCGTAGCCGTATAGACCGCGTCGGAAGCAACCACCGGTATAATGGTCGGGTGGTGATCGATATGATAACGGACTTACCGTTAGCAACGTAAGCCGGCAAGAATGACCCCACACGATTACAAGACACTAACACAGATATCATCATAACATGTCTACTTATCAAACAATCTTACTACACTTAACAGAAATCAATACAAGGCTTTTATAAACAAACAAGTAAACAGTTCCTTTTTATCATTCTTAAGTTGTTATACCTAACTTCCCATAAAGCTAGCATAACTCTTAAGCTTTTGTTTTAAAAACCAGATATTTATCTTCTGTTAAAAATGATTCAGTATTCCTTTGAAATATTTTCAGTTCTTATTATTCAGGCTTAAGCCGTGAGGCATTCTGCAGTATTATTCAAAGCTTAAGCGTGAGGCATTGCCGTAAGTATTATTCAGGCTTAAGTCAAAGACATTGCCGTAGTTATATTGTAAAATATCATGCTTTAGGAAGAATCACATACCTTCTCAGCGAAAACCACCTGCCAAGTTGAATATGTCAGCGAGAGTCACCTATAATAGTCGCAGATATCTATTAAAGACTACTCAAGGTCATTCTAAACAGGGGTTCATAATTCTACGTAAGTCGGGCAGCACTTCCTACGTTGAGCTATATAAGTTCATCAGAAAACAATTCTATGTAAGTACAGTTTGATTTTTCTTCTTTTAAAGCCTTGTTATTGATTAACACTTCAATTCTATTCTGTGATATTCTTCTAAGTATTTATACTTATCCTTATACTACAACAGTAAGTATTCTCTAATTCAAAAGAGGGTTAGGATTATTACCTCGGTAAGCCCAATAATATCCTAGAAAAAGTCGCGCCTGAGCAAGGTTTTGCTCCTAAGTTGTATGCTCCAAGAACCTTAGAAGTTCTTCACAACTGCTACCAAAGACTAAGGGATTTGGGCTAGGTATTTTGGGCATTATAACAATACAAGAAGGTAACTTTTCTACCAAGGGAGGTAGATTTCGGCTGAGGCTAGGGGTTAGGCCCTCGGCCAACTTCACAAGGGGAGGGGGAGGTGTTTGGACGAAATGGCTACAAGGGAGAGGAGAGGATTTTTAGACTTGGAAGATAAATTTGTGGATGAAGAACTCTTCATCAAAGGGGGTATTTATAGCTCAAGCCTTGGCCAACCAATGGCCAAGATGAAGACAAGTTCAAGGCAACAGTACCGTGAGGAAAAAATAAACACAAATATCCTAACAACTCCTAGACTAGTGCCATGGCACAAAAACGTGCCAATGTTCTCTCTCCATTTTCGTCAATGGACGATTCAAGTCCATCAATGGGAGGGTGCCAAGTGTTGCCCTCCCGTTGGTCCAAAATGTTTCGTCTCTCGGAAAAATCCGCAAAAATACTTAATGACATAGCCGGAATTTTCTCTACGAAAGCTGTGGAAACGTTTCGTCGGAAAACGATTCTTTTAGCGAGTTGTGTACAAATTTCGAACTTGGCCTATCTTTAAGGCTAAACTTTTGTACGTACGTCCTCACGTACATACTCCGGAAATACGGGGTATAACATTCTCCCCTCCTTAGAAACATTCGTCCCGAATGTTCCTTCCCAAGACAGATAATGATCGTGTTCTTCAAAATTTAAATGATTGCAAAAGCCACACACGGCCACAAAACAACACTTAGGTAAAAACGATAACGAAAATTTACAAGTAGGAAAGTGAATTACCTGGAGGTGTGGGAAATAGGTGAGGGTACCTCTGCCTCATGTCCTCCTCAGCTTCCCACGTCATCTCCTCCCTAAGCTCGCTTCGCCACAAGACTTTGACGAAGCCACGCCCCGTCCGCAGACGCCTAACACGACGATCGATTATCGCTATGGAATCTCCTCATACGATAACCCTCGGTCACTGGACATCGTCAATCGGGTGTACCACTAGATGGATCCCCGATACATCTCTCAAAGATAGATACGTGAAACACGGATGCACCGCCTCCAGACGGACGGCGGATTCAACTCGTAGGCAACCTTGCCTACCTCGCGACAACTGAAACGCCCAATGTACCTTGGGCCGAGTTTCCTTCTTCCGAATCTCATCACACCCTTCATGGGTGACACCTTTAGGAAAACCCAATCATGAACCTCGAACTCAAGATGTCGACGACGATGATCTGCATACGACTTGCCGACTCGAGTCGATAGCCGCCTCGATAAGTTTCACCTTATCCATCGCTCTTTGTACCAAATCTGGTCCCACTAGCCGCCGCCCACATCGAACCAACCTATAGGCGACCGCACTTCCTCCCATACAAGGCCTCATAAGGCGCCATCCGAATCCGAGTGGTAGCTATTATTATATGCAAACTCAACTAGGGCAAATGATCCTCCCAACTACCACTAAAGTCAATAACACAGCTCGCAAAGATATCCTCAAGAGTCGGATAAGGCGCTCTGCTGTCTGTCGCTCGTGGATGAAATGCGACTGTGCTCACCGCCCCTAAACCTCTCGAAGGACCTCCGAAGTTAGCCAAACCGGGCTCTCGCATGCGATATGATCGAACTAGGGACTCCGTGCGATCGGCGATCTCTCGGATGTAAAGTCGGCATAATCCTCGGTAGAAAGGTCGTCCGAGCGGGAATAAAGTGGGCTGATTTTCACTGTCGACGATAACCCATATGGAATCATGTCTCTCCGAGTGCGAGGTAATCACGTGATGAAGTCCATGTTGATTACCTCCACTTCCGGTCGGGATCTCGATCGTCGTAACAAACCACCGGCCTCGTGCTCTACCTTCACTGCGACAACACGGGCGAGCTACGAACTCTGCAACGTCCTCTTCAAGCCATCCCACCAATACAGATCTAAGGTCGTGGTACATCTTGGTCGACCGGATGGATGAAACGTACTTGTGGTGTGCTTCCCGAGAACTCGCCAAGTCTCAAACATCTGGAACACATGCGCCTCAAACCTTAGCACCCATCGTGCTACCTCAAAAGGACCGCGCCTCACGAAGAGGCGTATCACGATATCGAATCAAAGTGGATCCTCGACCGCTGTTGCCTCTTCACCTCGCCGGCGATGGAAGACTCGGCAACCTCACGAACTCTAAACCCACCGCTATCGTAATCAATCAACCGGACACAAGGCTCGCTAAGCGATGCAAATCACGAACCATGTCCTCCTCTCTAGTCGCACATCGATAGGCTCCCATCGACCTACGACTAAGGCATACGCCTGACATTGGCCTTCCCGGGTGATGCAGGATATCAACATCGTAATCCTTAGCAACTCTAACCACCGCTCTGCTGTAAGTTCAGCTCCTCTGCTGAAGATATACTTTGGAGGCTCTTGTGGTGCGTATAAATATCCACGTGAACCCATACAAATAGTGCCTCCAGATCTTCAAAGCGTGAATCACGGCGCAACTCCAAATCATGGGTGGGGTAGTTCTCTCGTGTTTCTTGTTGTCGGGATGCATATGCTATAACTCTGCCATGCTTTGCGTCAACACACATCCCAACCCGATGCTCGGCGCGTCACAATACACCACATAACCGCTCGACCTCCGGAAGTAAGAACGGGCGGTCGTCAATCTCTCTTTCAAGAATGGAAACCCCGCTCCAAGCATCAGTCCATCAAACTTGGTCGCCTCGAGTCGGCCTAGTCAATGGTGCGAAGATAGAAGCAAACTTCTCCACGAACCGATAATAACGCATGAGGCCCGTAAATCTGCGAACCTGCGCCGGATGGTAGGTCTAGGCCAAGTCCCGATCGCCGATCTTGGCGTATCCACTCGAATGCCATCGGCCCGGCAATATGCGAAACGCCAATCGAAGTCAACAAAACTCACATTTGGAAAACTTGGCGTCTGTTGCGATCTGGAGAATCGCGATCGCCAAATACTCGCATGCTCCTGCTCTGGCGAGAATAAACCAAGATATCATCAATGAACACTATCACAAGCGTGTCCAAAAATGGTTTGAACACTCGGTTCATCAAATCCATGAATCTGGCGAGCATTGGTCAACCCAAAGACATGACCACTGAACTCATAATGCGTCGTCGTCCGAATGCGATCCTGGGGACATCCACCTCTCGACCACGAACGATGATAGCCCGAGCGGATCAATCTTGGAGAAACATCTCGCGCAACTGGTCGAACAAATCATCAATCACGGGAGGGTATCTGTTCTTAATGGTCACCTTGTTCAGCTGCACAGTAGTCAACACACGTGCGGCGTCCGTCCTTCTTCTTCACGAACAATCTGGCGCCCCGGGGGAGAAACACCGGGCCTAATGAAGCCGCTTCTCTAGCAAATCCCTAAGCCGATCCTTGACTCTCTCAACTCGGCGGGTGCCGTTACGTATGGCGGAATGGAAATAGGCGAGTATCCGCAATATGTCAATACAAAACTCAATCTCCTCTCGGGAGGGATACCCGAGGTCATCGGGAACACGTGCGGGAACTTCGACTACGAGGCCGGTGAAAATCTGGTACCGACCTCGATGTCGAACACCGAGCGAGATGGTAGATATACCATTCGCACTGTCTTCCTAGCCTTGAGGTAGGAAATAAACCTACCCCTCGGCGATACTGGTGCTCCTCACTCAACAACCGCTCGCCGAAACGGAACCGTGCTACTCTCTCTCTGCGGTCCATTGGCGTAGCAAGAGGCTAGCCAATCCATCCCCATGATCACGTCGGTCAATCATCTCAACTCTATCAAGTCGGCTGAGTCCGACGTAGAATGGTCACGGGACAAGCTCTATATACCCGCCGAGCTACCACCGAATCACCCATGGCGTAGCTACCTCGAAAGGGTCTATGGACTCGGGCTCTATCCCTATCCTACTAGCAACAAGGGAGATATATAGGGGAGTAGAACCGGATCTATCAAGGCATAAACATCAAACCCGAATCGATAAGGTACTGTGGCGACATCGGTGAGGCCTCACGATCTGTCGGTGGACAAAGCATATATGCGGTTCGAGGACCGCTAGAAGCGGGACTGCGCCCACGACCTCTGCGCGACCCGCTGATCCATGTGTACCTTGCCCTCGGGCGAAGTGTCGAGGATGAAGAAGCGCACGGACCACCTGGTGAGCCTACCACCAGCGCCGCCCAGGTGGACAAACTCTCGCAAAGTGACCTGCGGCCACAAGTATAGCAAGCTCTGAGTACTGGCTCCCGAATGGTATTCGCCCGCACACCGAAGCCGACCTCGAGCAGTTAGCACCTGCTACCGGAAATCCGAAGTCCGGGCCCCGACACGCCGACCGCCTCTGGTCTTGAAAATGAGGTAGGAGCGCTCTGCGGCTGTGTGGTGCAAATGCGGACCTGGCGATGCCGCCCACGAGGACCACCAAAAGAACCGCCGTCTTGGCGCCTTCTTCGCTAGCGATATCGCTCTGCCGTGGTCTCTGCGCTCGCATCCTAGTGCATGAGCTGCGTGCGGGTAATGTCCATACCGGTGAAGAGACACACCCGCGACTTCGGCCATATAATCATCTAGCCGGTGGCGTAGCGGTGTACCCTATCCTCCATCGCTACCAATGCTTTGGGACATATCTAGCCAAAGAATCAAACTCGACATTGTATTCCGACGGTGCGTCCCCCTGTCTCGTGAGAAGAATCTATCGGCTCGTGCCCTCGCCATCTGCGGAGGCAAGAAGTGTGTGAGAAAAGCCTCTGAAAACTCATCCCATCTGCTGGAGGTGCATGCTTCTCCCGGAAAGCTCCCATGAATCAAACGATCGATTGCGGTGTCACGCGGCCGTCACGAACCGAATGTCATAGCCTCGATCTCGAAGCCCGATCACCGCGTAATCCTCTGCGGTGACGGATGAACTCCTGCGGATCATCCTCCGGCCTCGACCAGTAAAACTCTGGCGGGCTCTGACTCAAGAAATCTCAGAGCCTCAAACTATACGCCTCGGGTGCACTACGGTGCGTGGGCCCGAGCTGAGCCTAGGCCTTCGCATCAGCCTCTCTCTCGTGTCGGGCCTGACTTTAGCCAATAGTGGGCCATCTCCTTGTACCTAACTCCTCCGCCGGGCGGTGGGGCGAGAGGTGTGGGTCGTGGTCTCTTTGGGGGCGGCGTCATAGAACTCGCCGTCTGGTATAGGACCGGGCACGAGCCTCGTAACTCTGGGTGTCTGCTAGCGACTCCCTCGCTGCCTTGCCCTTCGGGCGGGTTGCCTTACGTGGAGGCATAATCATACAGAAAGGAATACGTTAGAGGGTCCAACCTATAACCTGACTCTAAAGCACGATCTCGGAATGAGAAGAATGGAAACGATCCTAAATATCCTATAGCCTCACGATTATTGGTGTGGTGCACAACACACCGATAATCAAGACTACTAGATACGATGCTGTAGACACTTTCCGAGATTAATCGCTCTGATACCACTTTTGTCACGACCCGTTCGGGGCAGTGATCGTGCCTTACGGGCACCCAGTAGTCATACATCGAGTAACGGCGGAATATAAAACAAGACAGAAACGATTTAAAATAATAAGACACGCTTTATCGATGAAAAGCTTGCCTTTCGCATAATATAAATAACTCAAGTTTTTGCAATTACATCCCAACTGCATAATAGTACTGCACTCTAAGGAAGTAAACAACTATGGCGGGACAGGGCCCGCCATACCACTGCACAAAACTATCTACAATACAGGAGATCATACCCAAAAGTAGAGCCTCCGAGAAGATGGAGCTCACGACACCAACGCAAAGATCCTAAAGATGTGGATCTAGCACTGCTTGCCTTTACTGCGGCATGAACGCAGCCCGAAGGAGGTCGATAACAGTACCAAGTATGTGAAACTGAAGTACTTTAAATGAAATCAAAGTATTTAAAACCTTTTCACAAATACAATCGGTTCAATTGCACATAGTGCCAAACAACAATAATAGAAAAGGCGAATGTGTCTATTCTAGGCGCGAATGATCGAAGCAAGGCGATCGCCCATAGTATCATTCCTCGTGCCTAGTCCTCGACTTTCGCACCGCATAGGTCGCACATAGACCGCGTGAGGTAGCCTCGCATCGGGGCAGCCAACCCCGTCCGCCTAGGCTCCGCAGCCCGCATAGCCTCAAAAGACCGCGTAGTCTCAGCACCGCATGGAATCCCGCGTCGTGCTAGACGCCGAATGATCAATCCCGAGCATACCGCTCGCATAGTCTCACAGACCGCATAGGCCGTATAGACCGCATCGAGGCAAGCCCTCGATATAATGGTCAAGGGTAGGTGATACAAGATATAACGGATAACGGACTTAGCAACGTAAGCACGAGAATGACCCTTTACACAAAGATTACAAGACACTAACACGTATATCATCATGATATGTCTACTTATCAAACAATCTTACTACACTTAACAGAGATCAATACAAGGCTTTTATAAACAAACAAGTAAATGATTCCTTTTATCATTCTTAAGTTGTTATACCTAACTTCCCATAAAGCTAGCATAACTCTTAAGCTTTTGTTTTAAAACCGGATATTTATCTTCATAAAAATGATTCAAGATTCCTTTGAAATGTTTTCGGTTCTTATTATTCAGCTTAAGCGTGAGGCATTCGTAAGTATTATTCAGGCTTAAGCCGTGAGGCATTGCCGTAAGTATTATTCAGCTTAAGTCAAAGACATTGCCGTAGTTATATTGTAAAATATCATGCTTTAGGAAGAATCACATACCTTCTCAAATGAAAACCACCGCTAAGTTCAATATGTCGCGCAGAGAGTCGACTATAATAGTCAGATATCTATTAAAGACTACTCAAGGTCATTCTAAACAGGGGTTCATAATTCTACGGTAAGTCGGGCAGACTTCCCTACCGGTGAGCTATATAAGTCTGTGAAAACAAATTCATGTAAATCAGCTTTGATTATTCTTCTTTAACCCTTCTAAGTGATTAACACTTCAATTCTATTCTGTGATATTCTTCTAAGTATTTATACTTATCCTTATACTACAAGAAGTATTCTCTAATTCAAAAGAGGTTAGGATTATTACCTCGGTAAGCTCAATAATATCCTAGAAAAGTCACGCTGAGCAAGGTTTTGCTCTAAGTTGTATGCTCAAGAACCTTGAAGTTCTTCACAACTTCTACCAAAGACTAAGGGATTTGGGCTAGGTATTTTGGGCATTATAACAATACAAGAAGGTAACTTTTCTACCAAGGGAGGTAGATTTGGCCAGCTAGGGGTTAGGCCTCGCCAACTTCACAAGGAGGAGGTGTTTGGACGAAATGGCTACAAGGGAGAGGAGAGGATTTTTAGACTTGGAAGATAAATTTGTGGATGAAGAACTCTTCATCAAAGGGGGTATTTATAGCTCAAGCCTTGGCCAACCAATGGCCAAGATGAAGACAAGTGCAAGGCAAGTGTAGGGTGAGGATTAACTAAACACAAATATCCTACCAACTCCTTGACTTGTGCCATGGCACAAAAAACGTGCCAATGTTCTCCATTTTCGTCCAATGGACGATTCAAGTCCATCAATGGGAGGGTGCCAAGTGTTGCCCTCCCGTTGGTCCAAAATGTTTCGTCTCTCGGAAAAATCCGCAAAAATACTTAATGACATAGCCGGAATTTTCTCTACGAAAGCTGTGGAAACGTTTCGTCGGAAAACGATTCTTTTAGCGAGTTGTGTACAAATTTCGAACTTGGCCTATCTTTAAGGCTAAACTTTTGTATGTACGTCCTCACGTACATACTCCGGAAATACGGGGTATAACAGAAGGCCTCTGTGAACTCGTCCCACAAAGTTGGAGGAGCACCCTCGCCCCTGGACAGTTCCCACGACTCGAACCAATTTACTGCAACATCGCGCAACCGGTAAGAAGCTAGTACAACTGACTCGGCCTCCGAGGCCTTAATTACCCGCATAGTCCGTTGCATTTGCCTAATAAACTCCTGCGGATCATCCTCAGGTCTAGACCCATAGAACTCTGGCGGATTACAACCCAAAAATCTCGAACCCTCAAACTATCTGCCTTAGGGTTCGCTACCGGCTCCTGTCGGCGTTGCCCTGCCACTATGTTGGATAATAACTTGATCTGCTTTCCATAATCTCTATACTCGCCGGCCGGTGGACCGGAGAGTCGTGTCGGAAGTCTGGAGGCTGGCTCTCAACTCCTCTAGTATCTTGTAATCGAACTCGCCGGGCACAACCCTGACCTCGAGCCGAGCTCGAGCCCTAGTAACTCTCTGTGTCCCACTAGAAGCTCCTACTTGTCACGACCCGACCCCGGGCCGTGACTGGTGCCCTACCTGGGCACCCTTATACTCATACAACATAATAAACTGCGGAAGATAAATAACACTTTTTTTTTTAAACTAAGGTCAAGCCGATAAGGCTGCCATAACATAAAAATTACCCGAAAGGGTCTACACTGTTTAATAATGTAAAAACAACTCTATCCAAATTTACGATGAATACAGATGTCACGACCGAACCGGGCGTGGTCGTGCCTTACCCCGGGCACCCTAGTGATACAACATCAGAGTAATCAGCGGAACATAAAACAAGACATAAAAATATTATGAAGTAAGAAACAATTCATCTGAGAAAACTTGCCTTTCGGCATAATATATATAACAACTAGAACAGTTACATCCCTTTTTTTACAACTCTGCCCACAACAGTACTACAGACCTCTAAGAATGATATGACAACAATGGCGGGACAGGGCCCCGCCATACCCCTGAATGCAAGCACCTACAACGACAGGGGACTATACCACTGATAAGCCTCCGGAGAAACGGAGCTTCCCATACGCTGAACTGTGACCCTAAGAGCGAGGATCAACACTGGTGTACCTCTACCTGCGGCATGAACGCAGCCTCGAAGGAGGTCGGATAACAGGTACCAAGTATGTGAAACTGAAAATACTGTAAATGAAATCATAGTAGTCTATATAAAGCAGGAGACATGTATGATAACCAAACTACAGTTCACAATAAATAAGCAGTCATGTCAAGTTAGGGACTCACGCCCTCAAAGTCATCACTCAAATATAACTATGGGTCTCACGCCCACAACATCAATCATGCCCGTGGAATACCTTCTCACCGGCGATTTATGATATAAAAGCACCAAGGGATACACATGAACACCAGGTCCCACCTGTGTCCTAATAAAACCGTACGAGATAAGTACGAAGACATATCCGACTACTAACACCCACAGTACTAACAAGGTCATAAAATGTATCATGAGATCTGTCTAGACCGCCACATGATCGAAGCTGGACACTCGCCCGCAGCATCAAATGTGCGCGTCTAGCCTCGAACTTCCGCGACTCGCGTAGGCCAACCTCATAGGCCCGCATGAGGTATTCCCGCATCGAGGGTAGCTCCCCGTCCGCTCGACTCGTCCGCGTGGCCACATAGACCGCATGACCATAAAGGCCGCACACTAACACGGAACTCTCGTAGCTCGCATAGGTCCCCGGGACCGCGTGAGGTATTCTCAAATCATGGTCCTGCATCGCCTGAGTCTACCCGCGTGGAGGGCAGCAACCTCCGGATCATGTCAAGGTGAGTGGTACAATACCAACATATCGACTGATAGTTAAACAACTTAAGCGCAATCGATGGGAAACCCCTTTACACAAACATCACAAGATACTAACACACGTAGCATCCTAGCATGTTTACTTATCAAATCAACAAGAAAGTATTACAAGGCTATCACAAACCAACACAATCAAGTTATACACACAAGGTACTTTCTACTATATGTCAACAAGTTCGGGTTTTTATCCCCAAAGTACTTCATACATTAACTCTTTAAGAGATCTGTTTCTTTCACAAAAGTCACACAATACCCGTTGTATAAAACTAGAGTGACTATCTTTTGAAGTAAATCAAATACTTCTCTTTGTAGAATCAAGTAACAACATTCTTTTCCAAACGTTCAAGTTTGCCTAATTTCAAATACTCAAGTTTCTCATTTTTCGAAAGGTTTTGTAGTTCATAGTTTTAATCCTTTAAAACAATTTGAGAAACATATGCCTTATGTGTGAGTAGGTTATTCTTCTTCATAACAATCTTATTACAGCAGCCATGATCTAGGAAATGTAATATCATTTTGTCTCATCTTAGCTTCTATGCAGATGGAAGTTTCTACTGGTTTTAATAATACTTTATTAGTCAAACCATTTCCCTTTATTAGCGTTGCTGTGGTTTGTTCGATACTTATTCTGATTTCCGAAATCAGTAAAACATTATTGCTTTTTTTAAAAACCAAGTACTCATTTCTCACGAATGAGGTTTCACACAAAATTCATATTAATTAATTAAGTCAAGTCTCTTATCTTTTAAGATCAAGTCTCTTAACTTCTAAAATCAGTAAACCATTCCTTTTACTACTCTTAAGTCGTTATACCTAACTTCCCATAAAGTTAGTATAACTCTTAAGCTTTTTAAAACCAAGTGTTACTCTTCTTTCAAAAAGGTTACTTAATTCTTCTGAAATACTTCAGATTCTTTTTATTCAGGCTTAAGTCAAAAGACATTGCCGTAAAACTACGTTCAGTTAACACACGTACGTCTACCGTACTATATATATTCTTTAAAATATCATGCTCAAGAGTATAGGAAGAATCACATACCTCGCGACGATTATCGACTAGCCTTGCCCACCTTTCAAGTAGTACATACTACTTGCAGAACACTCAACCTATAAAGGTTATATAAGCCTATCAACTTCTACACTAATATTCTTCTGATGATTCCAGTTCAAGTCTATTCTGTAATATCCTTCTATTACCGTTCAAATCTCTTCTATGAATCTTATATTCATTTCTATTCTACGACAGTATGTAATTTCCAATTACAAATAGAAGGATAGGATTATTTACCTCGGTAAGCCCAAAATTATCCAAGTTTAATGTCGATCCTGAGCAACGTCTAGCTCCTACTCCGGGTGCTCCAACCCGCTCCAAACAACCCTTAGAAGTTCTACGAAACTTCTTCCTAATACTTCAACCAACTGTGAAGATTTTCCTTAGGGTTTCGTTTAGTGACTGAAGGGACGTATAATAGTATTTCTGGGCTTTTAGTATAAGTGTAACCTTGGAATACTACAAGGTATTTGGGCCAAGGTATTTTGGAATAGTAACTATACATGGAGAGTATATTCTACCAAGGGGGGGGGGTAGTATTTACGAGACCACTCAAGGTAGGGGTGTGCTACTGGCTAGCATCACAAGGAGAATGGGTACCCTCTACCAAAGGCCTCTCAAAGGGGAGGGTGCTCTCGGCTAAAGCCTCACAAGGGAGGACGAAACTATAGAGAGGGGGGGAGAGGGATTTCAAGACTTAGAACAATTTTAGGATGAAGAAGTCTTCAAAGGGGGGGGGGGGGGTATTTATAGGACAAGCAATGGCCACCCAATGGCCAAGATCATGCCAAGTAGTAGGCAAGTGTAGGGTGAGGATTCATCCATGTGCACCTTATCCATCTACCACACAAATATCACAAAATATCCTACCTACTCCCACTCTCCATTTCGTCCAACTTGCGCCCATAAGTCCACCAATTGAGGTGCCAAGTGTCGCCTCTTGTTGGTCCAAAATATTTCGCCTCTGAAAAATCCGCAAAAATACTAAATGACATAGCCGAATTTTCCTTCGCAAGTCAGGTAAAACGTTTCGTCGAAAAACGATTCTAATTGGGGGTTGTGAACAAAATTCGAACATTGCCTAACTTTAAGGCTTAAATTTTCCTACGTACGTCCTCACGTACATACTCTGGAAATACGGGGTATAACAACAGACCTCTAAGATTTGGACCAATGCTATGACGGGACAGGGCCCCGCCGTACCCCTGAATATACATAACCATGACGACAAGCTCCGGAACATTGGAGCCATCTCAAAATGCTTGACCGGGATCCTAAGTCATGGATCCACAATCAGGTACCTAAACTCGCGACATGACGCAGCCCCGAAGGCCGCATAACAACAATTAATATGGAACGAAAAATAAGGTACAGAATAAATCATAATCATAAAAAGAATGACAGGGGCAAGTATAAAGAAAGGGTAAATACCAGATCTTACCGTGTCATTTCCATCTCGTGAACTTAATCGTACCTTATTATCTTTTCCCATTTTTCCATAAGAGTATAGTCAAATTCTTACGTACATACTTAAGAAAACTCATCAAGTTCATAAACATATAACTTACGTATCTTGCATAACCTAATCCGTCCCTTTATGGAGGAACGCCTATACTGTCGGCCCAATCTGGGACGCGATAGAGTCACATAAGTCTGCCCATAAAGGTATACTGCCCGGCCCAATCTGGGACGCGATAAAATCACATAAGTCTGCCTATAAAGGTATAATGCATAAAAATATGAGGCTCATGATCAAAACAGGGTCCCTCGCCCGTAGTATCGATAAGCAATCCTACTCCTGGGCCTATTTCACCCGCATAGGTCCTGTGGACCCGCATGAGGTATTCCTCGCATAGGTTGTACCCGCCCGCATGGGACTATTTCACCCGCATAAGCCCATAAGGACTCGCATGAGGTATTCCTCGCATCATGGGTAGCAAATCCACTAATGTGGTATAACGTCTTGGGGGTTTACCCCTCATTTATACTCTTACCCTGAAGAAGGTGGTATAACGTCTTGGGGGTTTACCCCTCATTTATACTCTTACCCTGGAGAAGGTGGTATAATGTCTTGGGGGTTTACCCCTCATTTATACTCTTACCCTAACTCAACCGGTCATCATACATAACATAAGCCCTACCGGCTTATCATACATAACATAAGCACTACCGACTTATCATACATAACATAAGCACTACCGACTTATCATACATAACATAAGCACCACCGGCTTACCATACATAACATAAGCACCACCGGCTTATCATACATTACATAAGCAAGTTAAGAAATCCCCTAACTTCTTATTAGCTTGTTCATATACACTCTCATTTTTGTTTACTTAAGGCACTAACATGTCATTATAAAATCCGGGAATTTAACCCAACGTACTACGTGCCTATACTCCTTTAAAATGATTCTCTTTCAAATAAAACTTCCAAGATACTAATAACCGTAGTATCAAGTCATATCTACTTTTCAAGACAAGTCACAATACCTTTTAGAAATACATTTATAGGCTTCTAAATCAAGTGACTTCTTTCTTTAAAACCTTAAGCAATTGGTACCTTTAAAATAATTTGCCCTTCTTTATTTCAAATCATTTCTTTGCTTACATTACTGAAGAAAACCATTCTTTTAATCTTCCATAAAGTTGTTATAACCAACTTCCCATAAAGCCGTTATAACTCTTTATGTCTTAGACAAATTCATTCCTTTTATGACCAAGAAACTTATACTTTCAATTCAAATCACATAGCTTTCAAAATACTTCAAGTCTCTTAACTTTTAAGAAAACAAGTTTCTTAACTTTAGAATGGCAAGAAATCAATACTTTCCAAATCAAGTATTCTATATTTTTAAATCAATTCATTTCTTCCTTTAAGAATCAAGTCCCATAACTTGAAAAATAAAGTCCCTTAACCTTTTAAAAATTTGAGGTTCATAGTCTTAAAACTTCATACGTAAATTCTTATAAATTAAGTAACATATACTTTGGTGCGTTGTGAATAAGTTATACTTATTTATAACGATCTTAATCGAGTAGCCATGATCTAGAAAATGTAATACAATTTTGTCTTATCTTAGCTTCTATGCAGATGGAGAATTCTACTCATTTTAACTTAATTGATTGTCATTACATTTTCCTTTATTAACGTTGCGCTGGCTTGTTCGATTCTTATTCTCATTTGTATCAGAATTTAGCTAAGTCAACTTGGCTCCAAATACCTCTAACGACTCTTACCAACATCCCCATAAGACTTGGTAAGAACTTAGATAACTTAGACATAACCTTTACGTAGTAAATCAACATACATACCTCTTAACTTCTAAGAGTAGAAGGAATCATGAAATAGTACTACATGTATATTCCATACATAGAATCATGTCAAAAGAAGGAAGAGGTTCACATACCTCGCGACGATTATCGACAAATAGCAAAATGCTCCAAAGTACTTCAACCTTGATAGTTATTCCATCCTTCAAGTAGAATACGCTATACTTAGTACTTCAACCTATAATGGCCATAATACGTCCATTAACCTTTAGCTTCGAACGTAGAATATTCTAAGTGCAAAGTCACTAAATTCTACGGAAAATCTGACAAAGACTTCCTTTGTTTCTACATACTTTGCCACCTTTTTCAAGGCCGAATTCAATAACCAAACACGCCACATTTAAGGCCCAACAATTCAACTAACCAAAGGGGATTACACGCCTTAACAGGAAGTGTAAAATTCTGCCCCAAAACCATATCAAAACAGCCCCTAAAACAGTCCATAATTACTATAACGAGGGTGGAATGTGAGGCCTTTCAACGCCTTTCCACACCCTTATTCCTTCGGGGTTTTCATTAGCAATCTACTACATTAAACATGAAATATAGGGGCTGATTTTCCAGCATACAACACGTCTAAAGCAGTCCCTAAAAACTGCACGACAATATCCAACGAATTCCATTTACACCAAATCTGTCCCAAATCGGTTTTAGCCCCAAAAAATGGCTCAAACGCTTTTTATTCTTCATTCTTTTTAACACAAGTTCATCCATACATTATAACAATAAGTAATATCCAATTACTTTAAAAGAAGAAGGACTTTTACCTCATTTTTTGCCCAAAAACACCCCAAAATAGTCCGGTCTTTATTGGTCCGCAGTTTTCGTTTCGCTCCACTTCTTCAAGTTCCAATCACATATATCTATTCCCTACAACCTTAGGATCAACTTCTCTTCACGTTTCGCTTCCAAAAAGTCGACGGAAAATCCCTAGGGTTTCATTCTATTTTCGGCCCAACCTAGATTTAGGGTTGGGTGCTTAATCTTGGAAAGAAAATACTTTGATCTTGATCTTGTCTTTGGATACGGGATTTCAATTGCTCTAGGTTTTTGGAGAGATGAGGGTTTGTATGGATGAATATCTTTTGTTCTAAGTCTTCAAGACTTATCTATATAAAGGTGTGTGGAGTCTTCACAAGACAAGTGGGGAGGGCACTTGCTAACCTCCTATTGGCCAAGTATTTCTTCACAAAATATTTCATCCACACTTAGTTATTTTTCATCCCATTTCGATGGACATGTAACATAGTATACCAAGACTTAATAAATCCACTAAGTCCATAATTCTAATGAAAAATAATTCCATTAATAGAATTAATTCTTGTCATCACATTAAACTC
Source organism: Przewalskia tangutica (assembly GCA_029844215.1). Taxonomy (NCBI): domain Eukaryota; kingdom Viridiplantae; phylum Streptophyta; class Magnoliopsida; order Solanales; family Solanaceae; genus Przewalskia; species Przewalskia tangutica. The sequence continues at coordinate 65,928,356 of CM056729.1, forward strand.
GAAAATTTTCCGTATAAGGAAATGTAAAAATCCTTTCCTTTCGACATTCCAATCTTAATTCTATAATCATGTTCTTGAATTACGGGGTGTAACATTCTTCCCCCCTTAGAAACATTCGTCCCGAATGTTCTTTCGGAGTCCAATTTAATTAGATAGCGACATAGTCTCCCTTTACTACACCCTTCATACAACATATGCCACCCATGGCCACATAACAATACTTATACTAAAATGTCAACCTTCGCACTCACGGCCAACTAGCCCATACTCATAATGACCTCAAAGTCCGTCATAATCCTCTCTACTAGGTCTACTAGTGGTCGACGATCGTATCATCACCAGAAAATCTCATATTCCCGCCGCCTACCACCCCACACTCACTGTGTAGTTACCTCGAAAGGTTCTTATGGATTCGTGCTCTATTCCTTTACACTTGGTTGTTATCTTTCTTCATCGGTCGACTCTTTCCGTACTTCCAACTCATACTAGCATACATACATAACTTCCATACCGATTCGGCCTCTAATCTTTGGAGTCACTCTTTTAAACAACATAAGGCCATTTCCGACTCACGACTGGCTCGGTGGAACGCGCCCACGAACCCGTAAAACAATTAACTACACTGGCCTTGCCCGCCGTGACCCTATCACGTAGTGGAACTACTACCAACCGATCCCACTCCATTTCAAACTATGGCGACCCGTAATAGGTCCTCAACCCGACTCTGCGTCACTTAACTCTTATCCTGGTCCGACTTAAAATCTTATTGCGAGAAAGCCTTATATATCTAAGGTCTCAAGGCTATCAATATTCTTAGGCTCGCACCCACGCCCAAGCCTACCTTACCCTCCCATAAACGGTACAATAACTTCTCACAATACCATAATCGTGTCGCCTTGATCACCACAACCCCTTTACTCTATACCTGATCTCATCCGCATAATCCTCTTACGCACACCACGTAGCTTAATCTATTAACACGACATTCCATTAAGTTTCTTAACATGACTTCTTAAGGGTCCACCGCCTCATCGCATGCTTCATCCTTTCCCAATTATCCCAAAATAAAACATAAGACCTTGGCGAGAATTCATTAATCGCTCCATACCTTCCTGTATCTAGTTAGTCTTTACCAACTCCGGTAATCTAAAATCATTCTAGGCAACACGCGCCGACCTCATACATAACTCCGTATACCGTATGTCACAATGCCAACTATACTATAATCATTACCAACTGGATACGCAATCCACATAGTCCTCCTGGTCATCACGCTTTATCGTAGTTGCAATCAACATAACTCGTTAGGGAGAGACGACCCTAACAACACATCTCTATCGCACGATCTCAGAGTGAGAAGAATGGAAACCAATCCTAAATGACCTGCAGCCTCCTGATTATAGATGTGGTGCACAACACACCGATAATCAAGACTCTACTAGACACGGTCTGTAGACACTTTCCGAGGACTAACTGCTCTGATACCACTTTTGTCACGACCCGACCCCGGGCCGTGACTGGTGCCTTACCTGTGCACCCTTATACTCATACAACATAATAAACTACAGAAGATAAATAACACTTTTTTTTAAACTAAGGTCAAGCCGATAAGGCTGCCATAACATAAAAATTACCCGAAAGGGTCTACACTGTTTAATAATGTAAAAACAACTCTAGCTACCCAAAGCCACGTATGAATACAAACCTCTAAGATTTGGACCAATGCTATGACGACAGGCCCCGCCGCACTCTCAATATACATAACCATGACGCATAAGCTCGAACATCGAGCCATCTCAAAATCTGAACCGATCCTAAGCTCGCGGATTCACAATCGTACCTAAACTCGCGGACATTTAACGCAGCCTCAAGGGGTCGATAACAGTACCAATATGGAACGAAAATAAGGTACAGAACAAATCATAATCGTATAAAAGAATGACAGGCAAGTATAAAGAAAGGGTAAATACCGCATCCTACCGTGTCATTTCCATCTCGTGAACTTAATCGTACCTTATTATCTTTTCCCATTTTTCCATAAGAGTATAGTCAAATTCTTACGCATACTTAAGAAAACTCATCAAGTTCATAAACATATAACTTACGATCTTGCATAACCTAATCCGTCCCTTTATGGAGGAACGCCTATCTTGTCGGCCCAACTGGGACGCGATGAAGTCACATAAGTCCGCCCATAAAGGTATCTTGCGACCCAACTGGGACGCGATAAAATCACATAAGTCGCCTATAAAGGTATCTTTGCGTAAAAATAGGAGGCTCATGATCAAAACAGGTCCTCGCCGTAATATCGATAAGCAATCCTACTCGGACTATTTCACCGCATAGTCCCGTGGACCCGCACGAGGTATTCCTCGCATAGTGTACCGCCCGCGTGGGACTATTTCACCGCATAAGCCCATAAGGACTCGCATGAGGTATTCCTCGCATCACGGGTAGCAAATCCACTGAACAGTGGTATAACGCCTTGGGGTTTACCCTCATTTATACTCTTACCACGGAAGGTGGTATAACGCCTTGGGGTTTACCCTCATTTATACTCTTACCCCGAGAATGTGGTATAACGTCTTGGGGTTTACCTCATTTATACTCTTACCCTAACTCAACCGGCCATCATACATAACATAAGCCCTACCGCTTATCATACATAACATAAGCACTACCGACTTATCATACATAACATAAGCACTACCGACTTATCATACATAACATAAGCACCACGCTTACCATACATAACATAAGCACCACCGCTTATCATACATTACATAAGCAAGTTAAGAAATCCCCTAACTTCTTATTAGCTTGTTCATATACACTCTCATTTTTGTTTACTTAAGGCACTAACATGTCATTATAAAATCCGGGAATTTAACCAAACGTACTACGTGCCTATACTCCTTTAAAATGATTCACACGACCGAACGGGCCTGATCGTGCCTTACCCCGCACCCTAGTGATACAACATCGAGAAAATCACGAAATAAAACATAAACATGAAACAAGAGATATGATAAATAAACAAAGCAACCAAAACAGTTGCCTTCAGATACATACATAAAAACCCGAGCAGTTATCCTTTACAAACTCGCCTAACATTACTCTGCACTTAAGAATGTAACAACATCTATGACAGGACAGGGCCCCGCCATACCCCTGAATGTACAAGTACCTACAATGACAGTGGAACTATACCAAAAGATAAGCCTCCGGAGGAACGGAGCTTCCCAACGCTGAACTGCGATCCTATGAGCGAGGATCAACAATCGTGTACCTACCGCGACATGAACGCAGCCCGAGGAGGTCAAGACAACAGTACCAAGTATGTGGCGAAAATACAGAATGAAATCACATTTCATCATTTTATAAAACCAGTTCGCAATAAGTAACCAGTTATGTCAAGTAAGGGGACACATATCCCCAGAATAATCACTGACACATAACTATGGGTCTCACGCCCATAATATCACTCATGCCCGTGGAACTCATTCCTCATCCGCCGATACGATGTAAAACAACACCCATATGTGAACTCAACACTAGATCCGCTGCGTCATCAAAACCGACGGCCAAGTAGAATAGCCAACTACCGGTCAAAAGCTAGTCATATCCCATCACTGCAAGGTACGGAAGCCAACTACTAGTCAAAAGCTAGCCACGAATCGCCGAGGCAAGTATCTTAAGCTAACGCATAATAGCCTACCGTCTCACAAGATATGACCGAGGCAAGTATCTTAAGCTATCTACCGAAGGCTACGGTACGAGAAAATGACCGTAACAGTATCTAAAGTGTGCACGAACCACACGCATAAATCAAGCCCGTGATCGCCGTCACCGCGCAAGCTTCATGGATTAGCGGTCCATGGACTAACAACTGAACCTCACAATGACCGCATGCCCCGATCTCACCTCAAGTCACGGCCATGAAACCATCCTCATCGACGTGCCGCGACCATCCATCGTGTCGGCATGTCCAAAGGAAATCAATCGGATAAGCCCTCCCAGAGTCACGGCATGCAAACAACCACCAATACTCAAAGTGGACGATACTCGTGGACCACCCAACGCCGATGTCCAATCAATCAATTAGATAGCCGGCCTCCCGCAGTCACTAGAAGATATCAACAAAACACTTGCACATCAAAGACTATCACAACAAGCATAGGCAAGTTCAACATACATTCATTTTAACTAACAATCCGGTTTCAAACCCAAAATACTACATACTTTCATTCTTTCAAAAGACCTATTTTTACGTAAAGCCACATGATACTAATACTGTAGTATATAAAGAAAACACGTTTTCCTTTTAAAACCAAATTACTTCACCTTCAGAAAAATCTTTACAAGGCTTTTAAAATCAAGTACTCTATACTTTTAAACCAAGTGCTTTTCTTTTAGAACAACATCAAGTATACTCTTTTAAAACCCAATTAACTTACTCTTTTCAAAACAAGTAACCTATACTTAAATCAAGTTACTTCTCCTTTTCCGAAACAAGTCGTTATAAGTCAAGTCTCTTATCTTTCAAGATCAAGTCTCTTAACTTTCAAAATCAAGTCGCTTTTGTCAAACCAAATCTTTCTTTTATCTTCATAAAGTCGTTATAACTAACTTCCCATAAAGCCATTATAACACTTTATGTTTTAAACAAACAAAATGCATTTCACACACGCACGCCACCGTACTATATAGTTCACAACAATCATGCTCAAGAGTATAGGAAGAATCACATACCTTTTAGCTTAAACCACAAGCAAGTCAAGTATGCCGCGTAGAAGATCCACCTATAATAACCATAATACATCTATCAACTTCTAGCTCTCTTCGTAGAATATTCTAAATACAAGATTCCTTATTCTACGTAAAATTCGCAGACCTCCCGCTATCACATAAAACTCCTCCTCTATCCAGCCCGCTACTGTGCCAACAACTCTGGATTACACGCCTAACCTGACGTGTACAATTACTCCACAATAATACAAATGCATCAGTAAATACAAACTTCATGTAAATACAATTCAATTCTTTTCAATACTCATTCTATATATAGTATACTCAACTATATATTACTATAACATGTAATTTCCAATTACAATAGGGGGACATAGATTATTACCTCGATAAGCCCAAAAATTATCCAAGTTTATAAGTCGATCCTGGGCAACGCTTAGCTCCAACTCCCACGCTCCAACCCGCTCCAAGCGACCCTTAGAAGTTTCCAACAACTTCTAAAAACTTCAACCAAGCTAGAAGATTTTTCTAGGTTTCACTTTACTGGGCATCGAATAAAGTAGTATTTCCCGGCTCCTAGTATTGAAATAACTTTGGAATACTACTAGGGATACTAGGCCAAGGTATTTGGGATTATACAACAATACACCAAGTATTTTCTACACAAGAGGGAGGACAAAATAGGGCTAAAGTGAGGAGTATTTGCTATGGAAAATCTTCAAGTGTGGATGAAATACTCTTCAACCTTAAGGGGGTATTTATAGAGGAATTAAGGGCCAAGATCTTATCAAGTGTATGGTCAAGATTGGGCCATGTGTGTGTGGGTCCCACCACACCACATGGCCAACGAAATTGCTAGACAAGTGGCTTGCCACTTGTTAGCCCATTTCGGCCAACCATTTCGGCCAAGGTGCCACATGGGGGTGACACGTGTCGCCCCCCGACTCGTCCAAAATATTTCGTCTTCCGAAAATATCCAAAATACCGGAAATCTCAAAACAAAGCGGGCCCACAAAATCAGAATTTCTCCTGGCCCCACGTGACCATTTCCAAAATAAAATCTCATAATTCTAAAATAATCCAAGAAGTCCAAATACCAAATCGGGAATCCAATTCCCATTAACGAACCTTTTTCTTCACAAAACCTAAACTTTTCCGCGAAAAATCACATCTTCCTTTCTTTCCAAAATTTCTGTCGTATTCTCGTACGTACGTCCTCACATACATACACTGGAACTACGGGGTATAACATTCTTCCCCCCTTAGAAACATTCGTCCTGAATGTTCCTTCTAAGTCTCCAAACAAACGTGTGTCGGTATAGTCTTCACTACTATACTTACGAAACCAATCACGCCATCAATGGCCATAGTATATCATACAAATCCAAGCTAACGAGGAAATCATTTTTAATCTCACAACATCTCCCACTAGCTCCAATTTACTCTAAGGCCTATCTCCGGCCTTCACGATCCGATTCTGGTCAAACACATCCACGAACTCATACAATGGTTACCTAAACTTGGGCCTAGCACCATACGACTACCACCCTGGACCACCTCAACCGACCCCACCTCATTCGGCCGGGTTGACCCGCGACTTGGCCTCAACCCGACTCGCCATCGCGCCCTAAACTCTCGCTCCGATCCGAACAATCTTACTAATTCACGCCATGAAAGCTACCACTTCCATTTTACACTACCCATGGAATTATCACACCAATACACCACGTATAACGACTTCACCAATATCAACCGAAAATCTTTTACTCACGACGGCCTTACATCTAAGGTCTCAACGATAATATTCTAAGGTTCAAAACTTTCACGCCCTGCACTTATCACACGACCGAACCGGGCGTGGTCGTGCCTTACCTCGCACCCTTAGTGATGCAACATCAGAGTAATCAGCGGAACATAACACAACAACATGAAATAACAAGAAGTGTACAACAGTTATCTAAGAAAACTTGCCTTTCGGCATATATATAAATCAACTTAAAACCGAACAGTTACATCCTTTTACAACCCCGCCACAACAAGATTTACATGCACTTAAGAATGATACGACAACAATGGCGAGACGTGGCCTGCCATACCCGAATGTAAATACCTACAATGACAGGGACTATACCACGATAAGCCTCCGAGAAACGGAGCTTTCAACGCTGAACTGGGACCCTAAGAGCGAGGATCAATGATCGTGTACCTTTACTGCGGATAACGTGACCTTCGCCAAGAGGTCAAGATAACAGTAGTATGGCGAAAATAAATATCAGAAATGAAATCATAGTAGTCTATATAAAGCGTGAGACATGTATGATAACCAAACTACGGCTCACAATAAAGTAGTCATGTCAGTCGTGACTCACGCCTCAAGTCATTACTCAAGTATAACAACGGGTCTCACGCCACAACATCAATCATGCGTGGAATGCCTTCTCATCGGCGATCCATGATATAAAAGCACCAAGGAATACACATAAACACCGTGTCCCACCGTGTCATAATAAAACCGCAGGGTAAGTACGAAGGCATAGCCGACTACTAAAACCTACGCACCAACAATGCTATAAAATCAGACACGAGGTCTTTCTAGACCGCACATGATCGGCCGCCACTCGCGCGAGATCAATGTCGCGTCTATCCTCGAACTTACCGCAGCCTCGCATAGGTCACACACGCATCGCATGAGGTATTCTCGAATCATGGTCCTGCATCGCTCGAGGTATACTCGCGTGAGCGGCACTTTAACCCCAGATCCGCTCGACTCCGCACTCGCATAGTCTCAATAGACCGCATAGTCCCATGGACCGCATAGGGCATCCCCCGCATCGGGCTTGTTATACCCCGTATTTCCAGAGTATGTACGTGAGCGCGTACGTATTATAATTTGAGCCTTAAAGTTGGCTAGTTTCGAAATTTGTACACAACACCCGATTAGAGTCGTTTTTCAAGAAACGTTTCCACGCCTTCGTAGGAAAATTCCGCTATGTCATTTATAATTTTTGCGGATTTTTCCGAGAGACGAAACATTTTGGACCAACGAGAGGCGAAACTTGTCACCCTAATCGGAAGGAGTGGACGGCAAAGCTTGCCATTTGCACGCTTTTGGTGTTGTTTTTGGTCAAGGGTTAGGTAGGATATTTTGTGTAGATGGATAAGGTTGCACATGGCTTAATCTTGACCTTACACTTGCCTAACACTTGATGGATCTTGGCCATTGGTTGGCCTTCACTTGACCTATAAATACCCTCTAGTCAAGACTTTCTTCATCCAAAAACTTGAGCAATCTAACTAAGTCTCAAAATACTCCTCTCTCGAGCTTTCCGCCACACTACCCCTCGAGAAGCCTTGGCCGAGGTCTACCCCCCAGCCTAGTTGTTTTCGTATAATACCCTTTTGTGGTATAGAAATACTCTCCAAGTATTGTTATAATGCCCAAAATACTTTAGCCAAATACCTTGTAGTACTTTCCAAAGTACCCTTTTACAAAGCCCGAAAATACTATTATACTTCCTCACTACAAAACGAAACCCTAAGTAAATCTTCACCGTAGTTGAAGTCATAAGTAGAAGTTGGTTAGAACTTCTAAGGGTTGGTTGGAACGGATCGAGCGCCGGAGTAGGAGCTAAACGTTGTTCAGATCGACATATAAACTCGGATAATTTTGGGCTTATCGAGGTAAACATTCTTGACCTTCTATTGTAATCGGAAATTACATGTTGTAGGAGTATATAGTTAAGTATACTATATATAGAACTGAACATAGTTGTGCGGCAATGTCTTGCGACTTAAGCCTGAATTTTAAGAAGAACCGAATCAGAATTACATAGATCAGATGAGACTTGTGTAACTTTACCGTAGTAGAATTGTACACGCCAGGTTAGACGTGTTAACCCCGGTTGGCTTTAGCGGCCTCGATAGAGGAGGAGATTTACGCCGTTGCGGGAGGTCTTCGAATTTTCGTAGAATATTCTACGCCGATCTAAAGATATTAATAGGCGCTGTGGCCTCATAGGTTGTAGTACTACGTGTGGGTGATCCGCTTGGTGAGAGTGTAGCCGACGGTTTGAGGTACTTGGAGCGTTTTGCTATTAGTCGATAATCATCGCGAGGTATGTGAACCTCTTCCTATCTCTTCTAGCATGATATGTGTGAACTATGTAGTACGGTAGACGTACATGTGCTAAATGTATTTGATTGATTTAAAACATAAAGTGTTATAACGGCTTTATGGGAAGTTCGTTATAATAGCTTTATGTGGATAAGCACATACTTTGTGGTTTTTAAAAGGTAACTGATTTGAATAATAACTGGCTTGATATGTGTTAATAAAGAACTTGAAGCATTTCAAAGATTTATGAATCGCTTTGAAAGAATGAGTATTACTTGGGTTTTGAAAGCTTAAGAGTTATACTAGCTTTATGGGAAGTTAGGTATAACGCTTAAGAATGTTTCTCGATTTCTAAATCAGAATGTGTATCGACAAACCATCGCAGCGTTAATAAAAGGAAAATGTATTGACTAAAGATGTATTATTAAAACCAAGAGAAACCTCCATCCGCATGAAGCTAAGATGAGACAAAATGATATTACATTTCCTAGATCATGGTCGCTTAATAAGATTGATTATAAACAAGAATAACCTACTCACTTATAAGACATAGGTTTCTCAAAACGCTTAAAGGAGAATTATGTTTTAAAGGATTTAAAACTATGAACTACGAAACCTTTTTCTAAAATGAGAAACTCGAGCATTCAAATTAGGCAAACTTGAACGCTTGGAAAATAAGGTTGTCACTGATCTTACAAAGGAAAGCATTTTGGTTTACTTAACAATGTTAGTCACTCAAATTTTATACTACTGTATCGTGACCTTTGTAAAAGAAATGGATCTTAAAAGGAATTTAACTGACGTAGTACTTTAAGGTTAAAATCCGACTTTGATATAAAATGAAAGTACCTTGAGTCGGTGTAACTTGCTTATACTTGTTGTTATGAAACTTGACCATGTTACGTGTGATAGCCTTGTTGTGTAATCGTGTCCTACTCGACTACGGTTCATCCGAATGTATATCACTTGACTACGGGTCATCCGAATGTATTTCACTCGACTACCGCTCATCCGGGAATGTATTTCACTTGAGGACCGGTTCATCCGAATGTATTTCACTTGGCGACCGGCTCATCCGGAATGTATTTCACTTGACTACCGGCTCATCCGGAATGTATTCCACCCTTTTTATATTGGGTCCATAAGATGGGCCGAGACTCGTTATACGTATCACATGATTTATACCTAGATCACGGCGGTGAGGAAGGAGTTCCACGGGCATGAGGATGACTTTTAGTATGAGTCCTCGACTTGACACGATCGCTCTTATGTTGTGAATCGTAGTTTGGTTATCATATATGTCTCCGCTTTATAGACTATTATGATTTCATTTACTGATTTTACGATTTCACATACTTGGTACTGTTGTCTCGACCTCCTTGGGCCGCGCTCATGCCGCAGTAAAAGGTACATCGGTGCCGATCCCGCTTTAGATCACCTTTCAGATTGAAGCTCTGCCTTCGAGGCTTATCTTTGTCACGACCCATTCGGGTTCGTGGATCGTGCCTTACCGGCACCCAAGTAGTCATACATCGAGTAATCAGCGGAAACATAAAGCAAGACATGAAACAGCTTATAAAATAAGATACGATTTTGAGAAAACATCGCCTTTCAAGATATATATATAATCACGGTTTAGCAAGCATCCGACATCGCATACAACATGACTACGCACTCTAAGGAAATATACAACTATGGCGACAGGCCCCGCCATACCGATCAGACAAAACTAGCTACAACAGGAGATCATACCAAAAGTAGAGCCTCCTAAGAGATGGAGCTCCCGACACCAACGTAGAGATCCTAAGGATGCGGATCTAGAACTCGCTGCCCTTACCTGCGGCATGAACGCAGCCCCGGAGGAGGTCAAGACAACAGTACTAAGTATGCGAAATCAGAAAGTACTTAAATGAAAACATATCATTTTTAAAACCGGTTTACAAATATGTGTGAAACAACCAAGGAAACCGCACATAGTGCCACATCACAAACAAAAGCAACAATAGGTAATCAATACGCCTTGTCTAGGCCGCGAATGATCGAAACAGGCCACTCGCCCACATCCTCATTCTCGCAAGCCTAATCGACTCGAGTCCGCATAGGCCACTCGCACGGGCCCGCATGAGGTATAACCCGCATCGGTAGCTACTCCCTGCATCGCCCCGACTCGCGTCCGCATGGCCACATGACCGCATGAGGCATAACCCCGCATACTAACTCGAACTCGTAGCTCGCATAGGCCCCCGACCCGCATGAGGTATTCTCGAATCACGGTCCTGCATCACGCTGAGTCTACCCCAGACGGAGGCGCCTTAACCTCCAGATCATCTCAAGAGGTGAGTGATAGTACACTAACATAACGACTTATCTTTAAACAACATAAGTACAACAAGGATACTACTTATACAAACGTTACAAGTACTAACACACATAGCAACATGTCATGTCTACTTATCAAACCATCTTATTATTCTTTTCACAATTTCATATAAGTCATTAGAAATACATAGGCAACTTGTTTCTTTTATCAATCTTAAGTGGTTATACTTAACTTCCCATAAAGCTAGTATAACTCTTAAGCTTCGCTTGAGAAACCAATTAGTTCTCTTCGTAAAAATGGTTCAGAGTCCTTTGAAATGTTTTCTTCTTTATTATTCAAAGCTTAAGCGCGAGGCATTGTCGCACGTATTATTCGTGCTTAAGCGTGAGGCATTGCCGTAAGTATTATTCAGCTTAAGTCAAAGACATTGCCGTTAGTTATTATTCGCTTAACACGTACGCTACCGCACTATATACATATTGTAAAATATCATGCTTTAGAAGAATCACATACCTTCTCGAAATCCACCGCCAAGTCGAGTATGTCGCAAGCAGAGAATCAGCCTATAATAGTCACGCACATCTATCAAAGTCTAGACTATTCTCAGAGGTCATTCTAAACAGAGGGTCCTCAATTCTACTGAAAGTCGGGCAGCACAACCCTACCCTGAGCTATATAAGTCTACTATGAAAAGCAATCTATGTAAGTACAACAGATATTCTTCTTTATACCCTTCTAAGGTGTTACTAATTCTATTCCTTAATAACCTTCTAAGTATTTATACTTATTCTTATTCTACAACAGAAGTATTCTCTAATTCAAAAGAGGTTTAGGATTAGTTACTCTGAAGCCCAATAATATCCTAGAAAAGTCGCACTGAGCAAGGTTTTGCTCCTAAGTTGTATGCTCCAAGGAAACCTTAGAAGTTCTTCACAACTTCTACTAAGTACTAAGGTATTTGGGCTAGGTATTTTGGGCATTATAACAATACAAGAAGGCAACTTTTCTACCAAGGGAGGGGGTAGGTTTCGCCAGGCTAGTGCGGGTAGCCTCGCCAAGCTTCTCGGCGGAGTGTGGTTGGACGAATTGCTTACAAAGGGAGAGGGAAGGATTTTAGACTTGAAAGCTTTTGTGGATGAAGAACTCTTCATCTCAAGAGGGTATTTATAGGTCAAGACATGGCCAACCAATGGCCAAGATTTAGCCAAGTGCTAGCAAGTGTAAGGTCAAGATTAGGCAAGTGTACCTAGCCAACTTGCACACAAAATATCTAACCAACTTTATGACAAAGATGGTCATCCATTCGCCCTATTGCCGCGGACAAGTCCACCAATGAGGTGGCAAGTGTCGCCTCTCGTTGGTCCAAAGTGTTACGCCTCTAAAAATCCGCAAAATTAGAAATGACATAGCCGAATTTATCCTACGAAAGTCGTGGAAACGCTTTCGCCGGAAAAACTGCTTTGTGAGTCAGGCCTAAAAATCGCCCAAGGCCTAACTTTAAGACCAAACTTTTAGACGTATTCCTTTACGCACATACTCCGAAATACGGCATAACATTCTCCTCTCCTTAGAAACATTCGTCCCGAATGTTCCTTCCCAAGACAGATAACGATAAGGTTCTTCAAAACTTAAACAATTGCAAAAGCCACACACGCCATAAACAACACTTAGGCATAAACGATAATGAAGATTTACAAGTAGGAAAGTGAAAATACCCGGAGGTGGGGAACAGTGAGGATACTTCTGCCTCATGTCCTCCCTCGCTTCCCACGTCAACTCCTCCCCGAGCTCGTTCGCCACAAGACTTTGACGGCCACGCCCTTCGTCCGCAGACGCCTAACCCGACGATCGATTATCGCTATGGAATCTCCTCATACGATAACCCTCGCACACCGACATCACAATCGGATGTACCCTAGATGGATCCCCGATACATCTCTCAAAGATAGAAACGTGAAACACCGGATGTATCGCTTCCGCATCGGACGGCAGATCCAACTCATAGGCAACCTTGCCTACCTCGCGACAATCAAACGCCCAATATACCTGGGTTGAGTTTCCTTCTTCCCGAATCTCATCACACCCTTCATGGGTGACACCTTCAGAAAACCCAATCATCAATCGCGAACTCTGATGTCGACGACGATGATCTCGATACGACTTGGCCGACTCAGCCGCCAATAGTCGCCTTGATAAGCTTCACCTCATCCATCGCCGCCGCACCAAATCTGGTCCCACTAGCCGCACTCGCCACCTCGAACCAACATATAGGCGACCGCACTTCTCCCATACAAGGCCTCATAAGGCGCCATCCGAATACCGAGTGGTAGCTATTATTATACGCGAACTCAACTAGAGGCAAATGATCCTCCCAACTACCATCGGTCAATAACACAGCTCGCAAGATATCCTCGCAAGAGTCCGGATAGTGCGCTCGCCTCGTCCGTCTGCTCAGGATGAAATGCAAGACGTGCTCACCGCCCCTAAACCCTCTCGAAGCGACCTCCAGCCGCCAGAACCGGGCTCTCTCATCGATATGATCGTAGGACTCCATGCACCGACGATCTCTGATGTAAAGTCCGCATAATCCTCACCAAAAGTCGCCCCGACGGAAGAAAGTGGGCTGATTTCACACCGCCGACGATAACCCATATAGAATCATGTCTCCTCCGAAAGCGAGGTAATCCCGCGATGAAGTCCATGTTGATCACCTCCCACTTCCGTGTCGGGATCTCTATCGTCAGAATAAACCACCGTGCCTCTCGTGCTCTACCTTCACCGCCGACAACACGCACCGAGCTACGAACTCGCAACGCCCCTCTTCAAACCATCCCACCAATACACGATCTGGCGTCGTGGTACATCTTGGTCGCACTCGACGGATAGAGTAACGCTACACGCGGCTTCCCAAGAACTCACGCCAAGTCCTCAAACATCCGAACACACAACTCGCCTCAAACCTTAGCACCCCATCAAAGTACTCAAAAGGACCCTTGCCTCACGTAAGAGTCAGATCACGATAACGTGCCAAACCGATCCTCGAATCGCCGCTCTTCACCTCGACGATGGAAGACTCGCAACCTCACGAACTCTAACCCCATCGCTATCGATCAATCAAACGGACACCAAGGCTCGCGAACCGATGCAAATCACGAACCATGCCCTCCTCTCTGCCGCACTCCGATGGACTCCCATCGACTCTACGACTAAGAGCATCTCGCCACAACATCGCCTTCCCGTGGTACAGATGTCCACATCGTAATCCTTAAGCAACTCTAACCACCGCTCTCGCCGTAAGTTCACTCCTCTCGTCAAGATATACCGAGGCTCTTGTGGTCTGTAAAATATCCACGTGAACCCCATACAAATAGTGCCTCCATCTTCAAAGCGTGAATCACACCGCCAACTCCAAATCACGCTGGTAGTTCTCTCGTGTTTCTTCACCGCCGATGCATATGCTATAACTCGCCATGCCGCATCAACACACATCCCAACCCGATGCCCGACGATCACAATACACGACATAACCATCCGACCTCCGAAGAGTAAGAACGGGGCGGCCGCCTTCTTTCAAGAATCGAAACCCCGCCACAAGCATCACCATCAAACTGGCCGCTTCTCGAGTCACCTAGTCAACGGTGCAGATAGAAGCAAACTTCTCCACGAACCGATAATACTCGCAAGGCCCGTAAATCGCGAACCTCGAGTAGTAGAGTTCAGGCCAAGTCTCGATCGCTTCGATTCGCCATATCAACTCGAATGCCATCACCCATAATATGCCCAAGAAACGCCATCAAGTCAACCAAAACTCACATTTGGAAAACTTGGCGCATAATCACTGGTCTGAGAATCACAAGACAGCCTCAAATGCTCCGCATGCTCCCGCCCGAGCGAGAATAAACCAAGATATCATCAATGAACACTATCACAAACGTGTCCAAAATGGTTTGAACACTTGCTCATCAAATCCATGAATACCGCCGAGCATCGTCAACCTAAAAGACATGACCCTCAACTCATAATGCCCGCATCTGGTCCGAATGCATCTGTGGACATCCACCTCTCGACTGCACTGATGATAGCCCGATCGCAGATCAATCTTCGAGAAACATCTCGCACTCGCAACCGTCGAACAAATCATCAATCCTAGGAAGGGTATTCGTTTTAATGGTCACCTTGTTCACCGTAATCAACACACACGCGCAGCGCCCCGCCCTTCTTCTTCACGAACACACCGCGCTCCCTGTGAGAAACACTAGGCCTAATGAAGCCCTCTTCTAGCAAATCCCTAAGCCGATCCTTCAACTCTCTCAACTCGGGCAGTGTCATTCTCAGTATGGCGAATGGAAATAGCCGAGTATCCGCAACACATCTATACAAAACTCGATCTCCTCTCGTGAGGATACCCGGAGGTCATCCGAAACACGCCTGGGAACTCACGACCATCGAACTGACGGAAAATCTGGTACCGCAGCCTTCAGATCAAACACCCAACGAGATGGTAGATATACCCTTCTCGCACCATCTTCCTAGCCTTGAGGTAGAAATAAACCTACCCCTGGCGATACTGCGTTCTCCCACTCAACAACCTACCTCAGAAACCGAACCGCACTATTCTCTCTCTCGCAGCTACATTGGCGTAGCAGAAGCTAGCCAATCCATCCCCATGATCACGCCGGTCAATCATCTCCAACTCTATCAAGTCGCCGTGGTCCGACGATCAGAATGGTGACAGACAAGCTCTAAATACCCGCCGAGCTACCACCGAATCACCCATCGCGTAGCTACCTCGAAAGTGGTCTATGGACTCGTGCTCATCCCTATCCTACTAGCAACAAGGGAGATATATAGGACAGAGTAGAACCCGGATCTATCAAAGCATACACATCAAACCCAGAACCGATAAGGTACCGTGATTTACATCGCGAGGCCTCCCGATCCTCGCTTACCGACAAAGCATAAATGCGATTCGAGGACCGCTAGAATCGACCCGAGCCACGGCTCGCCGCGACTGGCTGACCCATGAGCACCTCGCCCGGGCGAGTAATCGTAGAGGAGATGAAGCGGCAACGTAACTCAAGGCCGAGCTCTACCACCGCCACGCTCGGCCTGATGGGCCGCAAAGTGACCCCGCTGGCCACAATCGTAATAAGCTCCAAAAGTAGTACCACACTTCCCGTAATGGGATCTACCGTGACGCCACACCGGGTGGTCCCGACGCCGCACTCGCTACTCGACGCCTCAAGCCCCGGGCCCCGGTCCGCCAAAATCGTGGCCGTGGCCGGTGACGGCAGGAGTGCTCAGGCCGCCGTGGTGCGACCCAGATCGCCGAGGCCGCCACCACGATAACCACCGTAAGACCCTCCCGCCTCCGCCTTCTTCGCTGTCTCGCCCACTCGCCGACCTCTGCGCCTCGCATCCAAGGGCGTGAGCTCGCAAGCGTAATGTCCATACCCTACCGAGAGAAACCCCGCACATGACTCGCCATATAGTCGTTTCAGCCCGTGACATAGCGGTGCACCCTATCCTCCATATCTCGCTACCAATGCCGGGACATATCGAGCCAATGAATCAAACTCGACATTGTACTCCCGACGGGCCCTCTCTCGCCTCGCAGTAAAAATCTATCACCGCGCTCCTCATCCGCGAGGCAAGAAGTGAGCGAGGAAAGCCTCCGAGAACTCATCCCAAGTAGTGGGACGCGCGGTTCTCCCGGATAACTCCCATGAATCAAACCAATCGATCGCGTATCACGCAGCTATGTGGAACCAAATATCACTGACTCGGTCTCCGACGCTCGATCACTCTCAAAATCCTCAAGCCGACGGATGAACTCCTCGCGATCATCCTCCCGCCGATCCATAAAACTCCGGGCGCTACCAAGAAGTCTCAGTAGCCTCAAACTCTCTCGCCGTGAACAACGGCGCGACGGCCGAGCTGAACTCGAATCGCCGCATCCAGCCTCTCTCAGACGGGCCACAACTTTAGCCAAAAGTCGGGCCATCTCTCAGGCTCCTAACTCCTCCGCCTGCATCGTGGGACGAGGCGGGTACTGTGGTCTCGCTGGGCCGGCGGCGCCATAGAACTCGCCGTCTCGTATAGACGGGCCCGAGCCCTCGTGACTCTGGGTGTCTCGCTAGCGCCTCCTCGCTGCCTTGCCTTCGGGCCCGGTTGCCTTACGCGAGGCATAATCACATAGAAAGGAATACGTTAGAGGGTCCAACCTATAACACGCCTCTAAAGCACGATCTCGAATGAGAAGAACGGAAACCAATCCTAAATATCCTATAGCCTCGATTATTGGTGTGGTGCACAACACACCGATAATCAAGACTCTACTAGATACGGCTCAGATACTTTCCGAGGATTAATCGCTCGATACCACTTTTGTCACGACCGCTCGGTTCGTGGATCGTGCCTTACCGGCACCCAAGTAGTCATACATCGTAGTAATCACGGAAACATAAAGCAAGACATGAAACAGCTTTATAAAATAAGACACGATTTTGTGAGAAAACATCGCTTTCTGCATATATATATAATCATGGTTTAGCGCTACATCCGACATCGCATAACATGACTACAGCACTTCTAAGGAAATATACAACTATGGCGGACAGGGCCCGCCATACCCTCGATCGCATAAAAACTAGATACAACAGGAGATCATACCAAAAAGTAGAGCCTCCAAGAGATGGAGCTCCCGACACCAACGTAGATCCTAGGATGCGGATCTAGCACTGCTGCCCTTACTCAGATGAACGCAGCCCCAAGGAGGTCAAGATAACAGTACTAAGTATGCGAAATCAGAAAGTACTTAAATGAAAACATATCATTTTTAAAACCAGTTTACAAATATGTGTGAAACAACTAAGGAAACCGCACATAGTGCCACATCACAAACAAGAGCAACAATAGGTAACTGTAATACGTCTTGTCTAGGCTGCGAATGATCGAAACAGGCCACTCGCCACATCCTCATTCTCGCAAGCCTAACTCGACTCCTGAGTCCGCATAGGCCACTCGCATGGGCCCGCATGAGGTATAACCCCGCATCGAGGGTAGCTACTCCTGCATCGCCCCGACTCGCCGTCCGCATGGCCACATAGACCGCATGAGGCATAACCCCGCATACTAACTCGAACTCTCAGAGCTCCGCATAGGCCCCCGACCCGCATGAGGTATTCTCGAATCATGGTCCTGCATCACCGAGTCTACCCCACGGAGGAGGCGCTTAACCTCCGGTATCATCTCAAGAGGTGAGTGATAGTACACTAACATAACGACTTATCTTTAAACAACATAAGTACAACAAGGATACTCACTTATACAAACGTTACAAGGTACTAACACACATAGCAACATGTCATGTCTACTTATCAAACCATCTTATTATTCTTTCACAATTTCATATAAGTCATAGAAATACATAGGCAACTTGTTTCTTTTATCAATCTTAAGTGGTTATACTTAACTTCCCATAAAGCTAGTATAACTCTTAAGCTTCTGTTTGAGAAACCAATTAGTTCTCTTCTAAAAAAAATGGTTCAGTAGTCCTTTTGAAATGTTTTCGCTCTTTATTATTCAGCTTAAGCCGAGGCATCACAGACGTATTATTCGAGCTTAAGCCAGGCATTGCCGTAAGTATTATTCAGCTTAAGTCAAAGACATTGCCGTTAGTTATTATTCGCTTAACACATGTACGCCTACCGCACTATATACATATTGTAAAATATCATGCTTTAGGAAGAATCACATACCTTCTCGCGAAATCCACCGCCAAGTCGAGTATGTCGCACAGAGAATCAAATTTATAATAGTCACGACATCTATCAAAGTCTAGACTATTCTCAGGTCATTCTAAACAGAGGGTCCTCAATTCTACGGAAAGTCAGCAACACAACCCTACCCTGAGCTATATAAGTCTCATGAAAACATTCCTATGTAAGTACAGTCAGATATTCTTCTTTTATACCCTTCTAAGGTGTTACACCAATTCTATTCCTTAATAACCTTCTAAGTATTTATACTTATTCTTATTCTACAACAAAGAAGTATTCTCTAATTCAAAAGAGGGTTAGGATTAGTTACCTCGGTAAGCCCAATAATATCCTAGAAAAGTCGCACTGAGCAAGGTTTTGCTCCTAAGTTGTATGCTCCATGAAACCTTAGAAGTTCTTCACAACTTCTACTAAGTACTAAGGTATTTGGGCTAGGTATTTTGGGCATTATAACAATACAAGAAGGCAACTTTTCTACCAAGGGAGGGGGTAGGTTTCGCTAGGCTAGGGGTGGTAGCCTCGCCAAGCTTCTCGAGGGGTGTGTTGGACGAATTGCTTACAAAGGGAGAGGAAGGATTTTTAGACTTGAAAGCTTTTGTGGATGAAGAACTCTTCATCTCAAGAGGGGTATTTATAGGTCAAGACATGGCCAACTAATGGCCAAGATTTAGCCAAGTGCTAGGCAAGTGTAAGGTCAAGATTAGTGCAAGTGTACCTAGCCAACTTGCACACAAAATATCTAACAAACTTTATGACAATGATGGTCATCCATTCGGCACTATTGCCGTTACAAGTCCACCAATGAGAGGGTGGCAAGTGTCGCCTCTCGTTGGTCCAAAGTGTTACGCCTCTCAAAAATCCGCAAAAATTAGAAATGACATAGCCGAATTTATCCTACGAAAGTCGTGGAAACGCTTTCGTCGAAAATCGTTCGCTTTGTGAGTTGTGCCTAAAAATCGCCCAAGGCCTAACTTTAAGACCAAACTTTTTGCACGTATTCCTTTACGCATACTCCGAAATACGGTATAACACTTTTGGTATGTTACTCGAGTGTAGATTCTTATACATTCGTGGTATGGCGGGCCCCGTCCCGCCATAGCTGTAAAATCTAGAGGTCCAGAGTAATCACAAGTGTGGCGGTTTGTAAAAAGGATAACTGCTCGTATTTATGTATATATGATGAAGGCAACTGCTGGTTGGCCTGCTTATTTATCTTTTCTCTTAATTCATGTTCATGTTTTTATTTCCGCTGATTTTTCCTCGATGTTGTATCACTAGGTGCCCGGTAAGGCACCAATACGCCCGGTTCGGTCGTGACAAAAGTGGTATCGAGCGCTTAATCCTCGGAAAGTGTCTACAGACCGTGTCTAGTAGTCTTGATTATCGTGTGTTGGCACCACATCTATAATCGTGAGGCTATAGGACATTTAGGATTGGTTTCATTCTTCTCATTCCGAGATCGTGCCCTGTAGCTGCAGGATAAGTCACCCTCTCGACGTATTCCTTTCCTTTACCGCTTATGCCTCCGCAGAAGGCAACCTGCCCAGATGGGCAAGGCAATGAGGAGTCGTAGTGAGATACAGAGGAGTACGAGGGCACAGCCCTGGCCAAGACTGAGACAAGATTCGACGGCTGGTTTCGCGACGCCGCCAAAGACCAAAGAGTTTAGAGCCGCAGCAGCTGGTCTGCCGAGACTACAAGACTGAGCCTCCACCCCACACCGAGCCGATGAGACGGGGTACAAGGAGATGGCCCGCCATCGCCGTGGTCGTGGGCCGATATGAGATAGGCGGACGCAGCAGCCCAAATTTCGCAGAGCACCCGTAGTACACCCCGAAAGCGCATGCTGAGGCTACGTGACTTTCTCGAGTCAGTAGCCCGCCAGATGTTCCATGGATCGAGAGCCGAGGACGACTCGTGAGTTTATCCGACACAGCCGGATTATGAGGTGATCAGAGCCTCGCAGGCGTAGTCGGTGGTATTGGTTCGCATCACCGCGTGATACCGCAGCTGATCGTTTGATTCGTGAGTCGCCCGGAAGAGCATGCACTTCCAGCATTTGGGACGAGTTCGAGGGCATTTCTTGCACATTTCTTGCCCCACGTATGAGGAGGGCTCGGCCGAGATATTTGACGCTGAGACAGACGCGGACGGTTAGAGAGTACAATGTGGAGTTCGACTCATTAGCTCGGTATGTTCCCGCTGTAGCCGATATGGAGGAGAATACATCGCTACGCCACCGGCCGACGATTACTGCGAGGCTTGTACGGTGTAGCTTTCACCGCATGGACATTGCCCGCATGCAAGCTCATGCACTAGGATGCGAGGCACGAGAGGTCGACTTAATGACCGAGATCGCAGTAAGAGGCCGAACAGCAGGTCCTTTGGTAACTTTCGAGGCGACCGCCTCAGCAGCGATCTAGTTATGTACCTCCACCAAGACAGAGTGGTCCCCGCCTTCGGACGCTCAGGTATTCGAGCTGGTCGAGCTCCGTGGCTTCCGTTCACGTATACGTGAGTGCTAGCCAGCTGGGATTCATGTCCCCTCGGTGCACGATGTGGCAAACATCATCCCGGAATGTCGCTTTTTATCGGTGCTTGTTTCACCGCGTCACGGCCATGTGACGAGATCAGGCTTATAGGAGAGGTACCGCAGCTTGGCGCAGCCTCCGGATCGGGCGTGTTCATCGCTTTCTACGATGCGCCTGGCAGGCGTACTTATGATTAGAGTGGAGCGGTAGCTTGTGTATATCCTTAACCTCTGAGGCTTGTATGTTTTGATGTTATGTTAATGTGTTAAGTGTTATGTTCGGATAGCTTTGTGCTAAAATGTGATTTAGGAACCTGGTTGGGGAAAAGGGTAAGCTCAAAGGGTAGGAAATGATGAACCTTAGAATATTACAATTGAGACCTTAGATGTAAGGCGTCTTGAGTACAATATTTCGAGTGATCCTTGTCGAGTGCATTTTATGCCTAGAATGTGTTGTGTGATTAGTCCTGGTTGGGTAAATGAAAGTGGTATCTTTCATGATGTGATTTAGCAAGATTGTTCCGTGTCGGCGAGCAAGAGTCATGCCGATGGGTCGGGTTGGGGCCAGCGTTGGGCCAACCCGCACTGCTTCGGCGCGGGTCACTCAGGTGGTCCCGCCAGTGGTAGGTCACGAGGGTGCTAGTCCCAAGTTTAGATGACCGCCGATGAGTTCGTGGTTATGTTCGACCGCAGCGGATCATGAAGGCCGGAATGGCCTTAGGAGATTGCGGTTAGTAAGATGACCAAGTTGAGGTAGTGACTCCAAAGTTTTGAAGACCGGCGATGATCAAGTGTGGTACGATAATCGGAAGAGTTCAAGATGTTCGAGAAGAGTACGACGAGTGAGGGCAGAGGCGAGCATGTATTTCGAGCATAGATATGATCATTTCTCAGAAAGGGAGAAGGTGCGAAGGATGTATATTTTAGACCTCGTGAATCGCATGCATCGGCATCATCGTTGGGTCGCCGAGTGACACTAGAACCTCGCGCAAGGTGACAAAAGTTTGTGATGTTAGAGGTGTTTCCTCGTGGACTCGATGTAAGTATTTGCGCACGTGTTGTTTCGTACAACAGTGGCGCTGGCAACTTATTAGAAGAACTTTATCGTTATCCTTCGAGAAGGAACATTCGGGACGAATGTTTCTCAGGAGGGGAGAATGTTATACCCCGTATTTCCAGAGTATGTACAGGAGCGCGTACGTATTATAATTTGAGCCTTAAAGTTGGCTAGTTTCGAAATTTGTACACAACACCCGTTTAGAGTCGCTTGACGTAAACGTTTCATTAGCCGTAGGGAAAATTCCGCTATGTCATTTATAATTTTTGCGGATTTTTCCGAGAGACGAAACATTTTGGACCAACGAGAGGGCGACACTTGTCACCCTCTAATTGGAAGGAGTGGACGCCAAAAGCTTGCCATTTGCACGTTTTTGGTGTTGTTTTTTTGGTCAAGGGTTAGGTAGGATATTTTGTGTAGATGGATAAGGTTGCACATGGCTTAATCTTGACCTTACACTTGCCTAACACTGATGGATCTCGCCATTGGTTGGCCTTCACTTGACCTATAAATACCCTCTAGTTGAAGACTTTCTTCATCCAAAACTTGAGCAATCTAACTAAGTCTCAAAATACTCCCTCCCTCGAGCTTTCCGCCACACTACCCCTCGAGAAGCCTTGGCCGAGAGGTCTACCCCCTAGCCTAGTTGTTTTCAGATAATACCCCCTTTGTGGTATAGAAATACTCTCCAAGTATTGTTATAATGCCCAAAATACTTTAGCCAAATACCTTGTAGTACTTTCCAAAGTACCCTTTTACAAAGCCCGTAAAATACTATTATACTTCCTCACCACAAAAAACGAAACCCTAAGTAAATCTTCACCCGTAGTTGAAGTCATAAGTAGAAGTTGGTTAGAACTTCTAAGGGTTGGTTGGAACGGATTGAGCGCCTGAGTAGAGCTAAACGTTGTTCAGATCGACATATAAACTCGGATAATTTTGGGCTTATCGAGGTAAACATTCTTGACCTTCTGTTGTAATTGGATATTACATGTTGTAGGAGTATATAGTTAAGTATACTATATATAGAACTGAACATAGTTGTGCGGCAATGTCTTGCGACTTAAGCCCAATTTAAAGAAGAGAATCGAATCAGAATTACATAGGATCAGACATGAGACTTGTGTAACTTTACCGTAGTAGAATTGTACACGTCCGTTAGACGTGTTAACCCTGGTTGGCTTGGTAGCCTACTGATAGAGGAGAGATTTACGCTGCGGGGGAGGTGCCAATTTTCTCGTAGAATATTCTACGCCGATCTAAATATATTAATAGGCGCGTGGCCTCTATAGGTTGTAGTACTACGTGTGAGTGATCTGCTTGATCGAGAGTGTAGCCGACGGTTTGAGGTACTTGAGCGCTTGCTATTAGTCGATAATCATCGCGAGGTATGTGAACCTCTTCCTATCTCTTCTAGCATGATATGTGTGAACTATGTAGTACGGTGACGCATACGTGCTAAATGTATTTGATTGATTTAAAACATAAAGTGTTATAACGGCTTTATGGGAAGTTGGTTATAATAGCTTTATGTGGATAAGCACATACTTTGTGGTTTTTAAAAGGTAATCGATTTGAATAATAATCGCTTGATATGTGTTAATAAAGAACTTGAAGCATTTCAAAAGATTTATGAATCGCTTTGAAAGAATGAGTATTACTTGGTTTTGAAAGCTTAAGAGTTATACTAGCTTTATGGGAAGTTAGGTATAACGCTTAAGAATGTTTTATCGATTTGAAATCGAATGTGTATCGACAAACCACCGCAAATGCGTTAATAAAAGGAAAATGTATTGACTAAAGATGTATTATTAAAACCAAGAGAAACCTCCATCCGCATGTAAGCTAAGATGAGACAAAATGATATTACATTTCCTAGATCATGGTCGCTTAATAAGATTGATTATAAACAAGAATAACCTACTCACTTATAAGACATAGGTTTCTCAAAACGCTTAAAGGAGAATTATGTTTTAAAGGATTTAAAACTATGAACTACGTAAACCTTTTTCTAAAATGAGAAACTTGAGCATTCAAATTAGGCAAACTTGAACGTTTGGAAAATAAGGTTGTCACTTGATCTTACAAAGGAAAGCATTTTGGTTTACTTAACAATGTTAGTCACTCAAATTTTATACTACTGTATCGGGTGACCTTTGTAAAAGAAATGGATCTTAAAAGGAATTTAACGGACGTAGTACTTTAAGGTTAAAATCCGACTTTGATATAAAATGAAAGTACCTTGAGTCGTGTGTAACTTGCTTATACTTGTTGTTATGAAACTTGACCATGTTACGTGTGATAGCCTTGTTGTGTAAGTCATCGTGTCCTACTCGACTACCGTTCATCCGAATGTATATCACTTGACTACCGGTCATCCGAATGTATTTCACTCGACCACGGCTCATCCGAATGTATTTCACTTGAGGACCGGTTCATCCGAATGTATTTCACTTGAGGACCGATTCATCCGGAATGTATTTCACTTGAGGACCGGTTCATCCGGAATGTATTTCACTTGAGGACCGGTTCATACGGGAATGTATTTCACATGACAACCGGTTAATCCGGGCATTGATTCCACCCGTTTAGATATTGGGTCCATAAGATGGGCCGAGACCTCTTATAAGTATCACATGATTTATACCTAGATTGCGGCAGGTGAGGAAGGAGTTCCACGTACGAGGGATGACTTTTAGGCGAGTCCTCGACTTGACATGATCGCTTTATGTTGTGAATCGTAGTTTGGTTATCATATATGTCTCCCGCTTTATAGACTATTATGATTTCATTTACGATTTTACGCTTTCACATACTTGGTACTGTTATCGACCTCCTTCGGGGCCGTTCACGCCGCAGTAAAAGGTACATCGGCCGCCGATCCTCGCTTAGGATCACCTTTCAACAGACAGAAGCTCTGCCTTCTGAGGCTTATCTTTTGGTATGTTACCACGAGTCAGAGATTCTTATACATTCGTGGTATGGCGGCCCCGTCCCGCCATAGCCGTTGTAAAATCTAGAGGTCCTGTAGCACTGCCACAAGGTGGTTTGTAAAAAGGATAACTGCTCGTATTTATGTATATATGATGGCGCAACCGCTTGGTTGGCCTGCTTATTTATCTTTCTCTTAATTCATGTTCATGTTTTTATTTCCACGATTTTTCTCTCGATGTTGTATCACTAGGTGCCCGGTAAGGCACCAACACGCCCGGTTCGGTCGTGACAGGCTAAACACCCGAATGATCAATCTCGAGCATACCGCCGCTCCGCATAGTCTCACAGACCGCATAGGCCATATAGACCACATCGCGGTGGCAAGCCCTGTATAATAAGTCAAGGGTAGGTGATATAATAATAGTACAACGGACTTACTCTAGCAACGTAAGCACAGCAAGAATGACCCCCTTACACAACAATCACAAGATACTAACACACGTAGCATCCTAACATGTTTACTTATCAAATCAACAAGAAAGTATTACAAGGCTATCACAAACCAACAAAATCAAGTTATTCACACAATGTACTTTATGCTAATAAGTTCAGGTATCTATCCCCAAAGTACTTCATACATTAACTCTTTTAAAAGATCTGTTTCTTTCACAGAAGTCACACAATACCCGTAGTATAAAATAGAGTGACTATCTTTTTAAGTAAATCAGAACACTTCCCTTTGTAAAATCAAGTAACAACATTATTTTCCAAACGTTCAAGTTTGCCTAATTTCAAATGTTCACGTTTCTTATTTTAGAAAGGTTTCGTAGTTCATAGTCTTATTCATTTAAGAATATAATTCTCTTTTAAACAATCTGAGAAACATATGTCTTATATGTGAGTAGGTTATTCTTGTTCATAATCAATCTTATTAAGCAGCCATGATCTAGGAAATGTAATATCATTTTGTCTCGTCTTAGCTTCTACGGATGGAGGTTTTACGTTTTAATAATACTTCATTAATCAAAACATTTCTTTATTAACGCCGCAGTTGGTTTGTCGATACTCATTCGATTTCCAAATCAAGAAACATTATTCCTTTTAAAAGACCAAGTACTCACTACTCACGAATGAGGTTTCACACAAAATTCATATTAATTTAATTAAGTCAAGTCTCTTATCTTTTAAGATCAAGTCTCTTAACTTCTAAAATCAATAAATCATTCATTTTATCTCTCTTAAGCCGTTATACCTAACTTCCCATAAAGCTAGTATAACTCTTAAGTTTTTAAAATCAAGTATTACTCTTCTTTCAAAAACGGTTCTTAATTCTTTTGAAATACTTCAAAATTCTTATTCAAAGCTTAAGTCAAAAGACATTGCCGTAGAACTACGCTCGATTAACACATACGCTTCACCGTACTATATATATATTCTTTAAAATATCATGCTCAAGAGGATAGGAAGAATCACATACCTCGCGACGATTATCGACTATTAGCAAAACGCTCCACGCTATAACCCATTAGCCTTGTCCACCTTTCAAGTAGCACATGCTACTCACAGAACATTCAACCTATAAAGGTTATACGAGTCTATCAAAGTCTAGACTACTCGGTAGAATAAATCTAGATACAAGATTCTACGGCAAATTGGGCAGTACTTCCCTACCCGTCAAACTTCACAAGTCTACTGTAATACAATCCTATGTAAGTACAGTTCAATTCCCTTCTTATATACCTTCCTTGTATATATCTTATACTTCAATAGAATGCACACTCTAATTACAAAAGGGAGACAAGATAATTACCTCGATAAGCCCATAATTATCCAAGTAAAAATGTCGATCTTGAGCAACGCTTAGCTCCTACTCCGGGTGCTCCAACCCGCTCCAAACAACCCTTAGAAGTTCTACGCAACTTCTTTATAAATCCTTCAACCATCTGTGAAGATTTTCCTTAGGGTTTCGGTTTGAGATAAAAAGGACATACGGTAGTATTTTCGGTGTAACGCCCCGAACCCGGGCCCGTTACTGGTGCCTTACCCCGGGCACCCTAGTGATACAACATCAGAGAAAACCAGCGGAAAATAAAACTTAAACATGCAAATAGACATGGATCAAGATGAACGAAAACAGGCCAACCAAAACGGTTGCCTTTCAGCATATATATATACATAGACATTTGAACAGTTACAATCCTTACAACCCTGCCCACATCTGTTACGCACTTAAGATTTTTACAACAACTATGACGACAGGCCCCGCCATACCTCGAATGTACAAGAACCTGCACTGTGGTAACATACCAAGATAAGCCTCCGGGACTGAGCTTCCAAGACGCGAAATGAGATCCTAAACGCGGATCGACAAATACGATGTCTACTTCATGGCATGAACGCAGCCTCGGGCGAGGTCAAGATAACAGTACCAAGTATGTGAAATCAGAAATATCAGAATGAAATCATAATAGTCTATAAAGCAGAGACATGTATGATAACCAACTACGATTCATAACATAAAAGCGCATGTCAAGTCGTGACTCACGCTCAAGTCATCCTCATGCCTGGAACTCGCTTCCTCACCGCCAGCCTAGGTACAAGTCGGGTGATACGACAACATGTCTCGACCCATCTCATGGACCAAGTATAGAAACGTGTGGAAAACATTCCGGATGAACCAGAGTCGAGAGAAATACATTCGGATGAGCCAGAGTCGAGTGAAATACATTCCGGATGAACCGTGTCGAGTGAAGTACATTCTGATGAACCGAGTCAAGTGAAATACATTCGGATGAACCCAGAGTCAAGTGAAATACATTCCGGATGAACCCAGAGTCGAGTAACACGCACTTGCGCAACAAAGGCTATCACAATAAGCATAGGCAAGTTTCACAACAACATGCACAAGTTACACAACAACAAACATAGGCAAGTTATACACAACTCAAGGTACTTTCATTTTATGTCAAGTCCGGTTTTAACTCCTAAAGTACTACGACGTTAAATTCCTTTAAAGAGATCCATTCCTTTATAAAAGTCACCCGATACGTAGTATAAAAATAGAGTGACTTACATCTTTTAAGCAAAACAACTTCTCTTATTAAAGCCAAGTTTCCATATTTAAAACCAATGATAAAAACCCTTCTTTGTTTTCATAAAGTCGTTATAACCAACTTCCCATAAAGTCATTTATAACACTTTAAGTTTTAAACCATTTTAAGACAACACAATGCCTTTCTTTTCCCTAAAGTTCCAGTTTGCCTAATTTTCATTACTCAAGTCTCTTTTTAGAAAAGTTTCATAGTTCAATGTCTTAATCCCTTTTTAAAACTATTGAGTAACATATGCCTTATATGAGTGTAGGTTATTCTTATTCATAATCAATCTTATTAAGCAGCCATGATCTAGGAAATGTAATATCATTTTGTCTTATCTTAGCTTCTATGCAGATGGAGGTTTCTAGTGGTTTTAATAATACTTCATTATTTAATACATTTTCCTTTATTAACGCTGCAGTGGTTTGGCGACACACATTCTGATTTCCGAAATCAGTAAAACATTATTCCTTTTAAAACCACGCATCATTACTCACGAATGAGGTTTCACACAAAAACTCATTTTAAGTCATTTAAGTTAAGTCTCTTATCTTGTAAGAGCAAGTCTCTTAACTTCTAAAATCAGTAGACCATTTACCTCTCTTAAGACGTTATACCTAACTCCCCATAAAACTAGTATAACTCTTTTTAAAACCTTTTAAAACCAAGTGTTACTCTTCTTTCAAAAATGGTTTCTTAACATTTGAAATACATTCAAGGTTCTTATTATTCGTGCTTAAGTCAAAGACATTGCCGCATAACCACGCTCAATTAGCACACGTCGCTCACCGTACTATATATTATTCGTGCTTAAGTCAAAAGACATTGCTTGGCACTATATATCTTCCTTTAAAATATCATGCTCAAGAGTATAGGAAGAATCACATACCTCGCGACGATTATCGACTATAAGCAAACGCCCACGGCTATAACCCGCTAGCCTTGTCCACCTTCTAAGTAGCACATGCTACTTGCAAAACATTCAACCAATAAAGGTTATCACCATCGTAATACACCCTATGTAAGTACGGTTTAACTTCTACTTATATTCTTCTCGTGATTTGATTCAACCCTTCTGTAATATCCTTCTATTATAGTTCAATTCTCTTCTTATGAATCTTATATTCATTTCTATACTACTACGATGTAATTTCCAATTACACTGAAGGACAATAGTATTTACTCGATAAGCCCAAAATTATCCGAGTTTAATGTCGCTCCCGAGAAATGTTTAGCTCTACTCCGAGTGCTCCAAACCGCTCCAACAACCCTTAGAAGTTCTACGTAACTTACTTAACACTTCAACCGACTATGAAGGTTTTCCTTAGGGTTTCGTTTTGTGATCGAGGAAGTATAATAGTATTTTCTGGCTTTTGTATGTTGTAACTTGGGAATACTACAAGGTATTTGGGCCAAGGTATTTGGACATTATAACAATACTAGGAGAGTATTTCTATACCACAACAAGGGGTATTATACGAAAACAACTAGGCTAGGGGGGGGGTACCCCACGGCCAAGACTCACTCAAAAAGGGGGGGGTTTGCCTCGGCTTAGGCTCTCAAAAGGGGGGGGGGGCTTTGGACGATTTTTACTCACAAAGGGGGAGAGATTTGTTATACCCCGTATTTCCAGAGTATGTACGTGAGTGTGTACGTATTATAATTTGAGCCTTAAAGTAGGCTAGTTTCGAAATTTGTACACAAGTGCCGAAAGGAGTCGTTTTTCGACGAAACGTTTCCACTTTCGTAGGGAATTTCCGCTATGTCATTTTTAATTTTTATGGATTTTTCCGAGAGACGAAACATTTTGGACCAACAAGAGGCGACACTTGGCACCCTCTCATTGGTGAGAGTGTTGGGCGGTTTGGACGATTTGGGTGAGGGAGTAGGTAGGATATTTTGTGTTGTTTGGTGTGGTAGATGGATAAGGTGTACTTGGGTGAATCTTGGCCTTACACTTGTAGCACTTGGCTTAATCTCGCCATTGGTTGGCCATTGGTTGCCTATAAATACCACCCTAAGTTGAAGACTTCTTCATCCAAAAATATTTCCTAAGTGTTTAAGCCTTCCTCCTCTCTGGTGTTCTCGCCCTAGTCTCCTCCTCGCCGAGAGCCCTCCCCTGCGAAGGCCTTGTTGGCCAAGAGTAACCCTCCCCAGCCTAGTTGTCTCGTATAAATACCCTTGTTGTGGTATAGAAATACTCTCCTAGTATTGTTATAATGTCCAAATACCTCGCCCAAATACCTTGTAGTATTCCCAAGGTTACACTTATACAAGCCCGTAAAATACCGTTATATTTTCCTCACTACCAAAACGAAACCCTAAGGAAATCTTCACCCGTTGAAGTTGTAAGTAGAAGTTAGAACTTCTAAGGGTAGTTTGGAGCGGGTTGAGCGCACGAGTCGAGCTAAACCTTGCTCGTGAGCGACTTTAAACTAGGATAATTTTGGGCTTATCGAGGTAAATATCTTGTCCTATTGTAATTGGAAATTACATAAGTGTTGAATATATAGTTGTTGTATACTATATATAGAATCAACTTAGTATTGTGGCAATGTCTTTTGACTTAAGCCCAAGAATGAAAAATTGAACAAGAATCACATGTAGGATAATAAAGAGAAGAATCGAATCAGAATTACCTAGGTCAGACATGAGACTTATGTAGCATTCTTGTGTAGTAGAATTGTACGCCCCATAGACGTGTTAACCCCTGGTTGGCTTGGTAGCCGACCTCGATAGCGAGATTTACGCCATTGCGGGTGAGGCTTCGAATTTTCTGTAGATTATGGAACGTTGAGATCTAGATGTTAATAAGCGCTGTGGCCTTATAGGTTGAAGTACTACGTGTGAGTGATCCACTTGGCTTAGGAGTAGCCGCGGTTTGAGGTACTGGGCGTTTTGCTATTAGTCGACAATCGCCGCGAGGTATGTGAACCTCTTCCTATCTCTTCTAGCATGATATGTGTAACTATGTAGTACGGTGACGCATACGTGTTTAATGTATTTGATTGGTTTGAAACATAAAAGTGTTATAACGGCTTTATGGGAAGTCGTTATATGACTTTATGTAGGTAAGAAAATACTTGTGGTTTTAAAAGGTAATCGTGTGAATTATAAATCGCTTGTTATAATAAAGAAACTTGATGTATTTCAAAAGATTTATAAATCGCTTTGAATGAGAGTAACACTTGGTTTTAAAGGTTTTAAAAAGAGTTATACTAGCTTTACGGGAGTTAGGTATAATGTCTTAAGAGAGGTAAAGAAAATGGTTTATCATGTTAGAAGTTAAGAGACTTGATCTTATAAGATAAGAGACTTAACTTATTTGTTTTAATGTGGATGTTTGTGTGAAACCTCATTCGTGAGTAATGAGTAGTTGGTTTTATTTAAAGGGATAATGTTTTACTGATTTCGAAATCGTAACGTATCGACAGGACCACCGCGTTAATAAAGGAAAATGTATTGAATAATGATGTATCGTATTAAAACCAGTAGAAACCTCCATCCGCATAGAAACTAAGATGAGACAAAATGATATTACATTTTCTAGATCATGGTCACAGAATAAGAATGTTGTAAACAAGAATAACCTACTCTCACGTAAGACATATATTACTCAATTGTTCTAAAAGGAATTAAGTGATTAAGTTTATGAACTATGAAACCATTTGAAAATGAGAAGCTTGAGTAATTGAAACTAGACAAACCGAACTTAGGAAAAGAATGTTGTTACTTGATTTTGAAAAGGAATGTTGGTCATTCTAATACTACGTATCGTGACTTTTATAAAAGTAATGGATCTCTTTAAAAGAATTTAACGACGTAGTACTTTAGGTTAAAACCCGATTTTGTCATAAAATGAAAGTACTTTGAGTTGTGTATAACTTGCCTATGCTTGTTGTTGTGAAACTTGCCTATGCTTGTTGTTGTGAAACTTGCCTATGCTTGTTGTGATAGCCTTTGTTGTGCAAAGCGTTGTATTTCTCGTGTTACCGCTCTCGATGGAGGTCGGTTGGTAGTTGAGAACTTACTTGACGCGCCGCAGCGACGAGAAATTCCACGCACGTTCGCTGATAGTATTATTGTTGTTAATCGCTGACATACCGACACGATGCGTAGCGCACGTATGCTTCCATTTTGCCGAGGTCTGCGCGTTAATCGCTTTGGATATACCGACACGATGTGTAGCGCACGTATGTTTCCATTTTGATTATCGCCAGTGATTTCCTTTTGGACATATCGACACGATCGTAGCGCACGTATCGTCCATTTGGAATGCCGTCCTATTGTTTCTGGACATACCGACATCGACGCGTAGCGCATCGCATGCGTCCATTTGGAATGTTGTCTTATTGTTTCCTTGGACATACCGACACGACGCGTAGCGCACGTATGCTTCCATTTGGATTGCCTTGTTGTTATCATATCATAGATCGCGGCAGTGAGGCGTATTCCACGCATGATTGATGTTGGGCGTGAGACTCGACTTGATATAATCATATATGTCAGGTATCGTAGTTTGGCTATCATACATGTCTCCGCTTGTATAGATCGTTATGATTTCATTTACGTGATATTATGCAGCCACATACTTGGTACTGCCAGATCGACTCTCTCGGGCCGCTCACGCCGCAGGTAGAGGTACATCGGCCGTGATCCCCGCCTTAGGATCTCATTTCAAAGCGTTGAAAGCTCCGCCTTCGAGGCTTATCTTTGGCATGTTTCTCGAGTTGTAGGTTCTTGTACATTCTGGTATGGCGGGCCCCGCCCCGTCATAGTTGTTGTAAATCTTAGAGGTCCAGAGTAATCTGCAAGCGTGGTTTGTAAAAAGGATAACTGCTCGGGTTTTTATGTATATATACCGGCAAATCGCTTGTTGGCCTGTTTATTTATTATGTCTCTCATTTCATGTTTAAAGTTTTTATTTCCGCTGGTTTTCTCTGATGTTGTATCACTAGGGTGCCCGGTAAGGCACGACCACGCCCTAATTCGGGCGACATAGTGGTATCAGAGCAGTTAATCCTCGGAAAGTGTCTACAGACCGTGTCTAGTAGAGTCTTGATTATCGGTGTGTTGTGCACCACATCTATAATCAGGAGGCTATAGGACATTTAGGATTGGTTTCCATTCTTCTCATTCTGAGATCGTGCCTTAGAGCTGTGTTGTAAGTTGGACCCCTCTGACGTATCTCGTTTTTACCAGTTATGCCTCCGCGCAAGGCAACCAGAGCCCAGAAGGGCAAGGCAGCCGAGGGAGCTGCTAGTGAGATACAGAGGAGTACGAGGGCGCAGGCCCGGTCTGTACCTGAGATAGTACTTCAGACGGCGAGTTTGGCGACACCGCCAGCACCAGCAGAGTTTAGAGCCGCAGCAGAGGCTGCTGAGACTACAGTACCTGAGCCTCCAGTCCCACAGCCTGGAGCAGATGAGATGGGGTACAAGGAGATGGCGCCATCGCCGTGGTCGTGGGCTGATATGAGGATAGTCAGACGCAGCAGCCTGGGGCCCCAGAGCACCCGTAGTTCACCCCGAGCGCATTTGAGACTACGGATTTTCTGAGGTGTAACCTCCGTAGTTTTACGGGTCGAGGCACGAGGATGATCCGCAGGAGTTCATCAAGCGATTCAGATCACGCGAGAGTGATCAAGGCTTGAGACCGAGTCGGTGGTCCTAGGTTCGCATCGGGCCGCGTGATACCGTAGTCGATCGTTTGATTCGCGAGCTCTCCCGGGAGAGAATGCACTTCCACCGCTTTGGGACGAAGTTTTCGGGGCCTTCCGGCACATTTCTTGCCTCCACGTATGGCGAGGGCTCGGCCGGCAGTTTTTGATGTTGAGGCGTAATCCGCGCATTCCGAGTACAACGTGGAGTTCGACTCGTTGGCCGGATGTTCCCGCATTAGTAGCTAGTATGGAGGATAGGTGCATCGCCACGCCACCGCTAGATGATTATATGGTCGAAGTCTTGTGCGGGTGTTTCTCTTCACCGCATGGACATTGCCCGCACGCAGCTCACGACTAGGATGTGAGGCACGAGAGGTCGACGGAATGACCAGATCGGCAGAAGAGGCCGTGACTACAGGTCCTTTGCGACTTTCGAGGCGGACCGCCAGAAGAAAGAAGTTATGTACCCCCACCAGCATGCAGTGGTCCTCCACCGCCTTCGTGAGCGTCGTGGCTCCGGTTCAGATTTTCGGAGAGCAGGGTGTTAACCACCAAGCCACCCCTACCTCGTTGTGACTATCGTGGTAGACTCCATTTTGGAGAGTGTCGTGCTAAACGGGAGTTTGTTTTGCATGCACAGCGAGGCCATTTTGCGAGGAACTGTCCACCAAGGGAAGCACGGATGTTACGACTCACCTTCAGATCGCTGGTCGTTCATCGCCTTCATAGCGCCTGCAGCGGGCCTATGATTAGAGAGAGCGGAGATTCTGTATATCCCTAACCTCTAGAGTTTTGTATGTATTGATGTTGTTGATGTGTTTAGTGTTATGTTTGGATAGTGTGCTAAAATGTGATTTAGAAACCCGTTAGGAAAAGGGTAAGTCCTCGGGTAGTGTGAAATGGAAGTGGTAGCTTTCATGACCAGATAGGTAAGATTGTTCCTGATCGGGAACAAGAGCTGATGCGTTAGTAGGTCGGGTTGGGGCATGTTGCGGCCAACCCGCGACTGCTTTTGTGGTAGGTCACCCGGTGGTCCCGCCAGTGGTAGGGTCACGCGGTGCTAGGCCCAAGTTTTGGTAACCATCGTATGAGTTCGTGGATATGTTCGACCGTGCAGACGCGAAGGCCGGAAGGGCCTTAAGGAAGATTGAGGCTAGTAGATGACCAAGTTCGAGGTGGTGACTCCAAAGTTTTGGAAACAAGCGATGATCGAGTATGGTGCATATACTAGAAGAGTTCAAGTGTTCGAGAAGCGGCACGACGAGTAAGGAAGGAAGAGAACGTGTGTTATGTTTATGGCCATGTGTGGCGGTGGAAACTTGTTAGAAGAACTTCATCTTTATCCGCTTGAGAAGGAACATTCGGACGAATGTTTCTAAGGGGAGAATGTTATACCTCAGATTTCCGCAGTATGTACGCGAGTGTGTACGTATTATAATTTGAGCCTTAAAGTAGGCTAGTTTCGAAATTTGTACACAAGTGCCGAAAGGAGTCGTTTTTCGACTAAACGTTTCAACACCTTTCGTAGGGAATTTCCGGCTATGTAATTTTTAATTTTATGATTTTTCCGAGAGACGAAACATTTTGGACCAACAAGAGGGCGACTGCACCCTCTCATCAGTAGAGTGTTGGGCGGTTTGGACGATTTGGGTGAGCGGAGTAGGTAGGATATTTTGTGTTGTTGGCGTGGTAGATGGATAAGGTGTACTTGGGTGAATCTTGGCCTTACACTTGTGTAGCACTTGGCTTAATCTTGGCCATTGGTCGCCATTGGTTGGCCTATAAATACCACCCTAAGTTGAAGACTTCTTCATCCAAAAATATTTCCTAAGTGTTTAAGCCTTCCTCCCTCTCTTGTGGTGTTCTCGCCCTAGTCTCCTCCCCTTGCCGAGAGCCCTCCTCGTGAAGGCCTTGTCACAAGAGTAACCCCTCCCCTAGCCTAGTTGTCTCGTATAAATACCCCTTGTGGTATAGAAATACTCTCCTAGTATTGTTATAATGTCCAAATACCTTGCCCAAATACCTTGTAGTATTCCCAAGGTTACACTTATACAAGCCCGTAAAATACCGTTATATTTTCCTCACTACTAAAACGAAACCCTAAGGAAATCTTCACCCGTTGAAGTTGTAAGTAGAAGTTGGTTAGAACTTCTAAGGGTAGTTTGGAGCGGGTTGAGCGCACGGAGTCGAGCTAAACCTTGCTCGTGAGCGACTTTAAACTAGGATAATTTTGGGCTTATCGAGGTAAATATCTTGTCCCTATTGTAATTGGAAATTACATAAGTGTTGAATATATAGTTGTTGTATACTATATATAGAACCGAACTTAGTATTGTGGCAATGTCTTTTGACTTAAGCCCAAGAATGAAAAATTGAGCAAGAATCACATGAAGGATAATAAAGAGAAGAATCGAATCAGAATTACCTAGAACGTATTACATGAGACTTATGTAGCATTACCGTAGTAGAATTGTACGCCCGGTTAGACGTGTTAACCCCCGTTGGCTTGGTAGCCGACTCGATAAAGCGAGAGATTTACGCCGCATGCGTGAGGCGCCACGAATTTTCTCAGAGATTATGGAACGTTGAGATCTAGATGTTAATAAGTCACGTGGCCTTATAGGTCAAGTACTACGTGGAGTGATCCACTGGCTTAGGAGTAGCCGGCGGTTTGAGGTACTGAGCGTTTTGCTATTAGTCGACAATCGTCGCGAGGTATGTGAACCTCTTCCTATCTCTTCTAGCATGATATGTGTGTAACTATGTATTACGGTAGACGATACGTGTTTAATGTATTTGATTGGTTTGAAACATAAAGTGTTATAACACTTTATGGGAAGTCGTTATAACTTTATGTAGGTAAGAAAATACTTTGTGGTTTTAAAAGGTAATCGTGAATTATAAATCGCTTGTTATAATAAAGAAACTTGATGTATTTCAAAAGATTTATAAATCGCTTTGAAGGAGAGTAACACTTGGTTTTAGAGGTTTTAAAAAGAGTTATACTAGCTTTATGGGGCGTTAGGTATAATGTCTTAAGAGAGGTAAAGAAAATGGTTTATCGATGTTAGAAGTTAAGAGACTTGATCTTATAAGATAAGAGACTTAACTTATTTGTTTTAATGTGGATGTTTGTGTGAAACCTCATTCGTGAGTAATGAGTACTTGGTTTTATTTAAAGGGATAATGTTTTACCGATTTCGAAATCGAATGTGTATCGACAGCATCACCGCAGTTAATAAAGGAAAATGTATTGAATAATGATGTATCGTATTAAAACCGAGAAACCTCCATCCGCATAGAAACTAAGATGAGACAAAATGATATTACATTTTCTAGATCATGGTCAGTAATAAGAATGTTGTAAACAAGAATAACCTACTCACGTAAGACATATATTACTCAATTGTTCTAAAAAGGAATTAAGTGATTAAGTTTATGAACTATGAAACCATTTGAAAATGAGAAGCTTGAGTAATGAAACTAGACAAACCGAACTTAGGAAAAGAATGTTGTTACTTGATTTTGAAAAGGAATGGGTTGGTCATTCTAATACTACGTATCGGGTGACTTTATAAAAGTAATGGATCTCTTTAAAAGAATTTAACGACGTAGTACTTTAGGTTAAAACCCGGATTTTGTCATAAAATGAAAGTACTTGAGTTGTGTATAACTTGCCTATGCTTGTTGTTGTGAAACTTGCCATGCTTGTTGTTGTGAAACTTGCCTATGCTTGTTGTGATAGCCTTTGTTGTGCAAAGCGTTGTATTGTGTTACCGCCTCTCGATGGAGTCGGTTGATCGTTGAGAACTTACTTGACGCGTTACAGCGACGAGAAATTCCACGCACGCCTCGCTGATAGTATTATTGTTGTTAATCGCTTTGGACATACCGACACGATGCGTAACGCACGTATGCTTCCATTTTGTTGAGGTCTTGTGGTTAATCGCTTTGGATATATCGACACGCGTAGCGCACGGGTATGTTTCCATTTTGATTATCGCCTTGTGATTTCCTTTTGGACATATCGACACGATGCGTAGCGCACGTATGCGTCCATTTGGAATGCCGTCCTATTGTTTCTTGGACATACTGACACGATGCGTAGCGCACGGGTATGCGTCCATTTGGAATGTTGTCTTATTGTTTCCCTTTGGACATACTGACACGATGCGTAGCGCACGGGTATGCTTCCATTTGGATTGATGTCTTGTTGTTATCATATCATAGACTGCCGGCAGTGAGGAAGGTATTCCACGGGCATGATTGATGTTGTGGGCGTGAGACCCTGACTTGATATAATCGTTATATGTCAGGTATCGTAGTTTGGCTATCATACATGTCTCCGCTTTGTATAGATCGTTATGATTTCATTTACGATTGCAGCCACATACTTGGTACTGTCAGATCGACCTCCTTCTGGGCCGCGTTCACGCCGCAGTAGGTACATCGGCCGTGGATCCCCGCCTTAGGATCTCATTTCAAGGCTGAAAGCTCCGCCTTCGAGGCTTATCTTTGGTATGTTTCCTGAGTTGTAGGTTCTTGTACATTCGTGGTATGGCGAGGCCCCGTCCCACATAGTTCTTGTAAATCTTAGAGGTCTCAGAGTAATCGTTGGCGGTGGTTTGTAAAAGGATAACTGTTCGGGTTTTTATGTATATATACTGAAGGCAACTGTTTGGTTGGCCTGTTTATTTATTATGTCTCTCATTTCATGTTTAAAGTTTTTATTTCCGCTGGTTTTCTCTGATGTTGTATCACTAGGGTGCCCGGGGTAAGGCACCAGTCACGGGCCCGGAATTCGGGGTGTGACAAGATTTCAAGACTTGGAAAATGATTTTTGGATGAAGAAAGTTCATCAACTAAGGGGGTATTTATAGGTCAAGCCATGGCCAACCAATGGCCAAGATCACTCCAAGTGTAAGGCAAGTGTAAGGCCAAGATTTAGCCATGTGCTACCTTATCCATCTACACAAAATATCCTACCTAACCCTTGACCAAAAATTCAACACCAAAAACGTGCAAGCTTAGCCCATTTGCCGTCCAACCTCTTCCAATGTGAGGGTGACACATGTCACCCTCCCGTTGGTCCAAAATGTTACGCCTCTAAAAATCCGCAAAAATTATAAATGACATAGCCGGAATTTTCCTACGAAGTCGTGGAAACGTTTCAGTTAAAAACGACTCTAACCGTGTTGTGTACAAATTTCGAATCTTGCCTATCTTAAGGCTCAAATTTTATACGCACGCCCCACGCATACTGAAATATGGGGTATAACATTCTCCCCTCCTTAGAAACATTCGTCCCGAATGTTCCTTCTCAAGACGGATTACGAAGAAGATCTTCTAACAAGTTGCCAATGCCACACATGGCCACAAACATAACACACGTTCTCTTCCTTCCTTACTCGTCGTGCCCTCCTCGAACACTTGAACTCTTCTAGTATACGTACCATACTTCAGTCATCATTTCAGTTCCCAAAACTTTGGAGTCACTACCTCCAAACTTGGTCATCTTACTCGCCTCAATCTTCCTTAAGGCCATTCCCGGACTTCACGATCTACTTCTGGTCGAACGTATCCACGAACTCATACGATGGTCATCAAAACTTGGGCCTAACACCCTGGTGACCCTACCACCTGGCGGGACCACCCAGAGCTGACCCCATCCCGACACAGGCCGCGGGTTGGCCCTCAACATGGCCCCAACCCGACCCACGTAACGCATCACGCTCTTGTTCCCGATACGGAACGATCTTACAAAATCACGTCATGAAAGCTACCACTTCCCTCTCACACTACCCAGGGACTTATCCTTTCAACAAACCAGGTTTCTAAATCATATTTTTGCACAAAGCTATCCGATCATAACGCTAAACACATCAACAACATCAATACATACAAAACTCTAAAGGTTGTGGATATACCGATCTACCGCTCACTCTAATCATAGGCCCGCCGCAGGCGCATAGTAGAAGGCGATGAACTCGCCATCGATCCGGTAGACCGCGCCAAACCGCCGCACCTCTCCTATAAGCACGCTTCGTCACATGGCTCTCGACGGCCGCAGTGAAACAAGCACCGATAAAGACGACATTCCCGATGATGTTTGGCACATCGCACACCGGAGGGGACATGAATCTCGCTGCTAGAACTCACGATACCGTGGAACTAAGCCCCGAGCTCGACCAGCTCTCGAATACCCCGAACGCCCGAAGATCGCGGAGGACCACTGCATCGGGCGAGGTACATAACTAGCTCGCTGAGGCGGTCCGCCTTGAAAGTTACCAAAGGACCTCGCCGCCCCGCCTCTTCTCGCCGATCTCGGCCATTCCGCCGACCTCTCCGTGCCTCACATCCTAGTGCATGAGCTTGCACGCGGGCAATGTCCATGCCCGGCCAAGAGCTACACCCGCATAAGCCTCGCCAAGTAATCATCTAGCCCTGACGGCGGTACTGGCCCTTCATATCGCCATTACACGGGGACATACCGAGCTAATGAGTCGAACTCCACATTGTACTCTCTAACTGTCCGCCCGCCCCGCCTCAACGCCAAAAACTGTTTACCGAGCCCTCTCATCCGTGGAGGCAAGAAGTGTGCAAGAAATGCCTGAGAACTCGTCCCCAAATACCGGAAGTGCATTCTCTCCCGACAGCTCCCACGAATCAAACGATCATTGCGGTATCACGCACCGATGCGAACCTAGGACCACCGACTCGGTATCCGATGCATTGATCACTCACGACCAGAATCGCCGGATGAACTCCTCGCGGATCATCCTCGTGCCTCGACCCATAAAACTCGCGGGTTACATCTCGTAAAATCCCGTAGTCTCAAATCGTCGCCGGGGTGAACTACGGTGCTACTGGATCGAATCACTGCATCCACTTATCTCATATCTGCCACGACCACGCCGAATCGCCATCTCCTTGTACTTATCTCATCCGCTTCCAGCCGTGGACCGAGGCTCGTGTATCAGAGTCTCAGCACCATCGCCGCGCTCATTCCGCCGGGCGGCGCCGCGAAACCCGCCGGAAGCACTGTCTCAGTATCGATACGGCTCGCGCTGCATTTCTCTCAGATCTCACTAACAGCCTCGATCGCTTTGCCCATCTGGGCTCGTTGCCTTACGCAGAGGCATAATCGTAAAGGAAAGGAATACGCCGTAGGGTTCAACTTATCACACACTAAGGCACGATCTCGTAATGAGAAGAATGGAAACAAATCCTAAATGTCCTATAGCTCTCGACATAGATGTGGTGCACAACACATCGATAATCAAGACTCTACTAGACACGGCTCAGACACCTTCCGAGGACTAATCGCTTCGATACCACTTGTAACGCCCAACCGGCCCGCATCGTGCCTTACCCCGGGCACCCTAGTGATACAACATCAGAGAAAACCAGCGGAAAATAAAACTTAACCATGCAAATAGACATGGATCAAGATGAACGAAAACAAAGCAACCAAAACGTTGCCTTTCAAAGATATATATATACATAGACATTTGAACAAGCATAATCTTACAACCCCGCCTACATCGTTGTTACATGCACTTAAGATTTTTACAACAACTATGACGGACAGGGCCCGCCATACCCCGAATGTACAAGAACCTATGCACTGTGGTAACATACCAAGATAAGCCTCCGAGCGGACGGAGCTTCCCAAGACGAAATGAGATCCTAAACGCGGATCGACAAATACGTACTTCTACCGTGGCATGAACGCAGCTTCAAGGAGGTCGATAACAGTACCAAGTATGTGAAATCAGAAATATCAGAATGAAATCATAATAGTCTATAAAGCAGAGACATGTATGATAACCAACTACGCTCATAACATAAAAGCAGTCATGTCAAGTCAGGGACTCACGCCCTCAAGTCATCCCTCATGCCCGTGGAACTCCTTCCTCACTGCCGGCAGTCTAGGTACAAGTCAGGTGATACGTACAACATGTCTCGACCCATCTCATGGACCAAGTATAGAAACGTGTGAAACATTCCGGATGAACCAGAGTCGAGAGAAATACATTCCGGATGAACCCAGAGTCGAGTGAAATACATTCCGGATGAACCTAATCGAGTGAAGTACATTCCTATGAACCTAATCAAGTGAAATACATTCCTGATGAACCTGAGTCAAGTGAAATACATTCCCGGATGAACCGGTAGTCGAGTAGAACACAATACTTGCACAACAAAGGCTATCACAATAAGCATAGGCAAGTTTCACAACAACATGCATAGACAAGTTACACAACAACAAACATAGGCAAGTTATACACAACTCAAGGTACTTTCATTTTATGTCAAGTCCGGGTTTTAACCCTAAAGTACTACGTACGTTAAATTCCTTTTAAAGAGATCCATTCTTTTTATA
Source organism: Przewalskia tangutica (assembly GCA_029844215.1). Taxonomy (NCBI): domain Eukaryota; kingdom Viridiplantae; phylum Streptophyta; class Magnoliopsida; order Solanales; family Solanaceae; genus Przewalskia; species Przewalskia tangutica. The sequence continues at coordinate 65,970,984 of CM056729.1, forward strand.
AAAGTCACCCGATACCCGTAGTATAAAAATAGAGTGACTTACATCTTTTAAGCAAAACAACTTCTCTTATTAAAGCCAAGTTTCCATATTTAAAACCAATGATAAAAACCCTTCTTTTGTTTTCATAAAGTCGTTATAACCAACTTCCCATAAAGCTGTTATAACACTTTAAGTTTTAAACCATTTTAAGACAACACAATGCCTTTCTTTTCCCTAAAGTTCCAGTTTGCCTAATTTTCATTACTCAAGTCTCTTTTTAGAAAAGTTTCATAGTTCAATGTCTTAATCCCTTTTTAAAACTATTGAGTAACATATGCCTTATATGAGTGTAGGTTATTCTTATTCATAATCAATCTTATTAAACAGCCATGATCTAGGAAATGTAATATCATTTTGTCTTATCTTAGCTTCTATGCAGATGAGGTTTCTACCGGTTTTAATAATACTTCATTATTTAATACATTTTCCTTTATTAACGCTGCAGTTGGTTTGGCGACACACATTCGATTTCAAATCAAGAAACATTATTCCTTTTAAAAACCACGTACTCATTACTCACGAATGAGGTTTCACACAAAAACTCATTTTAAGTCATTTAAGTTAAGTCTCTTATCTTGTAAGAGCAAGTCTCTTAACTTCTAAAATCAGTAGACCATTTACCTCTCTTAAGACGTTATACCTAACTCCCCATAAAGCTAGTATAACTCTTTTTAAAACCTTTTAAAACCAAGTGTTACTCTTCTTTCAAAAATGGTTTCTTAACATTTGAAATACATTCAAGGTTCTTATTATTCAGGCTTAAGTCAAAGACATTGCCGCATAACCACGCTCAATTAGCACACGACGCTCACCAGACTATATATTATTCAGCTTAAGTCAAAAGACATTGCCGTACTATATATATCTTCCTTTAAAATATCATGCTCAAGAGTATAGGAAGAATCACATACCTCGCGACGATTATCGACTATAAGCAAAACGCTCCACGGCTATAACCCGGCTAGCCTTGTCCACCTTCTAAGTAGCACATGCTACTTGCAAAACATTCAACCAATAAAGGTTATCACCATCAGAATATTCCTATGTAAGTACTGTTTAAATTATTCTTATATTCTTCTGAATTTATTTAAGTTCAACCCTTTTCTGTAATATCCTTCTATTATATTTAAATTCTCTTCTTATGTATCTTTTATTCATTTATATACTACTACAGATGTAATTTCCAATTACACTAGAAGGATGAGTATTTACCTCGATAAGCCCAAAATTATCCGAGTTTAATGTCGCCCCGAGAAATGTTTAGCTCCTACTCCGAGTGCTCCAAACCGCTCCAAACAACCCTTAGAAGTTCTACGCAACTTCTACTTAACACTTCAACCGACTATGAAGGTTTTCCTTGTGGTTTCGTTTTTGGATCGAGGAAGTATAATAGTATTTTCTGGCTTTGTATAAGTGTAACTTGGGAATACTACAAGGTATTTGGGCCAAGGTATTTGGACATTATAACAATACTAGAGAGTATTTCTATACCACAACAAGGGTATTATACGAAACAACTAGGCAGGGTACCTACCGCCAAGACTCACTCAAAAAAGTGGGTTTGCCTCTACTAGGCTCTCAAAAGTGGGGCTTTGGACGATTTTTACTCACAAAGGGGAGAGATTTCAAGACTTGAAAATGATTTTGACGAAGAAAGTTCATCAACTAAGGGGTATTTATAGTCAAGCCACGCCAACCAATGGCCAAGATCACTCCAAGTGTAAGGCAAGTGTAAGGCCAAGATTTAGCCACGTGCTACCTTATCCATCTACACAAAATATCCTACCTAACCCTTGACCAAAAATTCAACACCAAAAACGCAAGCTTAGCCCATTTGCCGCCCAACCTCTTCCAATGCGGGGTGACACATGCCACCCTCCCGTTGGTCCAAAATGTTACGCCTCTAAAAATCCGCAAAAATTATAAATGACATAGCCGAATTTTCCCTACGAAAGTCGTGGAAACGCTTCGCCGAAAACGACTCTAACCGTGTTGTGTACAAATTTCGAATCTTGCCTATCTTAAGGCTCAAATTTTATACGCACGCCCCACGCATACTCCGAAATACGGTATAACATTCGGCTCTACGATAGAGGTATCTTGAATACTACAAGGTATATGGCTAAGGTAATTTGGGTATAGTAACAATACTTGAGAGTATTTCTACCAAGAGTGGGTATTTACGCGAGACAACACCACAAGTGGTGTATACCTCTACCAACCCCACTCAGAGGGGTACTCCCGCCATGGAAGGGACTCTCGGCCGGGGCCTCTCAGGGGAGTGAGGCTAGACGAGACCTCAACACAGCGTGGGGAGCTCTCAAGACTTAGAGATTTTTGATGAAGAAGTCTTCAAAGGTGGAGGGTATTTATAGGTCGCGAGGCCAACCAAGGGCCAAGATGAAGCCAAGTGCTATGCAAGTGTAGGCCAAGATATGCCCAAGTGCCCCCTAGTCCCTACTCCTTAAAACCCTCACAAATATCCTACCAACCCCGAGGTTGGTTCGTCCCACGTGCCGCCCCACTTTTCCGCCAATGAGAGTGCCGGCGCCTCTCGTTGGTCCAACACGCTTCGCCTCTCTAAAAATCCGCAAAAATTAAAAATGACATAGCCGAATTTTCCCTTCGCAAGTCAGGTAAACGCTTTAAAAACGACTCTAATCGGGTGTTGTGCACAAAATAATTCGCCAAGCCTACTTAAAAGCCCAAACTTTTCTACGCACGCCCCACGCATATACCGAAATACGGGGTATAACATTCTCCCCTCCTTAGAAACATTCGTCCCGAATGTTCCTTCTAAGTCTCAAAACAAACGTGCGCCAGTATAGTCTTCACTACTATACTTACGAGAACAATCCTGCCACACCTGGCCACAGAAACACCTGCGCAAAATACTTACATCCAAGTCTACGAGGAAACACCTCTAACATCACAAAAGCTCCCACCCAAGGGTTAAAAGATACTCCCTTAGCACCCTTTTCTTAACATACGAAATGATCATTTCCATGTTCTCAACACATGCCCGCTTCACCCCTTACTCGACGTACCCTTCTTGTACACTCGAACTCTTTCTCATAACTTACCATATTTCTGTTACTGCTTCAGTTTCCAACACTCGTCCCACCCTTTCCGGGGTGGTACCTTCAAGAAGACCGACCGTCAACCTGAACTCTAAGCGTCGTCGCCGATTATCCGCACAATTTCTCTGAGCTGCCAATAACCTCTTCTAGACAAGCTTCACCCTATCCACAGTCTGCTGGAACAAGCCTGAACCAACTATCTGAACCTTGCCAACATCGAACCAATCGACCGACAACTTACACTTCCGCCCCTACAAGGCTTCATAAGGCGACATCCGAACACTGAAATGGTAGCTTAAACACTCCCTCCACAGGAGACAACAATCCCCACAACTACCCCTGAAATCCAAACACTGGCCCGAGGGCGATTGCGATTCTGAGTCTCACCTGAGTTCCTAACCCTGCCTGGTAAAACTTTCTGAAAGAAAAAGAAACACTGCACTGGCTCCACTGTCATCATAAGGTGAAGGTAGGCACCCGTGCAGCCTTACAACCTTTCTCGATGTAACATCTCGCATAACCCTCCGCCGAGTAACCTGGCCCCGACTAAAAGCATGGGTGACCCCATCGGCCCGACTACTGGTCGAACGCATCCACGAACTTGTACGCTGGTTAACTAAACTTGGGCCTAACACCCTCATAACCCTAACACAAAGAGGGACCACCAAAAACTGACCCCACTACCATACAGGCCGCGGGTTGACCCGCAACATGGCCTCAACCCGACCCGGCAACGCGCAAAAACACTAGCTCCCCGATCCGGAACAATCTTACTAATCATGTTACGAAAACCTAGCGGTCTCCTTAGCTCAACTACCCTCTTTCATATCACGCTACTCAGGGACTTATCCCAAAAACATATCTCACGTGCACTATGCACTCCGATAAGGATCAAACATAACAATACATCTTTTACTCGAGATGGCCTTACCTCTAAGGTTTCCACGTATAAAGCTCTAAGGCTCACACTTTCTCTATCCCCCAATCTTTCCTGGTTACTAACCATGATTTCTAATCACAATTTTTCACTTATGCAATCTGAACATAACACTTAAGATATACTCACCTTATCACACATACTAATCTCTAGAGGGTTAAATATATGCCTGAATCTACTGCTTCACTCCCCTTTGTCGTTCTAATCAAACCTACCCATTAGGGCGCATAGCTAGGGAAGATGATGAACTTCCCACCGATCCTGAAGGCTGAGTCCTCCTACTAGGACATCCTTTCGACACATGGCCCTGACGGCCGCCGGTAAAACAAGTACTAACTAAAAGACGACATTCCCCGGAATGACGCCTGTCGCACGGCGAACCTAAGCCCCGAGCTCGACTAACTCCGCTACCCCCAACGCCCCGACCTATGAAGGACCATTCTGCACTGGTGGATGTGCATAACCAATGGCCGCGAGGCGATTCGCCAAAGTTACCAAAGGACCTTGTTGTTCGCCTCTTCGCTGCCTCGTTAACCCGTCAATCTCTACGCTTGGCCTTCCGCGCATAAGCCCGCATACGTGCCATGCTCAAGCTTAATCAAGAATTACTTGCACAACCTCTTAGGTAGTCATCAAGACTCGCAGACATCGGTATACCCTCCGTAGCCAAATCCATAGCTAGTAATGTGGTCGCCTCTTTGCAATCTATATTCTCTGCTCGATGGCCGTGAATCAAGGTTCAAATATCATGGCCGCAGAGGAATCGTTGTCGCCGTGCTAAACTCGCTGGGACCGACGGCCGCAGAACTCCCGAACGGGCACCTAACTCAGTGATGGTTGGGCTGTGCCCTCGTAACCTCTCGCACTCTACTCGCAGCCTCCCGCTTCGCCTCCCTGCCCGGGTTTGCCTACGCGAGGCATAACGGTAAGGGAAAGAAATACGTTAGAGGGTCCAACTTACAACACAGCTCTAAGGCACGATCTCAGAGTGAGAAGAATGGAAACCAATCCTAAATATCCTATAGCCTCCTGATTATTGGTGTGGTGCACAACACACCGATAATCAAGACTCTACTGGATACGGTCTGTAGACACTTTCCGAGGTTTAACTGCTCTGATACCACTTTTGTCACGACCCGAACCCGGGCCCGTGACTGGTGCCTTACCCCGGGCACCCTTAGTGATGCAACATCAGAGTAATCAGCGGAACATAACACAACAACATGAAATAACAAGAAGTGTACAACAGTTATCTTAGAAAACTTGCCTTTCGGCATATATATAAATCAACTTAAAACCGAACAGTTACATCCTTTTTACAACCCTGCCCACAACAGATTACATGCACTTAAGAATGATACGACAACAATGGCGAGACAGGGCCCCGCCATACCCCTGAATGTAAATACCTACAATGACAGGGGACTATACCACTGATAAGCCTCCGGAGAAACGGAGCTTTCCCAAACGCTGAACTGGGACCCTAAGAGCGAGGATCAATGACTGGTGTACCTTTACCTGCGGCATGAACGCACTTCGGCGAGGTCAAGATAACAGTACCAAGTATGTGAAATCAAAATAAATCAGAAATGAAATCATAGTAGTCTATATAAAGCAGGAGACATGTATGATAACCAAACTACGGTTCACAATAAAGCAGTCATGTCAGGTCAGAGACTCACGCCCTCAAGTCATTACTCAAGTATAACAATGGGTCTCACGCCCACAACATCAATCATGCCCGTGGAATACCTTCCTCACTGCCGGCAGTCCATGATATAAAAGCATCAAGGAATACACATAAACACCGTGTCCCACTGTGTCATAATAAAACCGACGGTAAGTACAAAGGCATAGCCGACTACTAAAACCTACGCATCAACAATGTTATAAAATCAGATCACGAGGTCTTTCTAGACCGCACTACATGATCGGCCGCCACTCGCCCGCAGATCAATGCGCGCGTCTATCCTCGAACTTACCGCACTCCGCATAGGTCACACACGCACCCGCATGAGGTATTCTCGAATCACGGTCCTGCATCACCGAGGTATACCTCGTGACGGAGGCGCTTAACCCCAGTATCCGCCGACTCCCGCACCGCATAGTCTCAATAGATCGCATAGTCCCAATGGACCGCATAGGCATCCCCGTGACGGCTAAACACCCGAATGATCAATCTCGAGCATACCGCTGCTCGCGTAGTCTCACTGCATCGCAGGCCATATAGACCCGCATCAGGTGGCAAGCCCTGTATAATAAGCGAGGGGGTAGGTGATATAATAATAGTACAATGGACTTACCATTAGCAACGTAAGCACAAAGCAAGAATGACCCTTTACACAACAATCACAAGATACTAACACACGTAACATCCTAACATGTTTACTTATCAAATCAACAAGAAAGTATTACAAGGCTATCACAAACCAACAAAATCAAGTTATTCACACGCGTACTTTATGCTAATAAGTTCTGTATCTATCCCCAAAGTACTTCATACATTAACTCTTTTAAAAGATCCGCTTTCTTTCACGTGTCACACAATACCCGTAGTATAAAATAGAGTGACTATATTTTTAAGTAAATCAGAACACTTCCCTTTGTAAAATCAAGTAACAACATTATTTTCCAAACGTTCAAGTTTGCCTAATTTCAAATGTTCACGTTTCTTATTTTAGAAAGGTTTCGTAGTTCATAGTCTTATTCATTTAAGAATATAATTCTCTTTTAAACAATCTGAGAAACATATGCCTTAAATGTGAGTAGGTTATTCTTGTTCATAATCAATCTTATTAAGCAGCCATGATCTAGGAAATGTAATATCATTTTGTCTCATCTTAGCTTCTATGCAGATGGAGGTTTCTACTGGTTTTAATAATACTTCATTAATCAAAACATTTCCCTTTATTAACGCTGCAGTGGTTTGTCGATACTCATTCTCGATTTCCAAATCAAGAAACATTATTCCTTTTAAAAGACCAAGTACTCATTACTCACGAATGAGGTTTCACACAAAATTCATATTAATTTAATTAAGTCAAGTCTCTTATCTTTTAAGATCAAGTCTCTTAACTTCTAAAATCAATAAATCATTCATTTTATCTCTCTTAAGCCGTTATACCTAACTTCCCATAAAGCTAGTATAACTCTTAAGTTTTTAAAATCAAGTATTACTCTTCTTTCAAAAACGGTTCTTAATTCTTTTGAAATACTTCAAAATTCTTATTATTCAGGCTTAAGTCAAAAGACATTGCCGTAGAACTACGTTCAGTTAATACACATACGTCTACCGTACTATATATATATTCTTTAAAATATCATGCTCAAGAGGATAGGAAGAATCACATACCTCGCGACGATTATCGACTATTAGCAAAACGCTCCACGGCTATAACCCGGCTAGCCTTGTCCACCTTTCAAGTAGCACATGCTACTCACAGAACATTCAACCTATAAAGGTTATACGAGTCTATCAAAGTCTAGACTACTCGGTAGAATAAATCTAGATACAAGATTCTACGGCAAATTGGGCAAGACTTCCCACCACAAACTTCACAAGTCTACTGTAATACAATCCTATGTAAGTACAGTTCAATTCCCTTCTTATATACCTTCCTTGTATATATCTTATACTTCAATGGAATGCACACTCTAATTACAAAAGGGAGACAAGATAATTACCTCGATAAGCCCATAATTATCCAAGTAAAAATGTCGATCCTGAGCAACGCTTAGCTCCTACTCCGGGTGCTCCAACCCGCTCCAAACAACCCTTAGAAGTTCTACGCAACTTCTTTATAAATCCTTCAACCAACTGTGAAGATTTTCCTTAGGGTTTCGGTTTGAGATAAAAAGGACATACGGTAGTATTTCCGGGCTCTACGTATAGAGGTATCTTTGGAATACTACAAGGTATATGGCTAAGGTAATTTGGGTATAGTAACAATACTTTGGAGAGTATTTCTACTAAGAGGGGGGTATTTATATGAGACAACACCACAAGTGGGTGTATACCTCGCCAAGCACACTAGGAGTGGGTACTCTCGCCATGGAGGGCTCTCGCCAAGGGCCTTACCAGCTGTGAGGGGCACTTGGACGAGACAATACAATAAGGGGGAAGAAGTGAGCTTTAAAGACTTAGAGATTTATGAATAAGAAGTATACAAGCTTAGGGGGGTATTTATAGGAAACCATGGTCAAGATCTAGCTGTGGGGCAAGTGGAGGGCCAAGATATGCCCAAGCGCCCCCTAGAACCTACTCCTTAAAACCCTCACAAATATCCTACCAACTATGACACCCCATTCGTCCAAGCTTTACCGCCCCACACTCCACCAACTTGAGGGTGACAAGTGTCGCCCTCTCGTTGGTCCAAAATGTTTCGTCTCTCGGAAAAATCCGCAAAAATTAAAAATGACATAGCCGGAATTTTCCCTTCGCAAGTTATGTAAAACGTTTCGTCGAAAAACGACTCTAACCGGGTGTTGTGCACAAAAAATATTCGGCCAAGCCTACTTTAAGGCCCAAACTTTTCTACGTACGTCCTTACGTACATACTCTGGAAATACGGGGTATAACACTTACCCTTTCTCAACTGCCCATGTTTTCTAATCACAACAACATAATGTTATCAGAACATAACAATTAAAATATACTCATCTTAACACAAATGCATACTAGTCTCTAGAGGGTCAAGGATATACCTGATATCAAACGAATAGGCGGTTTCAAGGACCGCTAGAACTGGGAACTTCCACCACGACTCGCCCGCTCGCCGCAGATATGAACACCGCCTAGCTATCGGCGAAGAACCCGCAATGATCCCGGCGCCGAGTCTCAACATCCACGCTACCTCTGGTAGGACAATTTCTCGCAAAATGGCCCTGCTGGCCACATGTAAAACAAGTCCTATGACACTCCCCCGAATGGGGTTTACCACACTAGCTACACTTAGGTCGGGGTGGCTTCATCCGCCAAAGACCCCAACTCCCCGAAAACTCAACCTCGAGCCCCGACCGCCTCCGAATACTGGAGGCCTCAAGATCAGAGGACCACACTGCATCGCGACGGCGTATAACTAGTTCGCTGCTGCGCGTCCGCCTTGAAAGTCACCAAAGGACCTCGCCGCCCCGGCCTTCTTCTCGCTGGTATCGACAATCCGGGCCTCTCCGTGCCTCACACCCCAGCGCATGAGCTCGCACGCGGCAATGTCCATGCCACCGCCGATACACCAACAAGACTCGCCAAGTAGTCATCAAGCCACGTGGACGTAGCGGTGCACTCGCCCTCCATAATAGCTACTAACGCAGGACATATCGAGCCAACGAGTCGAACTCTACGCCAGACTCCCGAATCGCGCCCTCCTCGTCTCAAAGATCGTAAACTGCCGCCCGCGTTCTCCTCATCCGCGGAGGCAAAAATGGCCGAGAAATGCCTCCGAGAACTCGCCCCAAACAGCCGAGGCGCATGCTCCCGACAGCTCCACGATCAAACTACCGATCGCGATCACGCACCGATGCGAACCAAAATCACGGACTCGGTCTCCAAGCTCGATCACTCGCGATGATCCTTCAGAATCGACGGATGAACTCCTGCGATCATCCTCGTGCCTCACCCGTAGAACTCAAGTGGATACAACTCGTAAAATCCCGTAGCCTCAAACTATCCGACCGGGGTGAACTACGGCTACCGAACTGAATCGCCAGATTCAAATTTATCTCGTGTCGCCACGATCCCGCCGAATCGGGCCATCTCCTTGTAACCCATCTCTCTCGCTTCCAGGATGTGGACCGAGGCTCGTGTACCGTGGTCTCTCGTAGCCACCGCCGCGCTCTAAACTCGCTGGCCGGGCGGCGCTACAAAACTCGCTGTCAAGCACTATCTCAGTCGACCGCTCGCGCTCGCACTCTCTCAGATCCTACTAGCGCCTCCCACGGCTGCCTTAACTTTCTAGGCCCGGTTGCTTTGCGCGGAGGCATAATCGCGTAAAAGAATACGCCGAAGCGATCCAACTTACAACATCGCCTAAGGCACGATCTCAGAGTGAGAAGAATAGAAACTAATCCTAAATGTCCTGCAGCCTCCTCGATTATAGATGGTGCACAACACACCGATAATCAAGACTTACTAGACACGGTTCGTAGACACTTTCCGAGGATTAATCGCTCGATACCACTTTTGTCACGACTAACCTGCCCGTGGATCGTGCCTTACCCCGCACCCTAGTGATACAACATCGTAGAAAATCAGGAAATAAAACATAAACATGAAACAAGAGATATGATAAATAAACAAAGCAACTAAAAGCTTGCTTCAGATACATACATAAAAACCCGAACAGCTTATCCTTTACAAACTCGCCACAACAAGATTCATGCACTTAAGAATGTAACAACATCTATGACGGACAGGTTCCCGCCATACCCTCGAATGTACAAGTACCTACAATGACAGTGGACTATACCAAAAGATAAGCCTCCGAGGAACGAGCTTCCTAACGCCGAATCGCGATCCTATGAGCGAGATCAACAATCGGTGTACTCTACCGCGGATGAACGCAGCCTCTAAGGCGAGGTTAGTACAACAGTACCAAGTATGTGAAATCAAAATATCAGAATGAAATCACATTTCATCATTTTATAAAACCATTTCGCAATAAGTAAACAGTTATGTCAAGTAAGGGGACACATATCCCCAGAATAATCACTCACACATAACTATGGGTCTCACGCCCATAATATCACTCATGCCCGTGGAACTCATTCCTCACTGCCGGCAGTACATGATGTAAAACAACACCCATATGTGAACCTGAACACTAGATCCTGCCTGCGTCATCAAAACCGATCAGGCCAAGTAGAATAGCCAACTACCAGTCCAAAAGCTAGTCATATCCCATCACGGGCAAGGTACGGAAGCCAACTACTACCCAAAAGCTAGCCACGCAATCGCCGAGGCAAGTATCTTAAGCTAACGCATAATAGCCTACCGCCTCACAAGATATGACCGAGGCAAGTATCTTAAGCTATCTACCGAGGCTACCGTACACGAAAATGACCGTAACAAGTATCTAAAGTGTGATCAACCACACGCATAAATCAAGCTCGTGATCGCCGTCACCGCGCAAGCTTCATGGATTAGCGGTCCATGGACTAACAACCCGAACCTCACAATGACCGCATGCCCCGCATCTCACCTCGAAGTCATGGCCATGAAACCATCCTACCGATGCGTGCTCGCGACCATCCATCGTGTCGCATGTCCAAAGGAAATCAATCGATAATGCCCTCCCAGAGTCACGGCAGCATTAAACAACCACCAATACTCAAAGTGGACGATACTCGTGGACCACCCAACGCCGGTATGTCCAATCAATCAATCGGATAGCGCCTCCTGCAGAGTCACTGAAGATATCAACAAAACACTTGCACATCAAAGACTATCACAACAAGCATAGGCAAGTTCAACATACATTCATTTTAACTAACAATCCGGTTTCAAACCCAAAATACTACATACTTTCATTCTTTCAAAAGACTCTTTTACGTAAAGCCACATGATACTAATACTCGTAGTATATAAAGAAAACACGTTTTCCTTTTAAAACAAAATTACTTCACCTTCGTAAAAATCTTTACAAGGCTTTTAAAATCAAGTACTCTATACTTTTTAAACCAAGTGCTTTTCTTTTAGAACAACATCAAGTATACTGTTTTAAAACCCAATTAACTTACTCTTTTCAAAACAAGTAACCTATACTTAAATCAAGTTACTTCTCCTTTTCCGAAAACAAGTCGTTATAAGTCAAGTCTCTTATCTTTCAAGATCAAGTCTCTTAACTTTCAAAATCAAGTCGCTTATCACAAAACCAAATCTTTCTTTTATCTTCATAAAGTCGTTATAACTAACTTCCCATAAAGCCATTATAACACTTTATGTTTTAAACAAACAAAATTCATTTCACACACGTACGTCTACCGTACTATATAGTTCACAACAATCATGCTCAAGAGTATAGGAAGAATCACATACCTTTTTAGCTTAAACCACAAGCCAAGTCAAGTATGCCGCGCGTAGAAGATCCACCTATAATAACCACAATACATCTATCAACTTCTAGCTCTCTTCGTAGAATATTCTAAATACAAGATTCCTTATACTAAATAAAATTCGCAAGACCTCCCCGCTTATCACATAAAACTCCTCCCCTATCCAGGCCCACTACCAGGCCAACAACTCCTAGGGGATTACACGTCTAACCGGACGTGTACAATTCTACTCCACAATAATACAACAACATCAGAATACAGCCCTATGTAAATACAGTTCAATTCTTTTCAATACTCATTCTATATATAGTATACTCAACTATATATTACTACAACATGTAATTTCCAATTACAATAGGGGGACATAGATTATTACCTCGATAAGCCCAAAAATTATCCAAGTTTATAAGTCGATCCTGGGCAACGTTTAGCTCCAACTCCTTACGATCCAACCCGCTCCAAGAGACCCTTAGAAGTTTCCAACAACTTCTCTAAAAACTTCAACCAAGCTAGGAAGATTTTTCTAGGGTTTCACTTTACGGCTATTGGAATAAAGTAGTATTTCCGGGCTCCTAGTATTGAAATAACTTTGGAATACTACTAGGGATACTAGGCCAAGGTATTTGGGATTATACAACAATACACCAAGTATTTTCTACACAAGAGGGGAGGGGGACGAAATAGGGCTAAAGGGAGGGAGTATTTGCTATGGAAAATCTTCAAGTGTGGATGAAATACTCTTCAACCTTAAGGGGGGTATTTATAGAGGAATTAAGGGCCAAGATCTTATCAAGTGTATGGTCAAGATTGGGCCATGTGTGTGTGGGTCCCACCACACCACATGGCCAACGAAATTGCTGCTGGCTTGCCACTTGTTAGCCCATTTCGGCCAAGCGGACAAGCCATCATCTCCACCATTTCGGCCAAGGTGCCACATGGGGGTGACACGTGTCGCCCCCCGACTCATCCAAAATATTTCGTCTTTCGAAAAATATCCAAAATACCGAAAATCTCAAAAACAAAGCGGGCCCCACAAAACCGTAAATTTCTCCCGTGGGCCCCACGTGACCATTTCCGAAAATAAAATCTCATAATTCTAAAATAATTCAAGAAGTCCAAATACCAAATCTGGGAATCCAATTCCCATTAACGAACCTTTTTCTTCACAAAAACCGGAAACTTTTCCGTCGAAAAATCACATCTTTCTTTCTTTCCAAAATTTCTGTCGTATTCTCGTACGTACGTCCTCACATACATACCCTGGAACTACGGGGTATAACAGATTCTCTTTCAAATAAAACTTCCAAGATACTAATAACCGTAGTATCAAGTCATATCTACTTTTCAAGACAAGTCACAATACCTTTTAGAAATACATTTATAGGCTTCTAAATCAAGTGACTTCTTTCTTTAAAACCTTAAGCAATTGGTACCTTTAAAACAATTTGCCCTTCTTTATTTCAAATCATTTCTTTGCTTACATTACTGAAGAAAACCATTCTTTTAATCTTCCATAAAGTTGTTATAACCAACTTCCCATAAAGCCGTTATAACTCTTTATGTCTTAGACAAATTCATTCCTTTTATGACCAAGAAACTTATACTTTCAATTCAAATCACATAGCTTTCAAAATACTTCAAGTCTCTTAACTTTTAAGAAAACAAGTTTCTTAACTTTAGAATGGCAAGAAATCAATACTTTCCAAATCAAGTATTCTATACTTTTAAATCAATTCATTTCTTCCTTTAAGAATCAAGTCCCATAACTTGAAAAATAAAGTCCCTTAACCTTTTAAAAATTTGAGGTTCATAGTCTTAAAACTTCATACGTAAATTCTTATAAATTAAGTAACATATACTTTGGTGCGTTGTGAATAAGTTATACTTATTTATAACGATCTTAATCGAGTAGCCATGATCTAGAAAATGTAATACAATTTTGTCTTATCTTAGATTCTATGCAGATGGAGAATTCTACTCATTTTAACTTAATTGATTGTCATTACATTTTCCTTTATTAACGCTGCAAAGGGCTTGTTCGATTCTTATTCTCATTTGTGTCGGAACTTAGCCAAGTCAACTTGGCTCCAAATACCTCCTAACGACTCTTACCAACATCCCCCATAAGACTTGGTAAGAACTTAGGATAACTTAGACATAACCTTTACGTAGAGTAAATCAACATACATACCTCTTAACTTCTAAGAGTAGAAGGAATCATGAAATAGTACTACATGTATATTCCATACATAGAATCATGTCAAAAGAAGGAAGAGGTTCACATACCTCGCGACGATTATCGACAAATAGCAAAATGCTCCAAAGTACTTCAACCTTGATAGCTATTCCATCCTTCAAGTAGAATACGCTATACTTAGTACTTCAACCTATAATGGCCATAATACGCCCATTAACCTTTAGCTTCGAACGTAGAATATTCTAAGTGCAAAGTCACTAAATTCTACGGAAAATCGGACAGCACTTCCTTTGTTTCTACATACTTTGCCACCTTTTTCAAGGCCGAATTCAATAACCAAACACGCCACATTTAAGGCCCAACAATTCAACTAACCAAAGGGGATTACACGCCTTAACAGGACGTGTAAAATTCTGCCCCAAAACCATACCAAAACAGCCCCTAAAACAGTCCATAATTACTATAACGAGGGTGGAATGTGAGGCCTTTCAACGCCTTTCCACACCCTTATTCCTTCGGGGTTTTCATTAGCAATCTACTACATTAAACATGAAATATAGGGGCTGATTTTCCAGCATACAACACGTCTAAAGCAGTCCCTAAAAACTGCACGACAATATCCAACGAATTCCATTTACACCAAATCTGTCCCAAATCGGTTTTAGCCCCAAAAAATGGCTCAAACGCTTTTTATTCTTCATTATTTTTAACACAAGTTCATCCATACATTATAACAATAAGTAATATCCAATTACTTTAAAATAAGAAGGACTTTTACCTCATTTTTTGCCCAAAAACGCCCCAAAACAGTCTGGTCTTTATTGGTCCGCAGTTTTCGTTTCGCTCCACTTCTTCAAGTTCCAATCACATATATGTATTCCCTACAACCTTAGGATCAACTTCTCTTCACGTTTTTCTTCCAAAAAGTCGACGGAAAACCCCTAGGGTTTCATTCTATTTTCGGCCCAACCTAGATTTAGGGGTTAAGGGTGCTTAATCTTGGAAAGAAAATACTTTGATCTTGATCTTTTCTTCGATAATGGGATTTCGAATTGCTCTAGGTTTTTGGAGAGATGAGGGTTTGTATGGATGAATATCTTTTGTTCTAAGTCTTCAAGACTTATCTATATAAAGGTGTGTGGAGTCTTCACAAGACAAGTGGGGAGGGCACTTGCTAACCTCCTATTGGCCAAGTATTTCTTCACAAAATATTTCATCCACACTTAGTTATTTTTCATCCCATTTCGATGGACATGTAACATAGTATACCAAGACTTAATAAATCCACTAAGTCCATAATTCTAATGAAAAATAATTCCATTACTAGAATTAATTCTTGTCATCACATTAAACTCGAAAATTTTCCGTATAAGGAAATGTAAAAAGTCTTTCCTTTCGATATTCCAATCTTAATTCTATAATCATGTTCTTGAATTACGGGGTGTAACACTACTGCTGCCCTGCCCTTCTAGGCCCTGGTCGCCTTCCGTAGAGGCATAGCTGATACATATACATAAGAATATGTCAGAGACGGATCATCCTAATAACACAGCTCTACTGCACGATCTCAGAGTGAGAAGAATGGAAACCAATCCTAAATGTCATGTAGCCTCCTGGTTATAGATGTGGTGCACAACACACCGATAACCAACACTCTACTAGACACGGTCTGTAGACACTTTTCGAGGACTAACTGCTCTGATACCCCTCTGTCACGACCCGAACCCCGGGCCCGTGACTGGTGCCCTACCTGGGCATCCTTCTATTCATACATCATAAGTAAAACGCGGAAGATAAATATCACTTTTTTTTTTCTCCCTTAAAACAAATGCAAAGCCGATGAGGCTGCCACCATACCTATATACATACATAACCAAAAGACTTACATCTTTTCAAAGTACAACCCACATACATGACTAACAGACCTCTAAGAGTTTGGACATAACAACTAAGACGGGACAGGGCCTCGCCATACCCCTAAATATACATAAGTCTACATCAACAGGGATCCGTACCAAAAGATAAGCCTCCGGAGTAAATGGAGTTTCTTCCCAAAAACTGAACAGAGATCCTAAGAGCAAGGATCACCAACCTGTGTGCCTAACACCTGTGGGCATTTAACGCAGCCTGAAAAGGGGGTCGATAACAAAGTACAGAGTATGGAATGAAAATAAGGTGCAGTAAACAAATCATAATCAGCATTTAAAGAATGACAGGGGAAAGTATAAAAAATTAAATACCAGATCCTACCGTGCCATTTTAACTCATGAAATCAGTCATACATTAGTCGTTCTTTTCCTTCTTTCAAAAAGAATTATAAACATATTCTTACCTACATACTTAAGAATTTCATCAAGTTATTTTCCACATAACTTCCGAATCTTACATACGTAATTCGGCCCTTTATGGAGGGACTTCTCATTTTGGAGCTTGCTTTGATTATCCATACGTGATAACGTAACCCGGACCATTTGCGGAACACGGTGTACTGATGAATCATGTGACATAACCCGGCCCTCCTGTGGGGCTTGGTGTACTATCGAATTTGTAGCATAACCCGGCCCGCCTGTGGGGCTCGGTGTACAATGACGTAACGCGGCCTATGTGTAGGCTCGGTGTATATGGAATAACCCGACCTATGTGTAGGCTCGGTGTATCTCATAACCCGACCTATTTGTAGGCTCGGTGTGTCTCATAAAATAACCCGACCTATTTGTAGGCTCGGTGTATCTCATAACATAACATTTTAAACCATCTTTTCACTTCTTCTTGAGTCGTTATAACAACTTCCCATAAAGCTATTATAACAACATTTCATTTTAGAGAACTTAAGACACTTTTATTTCTTATTACATTAGGGAAACTAAACCCAAAAGTACTACGTACATACATACTTAAAAAGAATCATAAAACTCCTTCTCTTTTAAATCAATAAATTTCTTCTTTTTAAAACTCAAGTTACATACTCTTTTGAAATCAATCTTCTTATCTTTTGAAATAAATCAAGAAGCCATACTTTTAAATCAAGTCATTTCCACTTATAAAATCAAGGCTTATAGTCTTAAAACCTCGTATCATATACTTTAGAAATCAAGTCTCATAACTTGAAAGATAAAGTTTCATACACTTCCAACAAATGCAACAATACCAATTAACAAGTCACAAATAAAGGGTATACTAAAATAGTTCCATATACTCGACATATATCACCATTATACATTCTTTTTCCTTTCATTCATCGATTATAACCAAAACATCAACCAAGGTGATTAATTTGCTTTAACATACCTCAAATATTGTCTTTTCAATAATCCCGTATTCTCTGTATTTGTTGCAAAATGAAACTGCTATGTACAGTCCTCCCTCTAAAAATTGTGATTCCTAGCTATCCATATATGATAAATAAATGCACCTCATTATTTACTTCTATCCAACTACACCCGGTTTCTTTCACCACACCATTGTTATCCATTTTCTCTCATAACTTTTTGACATTGCTCCACATGCCTTTAGATGCATAAATATTTGAAAGGAGGATATATGATCCACTCTCTTTAGCATCAATAGATATTGCCATCGATGTTGCATATTCACCGCAAAGTGCCACCTATTTAGTAACCATGTTATCGTGTCTAACTATGTGTCCACTTAATATGTCACTTATCTTAATCTTGAAATATGAGTTGGTATTTTATGCAAAAGAAAGTCTTCCAATGAATATTATAGATAGATCACAATTCGTCCACATCCCCATACTAATTTCCCACGTTACCATCTAGTTTCAATTGCTGCCACATAATAATTTATGCAACTTAGTCACTTTAGGGGATTAATTTACACCTTACACGTCCCAATCTCACTTAAACTAGTACCCTTTATTTAACAACAAGCCTCCGTATAATTTATCAACCACATATGTAATTAATCAATTAAACACGTAATTAATAAATTATGTGATCCCAATTCACTTAAATCTTAGTGACTTATAAATCCTCATATTTGCAATGTCATTATTCTTGTAGTATGATACTAGTGCATAACCTCCAAATTTATTTCCAACTCCCGTCGTCACACTTGTCATGTCAAAAATTCTTTCGGGATCACATCCTTTTATATACAAATTTCCATATTAAACATATGTAAGTATACTTTATATCCAATATTCGAATCTTACCTCCTTAATGACGTTCTTAATTATCGCCTTAAACTTACGAGGTGTAACAGATTACAGGCAGCTGAATAAGTGTTATACCCCGTATTTCCAGAGTATGTATGTGAGGACGTACGTAAAATTGTGTAAACCCTAATTAGGTTAAGGACGGAATTGTGAACTTTCGACGGAAAATATTCCGAACCTTGTGAAGGAAATTTTACGTTTTTAATATTTTAACCGATTACAGATTTTTCCGAGAGACGAAATATTTTGGACCAATAGGAGGGCGACATGTGTCACCCTTAGGTAGCATGGTTGGACGAAAATGGTGGGCTAGTGGACAAGTCAAATAGTCAAGTCTTGCAAGATAATTCTTTGGGTTAGTGGGAGTAGGTGTGGACGGTTTTGGAGGGGCAAGTGGATGGCCACATGGCTCTTTGGTGTGGTGGACATATGTTCCAATGTTGTGGTGGACATATGTTCCAATATTGTGGTGGACACTTGGTGGAAGACTCCACTCACACAAGCTACTTAATCTACACCCTCCACTTGCTTGAATCTCGCCTCGTTGTTCTATAAATACCCCCCCTCTAGTGCAAGACTTCTTCATCCACAAAAACAATTTCCAAGTCTCCAAAATCCCTCCCCCTTTGTAGTAGTCTCGTCCGAAACACTCTCTCCCCCTCTTAGAAGCTCTCGTCGAAATACCCCCCCCCCCCCCTTTGGTAGAAAAATTGTCTTCAAGTATAGTTACTATGCCAAAATACCTTAGCCTAAATCCCTTGTAATTTTTCCTAAGTTACCTCTATACTAAAAGCCCGGAAATACTACTTTATTTCCTTTAGTCACAAAACGAAACCCTAGGGAAATCTTCATAGTTGGTTGAAGTATTGAGTAGAAGTTGTTTAGAAACTTCTAAGGGTTTCTTGGAGCGATCGGAGCGTGCAGAATAGGAGCTAAACGTTGTTCAGGATCGACATTAATCTTGGATAATTTTGGGCTTATCGAGGTAAATATCTTTATCCTTCTATTGTAATTGGAGATTACATGTTGTAGTAGTTCAGAATTAAGTATAAGATATATAGAAGGAGGGTATAAAAGAAGAGAATTGAATCAGATTTACATGGGACCGTATTTACATGACTTGTGTAGTTTGGCGGGTAGGGAAACGCCCAATTTTCCGTAGAATAAATGACCTTCGCTTAGAATATTCTACAGTAGTCTAGACGTTGATAGACGATTTGACTATTATAGGTTGATACTCTGCGCGACATATTCGACTTGGCGAGGATTTCACGGTGAGGTATGTGATTCTTCCTATCCTCTTGAGCATGATATTTTTGATATATAGTACGGTAGACGTACGTGTGTTAACTAAAATTGGTTTTACTCTGATGTCTTTTGACTTGAGTTTTAAATAATAAGAATCTTGAAGTATTTCAAAAGAGTTATGAATCATTTTTGAAAGAAAAGTAATACTTGGTTTTAAAAGCTAAGAGTTATACTAGCTTTACGGGAAGTTAGGTATAACGACTTAAGGAAGATAAAAGGAACGTTTACTTATTTGTTTATGAAAGTCTTGTATTGATCTCCGGAAAGTGTAGTAAGATGGTTTGATAAGTAAACATGTTATGATGTTGTGTGTTAGTGTCTTGTGATGTTTGGGTAAGGGGTTATTCTTGTTGTGCTTACGTTGTTAAACGATAAGCCCTTCAGATCGCTATTATATCACATACCCCGACTTGTTATGATGTCGGTGACTTGCCACCCTCGATGCGCGAGGAATACCTCACGCGGTCTGCGTGACCTATGCGCGAGCTGCGGAGTTCCGTGATTGATCACCCGCGTGTTACGCCGATATGGCCTACGCGTCCACGAGACTACGCGACTTCGGGTCCATGGCGATGCCGCGTTAGCCGCCCGATGCGAGAATACCTCATGCGGTCTGTGACCTATGCGGACTGCGGGAGTTCCAGGATTAGGCACGCATAATGATACTATGGGCGATTGGCCTTGCTTCGATCATTAGCGGCCTAGAAAAGACCAGTTACATTATATCTATTTTTGCTCTTGTCTATGCTGTGGCATTATGTGCGGTTGAATTGGTTGTATTTGTAAATTGGTTTTAAAATGATATGATTTCATTTAAGTACTTTACAGTTTCACATACTTGGTATCTGTAGACGACTCTCGGGCCGCGTCATGCCGCAGTAAGGAAAGCAGTGGTAGATCCTCGCTCTAGGATCCTTACTCGTGTCCGAGCCCATTTCTCCGAGGCTCGACTTTTGCACGGCTCCCGTGTTGTAGATATTTTGTACATTCAGGGTATGGCGGGGCCCTGTCCCGCCATAGTTGTTTACATTCCTAGAGGTCTGTAGTCCTGTTGTAAAGTTGGGATATAACTGTTCACTCTTGATGTATATATACATGCCGAAAGGCAATCTTTTCTTGGATAAACTGTTCTCATTTCATAATTGTTTCATGTCTTGTTTTTATATTCCGCTGGTTACTCTGATGTATGTCTACTTAGGTGCCCTGCAGGCACCACGCCCGGTTCGGTCGTGACAAAAGTGGTATCGAGCGCTTAATCCTCGGAAAGTGTCTACATCGTATCTAGTAGAGTCTTGATTATCGGTGTGTTGTGAACCACATCAATAATCAGGAGGCTATAGGATATTTAGGATTGGTTTCCATTCTTCTCACTCCGAGATCGTGCCTTAGAGTTGTGTTATAAGTCGACCTCTAACGATTTCTTTCTCAGACGCTTATGCCTCCACGCAAGGCAACCCGCGTAGAAGGGCAAGGCAAATGAGGAGTCGCTAGTAGGACACAGAGGGTCACGAGGCCTGTGCCCGCCTATACCCGAGGCGATACCTCGACGACGAAGTTCCACGACGCCGCCAATTTCAAAGCAGGTTTGAGTCGCAGCAGGTGGTCGATGAGACCACAAGACTGCGCCTCCAGCCCCACACCGGAGCAGGAGATGGGTTACGAGATAGATGGCCCGATTACTAGCCGTGATTGTGGCGTGCATGAGGATAGCCGGATGCAGCAGCCTCCAGTTCAGCACCGCGGGTTC
The DNA here is from genome assembly GCA_029844215.1 of Przewalskia tangutica. NCBI lineage: Eukaryota > Viridiplantae > Streptophyta > Magnoliopsida > Solanales > Solanaceae > Przewalskia > Przewalskia tangutica. The sequence goes on from CM056729.1 coordinate 65,992,518, forward strand.
ACCCGAGGTCGATAGTTTGAGGCTACGGATTTTCCGAGTCAGAGCCCGCCGAGTTCTACGGTCGAGGCTCGAGGATGATCCGCAGGAGTTCATCCGACGCCATTCACGATCGCGAGAGTGATCGTGGCTTCGAGACCGAGTCCGTGATTCGGTCGCGACGGCCGCGTGATACCGCAATGATCGGGTTTGATTCGTGGAGCTATCCCGGAGAGCCCGCGCTCCAAAGAAGATGGGACGAGTTCTCGGAGGCATTTCTCACTCATTCTTGCCGCCACAGATGAGGAGAGCACGGGCCGACAGATTTTTGATGCTGAGGCAGAGAGGGCGCACTGTTCGGGAGTACAACGTTGAGTTCGATTCGTTGGCTCGTTATGTCCCTGTGTTAGTAGCAGATATGGAGGAACGAGTGCACCGCTACATTACGGGACTGGATGACTACTTGGCAGAGTCTTGCTCAGGTGTGGCTCTTCAGCCGGGCATGGACATTGCCCGCATTCAGGCTCATGCACTTGGGTGCGAGGAGCGTAGAGGCCGACGGGTCGACAGATATCAGCAGCAGAAGAAGGCCAAGACGGCCGGATCTTTTGGTAGCTCTCGGGGTGGACGATCTCAGCAGCAGACTAGATTTGCACCACAGCCAGCTCAGAGCACTCCTACACCGTCTTCAGGACAGCCAGAGTATTCAGGGGCAGATCAGGGCCCCAGGACTTCGGACTTCCAGGGTAGCAGGGGTGCTAGCCGGCCGAGGTCCTCTCAGTGTGTCCGATGTGGTAGATTCCATTCCGGGAGTTGTGATACTACCTCGGGAGTTTGCTACACTTGCGGCCAGCAGGGTTACTATGCGAGAGCCTGTCCGACCAGAGGCACCGCAGATGGTAGGGGTCAGCCTACAGGGTCTTTGCCGGGTCTTCATCTCCTACAATTACTCGCCCCGGAGGGCAGGGTACTCATGGACCAGCAGGTCGCGGCAGAGGTCGTGGCACGGGTCCCAGTTCCAGCGGTCCTCAGAACCGCATTTATGCCCTGTCCTGTTATATCCCGTATTTCTAGAGTATGTATGTGAGGACGTACGTACATTTGTACAAACCCTAATTAGGTTAAGGATGAAATTGTGAACTTTCAACGGAAAAGATTTCGAACCTTGTGAAGGAAATTCTACGTTTTTAATATTTTAACCGATTATGGATTTTTCCGAGAGACGAAATATTTTGGACCAATAGGAGGGCGACATGTGTCACCCTTAGTTGGCATGGGTTGGACGAAAATGTTGGGCTAGTGGACAAGTCAAATGGTCAAGTCTTGGAAGATATTTCTTTGGGTGAGTGGGAGTAGGTAGTGGACGTTTTTTTGGTGCTAGTGGAAGGCCACATGGCTCATTGTTGTGGGGGACATATGTCCCAAGGTCAGTGGACATATGTCCCAACATCAGGTGGACACTTGGTTGGAAGACCTCATTCTTCACATGGATCCAAATCTTCACCCTCCATTTGTTTTAATCTTGGCCCTTGGTGGTTCTATAAATCCCACCCTCTTGTGCGAGACTTCGTCATCCACAAAACAATTTCCAAGTCTTAAAATCCTTCCCCTTTAGTTGAAGTTCTCGCCCAAACTTCCCCTCTCTTAGTAGCTTTCCGCAACACACACCCCCTTTGGTAGAAAAATATTCTCCAAGTATTATTACTATTCCAAAATACCTTAGCCAAATACCTTGTAGTATTCCAAAGTTACCTCTATACTAAAAGCCCAGAAATACTACTTTATATCCATTAGTCACAAAACGAAACCCTAGGAAAATCTTCATCGTTGGTTGAAGTATTAAGTAGAAGTTGTATAGAACTTCTAAGGGTTTCTTGGAGCGAATTGGAGCGTGCAGAATAGGAGCTAAACCTTGCTCAAGATCGACTTTAATCTTGGATAATTTTTGGTTTATCGAGGTAAATATCTTTATCCTTCTATTGTAATTGGAGATTACATAACGTAGTAGTTTAGAATTAAGTATAAAATTTATAGAAGGATGGTATAAAAGAAGAGAATTGAACTGTAATTACATAGGACTGTATTTACAGTAGACTTGAGTAGTTTGACTGCAGGAAGTGCCCAATTTTCCGTAAGTAAGAACCTTCTTAGAATATTCTACGCAGTAGTCTAGACGTTGATAGACGATTTGACTATTATAGGTTGATACTCTGCGCGGGACATATTCGACTTGGCGGTGGATTTCGGCGAGGTATGTGATTCTTCCTATCCTCTTGAGCATGATATTTTAAAATATATATAGTACGGTAGACGTACGTGTGTTAACTGAACGTGGTTTTACTTCGATGTCTTTTGACTTGAGTTTTAAATAATAAGAATCTTGAAGTATTTCAAAAGAAGTATGAATCATTTTTGAAAGAAGAGTAATACTTGGTTTTAAAAGCTTAAGAGTTATGCTAGCTTTATGGGAAGTTAGGTATAACGACTTAAGAAAGATAAAAGGAACGATTTACTTAATTGTTTATGAAAGCCTTGTATTGATTTCGGAAAAGGGAAATAAGTATCGAACAAACCACTGCAGCGCTAATAAAGGAAAATGTATCGACTAAGTAAGTATTATTAAAACCAGTAGAAACCCCCATCTGCCTAGAAGCTAAGATAAGACAAAATTGTATTACATGTCCTAGATCATGACTGCTTTAATAAGATCATTAATAAACAAGTTTTGATTTTCTTAAAAAGTTCAAAGTAAGGACTTGATTTATAAAAGACAAAGACTTGAAAATTTGAAGTGTTTTCGTTGAAAAAGGAAGGCATGCTTTTGTCTTAAGTTGGTTTGTGATAGCCTTGTAATACTTTCTTGTTGGTTTGATAAGTAAACATGTTATGATGCTACGTGTGTTAGTATCTTGTAGCGTTTGTGTAAAGGGGGTTCCTTTGTTGTGCTTATGTTGTTTAACGATAAGCCGTTGTACTGCTAGTATATCACTTACACCCCTGACTTGAAATTCCGAGGGTTAGCCTCCCCCGATGCGAGGAATACCTCATGCGGGTCTGTGTGACCTATGCGGAGCTGCGGGAGTTCCAGGATTGATCATTCCGGGTGTATTATCCCGATGCGAGGAGTGCCTCATGCGGTCTGTGTGACTATGCGTGTGACTATGCGCATTTCGAGGTCGCGAGGACGCCGTGGGTTAGCTACCCCGACGCGAGGAATACCTCACGCGGGCCTATGTGGTCGGCGCGAGTCGCGTAAGTTCGAGGATTAGACGCGCATTGATACCGAGGCGAGTGGGCCGCCTTCGATCATGTGGCGCGGTCTAGAAAGACCTTGTGATACAGTTTTATAGCATTGTTGGTACTGTGGGTTTTAGTAGTCGGCTATGCCTTCGCACTTACCCCGTACGGTTTTATTATGACACAGTGGGACTCGTGTTCATGTATTCTTGGTGCTTTTATATCATGGATCGCCGGCGGTGAGAAGGAATTCCACCGCATGATTGATATTGTGGGCATGAGACCCATGGTTATATTTGAGTGATGACTTTAAGGCGTGAGTCCCCGACTTGACATGATCGCATATCAGTGTATCGTAAATTGGTTATCATATATGTCTTCTGTTTATATAGACTATTATGATTTCATTTACAATATTTTCGCCACATACTTGGTACTGTTGTAGATCGACCTTCTCGGCTGCATTCATGCCGCAGTAGAGGTACACCATTGTTGATCCTCGCCATGTGGTCACAGTCATTGCTTTGGGAAGCTCCGTGTCTCCGAGGCTTATCTTTCGTATAGTCCTGTCGTTGTAGGTACTTACATTCGTGGTATGGCGGGCCCCCGCCATTGTTGTTATAACATTCTGTAGTCCGTAGTAATCACTGTAAGTGTGGTTGTAAAAGGGATGAATCGCTCAAGTTTATATATATATATATGCCGAAGGCAACTTTTCTCGATAAACTGCTTTCACTTCATATTGTTTCATGTCTTGTTTTATATTCCGCCGTTACTCGATGTATGTCTACTGGGTGACCGGTAGGCTTCACCACGCCCGGTTCGGTCGTGACAAAAGTGGTATCGAGCGCTTAATCCTCGGAAGGTGTCTACAGCATCGTATCTAGTAGAGTCTTGATTATCGTGTAGTGCACCACACCAATAATCGTGAGGCTATAGGATATCTAGGATTGGTTTCACTCTTCTCACTCCGAGATCGTGCCTTAGAGCCGTGTTATAAGTTGGACCTCTAACGTATTTCTTTCCCTTACCGCTATGCCCGCGCAAGGCAACCCGCCCGTATGGCAAGGCACCGAGGAGCCGCGAGTAGAGCACGAGGGTTACGAGGGCACGCACTCCAATCATCACCCGAGGTGGTGCTTCATTCGGGAGTTCTCACGTCGCGGCCCAAAGAAAGTTTAGCACAAGGCGAAGCATTACTCGCGCCATGATATCTGGACCTTCAGTTCCACGACCAGTAGCCGAAAGTATGTATTGCAAAGAGACGATCCTGTTACTAGCTAGGGATTTAGCAACCAGAGAGTATATTTGTTACACCCCGTAATTCAAGAACATGATTATAGAATTAAGATTGGAATGTCGAAAGGAAAGGATTTTTACATTTCCTTATACGGAAAATTTTCGAGTTTAATGTGATGACAAGAATTAATTCTAGTAATGGAATTATTTTTCATTAGAATTATGGACTTAGTGGATTTATTAAGTCTTGGTATACTATGTTACATGTCCATCGAAATGGGATGAAAAATAACTAAGTGTGGATGAAATATTTTGTGAAGAAATACTTGGCCAATAGGAGGTTAGCAAGTGCCCTCCCCACTTGTCTTGTGAAGACTCCACACACCTTTATATAGATAAGTCTTGAAGACTTAGAACAAAAAATATTCATCCATACAAACCTTCATCTCTCCAAAAACCTAGAGCAATTCGAAATCCCCATATCCAAAGACAAGATCAAGATAAAGTATTTTCTTTCCAAGATTAAGCATCTTTAACCCCTAAATCTAGGTTGGGCCGAAAATAGAATGAAACCCTAGGGGTTTTCCGTCGACTTTTTGGAAGCGAAACGTGAAGAGAAGTTGATCCTAAGGTTGTAGGGGATACATATATGTGATTGGAACTTGAAGAAGTGGAGCGAAACGAAATCATGACCAATAAAGACCGGACTGTTTTGGGGCGTTTTTGGGCAAAAAATGAGGTAAAAGTCCTTCTTCTTTTAAAGTAATTGGATATTACTTATTGTTATAATGTATGGATGAACTTGTGTTAAAAATAATGAAGAATAAAAAGCGTTTGAGCCATTTTTTGGGGCTAAAACCGATTTGGGACAGATTTGGTGTAAATGGATATCTTTGGTTATTGTCGTTGTTATCTTCACCTATTGCATGTTATAATGGATTAATATTGTTGTTATAACTTATGTAGATGTTTTGGAACTCAAATTGGAATAAAAAGGATTAAGGAAAGAGTTATCGGATTTTAGTTGTTGCCGTAGAATCTATAAAACTGTTGGATATTGTCGTGCAGTTTTTAGGGACTGCTTTAGACGTGTTGTATGCTGGAAAATCAGCCCCTATATTTCATGTTTAATGTAGTAGATTGCTAATGAAAACCCCGAAGAATAAGGGTGTGGAAAGGCGTTGAAAGGCCTCACATTCCACCCTCGTTATAGTAATTATGGACTGTTTTAGGGGCTGTTTTGGTATGGTTTTGGGGCAGAATTGTACACGTCCTGTTAAGGCGTGTAATCCCCTTTGGTTAGCTGAATTGTTGGGCCTTAAATGTGGCGTGTTTGGTTATTGAATTCGGCCTTGAAAAAGGTGGCAAAGTATGTAGAAACAAAGGAAGTGCTGTCCGATTTTCCGTAGAATTTAGTGACTTTGCACTTAGAATATTCTACGTTCGAAGCTAAAGGTTAATGGACGTAGTATGGCCATTATAGGTTGAAGTACTAAGTATAGCGTATTCTACTTGAAGGATGGAATAGCTATCAAGGTTGAAGTACTTTGGAGCATTTTGCTATTTGTCGATAATCGTCGCGAGGTATGTGAACCTCTTCCTTTTTTTGACATGATTCTATGTATGGAATATACATGTAGTACTATTTCATGATTCCTTCTACTCTTATAAGTTAAGAAGTATGTATGTTGATTTACTCTACGTAAAGGTTATGTCTAAGTTATCCTAAGTTCTTACCAAGTCTTATGGGGGATGTTGGTAAGAGTCGTTAGGAGGTATTTGGAGCCAAGTTGAATTGGCTAAGTTACGACACAAATGAGAATAAGAATCAAACAAGCCACTGCAGCGTTAATAAAGGAAAATGTAATGACAATCAATTAAGTTAAAATGAGTAGAATTCTCCATCTGCATAGAAGCTAAGATAAGACAAAATTGTATTACATTTTCTAGATCATGGCTACCCGATTAAGATCGTTATAAATAAGTATAACTTATTCACAACGCACCAAAGTATATGTTACTTAATTTATAAGAATTTACGTATGAAGTTTTAAGACTATGAACCTCGAATTTTTAAAAGGTTAAGGGACTTTATTTTTCAAGTTATGAGACTTGATTCTTAAAGGAAGAAATGAATTGATTTAAAAGTATAAAAATACTTGATTTGGAAAGTATTGATTTCTTGCCATTCTAAAGTTAAGAAACTTGTTTTTTTTTTTTTCCGGGTAAATGCAAATATTATTACTAAAAAGAAAAGCTCAGGAAGCTACAATCAGTCGTTGAGGGTTCTCAATCCTCAACGTAAACAAGAACAAGAAAATAAACTTCAACATGAAAATTAAATGCTATCTATCCGGGACATTCCAAGATAGTATCTTCATTTAAGTAATCGGGGGGTAGTGAAATACTCTTCCAATCTTCGTACTTGGACTTTTATTCGTTGGATTAGGCTCCTTAATTTGTTGTGACTCCCTAGTATCATTTGCACGCTCAGTAGGTGCAATAGTTGGATTCATGGGGGAAATCAAGACTAGTGCATCATTGGGAATGGTTGCCATAAATGGCTCATGTCCCTCGGCATTAAGTGCTTTATTGGCCGAAACAAGGTCAGACTCCTTAGGCTTCTTGGAAAAGAATGATCCTTCAAATTCCACATTAGTTGCTCTTCCAAGACTCATTTGAAATGTAGCCCCTTCGGTTCCCGTAGCCATCAAGTTACCATACCTCTTTGGACGAGTTTCCCCTATGGTTTCCGCAACTTTTGACTTAATTAGAAGAGTAGACCCATCGGTACCCACCCTTATCAAGTTTCGAAGCCCTATTGAATGAGATGTTTCCTTGGTACTCTCAAAGAATTAAATTCCCAAGTTACCAAGTCTCGCTTGAAGAGTAGTCGTTCACATTCCGCACGCTTTGTACAACCAAGAGCCATGGAATTGAACCAACTTCGACCCAACAATCTTTAACCGATGACCTCGGGCTCCAAATTTGACACGTGACCACCATAAAGACCAATCAGCAGCCCATGACCACCCTTCTGACCCTCCTTCGACCCGGAACCACCCTCAAGAACCGCCATCGACCCGTGCCCACCCATGCTACCCGTCAACCCCTCAAGAATGGGTGACGTTTCGGAAACCGCAACACTTGAATTCCCAACAAACTCAACTCCGAAAGTTGCACCTAATGAATGAGGCGTGCCATTGATAACCGAAGCAATTGAATGAGGCGTGCCATTGACATCCGCACCCATTGAATGCATCAAATTCCTAGACCTCTTTTGGATAGGAAACCCCTCGGCTTCCAAAACCTTAGCATTTCCAAGGCCAATTGGAAAAGAAACAATGTCGAACTCAACAACCAAAGGCTGGTGACCCATGGACTTCCCCAAAGACCCATGACCACCCTCCTGACCCGCAATCAACCCGTGACCAACCTCGAGACCCGCTGTCACCTTGGCATCCAAATTTTCCGCCCGAAAAGTCTCTTTGAACTCAGAAGCCAAGGATCGAAGACCCAAGGGTTCAAACCACAAACCTTGAACATCAACACCACCCTCCTGCAACCCGGAACCACCCTCCATACCCACTTTCGACCCGGGATCCCTATCAAGATCCGCAATCTCTCCAGAGTCAGGAGTGCCTACCGGAATCGTAGCTGCCATTCCGACGTCCAAGGTGCTCGCTAAGGTTGGGAAAATCAAAGAGTCAGATCCTCAACCCAAGACCACCATCATGACCCTCTTGCACACCAAGAACACCCTCCTGACTTGCTAACAACCCTGCATCAACCGCCTGTCCCGAAAGAGAAGCAAATCAAGCCACGCAGAGGTCGCCTCTAAATGTAAACCTCAAATTCAAATCTTGAATCTTGTAATCTTGAACAATCAAAATAATCTCTTTCATTCTTTTGGCTGAAATCTTTGTATTCTTTCTCATGGCTAGAAGGAATTTAATGCAAATCTTGAGTAATCTTTAATCAATTTGAAGTATCTTCGTAACAATCTTTGGACAAGTTGATAAACTCGAACAATCTTTCCACAATTTTCGAAAAATCTTCGAACAAGATGTAAAATTTCCGTAATTAACTCAAACAACTTCGTATCAAATTCAAGTAAGATGAACAGACGAACAATCTCATGAAATCAAAGATGAAATCAGATTTACGGAGTATGAAATCGAAGATGAAATCATAAGAATGAGGCGGATTGCGAAGAGCGACTAGGGAGAAATGTTGAGAGCATTTTCGCCTAGTGAGAGAAACTTCTCTCTAACTCCTTATGGGACTTGAGAAACTTGTTTTCTTAAAAGTTAAGAGACTTGAAGTATTTTGAAAGCTATGTGATTTGAATTGAAAGTATAAGTTTTTTTGGTCATAAAAGGAATGAATTTGTCTAAGACATAAAGAGTTATAACGACTTTATGGGAAGTTGGTTATAACAACTTTATGGAAGATTAAAAGAATGGTTTTCTTCAGTAATGTAAGCAAAAAAATGATTTGAAATAAAGAAGGGAAAATTGTTTTAAAGGTACCAATTGCTTAAGGTTTTAAAGAAAGAAGTCACTTGATTTAGAAGCATATAAATGTATTTCTAAAAGGTATTGTGACTTGTCTTGAAAAGTAGATATGACTTGATACTACGGTTATTAGTATCTTGGAAGTTTTATTTGAAAGAGAATCATTTTAAAGGAGTAGAGGCACGTAGTACGTTGGGTTAAATTCCCGGATTTCATAATGACATGTTAGTGCCTTAAGTAAACAAAAATGAGAGTGTATATGAACAAGCTAATAAGAAGTTAGAGGATTTCTTAACTTGCTTATGTAATGTATGATAAGCCGGTGGTGCTTATGTTATGTATGATAAGTCGGTAGTGCTTATGTTATGTATGATAAGTCGGTAGTGCTTATGTTGATAAGCCGGTAGGGCTTATGTTATGTATGATGGCCGGTTGAGTTAGGGTAAGAGTATAAATGAGGGGTAAACCCCCAAGACGTTATACCACCTTCTCCAGGGTAAGAGTATAAATGAGGGGTAAACCCCCAAGACGTTATACCACCTTCTTCAGGGTAAAAGTATAAATGAGGGGTAAACCCCCAAGACGTTATACCACCTGTTCCGTGGATTTGCTATCCATGATGCGAGGAATACCTCATGCGAGTCCTTATGGGCTTATGCGGGTGAAATAGTTCCATGCGGGCGGGTACAGCCTATGCGAGGAATACCTCACGCGGTCCACAGACCTGCGCGGTGAAATAGTCCCGCGAGTAGGATTGCTTATCGATACTACGCGAGGACCCTGCTTTGATCATGAGCCTCCTATTTTTACGCAGATACCTTTACGGGCAGACTTATGTGATTTTATCGCCCCCAGTTGGGTCGGGCAAGATACCTTTATGGGCGGACTTACGTGACTCTATCGCCCCGTGATTTGGCCGACAAGATAGGCGCTCCTCCATAAAGGGACGGATTAGGTTATGCAAGATACGTAAGTTATATGTTTATGAACTTGATGAGTTTTCTTAAGTATGCGTAAGAATTTGACTATACTCTTATGGAAAAATGGGAAAAGATAATAAGGTACGATTAAGTTCACGAGATGGAAATGACACGGTAGGATCCGTATTTACCCTTTCTTTATACTTGCTGTCATTCTTTTGTACGCTTATGATTTGTTTATCAGACTTTATTTCTGCTCCATATTCTGCACTGTTATCGACCTCCTTCGGGCCGTTCATGTCCGCAGTTTAGGTACACTTGTGGATCCGCGAGCTTAGGATCCTGTTCAAGATTTTGAGATGGCTCTAATGTTCCGAGCTTGTCGTCATGGTTATGTATATTCGTGGGTACGGCGGCCCCGTCCCGTCATAGCATTGGTCCAAATCTTAGGTCCGTATTCATCCGCTGGATCGACTAGAGTTGTTTTTACATTGTTAAACAAAGTGTAGATTTTCTGATAATTTTTATGTTATGGCCTTTATCGGCTTGGCCTTAGTTTTTTTAAAAAGTGTTATTTATCTTCCGCAGATTTATTATGTCAGATGAGTATAAGGGTGCCTGTAGTAGGCACCGCCGCGCCTGTGGTCGGGTCGTGACAATATTATGTACCGATTTATCGCGGGCCTTAATGATTATCTAAAGAAGGGTTGTGCAAGAGTAGCTCTTCAAGTTGAGCATGGCTCGCCACGGGCTTATACGCAGCAGCCGAGAAACGTAGGATCGACGGGTTAACCAAGACCAGCAAGAGGCCGACGGCAGGTCCTTTGGTAACTTTCGAGGCGATCGCCTCGCAGCAGATCGATATGCGCCCGCCAAGGCAGAGTGGTCCTCCACAGATTCGGGACGCTCGGTATGCAGGAGTTGGTCGAGCTCCGTGGCTTCGTTCACAGATACACGTAGGTTCCAGCCACCGATTCGATTTTCCTCGATCACACGGTGGCAGCGCCATCCCGAGAATGTCGTCTTTGTTGGTGCTTGTTTTACTGCGGCCGTGGCCATGTGACGAAAGAATGTTCAAGTAGGAGGACTCACCTACCGCATCGATGCGATTCAAGAGTTCGGAGAGGAAGGTGTTAGTGTTAGCGGAGGCCACCCCACCTCGGTGTGGCCGTTGTGGTAGGTGTCATTACGTGAGTGTCGACTTCTTCGACAATTGTTATGCTTGCCATGACAGCGGCCATTTTGCGAGAAATTGTCCGACCAGATGTGGCGCGGATGTAGAGACTCAGCCTTCAGGATCAGTGGCTAGTTCATCACCTTCCCTAGCTATACGCCCAACAGGGCAGGATTGATTAGAACGACAAAGGGGAGTGAAGCAGTAGATACAGGTATATCCTTAACCCTCTAGAGATTAGTATGTGTGATAAGATGAGTATATTTTAAGTGTTATGTTCAGATAGCATTGTGTTAATTGTGATTAGAAATCATGGTTAAGTAAAAGGGTAAGATTGGGGATAGGGAAAGTGTGAGCCTTAGAGTTTTATACGTGGAGACCTTAGAGGCAAGGCCATCTTGAGTAAAAGACTTATTTTTATGTTTGACCCTTATCAGAGAGCATAGTATACGTGAGATATGTTTGTGTGATAAGTCCCTGAGTAGTGTGAAATAAAAGAGGGTAGTTGAGCTAAGAAGACCACTAGGTTTTCGTGACTCGATGGTGAGAATGTTCCGGATCGGGAAACAAGAGCTTGGCACGATAAATGGGTCGTGTTGAGGCCAGATTGCGGGTCAACCCGCAGCCCGGTTTGAAGTAAGGAAAAATTGTGGTGGTCCCACTTTGTGATAGGGTCACGAGGGTGTTAGGCCCAAGTTTAGTTAACCATCGTACGAGTTCGTGGACGTTGCTCGACCAAGAGTCGAATCGCTTACTCACAGAGGTTATGCGAGATGTTATATATCGCGGTTGTAAGATCGCACGGGGTTCCTACTTATACTTTATGACAGGAAGTGGAGCCCGCTTTACGCTATTTCTTTTATGGAGGTTTTACTGTGCAAGGTTAGGAACTCAAAGTGAGTCTCAAGACGCATTCACCCTCGGGCCGATGTTTTTGATTTCAGAGGTAGCTGTAAGGATTATTCGCCTCTTATTGAGTGAGTATTATAATTGTCACGACCCGTTTCGGGGCCCGTGACTGGTGCCTTACCCCGGGCACCCTAGTGATACAACATCAGAGAAAAACCAGCAGAAATAAAAACTTTAAACATTCAAATAGACATGGATTAAGATAAAAGAAAATAGGCCAACCAAAATGGTTGCCTTTCAACATATATATTTATAAACATTTGAACAGTTACAATCCTTACAACCCTGCCCACAACAAAGGCATGCACTTAAGATTTATACAACAACTATGACGGACAGTGGCCCCGCCATACCCACGAATGTACAAGAACCTACGCACTCGTGGTAACATACCAAAGATAAGCCTCCGAAGGAACGGAGCTTCCCAAGACGCTGAAAGGTGATCCTAAACGCAGGGATCGACAGCTGATATACCTCTACCTGCGGCATGAACGCAGCCCCCCGAAGGAGGTCAGTACAACAGGTACCAAGTATGTGAAACTAAAAATACTGTAAATGAAATCATAATAGTCTATATAAAGCAGGAGACATGTATGATAACCAAACTACAGTACACAACATATAAATAGTTATATCAAGTCAGGGACTCACGCCCTCCAAATCATCACTCGTGCCCGTGGAATTCCTTCCTCACTGCCGGCAGTCTATGATATAACAACACCAAGAAGTATACATGAACACCAGGTTCCACCTGTGTCATAAAAACCGTACGGGGCAAGTATAACTACCAGATCCGACCGTACCAATAATACCGCATAACCATATCACGGTCGACACGTGGCAAGTGCAATAGCCTTCACCACTCCACCGCGCCACGTAGCGACGGGGCAAGTGAATCGCCACGCACTGCATCACAACCGTAAGTCACGGCTCCATCCGAACACCGACTCGCTGGGTCGACACGTGGTAGGTGCAATAACCTATATCGATCCACTCGCCACGAGCCGACGGGGCAAGTAAACAGGCTACGCACCCGATCACAACCGTAAGTCACGATACTTCGCCGCGAAGCTGACACGTGGCAGGTGCAATAACCTATACCAGATCCACCGCGCCACGAGTCGACGGGGCAAGTAAACAGCTACGACCCGATCACAACCGTAAGTCACGATATTTCGCCATAAATAACCATAATGGTCACATGTCCACATCATCTGTAGACATGCCCATGTAATAATAATAATGGAAGCGCACTGCGGAATCTTCCACACCGCCAGACGCCCAAGTAAGTTCTCAACAAGTCAACCGACCCTCCATCGAGAGACGCGGTAGAATAGAAACACAATTCTCGCACAACAAAGACTATCTCAATAAGCATAGGCAAGTTACACAACAACAAGCATAGGCAAGTTATACAACAACAAGCATAGGCAAGTTATACAACAACAAGCATAGGCAAGTTATACACAACTTCAACGTACTTTCATTTTATGTCAAAAATCCAGGTGTTAACCCTAAAGTACTACGTACGTTAAATTCCTTTTTAAAACCAAATTAAGGCAATACCATGCCTTCTTTTTAGACCAAAACACTTCTCTTTTTAACGTTAAGTTACCACATTAAAACCAATGATAAAACCCTTTTTCATAAAGTCGTTATAACTCACTTCCCATAAAGCTGTTATAACACTTTATGTTTTAAACCAATTTAAGACAAAACAACGCCTTTCTTTTCCCTAAAGTTCCAGTTTGCCTAATTTCAATTACTCAAGTCTCTTTTTAGAAAAGTTTCATAGTTCAATGTCTTAATCTCTTTTAAAACAATTGAGTAACATAGGCCATATGTGTGAGCAGTTTATTCTTGTTTATAACCATTTATTAAAGCAGCCATGATCTAGAAAATGTAATATCATTTTGTCTCATCTTAGCTTCTATGCAGATGGAGGTTTCTACTGGTTTTAATAATACTTCATTATTCATTACATTTTCCTTTATTAACGCTGCAGTGGTTTGTCGATACTCATTCTGATTTCCGAAATCAGTAAAACGTTATTCCTTTTAAAACCAAGTACTCATTACTCACGAATGAGGCTTCACACAAAATTCATATTAATTCAATTCAGTTAAGTCTCTTATCTTTTAAGATCAAGTCTCTTAACTTCTAAAATCAGTAAACCATTCTTTTATCTCTCTTAAGACGTTATACCTAACTCCCCATAAAGCTAGTATAACTCTTATGTTTTCAAACCAAGTACTCTTCTTACAACAAGGTGTCTTAATACTTTAGAAATACTTCAAGATTCTTATTATTCAGGCTTAAGTCAAAAGACATTGCATAACCACGCTTCAATTAGCACACGACGCCTACCGTACTATATATATATATATTTTATTCGTGCTTAAGTCAAAAGACATTGCCGCATTTACTACGCTCAATTAGCACACGACGCTCACCGCACTATATATATATCTTTAAAATATCATGCTCAAGAGTATAGGAAGAATCACATACCTCGCGACGATTATCGACTATAAGCAAAACGCCCACGGCTATAACCCGCTAGCCTTGTCCACCTTCCAAGTAGTTCATGCTACTCGCAACATTCAACCAATAAAGGTTATCAAAGTTATCAGTAAATACAAATTCTATGTAAGTACGCTTTAATCTTCCACTTAAATATTCTTCCGATGCGATTTCAGTTCAAGTCTATTCTGTAATATCATTCTATTACAGTTCAATTCTCTTCTATGAATCTTATATTCATTTATATTCAACTACAGTATGTAATTCCCAATTACAATAGAAGGACAGTAGTATTACCTCGATGAGCCCAAAATTATCCAAGTTTAATGTCGCTTCCCGAGCAACGTTAAGCTCCTACTCCGCGCGCTCCAACCCGCTCCAACAACCCTTTAGAAGTTCTACGCAACTTCTACTTAACACTTCAACCGACTATGAAGGTTTTCCTTGGGTTTCGTTTTTGTGGATCGAGGAAAGTATAATAGTATTTTCCGGGCTCTACGTATAGAGGAAACTTTGGAAAGTACTACAAGGTATTTGGCTAAAGTATTTGGGCATTATAACAATATTTGGAGAGTATTTCTATACCACAAAGGGGGGTATTATACGAAAACAACTAGGCTAGGGGGGGGGGACCCTCTCGGCCAAGCCTCACTCAAGGGGGGGGGGGGGGGAAGAGGCTCTCGGCCCAGGCTTCTCTAAAGAGGGGGTGGGGTGCTCTTGGAAGAAATATCAAGAGGGAGGGAGAATTTTGAGACTTAGAAAGATTGCTCAAGTTTTGGATGAAATAACTCTTCAACAAGGGGGGGTATTTATAGGTCAAGAAATGGCCAACCAATGGCAAAGATCACTCCAAGTGTTAGGCAAGTGTTGGGCTAGGATTTACCCATGTGGACCTTATCCATCTACCACCAAAATATCACAAAATATCCTACCAACTCCCTTGACCCCAAATCGTCCAAGCCGCCCCAATTGCTTCCAATGTGAGGGTGACACATGTCACCCTCCCGTTGGTCCAAAATGTTTCGTCTCTCGGAAAAATCCGCAAAAATTATAAATGACATAGCCGGAATTTTCCCTTCGCAAGTTTAGTAAAACGTTTCGTCGAAAAACGATTCTTTTCGGTACTTGTGTACAAATTCGCCACTTTGCCTACTTTAAGGCTTAAATTTTTATACGTACGCCCTCACGTACATACTCTGGAAATACGGGGTATAACATTCTCCCCTCCTTAGAAACATTCGTCCCGAATGTTCCTTCTCAAGACGGATAACGATGAAGTTCTCCTTAACTTAAACAAGTTGCCAACGCCACATCTGGCCACGAAATAACTCACGTTCTCTTCCTTCCTTACTCGTCGTGTCCTTCTCGAACACTTGAACTCTTCTAGTATACGCATTCATACTTCACCATCGCTCAGCTTCCCAAAACTTTGGAGTCACCACCTCCAAACTTGGTCATCTTACTAGCCTCAATCTCCCTTAAGGCCATTCCCGGCCTTCACGATCCGCTTCTGGTCGAACACATCCACGAACTCATACGATGGTCATCTAAACTTGGG
Organism: Przewalskia tangutica; assembly: GCA_029844215.1. Lineage (NCBI taxonomy): Eukaryota > Viridiplantae > Streptophyta > Magnoliopsida > Solanales > Solanaceae > Przewalskia > Przewalskia tangutica. Next base: position 66,008,571 of record CM056729.1, read on the forward strand.
CCTAGCACCTTCGTGACCCTACCACCTGGCGGGACCACCTAGAGCTGACCCCAACTCGAAACAGGCCGCGGGTTGGCCCGCAACATGGCCCCAACCCGACCCTCTTAACGCATTAAGCTCTTGTTCCCCGATCCGGAACAATCTTACCTATACAGGTCAAGAAAGATACCACTTCCATTTCACACTACCCAGGGACTTATCACACAACACATTCTAGGCATAAAATGCACTCTGACAAGGATCACTTGCGAAATATTGTGCTCAAGATGGCCTTATATCTAAGGTCTCAACTGTAATATTCTAAGGTTCATCATTTTCTCACCCCCAGGCTTACCCTTTTCACTAACCAGGCTTCTAAATCACATTTTTAGCACAAAGCTATCCGAACATAACACTAAACACATCATATACACATCAATACATACAAAACTCTAGGGGGTTAAGGATATACCTGAAAATAGGCGGTTCAAAGGACTGCTAAAACTGGGAACTTCCACCGCGACCTCTACCGGGCTGCTGCAGGTGTATGAACATCCCGCCTAGCTATGGAAGGTGAAGAACCCGAATCGTCTAGTAGTCAGGCTATCCCACCAAGCTACCTCGGCCTGACGCCTCGTCAAATGGCCCCGCCGGGCCGCAAGTATAGCAATCTCCCAAACCAGTACGACATTCCCCCCTATGGGCTTTACCACAATGGTCACACTGAGATACGGGTGGCCTCATCCGGCGAGCACTCCTACTCCCCTGAAAATCTGAACCCTGGGAGCCCTGACCTGCTCCTGAATATTCCAAACGTCCCGACGACGGTGGGGGACCACTTGCATCGCGGAGGCGCATAATCGCTCGGCTGAGGCGGTCCGCCTCGAAAGTCATCAAAGGACCTGCTGTTCGCCTCTTCGGCGATCTCGGCCATTCCGTCGATTTCTCCGCTCTCACCTCCAAGTGCATAAGCTGCGACGCGGCAATGTCCATGCCGGTGAAGAGCTACACCAACAACTCTCTTCTAGGTAATCATCGAGCCTCAGAACATATCGGTGCACTCGATCCTCCATACTAGCTACCAATGCGGGACGCACGCCAATGAGTCGAACTCACATTGTACTCCCGAACCGCACGCCGCTCGCCGCAACACCAAAAACTGTTTACCGAGCCCTCCTCATCTGGGGAGGCAAGAAGTGTGCAAGAAAGGCCTCTGAGAACTCGTTCCATACAGTTGGAAGTGCATGCTCTCCCCGGGACAGCTCCCACGAATCAAACCAGTCGACTGCGGTATCACGCAGCCGATGCGAACCTAGGACCACCGACCCGGTCTCCGATTCCTTGATCACTCTCATGACCCAGAATCGCCGGATGAACTCCTCGCGGATCATCCTCGTGCCTCGACCCATAAATCTCTCGGTTACATCTCGTAAAATCCCGTGAGCCTCAAACTATCTCGATCTAGTGAACCATCGTGCATCGAATCGCTGGCCCACTTATCCTCAAGTCCGCCACAACCCCGCCATTAATCGTGGCTCACTTTGTAACCCATCTCCTCTCGCCTGCATCGCGGATCGAGGCTCGTGTATCGTGGTCTCGTAGAGATCGCGCCGCCGCTCGCATCTCCTTCACGCTTTGCCCTTCTCGCCCGCCTTTACGCGAGGCATAATCGTAAAACGGCACGCTGAGGGGTCCAACTTACAACACGGCTCTAAGGCACGATCTCGTAATGAGAAGAAGGAAACCAATCCTAAATGTCTATAGCCTTCGATTATAGATGTGGTGCACAACACATCGATAATCAAGACTATACTAGACACGGTCTGTAGACACTTTCCGAGGACTAACTGCTCTGATACCACTTTTGTCACGACCCGTTTTGGGGCCCGTGACTGGTGCCTTACCCCGGGCACCCTAGTGATACAACATCAGAGAAAAACCAGCGGAAATAAAAACTTTAAACATTCAAATAGACATGGATTAAGATAAAAGAAAATAGGCCAACCAAAACGGTTGCCTTTCAACATATATATTTATAAACATTTGAACAAGCATAATCCTTACAACATCGCCTACAACAAAGGCTGCACTTAAGATTTATACAACAACTATGACGGACAGGCCCCGCCATACCCTCGAATGTACAAGAACCTACTGCACTGTGGTAACATACCAAAGATAAGTCTCCAAGGAACTGAGCTTCCCAAGACTAAAAGTGATCCTAAAAGCGGGATCGACGGTAATGACGCACTTACTGCGCAGATGAACGCAGCCCCAAGGAGGTCAAGACAACAGTACCAAGTATGTGAAATCAAAATATCAGAAATGAAATCATAATAGTCTATATAAAGCAGAGACATGTATGATAACCAAACTACAAGATACAACATATAAACAAGATATCAAGTCGTGACTCACGCCTCCAAATCATCACTCGTGCGTGGAATTCCTTCCTCACCGCTAGCCTATGATATAACAACACCAAGAAGTATACATGAACACCGTGTTCCACTGTCATAAAAACCGTGACGGCAAGTATAACTACCAGATCCGACCGCATCAATAATATCGCACAACCATATCACGAAGTCGACACGCGGCAAGTGCAATAGCCTCCACCACCCACCGCGCCACGTGGCGACGGGGCAAGTGAATCGCTACGCACTGCATCACAACCGTAAGTCACGGCTCCATCCGACATCGACTGAAGGCGACACGCGGCGCGTGCAATAACCTATACCAGATCCACCGCCACGAGCTTACGGGGCAAGTAAACAGCACGACCCGATCACAACCGTAAGTCACGATACTTCGCCGCGGTCGACACGCGGCGTGCAATAACCTATACCAGATCCACGCGCCACGAGTTGACGGGGCAAGTAAACAAAGCACGAACCCGATCACAACCATAAGTCACGATACTTCGCCATAAATAACCATAATGGTCACATGTCCACATCATCGGTGTAGACATGCCCATGTAATAATAATAATGGAAGCGTACCCGTGGAATCTTCCGTCACCGCCGGTACGTCCAAGTAAGTTCTCAACAAGTCAAACGGCCCTCCATCGAGAGACGCGGTAGAATAGAAACACAATTCTCGCACAACAAAGACTATCTCAATAAGCATAGGCAAGTTACACAACAACAAACATAGGCAAGTTATACAACAACAAGCATAGGCAAGTTATACAACAACAAGCATAGGCAAGTTATACACAACTTCAACGTACTTTCATTTTATGTCAAAAATCCGGGTGTTAACCCTAAAGTACTACGTACGTTAAATTCCTTTTTAAAACCAAATTAAGGCAATACCATGCCTTCTTTTTAGACCAAAACACTTCTCTTTTTAACGTTAAGTTACCACATTAAAACCAATGATAAAACCCTTTTTCATAAAGTCGTTATAACTCACTTCCCATAAAGCTGTTATAACACTTTATGTTTTAAACCAATTTAAGACAAAACAACGCCTTTCTTTTCCCTAAAGTTCCAGTTTGCCTAATTTCAATTACTCAAGTCTCTTTTTAGAAAAGTTTCATAGTTCAATGTCTTAATCTCTTTTAAAACAATTGAGTAACATAGGCCATATGTGTGAGCAGTTTATTCTTGTTTATAACCATTTATTAAAGCAACCATGATCTAGAAAATGTAATATCATTTTGTCTCATCTTAGCTTCTATGCAGATGGAGGTTTCTACTGGTTTTAATAATACTTCATTATTCATTACATTTTCCTTTATTAACGCTGCAGTGGTTTGTCGATACTCATTCTGATTTACGAAATCAGTAAAACATTATTCCTTTTAAAACCAAGTACTCATTACTCACGAATGAGGCTTCACACAAAATTCATATTAATTCAATTCAGTTAAGTCTCTTATCTTTTAAGATCAAGTCTCTTAACTTCTAAAATCAGTAAACCATTCTTTTTATCTCTCTTAAGACGTTATACCTAACTCCCCATAAAGCTAGTATAACTCTTATGTTTTCAAACCAAGTACTCTTCTTTCAAAAAGGTTTCTTAATACTTTTGAAATACTTCAAGATTCTTATTATTCAGGCTTAAGTCAAAAGACATTGCCGTACAACTACGTTCAATTAGCACACGACGCTCACCGCATCATATATATATATATTTTATTCAGGCTTAAGTCAAAAGACATTGCCGTACGACTACGTTCAATTAGCACACGTACGTCTACCGTACTATATATATATCTTTAAAATATCATGCTCAAGAGTATAGGAAGAATCACATACCTCGCGACGATTATCGACTATAAGCAAAACGCTCCACGGCTATAACCCGGCTAGCCTTGTCCACCTTCCAAGTAGTTCATGCTACTCGCAGAACATTCAACCAATAAAGGTTATCAGGCTACTGTAAATACAGTCCTATGTAAGTACAGTTTAATCTTCCACTTAAATATTCTTCTGATGCGATTTCAGTTCAAGTCTATTCTGTAATATCATTCTATTACAGTTCAATTCTCTTCTATGAATCTTATATTCATTTATATTCAACTACAGTATGTAATTCCCAATTACAATAGAAGGACAGTAGTATTTACCTCGATGAGCCCAAAATTATCCAAGTTTAATGTCGCTCCTGAGCAACGTTAAGCTCCTACTCCGTGCGCTCCAACCCGCTCCAAACAACCCTTTAGAAGTTCTACGCAACTTCTACTTAACACTTCAACCGACTATGAAGGTTTTCCTTAGGGTTTCGTTTTTGTGACTGAGGGAAAGTATAATAGTATTTTTCGGGCTCTACGTATAGAGGAAACTTTGGAAAGTACTACAAGGTATTTGACTAAAGTATTTGGGCATTATAACAATACTTGGATAGTATTTCTATACCACAAAGGGGGGTATTATACGAAAACAACTAGGCTAGGGGGGGGGACCCTCTCAGCCAAGCCTCACTCAAGGGAGGGGGGAAGAGGCTCTAGGCCAAGGCTTCTCTAAAGAGGGGGGGGGGTGCTCTTGGACGAAATATCAAGAGGGAGGGAGCATTTTGAGACTTAGAAAGATTGCTCAAGTTTTGGATGAAATAACTCTTCAACAAGGGGGGTATTTATAGGTCAAGAAATGGCCAACCAATGGCCAAGATCACTCCAAGTGTTAGGCAAGTGTAGGGCTAGGATTTACCCATGTGGACCTTATCCATCTACCACCAAAATATCACAAAATATCCTACCAACTCCCTTGACCCCAAATCGTCCAAGACGCCCCAATTGCTTCCAATGTGAGGGTGACACATGTCACCCTCCCGTTGGTCCAAAATGTTTCGTCTCTCGGAAAAATCCGCAAAAATTATAAATGACATAGCCGGAATTTTCCCTTCGCAAGTTTAGTAAAACGTTTCGTCGAAAAACGATTCTTTTCGGTACTTGTGTACAAATTCGCCACTTTGCCTACTTTAAGGCTTAAATTTTTATACGTACGCCCTCACGTACATACTCTGGAAATACGGGGTATAACAATAATAGCTACCATTTCAGTATTCGGATGTCGCCTTATGAAGCCGGGTATGGGCGTAAGGGTAGGTTGCCAGTCGATTGGTTCGATGTTGGCAAGGTTCAGATAGTTGGTTCATACTTGATTCAGCAGGATGTGGATAGGGTGAAGCTTATCCAGGAGAGGTTATTGGCAGCTCAGAGTCAACAGAAGTCGTGCGGATAATCGGCGTCGACACTTGGAGTTCAGGTTGACGGTGGGTTTTCTTGAAGGTACCACCCCGGAAGGGCGTGACGAGATTTGGAAAGCAGGGGAAACTTAGCCCGAGGTACTTTGAGCGTTTTCAGATCATTTGGAGAATAGGCCAGGTTGCCTATAAGTTAGCTTTGTCGTCCGACGTAGGAGGCAGTACGTCCGGTCTTTCATGTTGCTATGTTCGGAAAAGTATCGGAGATCCATCCAGAGTGTTCCCAGTTAATGATGACCAAGTTGGAGATAGTAACCCCGAGATTTTGGAAACTGAAGCAATAACAGGAAGGTGGTAAGTTTATTTAGGAAGTGTTCGAGTGTACGAGGAGGGTACGACGAGTAAGAGAATAGAAGTGATCATTACTTTTGTGAAGTAAAAGTGCGAAGGGAATATCTTTTAGACCTGGGGTGGGAGCTTTTGTGATGCTAGAGGTGATTCCTGTGGACTTGGATTTAAGTATTTGCGCGTGTTGTATTGTGGCCATGTGTGGCATTTGCAAACTGTTTAAGTTATGAGGAACTTTATCGTTATCTGTCTTGAGAAGGAACATTCGGGACGAATGTTTCTAAGGAGGGGAGAATGTTATACCCCGTATTTCCAGAGTATGTATGTGAGGACGTACGTACATTTGTACAAACCCTAATTAGGTTAAGGATGAAATTGTGAACTTTCAACGGAAAAGATTCCGAACCTTGTGAAGGAAATTCTACGTTTTTAATAATTTAACCGATTACAGATTTTTCCGAGAGACGAAATATTTTGGACCAATAGTGTCACGACCCGAACCCGGGCCCGTGACTGGTGCCTTACCCCGGGCACCTAAGTAGACATACATCAGAGTAATCAGCGGAATATAAAACAAAACATGACATAAATGAAGTGAGAAACAGTTTTTCTGAGAAAAGTTGCCTTTCGGCATATGTATATATAAAAACTTAAATCCGAACAGTTACATCCTTTTACAAACCCTGCCCACAACAGTACTACAGACCTCTAAGAATGTAACCATAACTATGACGGGACAGGGCCCCGCCATACCCCTGAATGTACAAGTAACTACACTGACAGGGGACTATACCAAAGATGAGCCTCCGGAGAAACGTAGCTTCCCAAAACGCTGAACTGTGATCCTATGAGCGAGGATCCACAACCAATGTACCTCTACCTGCGGCATGAACGCAGCCCCCCGAAGGCGAGTCAAGATAACAGTACCAAGTATGTGAAATCAAAATCGTAAATGAAATCATAGTAGTCTATATAAAACAGGAGACATGTATGATAACCAAACTACATTTCACAATAAATAAGCAGTCATGTCAAGTCAGGGACTCACGCCCTCAAAGTCATCACTCAAATATAACTGTGGATCTCACGCCCACAACATCAATCATGCCCGTGGAATACCTTCCTCACTGCCGGCAGTCTATGATATAAAAGCACCAAGGAATACACATGAACACCAGGTCCCACCTGTGTCATAATAAAACCGTACGGGGTAAGTACGAAGGCATAGCCGACTACAAAAACCCACAGTACCAACAATGCTATAAAACTGTATCACGAGGTCTTTCTAGACCGCGCCATATGATCGAAGCGGACCACTCGCCCTCAGTATCAATGTGCGCGTCAAATCCTGGAACTCACCGCAGCTCCGCATAGGCCACCTAGGCCCGCATGAGGTAATCCCGCGTCGAGGGTAGCTACTTCGGCATCGCCCCGACTCGCATCCGCACGCCACATAGACCGCGTGACCACAAAGGTCGCACACTAACCTGGAACTCTCGTAGCTCGCATAGGTCCCCGGACCCGCATGAGGTATTCTCGAATCACGGTCCTGCATCACCGAGTCTACCCGCGTCGGAGGCAGCTTAACCCCGGATCATGTCAAGAGTGAGTGGTACAATACTATCATAACGGCTTATCGTTAAACAACATAAGCACAATCAAGGGAAACCCCTTTACACAAACATCACAAGATACTAACACACGTAGCATCCTAAACATGTTTACTTATCAAATCAACAAGAAAGTATTACAAGGCTATCACAAACCAACACAATCAAGTTATTCACACAAGGTACTTTCTACTTTATGTCAACAAGTTCGGGTTTTTATCCCCAAAGTACTTCATACATTAACTCTTTAAAAGATCCGTTTCTTTCACAAAAGTCACACAATACCCATAGTATAAAAATAGAGTGACTATCTTTTTAAGTAAACCAAAACACTTCCCTTTGTAAAATCAAGTAACAACATTATTTTCCAAACGTTCAAGTTTGCCTAATTTCAAATGCTCAAGTTTCTCATTTTCGAAAGGTTTCGTAGTTCATAGTTTTAATCACTTAATAATATAATTCTCCTTTAAAACAATTTGAGAAACATATGCCTTATGTGTGAGTAGGTTATTCTTGTTCATAACAATCTTATTAAAGCAGCCCTGATCTAGGAAATGTAATATCATTTTGTCTCATCTTAGCTTCTATGCAGATGGAGATTTCTACTGGTTTTTTTTTTAATAATACTTAATTAGTCAATACATTTTCCTTTATTAGCGCTGCAGTGGTTTGTTCGATACTTATTCTCAATTCCGAAATCCATACAAGGCTTTCATAAAACAATTAAGTAAACCGTTCCTTTTATCACTCTTAAGTCGTTATACCTAACTTCCCATAAGGCTAGTATAACTCTTAAGCTTTTAAAACCAAGTATTACTCTTCTTTCAAAAACGATTCTTAATTCTTTTGAAATACTTCAGATTCTTATTATTTAGACTCAAGTCAAAAGACATCGAAGTAAAACCACATTCAGTTAACACACGTACGTCTATCGTACTATATATATTCTTTTCAAAATATCATGCTCAAGAGGATAGGAAGAATCACATACCTCGCGACGATTATCGACAATTAGCAAAACGCTCCACCGCTATAACCCGGCTAGCCTTGTCCACCTTTCAAGTAGAACATGCTACTCGCAGAACTTTCAACCTATAAAGGCCATATACGTCTATCAACGTCTAGACTACTCTGTAGAACATTCTAAATACAAGATTCCTTATTCTACAGAAAATTCGGCAGCACCTCCCCCCCTGCTATCACATAAATCTCCTCCCCTATCAAGGCCCGCTACCAGGCCAACAACTCTCAGGGGACTACACGTCTAACCGGACGTGTTCAATTCTGCTTCACAATAATACTACACAAGTCTACTGTAAGTACAGTCCAATGTAAATACAGTTCAATTCTTTATAAACATCCTTCCAATATATATCTTATACTCAATTCTAAACTACTACAATATGTAATATCCAATTACAATAGGGGGACAAAGATTATTACCTCGATAAGCCCAAAATTATCCAAGTTTATAAGTCGATCCTGAGCAACGTTTAGCTCCAACTCCTTACGCTCCAACCCGCTCCAAGCGACCCTTAGAAGTTTCTAAACAACTTCTCTTAACACTTCAACCAAGCTTATGAAGATTTTCTAGGGTTTCATTTTGCGACTATTGGAATAAAGTAGCATTTCCGGGCTCCTAGTATTAAAACAACTTTGAAATACTACTAGGGATACTAGACCAAGGTATTTGGGATTATACCACAATACACAAAGTATTTTCTACACAAGAGGGGGAGGGTGGACGAGAACAAGTAGAAGGGAGGGAGTATTTTGCTTGGAAAAGATTTAAGTGTGGGATGAATTAGTCTTCAACTTAAGGGGGTATTTATAGAGGAATTAAGGGTCAAGATCTTAAGCAAGTGGGTGGTCAAGATTGGGCCATGTGTGTGTGGGTCCCACCACACCACATGGCCAACGATTTGGGCTTCCAAGTGTCATGGACAATCGGCCAAGGCACTTGTCCCACCAATTTCGGCCCACATGGCCACTCAAGGGGGTGACACGTGTCGCCCCCTTACTCGTCCAAAATATTTCGTCTTCCGAAAATATCCAAAATACCGAAAATCTCAAAAACAAAGCGGGCCCCACAAAACCGTAAATTTCTCCCGTGGGCCCCACGTGACCATTTCTGAAAATAAAATCCCAAAATTCTAATATAATCCAAGAAGTCTAAATACCAAATCTGGGAGTCCAATTCCCATTAACGAACTTTTTTCCTTCACAAAAACCGGAAACTTTTCCGTCGAAAAATCACACCTTTCTTTCTTTCCAAAATTTCTGTCGTATTTACGTACGTACGTCCCCACATACATACTCTGGAACTACGGGGTATAACATTCTTCCCCCCTTAGAAACATTCGTCCCGAATGTTCCTTCTAAGCCTCCAAAACATACCTGCGCCGGTATAGTTTTCACTACTATACTTACGAAACCAATCATGCCACACCTGGCCATAATATAACACATGCGCAAAACTCCAATCCAAGCCAACGAGGAATCACCTCTAACGTGCATAACTTCACCATAAGCTCCCACCCAAGGTCTAAAGGATACTCTCTTGCACCTTCACTTCACAAAAAAAATGATCACTTCTATACTCTTAACCCATGTTCACTTCTTTCCTTACTCGTCGTACCCTAACACATTCGCGAACTCGTACGAAGGTTACCTAAACATGGGCCTAGCACCCTCGTGATCCTACCACCTGGCGGGACCACCTCAAACTGACCACATCTCCTTTCGGGCTGCGGGTTGACCCGCGAACGGTCCTCAACCCGACCCATAATCGTACCAGACTCTTGTTCCCCGATCCGGAACAATCTTACTAATTCACGTCATGAAAGCTACCACTTCTATCTCACACTACCCATGGAATTATCCCACGATATATTTCACCCATACCAAACACTTCGACAAAGACCAACCGTAAAATCATCCACTCAAGACGGCCTTGCATCCAAGGTCCTAACTGTTATAAATTCTAAGGCTCATAATCGTCTCGTCTCCAGACTTACCCTTTCTCAACTGCCCGTGTTTTCTAATTCACACTTAACACAATGCTATCCGTACATAGCACCTATCATGTTGTTATACCCCGTATTTCCAGAGTATGTACGTAAGGACGTACGTAGAAAAATTTGAAGTTTAAAGTTGGCTTGGCCGAAAATTATTTTGTTCACAACACCCGGTTAGAGTCGTTTTTCGACGAAACGTTTCCACAGCTTTCGTAGGGAAAATTCCGGCTATGTCATTTTTAATTTTTGCGGATTTTTCCGAGAGACGAAACATTTTGGACCAACGAGAGGGCGACACTTGTCACCCTCTAATTGGAGCACGTTTGGGGCGGTAAAGGGGTGGACGAATGGCCATTGTTTGGTCAAGGGGTTGGTAGGATATTTTGGTGGTAGATGGATAAGGTGCACTTGGCAAGATCTTGGCCCTACACTTGCCTTGCACTTGGCATGATCTTGGCCATTGGTTGGCCTTTGCTTGACCTATAAATACCCCTCCCCTTTGAAGACTTCTTCATCCATTCTACAAATCTCTAAGTGTTAAAATCCTCCCCCTCTCTTAGTAGTGTTCTCGTCCAACACCATCCCCCTCCCCCTTGGCCGAGAGCCCTCCCCCCCTCTTTGTGGTGCTAGCCGTGGGGTACCCCCCCCCCCCCCTAGCCTAGTTGTTTTCGTATAATACCCCCCTTTGTGGTGTAGAAATACTCTCCAAATATTGTTATAATGCCCAAATTACCTTAGTCGTATACCTTGTAGTATTCTAAGGTTATACCTATACAAAAGCCCAGAAATACTATTATACTTCCCACTACAAAACCGAAACCCTAAGGAAAATCTCCATAGTTAGTTGGAGTAGTATGTAGAAGTTGGTTAGAACTTCTAAGGGTAGTTTGGAGCGGGTTGAGCGCACGAGTCGAGCTAAACATTGCCCAGATCGACTTTATACTTGGATAATTATGGGCTTATCGAGGTAATTATCTTGTCCCCTATTGTAATTGGAAATTACATGTTATAGGAATATATAGTTGAAGTATACTATATATAGAATCAACATAGCTTTGCGGCAATGTCTTTGGACTTAAGCTGAATAATAAGAAACCTTTTCGAAAGAAGAGTCTTGAATCGTAATTACATAGATCAGACATACAGAGACTTGTGTAGCATTCTTGTGTAGTAGAATTGTACACGTCCGGTTAGATGTATGAACCCCCGGTTGGCTTGATAGCCGGCTGGATAGAGGAGGAGATTTACGCCATGCGGGGGAGGTGCCGAATTTTCTCAGAATGTTCTACGATAAGATCTAGATGTTAATAAGCGCCTTGTGGCCTTATAGATTGAAGTACTACGTATGGCGCGATCTACTTGGCAAGGAGTGGCGACGGTTGGAAGTACTTGAGCGTTTTGCTATTAGTCGATACTGTCGCGAGGTATGTGAACCTCTTCCTATCTCTTCTAGCATGATATGTGTAACTATGTAGTGCGGTGACGCATACGTGTTAAATGTATTTGATTGGTCTAAAACATAAAGTGTTATAACGGCTTTATGGGAAGTTGGTTATAACAGCTTTATGTAGGTAAGAAAATACTTGTGGTTTTTAAAAGGTAACTGATTTGAACTATAACTGGCTGGTTGTGATAATAAAGAACTTGAAGTATTTCAAAAGATTTTTGAATCATTTTGAAAAAAGGAGTAATACTTGGTTTTTAAAAGCTTAAGAGTTATACTAGCTTTATGGGAAGTTAGGTATAACGGCTTAAGAATGTTTTACTGATTTCGGAAATCAGAATGTGTATCGACAAACCACTGCAGCGTTAATAAAAGGAAATGTTTTGACAGATTAAGTATTATTAAAACCAAGAAAACTTCCATTTGCATAGAAGCTAAGATGAGACAAAATGATATTTCTAGATCATGGTCATTGTAATAAGGTTGTTATAAACAAGAATATCCTACTCATATAAGGCTTATGTTTCTCAGATGGTTTAAAAGGGAATTATATTCTTAAATGAATAAGACTATGAACTACGAAACCTTTCTAAAATAAGAAACGTGAACATTTGAAATTAGGCAAACTTGGACGTTTGGAAAATAATGTTGTTACTTGATTTTACAAAGGTAAGTGTTTTGATGTACTTGAAGATAATCACTCTATTTTCATATACTACGGGTATTGTGGTTTTGTGAAAGTAACGCCTTTTGAAGAGTTAATGTATGAAGTACTTTGGGGATAAAACCCAACTCTTTGACATATAGTAGAAAGTACCTTGTGTGTATAACTTGATTTGTGTTGGTTTGTGATAGCCTTGTAATACATTCTTGTTGATTGATAAGTAAACATGCTAGGATGCTACGTGTGTTAGTATCTTGTGATGTTTGTGTAAAGGGGTTTTTCCCTTGTTTTGCTTGTGTTGTTTAACGATAAGTCGTTATGTTAGTATTATTCATCACTCATCTCGAGATGATTCCGGGTTAAGCCCTCCGTCGCGGTAGACTCAGCGGTCGATGGACCTATGATTCGAGAATACCTTATGCGGTCTCAGATGTGGCTATGCGAATCGCGGAGTTCCGTTAGTACGCGCCTTTGTGGTCATGCGGTCTACGTGGCTACGCGGACGGCGAGTCCAGACGCCGCCGGGAGTAGCTACCGACGCGGTAATACCTCATGCGGGCCATTGGAGTGGCCCGTGCGAGCTACGGAAGTTCGGCTAGACGCGCATTAGATCTGCGCGCGAGTGGCGGCTTTGATCATGTGACGGTCTAGACAGATCTCATGATACAGTTTATGACCTTGTTTGTACTGTGGGTGTTAGTAGTCGGCTATGCCTTCGTACTTACCCCGCACGGTTTTATGATGACACAGGTGGGACCTGGTGTTCATGTGTACTTCTTGGTGTGATTATATCATAGACTGCCGGCAGTGAAGAAGGTATTCCACGGGTATGATTGATGTTGTGGGCGTGAGACCCATTGTTATATTTGAGTGATGACTTGAGGGCGTGAGTCCCTGACTTGACATGACTGCTTATTTATTGTGAACTGTAGTTTGGTTGTCATACATGTCTCCTGCTTTATATAGACTACTATGATTCCATTTACTGATTTTCGCCACATACTGTTATGCTTGACCTCTTCGGGCCGTTCATGCCGCAGTAAAGGTACACGATCGTTGATCCTCGCTCTTAGTGGTCACAGCGTTTGGGAAAGCTCCGTTTCTCGAGGCTTATCTTGGTATAGTCCCCTGTCAGAGGTGCTTACATTCAGGGGTATGACGGGGCCCTGTCCCGTCGTTGTTGTCATATCATTCGTAGCTGTTGTGGGCAGGGTTTGTAAAAAGGATTAAACTGTTCATTTGTAAGAGTTGTTATTTATATATATGCCGAAAGGCAAGTTTTCCTCGACATCGCTTGCATTTCATTGGTTTCATGTATGTGTTTTATGTTCGTGATTACTCGATGTTGTATCACCAGGGTGCCGGGGTAAGGCACCGCCACGGCCCGGTTCGGTCGTGACAAAAAGTGGTATCGAGCGATTAATCCTCGAAAAGTGTCTGAGCATGTATCGATGGAAGTCTTGATTATCGGTGTGTTGTGCCACGCCAATAATCGGAGGCTATAGGATATTTAGGATTGGTTTTCATTCTTCACTCTGAGATCGCGCCAGAGCCGTGTTGTAAGTTGGACCTCCGACAAATTCTTTCCCTATAGTTATGCCTCCGCGTGGGCAACCCGGCCCAGAGGCAAATGGCGAGGAGGCTGAGTAGAGTTCGGAGGGTTACGTGAGCACAGCCCAATCATTACCTAGGTAATGCTTCATTCGGGATTTCTGCGTCACTAGCCCGCGAAAGTTTAGCACGGCGGCGCTTCTTCTGCGCATATTTGAACCTTGGTTCCGACCGAGCAGAGAATATGGATTGCGAAGGCGACTGTTACGGTATGGATTTGGCTACCATAGAGTATACCGATGTACCGCGAGTCCGATGACTACCTAAGAGAGGTTGTGCAAGAGTAATTCTTCGATTAGGCTTGAGCATGGCACGTATGCGGGCTTATGCGCAGCGGCGTGAAACGAGAACGGCGGGTTAACCAGGCGAGAAGGCGGGCGGCAAGGTCCTTTGGTAACTTTCGAGAGTCACCTCACCGGAGATTTGATTATGCACATCCACTGAGGCAGTGGTCTTCCACGATTTGAGCGTTCGGTATCACGAGAGTTGGTCGAACTCCGGGGCTTCCGGTTTACATTGGCGCACGTCATCCCGGAATGTCGTCTTTAGTTGGTACTTGTTGTACTATGACCGTCGAGTCGATGTCGAAAGGGTGTCCTAGTAGGAGGACTTAGCCTTCGTGATCGGTGGGTAGTTCGTCACCTTCCTTAGCACGCCTACGGGGCAGGTTTGATTAGAACGACTAGGGGAGTGAAGCAGTAGATTCAGGCATATCTTTAACCCTCTAGAGATCAGTATGTGTGATAAGGTGAGTATACCTTGAGTGCTATGTTCGGATAGCAGTGTGTTAGTTGTGATTAGAAATCATGGTGGGTTAACCGAGTAAGATTTTGGGGGATAGAGAAAGTGTGAGCCTTAGAAATGTTTTTTTAGAGACCTTAGAGGTAAGGCCATCTCGAGTAAAAGACGTATGTTTATGTTTGACCCTTAGAGGAGTGCATAGTGCACGTGAGCTATGTTGTGGGATAAGTCCCGGAGTAGTGTGGAATGAAAGAGGGTAGTTGAGCTAAGAAGACCGCTAGGTTTTCGTAACGTGATTAGTGAGATTGTTCCGGATCGGGAGCTAGTATCGCGCGTTGGCCGTCGGGTTGAGGCCGCTGCAGGTCAACCCGCCGACCTGTTGTTGGTGGGGTCAGTGGTGGTCGCCGGTGGTGAGATCACGAGGGTGTTGGGCCCAAGTTTAGTTAACCATGACGAGTTCGTGGATACGTTCGGCCGGTGGTGGTCGATGGGCAGCCCATCGTGTTCTTCGCTCGACCGTTCACTCGGCGGTGTTGAATTATCGTAAAGGTTGTAAGGCTGCAGGGTGCCTACCTTCACCTTATGGCGACAGTGGAGCCTGTGTTACGCTGTTTTTGTTTGGAAGTTTTACGAGCAGGTTAAGGACTGGTGAGTCTCAGACCGCATTCGCCCTCGCGATGTTTGGATTTCAGGGTAGTTGTGGATTGTTGTCTCCTCAGAGAGAAGTGTTTTTAGCTACCATTTCGGTGTTCGGATGTCGCCTTATGAAGACTTGTAAGAGGCGGAAGTGTAAGTTGCTTGGTCGATTGGTTCGATGTTGGCAAGGTTCGAACTGTTCAGCTTGTTCCACAGATCGTGGATAGTGAAAGCTTGTCTAGAAGAAGTTACCGCAGCTCGGAGGAATCGTGGATAATCGGCGACGCTTAGAGTTCAGTTGACGGTCGGTCTTCTGAGTACCACCGCAGGTGACGAGTTTTGGAAACGAAGGAACTTAGCCCGAGTTACTTTGGGACTTTGAGTTCATGTGAAGAATAGGCGGGTTGCCTATATGTTAGATTTTGCCGTCCGACTTAGGAAGACGTCCTTTTCGTATTGTTATGTTCGGAAAGTATCGAGATACATCCGAGTGTTCCCGATTAATAATGACCACGTTAGAGTTATTAACCCGAGTTTTGAAACTAAAGCGATCGAAATGTGGTAAGAGTTCGAAGTGCAGCCTCGGTGATCGCACGCGATCCGCACCATTTGTTGGGTCGCTTGAGAAGGTTAATGCCTCAGGCAAAGTGACAAAAGTGGTATCATTTTGGTGATGTTAGAGGTGTTTCCTCGTGGAATTGGATGTGCTAGCCATGCAAGTTGTTTTATGGCCATGTGGCGAGGATTGTTTCTTAATTATAGTAGTGAATACTATACTGCAGCACTTTTGTTTTGAGACTTAGAAGGAACATTCGGGACGAATGTTTCTAAGGAGGGGAGAATGTTATACCCCGTATTTCCAGAGTATGTACGTAGGGACGTACGTAGAAAAATTTGAAGTTTAAAGTTGGCTTGGCCGAAAATTATTTTGTTCACAACACCCGGTTAGAGTCGTTTTTGAAACGTTTCCCGACTTTCGTAGGAAAATTCGGCTATGTCATTTTTAATTTTGCGGATTTTTCCGAGAGAGAAACATTTTGGACCAACGAGAGGCGACACTTGTCACCCTCTAATTGGAGCACGTTTGGGGCGGTAAAGGGTGGACGAATGGCCATTGTTTGGTCGAGGGTTGGTAGGATATTTTGGTGGTAGATGGATAAGGTGCACTTGGCAAGATCTTGGCCCTACACTTGCCTTGCACTTGGCATGATCTTGGCCATTGGTTGGCCTTTGCTTGACCTATAAATACCCCTCCCCTTTGAAGACTTCTTCATCCATTCTACAAATCTCTAAGTGTTAAAATCCTCCCCCTCTCTTTGTAGTGTTCTCGTCCACCACCATCCCCTCCCGCTTGGCGAGCCTCCCTCATGTGGTGCTACTGGGTACCCCCTAGCCTAGTTGTTTTCGTATAATACCCCCCTTTGTGGTGTAGAAATACTCTCCAAATATTGTTATAATGCCCAAATTACCTTAGTCGTATACCTTGTAGTATTCTAAGGTTATACCTATACGAAAAGCCCAGAAATACTATTATACTTCCCGTCAGTCACAAAACCGAAACCCTAAGGAAAATCTCCATAGTTAGTTGGAGTAGTATGTAGAAGTTGGTTAGAACTTCTAAGGGTAGTTTGGAGCGGGTTGGAGCACGGAGTCGAGCTAAACATTGCCCGGGATCGACTTTATACTTGGATAATTATGGGCTTATCGAGGTAATTATCTTGTCCCCCTATTGTAATTGGAAATTACATGTTATAGGAATATATAGTTGAAGTATACTATATATAGAACTGAACATAGCTTTGCGGCAATGTCTTTGGACTTAAGCCTGAATAATAAGAAACCTTTTCGAAAGAAGAGTACTGAACTGTAATTACATAGGATCAGACATAATAGACTTGTGTAGCATTCTTGTGTAGTAGAATTGTACACGTCGGTTAGATGTATGAACCCCTGGTTGGCTTGATAGCCGCCTCGATAGAGGAGATTTACGCGGTTGCGGGGAGTCTTTGCGAATTTTCTGTAGAATGTTCTACGATAAGATCTAGATGTTAATAAGCGCCTTGTGGCCTTATAGGTTGAAGTACTACGTATGGCGATCTACTTGGCTTAAGGAGCGGTTGGAAGTACTTGAGCGTTTTGCTATTAGTGGATACTCGCCGAGGTGAACCTCTTCCTATCTCTTCTAGCATATGTGTGTAACTATGTAGTACGGAGACGTACGTGTTAAATGTATTTGATTGGTCTAAAACATAAAGTGTTATAACGGCTTTATGGGAAGTTGGTTATAACAGCTTTATGTAGGTAAGAAAATACTTGTGGTTTTTAAAAGGTAACTGATTTGAACTATAACTGGCTGGTTGTGATAATAAAGAACTTGAAGTATTTCAAAAGATTTTTGAATCATTTTGAAAAAAGGAGTAATACTTGGTTTTTAAAAACATAAGAGTTATACTAGCTTTATGGGAAGTTAGGTATAACGGCTTAAGAATGTTTTACTGATTTCGGAAATCAGAATGTGTATCGACAAACCACTGCAGCGTTAATAAAAGGAAATGTTTTGACAGATTAAGTATTATTAAAACCAGTAGAAACTTCCATTTGCATAGAAGCTAAGATGAGACAAAATGATATTTCCTAGATCATGGCTGCTGTAATAAGGTTGTTATAAACAAGAATATCCTACTCACATATAAGGCTTATGTTTCTCAGATGGTTTAAAAGGGAATTATATTCTTAAATGAATAAGACTATGAACTACGAAACCTTTCTAAAATAAGAAACGTGAACATTTGAAATTAGGCAAACTTGGACGTTTGGAAAATAATGTTGTTACTTGATTTTACAAAGGTAAGTGTTTTGATGTACTTCAAAAGATAATCACTCTATTTTCATATACTACGGGTATTGTGTGGTTTTTGTGAAAGTAACGTACCTTTTGAAGAGTTAATGTATGAAGTACTTTGGGGATAAAAACCCGAACTTGCTGACATATAGTAGAAAGTACCTTGTGTGTATAACTTGATTTGTGTTGGTTTGTGATAGCCTTGTAATACTTTCTTGTTGATTGATAAGTAAACATGCTAGGATGCTACGTGTGTTAGTATCTTGTGATGTTTGTGTAAAGGGGTTTTTCCCTTGTTTTGCTTGTGTTGTTTAACGATAAGCTGTTATGTTAGTATTATTCATCACTCTTCTCTTGAGATGATTCCGGGGGTTAAGCGCCCGATGCGGGTAGACTCAGCGGGTCGATGGACCTATGATTGAGAATACCTTATGCGGTCAGATGGCCTATGCGAATCGCGGAGTTCCGAGTTAGTATGCGGCCTTTGTGGTCATGCGGTCTATGGCCATGCGGACGGCGAGTCCGAGGCGCCTTGGGGAGTAGCTACCGATGCGGGAATACCTCATGCGGGCCATTGGAGTGGCCCATGCGGAGCTACGGGAAGTTCCAGGGCTAGACGCGCACATTAGATACTGCGGGCGAGTGGCCAGCTTTGATCATGTGACGGTCTAGACAGATCTCATGATACAGTTTATGACCTTGTTTGTACTGTGGGTGTTAGTAGTCGGCTATGCCTTCGTACTTACCCGCGCGCGGTTTTATGATGACACAGGGACTGGTGTTCATGTACTTTGGTGTGTTTATATCATAGACTGCCGGCAGTGAAGAAGGTATTCCACGGGTATGATTGATGTTGTGGGCGTGAGACCCATTGTTATATTTGAGTGATGACTTGAGGGCGTGAGTCCCTGACTTGACATGACTGCTTATTTATTGTGAACTGTAGTTTGGTTGTCATACATGTCTCCTGCTTTATATAGACTACTATGATTTCATTTACTGATTTTCGATTTCACATACTTGGTACTGTTATCTCGACCTTCTTGGCCGCCATACCGCAGTAAAGGTACACCGATCGTTGATCTCGCTCTTAGGGTCACGATTCGGCGTTTGGAAAGCTCCGTTTCTCGGAGGCTTATCTTAGTATAGTCCTGTTGTTGTTGCGCACATTCAGGGTATGACGACCCGCCCCGTCGTTGTTGTCATATCATTCGTAAGTGCGTAATCTTGTTGTGGCGGGGTTTGTAAAAGGATTAAACTGCTCATTTGTAAGAGTTGTTATTTATATATATGTCGAAAGGCAAGTTTTCCTCGACATCTTGTTCGTACTTCATTGGTTTCATGTATGTGTTTTATGTTCCGCTGATTACTCTGATGTTGTATCACTAGGGTGCCCAGGGTAAGGCACCAGTCACGGGCCCGGGTTCGGGTCGTGACACATGTACCCACCATAACAATATAAACAAGTCTCTTAAGGGCTAAAGATATCTCTGCAACTACTGCCTCACCTTCCCTTTGTCGCTCTAACCATAATCCTGCCCTGCGGGGCGCCTAGCTATATAAAGAGATGAACCAGCCACCGATCCCGAAGGCTGAGTCTCTACATCTTTGCTACCTCTGGTCGGACAAACTCTTACCAAATGGCCCTGTTAGCCGCAAGCATACAAGCAGTCGAAGCAGTACGACACTCCCCATAATGACGCCTATCACAACGGCCACACCGAGGTGGGGGTGGCCTCTCCTGGCTAACACCCCTTCCTCTCCGAACCACTGAATCCGCAACTAACCCGGTAGGCTGAGTCCTCCTACCTGTATCCCTCCTACTAGGACATCCTCCCATCACATGGCCCCCGACGCGGTATAATAATCTCCCAAACTAGCCCGACACCGAGGATCATCCTCGGCTCTATCCATAGAACTCGCGAATCAACTCAAGAAATCCCGAAGTCTCAGACTATCGGATCTAGGGTGAACCACTGGTACTGCCGGAACCACCGGCTCCCGTCCGTCCTCATTCCCAGCCACCAGCCTAGCTAGTAACTGGGCTATCTTCTCGAACTCCTATACTCGGCTCCTGGCCGTGGATCTGGAGGCTTAGGTATCGTGGTCTCAGTAGCTACTGCTACTGCTCTAAACTCTCCTGGGGCTAGCGGCGTCGCAGAACTCCCCGAATGAAGCCTCGGATAATGATCGCCTGCCTCGTAACCTCTCGTGCTCTACTCGCGGCTCCTGCCGCTTGCCTTCAGGCTCTGGTTGCCTTGCGTAGAGGCATAACGGGTGAAAAGAATACGTCAGAGGGAGTCCAACTTATAACACAGCTCTAAGGCACGATCTCAGAGTGAGAAGAATGGAAACCAATCCTAAATGTCCTGCAGCCTCCTGATTATAGGTGTGGTGCACAACACACCGATAATCAAGACTCTACTAGACACGGTCTATAGACACTTTCCGAGGATTAACTGCTCTGATACCACTTTTGTCACGACCCGGACCCGGGCCCATGACTGGTGCCTTACCCCGGGCACCTAAGTAGACATACATCAGAGTAATCAGCGGAATATAAAACAAAACATGACATAAATGAAGTGAGAAACAGTTTTTCTGAGAAAAGTTGTCTTTCGGCATATGTATATATAAAAACTTAAATCCGAACAGTTACATCCTTTTACAAACCCTGCCCACAACAGTACTACAGAACTCTAAGAATGTAACCATAACTATGACGGGACAGGGCCCCGCCATACCCCTGAATGTACAAGTAACTACACTGACAGGGGACTATACCAAAGTTGAGCCTCCGGAGAAATGGAGCTTCCCAAAACGCTGAACTGTGATCCTATGAGGATCCACAACCAATGTACCTCTACTGCGGCATGAACGCAGCCCGGCGAGGTCAAGACAACAGTACCAAGTATGTGAAATCAAAATATCAGAAATGAAATCATAGTAGTCTATATAAAGCAGAGACATGTATGATAACCAAACTACGCTCAAAATAAATAAGCGATATGTCAAGTCGTGACTCACGCCAAAGTCATCACTCAAATATAATCGTGGATCTCACGCCACAACATCAATCATGCCCGTGGAATACCTTCCTCACTACGATCTATGATATAAAAGCACCAAGGAATACACATGAACACCAGTCCCACCTGTGTCATAATAAAACCGTCACGGTAAGTACGAAGGCATAGCCGACTACTAAAACCCACGCATCAACAATGCTATAAAGCGTATCACGAGGTCTTTCTAGACCGCCATATGATCGGCGGGCCACTCGCCTCGGCATCAATGCGCGTCAAATCACGAACTCACCGCACTCGCGTAAAGCCACCTAGGCCCGCATGGTAATCCCCGCATCGAGGGTAGCTACTCCTCGATCGCCCCGACTCGCAGTCCGCATGTCCACATAGACCGCATGACCACAAAGGCCGCACACTAACCTGGAACTCTCGTAGCTCCGCATAGGTCCCGTGGACCCGCATGAGGTATTCTCGAATCATGGTCCTGCATCACCGAGTCTACCCCGACGGAAGGCAGCTTAACCCCCGGTATCATGTCAAGAGGTGAGTGGTACAATACTATCATAACGGCTTATCGTTAAACAACATAAGCACAATCAAGGGAAACCCCTTTACACAAACATCACAAGATACTAACACACGTAGCATCCTAAACATGTTTACTTATCAAATCAACAAGAAAGTATTACAAGGCTATCACAAACCAACACAATCAAGTTATTCACACAAGGTACTTTCTACTTTATGTCAACAAGTTCGGGTTTTTATCCCCAAAGTACTTCATACATTAACTCTTTAAAAGATCCGTTTCTTTCACAAAAGTCACACAATACCCGTAGTATAAAAATAGAGTGACTATCTTTTTAAGTAAACCAAAACACTTCCCTTTGTAAAATCAAGTAACAACATTATTTTCCAAACGTTCAAGTTTGCCTAATTTCAAATGCTCAAGTTTCTCATTTTCGAAAGGTTTCGTAGTTCATAGTTTTAATCACTTAATAATATAATTCTCCTTTAAAACAATTTGAGAAACATATGCCTTATGTGTGAGTAGGTTATTCTTGTTCATAACAATCTTATTAAAGCAGCCCTGATCTAGGAAATGTAATATCATTTTGTCTCATCTTAGCTTCTATGCAGATGGAGATTTCTACTGGGTTTTTTTTAATAATACTTAATTAGTCAATACATTTTCCTTTATTAGGGCTGCAGTGGTTTGTTCGATACTTATTCTCAATTCTGAAATCCATACAAGGCTTTCATAAAAAAATTAAGTAAACCGTTCCTTTTATCACTCTTAAGTCGTTATACCTAACTTCCCATAAGGCTAGTATAACTCTTAAGCTTTTAAAACCAAGTATTACTCTTCTTTCAAAAACGATTCTTAATTCTTTTGAAATACTTCAGATTCTTATTATTTAGACTCAAGTCAAAAGACATCGAAGTAAAACCACATTCAGTTAACACACGTACGTCTATCGTACTATATATATTCTTTTCAAAATATCATGCTCAAGAGGATAGGAAGAATCACATACCTCGCGACGATTATCGACAATTAGCAAAACGCTCCACCGCTATAACCCGGCTAGCCTTGTCCACCTTTCAAGTAGAACATGCTACTCGCAGAACTTTCAACCTATAAAGGCCATATACGTCTATCAACGTCTAGACTACTCTGTAGAACATTCTAAATACAAGATTCCTTATTCTACAGAAAATTCGGCAGCACCTCCCCCCCCCCCCGCTATCACATAAATCTCCTCCCATATCAAGGCCCGCTACGTGCCAACAACTCGAGTGACTACACGTCTAACCGGACGTGTTCAATTCTGCTTCACAATAATACTACACAAGTCTACTGTAAGTACAGTCCAATGTAAATACAGTTCAATTCTTTATAAACATCCTTCCAATATATATCTTATACTCAATTCTAAACTACTACAATATGTAATATCCAATTACAATAGGGGGACAAAGATTATTACCTCGATAAGCCCAAAATTATCCAAGTTTATAAGTCGATCCTGAGCAACGTTTAGCTCCAACTCCTTACGCTCCAATCCGCTCCAAGCGACCCTTAGAAGTTTCTAAACAACTTCTCTTAACACTTCAACCAAGCTTATGAAGATTTTCTAGGGTTTCATTTTGCGACTATTGGAATAAAGTAGCATTTCCGGGCTCCTAGTATTAAAACAACTTTGGAATACTACTAGTGATACTAGGCCAAGGTATTTGGGATTATACCACAATACACAAAGTATTTTCTACACAAGAGGGGGAGGGTGGACGAGAACAAGTAGAAGGGAGGGAGTATTTTGCTTGGAAAAGCTTTAAGTGTGGGATGAATTAGTCTTCAACTTAAGGGGGTATTTATAGAGAAATTAAGGGTCAAGATCTTAAGCAAGTGGGTGGTCAAGATTGGACCATGTGTGTGTGGGTCCCACCACACCACATGGCCAACGATTTGGGCTTCCAAGTGTCATGGCCAATCGGCCAAGGGGACAAGTGGCTAGCCACTTGTCCCACCAATTTCGGCCCACATGGCCACTCAAGGGGTGACACGTGTCGCCCCCTTACTCGTCCAAAATATTTCGTCTTGCGAAAATATCCAAAATACCGAAAATCTCAAAAACAAAGCGGGCCCCACAAAACCGTAAATTTCTCCCGTGGGCCCCACGTGACCATTTCTGAAAATAAAATCCCAAAATTATAATATAATCCAAGAAGTCTAAATACCAAATCTGGGAGTCCAATTCCCATTAACGAACCTTTTTCCTTCACAAAAACAGGAAACTTTTTCGTCGAAAAATCACACCTTTCTTTCTTTCCAAAATTTCTGTCGTATTTACGTACGTACGTCCCCACATACATACTCTGGAACTACGGGGTATAACAAATAGGAGGGCGACATGTGTCACCCTTAGTTGGCATGGGTTGGACGAAAATGTTGGGCTAGTGGACAAGTCAAATGGTCAAGTCTTGGAAGATATTTCTTTGGGTGAGTGGGAGTAGGTAGTGGACGTTTTTTTGGTGCTAGTGGAAGGCCACATGGCTCATTGTTGTGGGGGACATATGTCCCAAGGTTGTGGTGGACATATGTCCCAACATTGTGGTGGACACTTGGTTGGAAGACCTCATTCTTCAGAATGGATCCAAATCTTCACCCTCCATTTGTTTTAATCTTGGCCCTTGGTGGTTCTATAAATACCCCCATCTTGTGCAAGACTTCTTCATCCACAAAACAATTTCCAAGTCTTAAAATCCTTCCCCCCTTTAGTTGAAGTTCTCGTCCAAACTCCCCCCCCTCTCTTAGTAGCTTTCGTCTGCAACACACCCCCCCCCCCTTTGGTAGAAAAATATTCTCCAAGTATTATTACTATTCCAAAATACCTTAGCCAAATACCTTGTAGTATTCCAAAGTTACCTCTATACTAAAAGCCCAGAAATACTACTTTATATCCATTAGTCACAAAACGAAACCCTAGGAAAATCTTCATCGTTGGTCATATTAAGTAGAAGTTGTATAGAACTTCTAAGGGTTTCTTGAGCGAATGGAGCGCGTGCATAGGAGCTAAACCTTGCTCAAGATCGACTTTAATCTTGGATAATTTTGGGCTTATCGAGGTAAATATCTTTGTCCTTCTATTGTAATTGGAGATTACATATCGTAGTAGTTTAGAATTAAGTATAAAATTTATAGAAGGATGGTATAAAAGAAGAGAATTGAACCAGAATTACATGCGACCGATTTACAGTAGACTTGAGTAGTTTGACGGGTAGGGAAGTGCTGCCCAATTTTCCGTAGAAGTAAGAAACTTCTGCTTAGAATATTCTACAGAGTAGTCTAAACGTTGATAGACGTATTTGACTATTATAGGTTGATACTCTGCGCGCGACATATTCGACTTGGCAGGTGGATTTCGCCGAGGAGGTATGTGATTCTTCCTATCCTCTTGAGCATGATATTTTAAAATATATATAGTACAGTAGACGTATGTGTGTTAACTGAACGTGGTTTTACTTCGATGTCTTTTGCCTTGAGTTTTAAATAATAAGAATCTTGGAGTATTTCAAAAGAAGTATGAATCGTTTTTGAAAGAAGAGTAATACTTGGTTTTAAAAGCTTAAGAGTTATGCTAGCTTTATGGGAAGTTAGGTATAACGACTTAAGAAAGATAAAAGGAACGGTTTACTTAATTGTTTATGAAAGCCTTGTATTGATTTCGGAAAAGGGAAATAAGTATCGAACAAACCATCGCAGCTTAATAAAGGAAAATGTATCGACTAAGTAAGTATTATTAAAACCAGTAGAAACCCCCATCTGCCTAGAAGCTAAGATAAGACAAAATTGTATTACATTTCCTAGATCATGACTGCTTTAATAAGATCATTAATAAACAAGTTTTGATTTTCTTAAAAAGTTCAAAGTAAGGACTTGATTTATAAAAGACAAAGACTTGAAAATTTGAAGTGTTTTCGTTGAAAAATGAAGGCATGCTTTTGTCTTAAGTTGGTTTGTGATAGCCCTGTAATACTTTCTTGTTGGTTTGATAAGTAAACATGTTATGATGCTACGTGTGTTAGTATCTTGTAGCGTTTGTGTAAAGGGGGTTCCTTTGTTGTGCTTATGTTGTTTAACGATAAGCCGTTGTACTGCTAGTATATCACTTACACCCCTGACTTGAAATTCCGAGGGTTAGCCGCCCCCGATGCGAGGAATACCTCATGCGGTCTCAGGTGACCTATGCGAGTGCGGAGTTCCGTGATTGATCATTCCGGTGTATTATCCCGATGCGGCGAGTGCCTCACGCGGTGCGTGACTACGCGGTCGGTGTGACTATGCGGACTTCGAGGTCCAGAGGACGCCGGGTTAGCTACCCTCCGACGCGAGGAATACCACGCGCCTATGTGTGCCTATCGCGAGTCGCGGTAAGTTCCAGGATTAGACGCGCACATTGATACTGAGGGCGAGTGGCCAGATTCGATCATGTGGCGCGGTCTAGAAAGACCTCGTGATACAGTTTTATAGCATTGTTGGTACTGTGGGTTTTAGTAGTCGGCTATGCCTTCTCACTTACCCCGTACGGTTTTATTATGACACAGGTGAGACCTGGTGTTCATGTGTATTCCTTGGTGCTTTTATATCATGGACTGCCGGCAGTGAGGAAGGAATTCCACGGGCATGATTGATATTGTGGGAATGAGACCCATGGTTATATTTGAGTGATGACTTTAAGGGCGTGAGTCACGACTTGACATGATCACATTTATTGTGTATCGTAAATTGGTTATCATATATGTCTTCGGTTTTATATAGACTATTATGATTTCATTTACGATTTTCGCCACATACTTGGTACCAGATCGACTGCTCGGGTGCGTTCATGCCGCAGTAGAGGTACACCATTTGTTGATCCTCGCCATAGGGTCACTCAGCGTTGGGAAGCTCCGTGTCTCCTGAGGCTTATTCGTATAGTCCTGCGTTGTAGGTACTTACATTCGTGGTATGGCGGGCCTCCCGCCATTGTTGTTATAACATTCTTAGAGGTCCAGAGTAATCGCTGTGGGCAGGGTTGTAAAAGGGATGTAACTGTTCAAGTTTATATATATATATATATATGCCGAAAGACAACTTTTCTCAGATAAACTGTTTCTCACTTCATATTGTTTCATGTCTTGTTTTATATTCCGCTGGTTACTCTGATGTATGTCTACTTGGGTGCCCGGGTAAGGCTTCAGTCACGGGCCCGGGTTCGGGTCGTGACATGTCCAGCCGCCAGGACCAGGAGGCATCGCCGGATGTCGTCACAGGTACTTTATCATTTTCTTGTTGTGACGTGTATGCCTTGATAGATCCGGGTTCTACTCTGTCCTTTATATCTCCCCTTATTGCCAATAGGATAGGGATAGAGCCTTAGTCCATAGACCCTTTCGAGGTAGCTACGCCAGTGAGTGATTCGGTGGTAGCTCGGCGGGTATTTAGGGCTTGCCCAGTGACTTTATGCAGTCGTTAGACCCTAGTCGACTTGATAGAGTTGGATATGACTGATTTCGATGTGATCATGGGTATGGATTGGCTAGCTTCTTGCTACGCCAATGTAGACTGCAGGGAGAGAGTGGTACGGTTCCAGTTTCCTGGGGAGCCAGTTATCGAGTGGGAGGGGAACACTGTATCGCCGAGGGGTAGGTTTATTTCTTACCTCAAGGCTAGGAAGATGGTGCAGAAGGGGTATATCTACCATCTCATTCGGGTGTTTGATATTGAGGCTGCGGTACCAGATTTTCATCGCCCAGAGTCGAGAGTTCCCGGATGTGTTTCACGACCTCCGTATCCTCCCGAGAGGAGATAGAGTTTTGTATCGATGTCAGCCGGACACTGCCTATATCCATTCCGCCATACGTAATGGCACCGCCGAGTTGAGAGAGTTGAAGGACCAGCCGAGATTTGCCGGAGAAGGGCTTCATCGTGCCTAGTGTTTCTCATGGGAGCGCCAGGTATTGATCGTGAAGAAGAAGGGACTCGACGCGCGTGTGTTGATTACGGTGAACAAGGTGACTATTAAGAACGTATACCTCCTTCCCGTGATTGATGATTTGTTCGACCAGGTTGTGGTGCGAGATGTTTCTCCAAGATTGATCTGCGATCGCTATCATCAAAGCGAGTTAGAGAGGCGGATGTCCCTAGATCGCATTCCGACCAGACGCACTATGAGTTCAGGGTTATGTCTTTCGGTTTGACCAATGCTCCGGCGGTATTTATGGACTTGATGAACCGAGTGTTCAAGACATTTTTGGATACGTTTGTGATAGTATTCATTGATGACTTCTTGGTTTATTCTCGCTCAGAGCAGGAGCATGCGTGTTATACCCCGTATTTCCAGAGTATGTACGTGAGGACGTACGTACGAAAGTTTAAGCCTTAAGTAGGCAAAGGGACGAAATTTGTGCACAACTACCGAAAAGAATTGTTTTCCGACGAAACGTTTTCCAAACTTTGCGAAGGAAAAATTACGGTTACAACATTAATAATTTTTGCGGATTTTTCCGAGAGATGAAATATTTTGGACCAACGAGAGGGCGACACTTGGCCCTCAAGTGGACGGCAATCCATGGGCATCCATTGGCACGTTTTTTTCATTTTTTGTGCCTAAAACATTTGGTCAATGTTTGGTAGGATATTTGTGTGGTAGATGAGTAAGTGGGACCCACACAACACTTTTCCAAATCCTCACCCTACACTTGCCCACCACTTGTCTTAATCTTGGCCATTGATTGGCCTATAAATACCCCCCTTAGTTGAAGACTTCTTCATCCACAAATAATTTCCAAGTCTTGAAAACCCTTCCCCCTCTTAGTAGAAGCTCTCGTCCAAGAGCTCCCCCTCCCCCTTTGTGAGGCCTTTTGGCCGAGAGTACCCCCCCCCCCCTTTTTCTAGTGGTGCTAGCCGAGAGTACCCCCCCCCCCTCTCTTGATAGTTCTCGTGAAAATACCCCCTTGGTAGAAAAGTATTCTCCAAGTATTGTTACTATTCCAAAATACCTTGGCCCAAATACCTTGTAGTATTCCAAGGTTACACCTATACTAAAAGCCCGTAAATACTATTATACTTCCTTCACCACAAAACGAAACCCTAAGGAAAATCTTCACCGTTGGTTGAAGTATTAAGAAGAAGTTGCGTAGCACTTCTAAGGGTTGTTTGGAGCGGGTTGGAGCACCTGTAGGAGCTAAACGTTGCTCGGGATCGACATTTAAATCTTGGATAATTTTGGGCTTATCGAGGTAAATACTCTTGTCCTTCTATTGTAATTGGAAATTACATACCGTAGTATAGAAATGAATATAAGATACATAGAAGGATATTCTGTAAGAGAATTGAATCGTAATAGAAGGATATTACGTAAGAGAATTGAAGTAATAGAAGGATATTACAGAAGAGAATTGAACTGAAATCACATCAGAAGAATATTAAATAAGAAGATTAAACTGTACTTACATAGGACTGTATTTACAGTAGACTTGTGTAGCTTAACGGGTAGGGAAGTGCTGCCCGATTTTCCGTAAAATAGAGAACCTACTGCTTAGAATATTCTACAGAGTAGTTGTTATACCCCGTATTTCCGCAGTATGCGTGTACGTACGTGACGAGAAAAGTTTGGGCTTTAAGTAGGTCGGCGAATTATTTTTGTGCACAACACCCGATTAGAGTCGTTTTCGACTAAACGCTTTACACAACTTCATGCGGAAAATTCCGGCTATGTCATTTTTAATTTTTGCGGATTTTTCCGAGAGACGAACGTGTTGGACTAACGAGAGGCGCCACTTGGCACCCTCTCATTGGCGAAAAGTAGTGGGGCACATGGGACGAACCAACCCTTGGGGTTGGTAGGATATTTGTGAGGGTTTTAAGGAGTAGGGACTAGGGGGGGCACTTGGGCATATCTTGGCCCTACACTTGCATAGCACTTGGCTTCATCATGGCCCTTGGTTGGCCCTTGCTTGACCTATAAATACCCCTCACCCTTTGAAGACTTCTTTATCCAAAAATCTCTAAGTCTTGAGAGCTCCCCCCCCCCTTTGTGTTGAGGTCTCGTCTAGCCTCCCCCTCCCCCCTTTGAGAGGCCCCTTGGCCGAGAGTCCCCTTCCCCCCTTGGCCGGGAGTACCCCCCCTCCTAGTGGGGTTGGCCGAGGGGTATACACCCCCCCTTGTGGTGTTGTCTCGCATAAATACCCCCCCTCTTGGTAGAAATACTCTCCAAAGTATTGTTACTATACCCAAAATACCTTAGCCGTATACCTTGTAGTATTCTAAAGATACCTCTATACGTAGAGTCTTAAATACTACCAGTATGTCCTTTTTGTCTCAAACCGAAACCCTAGGAAAATCTCCATAGTTGGTGGGAGTATTAGGTAGAAGTTGGTTAGAACTTCTAAGGGTGGTTTGGAGCGGGTTGGATCGCACTGAGTTTGAGCTAAACGGTGCTCAGGAGCGACATTAAACTTGGATAATTTTGGGCTTATCGAGGTAAATATCTTGTCCCCCTATTGTAATTGGAAATTACATGTTGTAGGAATATATAGTTGAAGTATACTATATATAGAACTGAACTTAGTTTTCATGCAATGTCTTTGGACTTAAGCCCGAATTTAAAGAAGAGAATTGGATCAGACTACATGTGATCAGACATGAGACTTGTGTAGTTTGACGGGTAGGGAAGGGCTGCCCAAATTTCCGTAGAATCTTGTATCTAGATTTATTCTACCGAGTAGTCTAGACTTTGATAGACTTGTATAACCTTTATAGGTTGAATGTTCTGTGAGTAGCATGTGCTACTTGAAAGTGGACCAAAGCTAGCGGTTATAGCCGTGGAGCGATTTGCTTATAGTCGATAATCGTCGCGAGGTATGTGATTCTTCCTATCCTCTTGAGCATGATATTTTAAAAGAATATATATATATATATATAGTACGGTAGACGTACGCGTGCTAATTGAACGTAGTTGTACGGCAATGTCTTTTGACTTAAGCCCGAATAATAAGAATCTTGAAGTATTTCAAGAGACTTAAGAACTGTTTTGAAAGGAGAGTAATACTTGGTTTTAAAACTTAAGAGTTATACTAGCTTTATGGGAAGTTAGGTATAACGGCTTAAGAGAGATAAAATGAATGATTTATTGATTTTAGAAGTTAAGAGACTTGATCTTAAAAGATAAGAGACTTGACTTAATTAAATTAATATGAATTTTGTGTGAAACCTCATTCGTGAGTAATGAGTACTTGGTTTTTAAAAGGAATAATGTTTTACTGATTTCGGAAATCAGAATGAGTACCGACAAACCACTGCAGCGTTAATAAAGGGAAATGTTTTGATTAATGAAGTATTATTAAAACCAGTAGAAACCTCCATCTGCATAGAAGCTAAGATGAGACAAAATGATACTACATTTCCTAGATCATGGCTGCTTAATAAGATTGATTATGAACAAGAATAACCTACTCACATATAGGGCATATGTTTCTCAGATTGTTTAAAAGAGAATTATATTCTTAAATGAATAAGACTATGAACTACGAAACCTTTCTAAAATAAGAAACGTGAACATTTGAAATTAGGCAAACTTGGACGCTTGGAAAATAATGTTGTTACTTGATTTTACAAAGGGAAGTGTTTTAGTTTACTTAAAAAGATACCACTCTATTTTATACTACGGGTATTGTGTGACTTCTGTGAAAGAAACGGATCTTTTAAAGAGTTAATGTATGAAGTACTTTGGGGATAGATACCCGAACTTGTTAGCATAAAGTACCTTGTGTGAATAACTTGATTGTGTTGGTTTGTGATAACCTTGTAATACTTTCTTGTTGATTTGATAAGTAAACATGTTAGGATGCTACGTGTGTTAGTATCTTGTGATTGTTATGCGGGGTCATTCTTGTCAGGCTTACGTTGTTAAACGTTAAGCCCGTTATCGTTATTGTATCACATACCCTTGACTTATTATATCGAGGGCTTGCCACCCTTGATGCGGTCTATACGGCCTATCGGTCTATGAGACTATGCGAGCAGCGGTATGCTCCGTGATTGATCATTCCGCCGCTTAGCCCGACGCGGGGATGCCCTATGCGGTCTGAGGGACTATGCGGTCTTTGAGGACTATGCGGCCGCGAAGTCCAGCGGATACTGGGGTTAAGCCGCCTCCGACGCGGGTATACCTCAGCGATGCAGGACCATGATTCGAGGAATACCTCATGCGGTTCGGTGTGACCTATGCGAGTGCGGTAAGTTCCGAGGATAGACGCACGCGGATATCGCGCGAGTGGCCGCCTTCGATCATGTGGTGCGATCTAGAAAGACCTCGTGATACGCTTTATGGCATTTTTGGTACTGGGTCTTAGTAGGCTATGCCTTCGCACTTACCCCGCACGGTTCTATTGTGATGACTTTGAGGCGTGAGTCCGACTTGACATGATCGCTATTTATTGTGAATCGTAGTTTGGTTATCATACATGTCTCCGCTTTATATAGACTACTATGATTTCATTTACGATTTATTTTCGCCACATACCTGCACTGTTATCGACTCCTTCGGGCTGCGTTCATGCCGCAGTAAAGGTACACCGCCGTTGATCCTCGCCTTAGGGTCACAGTCGGCGTTGGGAAAGTTCCGCTTCTCCGAGGCTTATTCGTATAGTCCTGTTGTTGTAAGGTGCTTACATTCGTGGTATGACGGGGCCCTGTCCCGTCGTTGTTGTCATATCATTCATAGAGGTCTGTAGTACTGTTGTGGGCAGGGTTGTAATGGGATGTAACTGTTCAAATTGTTATTTATATATACTGAAGGTAACCGTTTTTGGTTAGCCTGTCTTCTAATTTCACCGCCTTATACATTGGCTTCATGTTATTGTTTTATGTTCGCTGATTTTCTCGATGTATGACTACTGGGTGCGGGTAAGGCACTAGTCACGCCCAGACGGTCGTGATGAGTCAGACGTTGATAGACGATATGGCCTTTATAGGTGGAAAGTTCTGCGAGTAGCATGTTTCTACTTGAAAGCGTGACAAGGCTAGCGTTATAGCCGCGAGCGTTTTGCTAATTGTCGATAATCGTCGCGAGGTATGTGATTCTTCCTATCCTCTTGAGCATGATATTTTAAAAGAATATATATAGTACGGTAGACGTACGTGTGTTAACTGAACGTGGTTTTACTGCGATGTCTTTTGACTTGAGTCTAAATAATAAGAACCTTGAAGTATTTCAAAAGAATTAAGAACCGTTTTTGAAAGAAGAGTAATACTTGGTTTTAAAAGATTAAGAGTTATACTAGCTTTATGGGAAGTTAGGTATAACGACTTAAGTGAGATAAAAAGAATGGTTTATTGATTTTAGAAGTTAAGAGACTTGATCTTAAAAGATAAGAGACTTGACTTAATTGAATTAATATGAATTTTGTTAAAAAGTGTGAAACCTCATTCGTGAGTGATGAGTACTTGGTTTTTAAAAAAAGGAATAATGTTTTACTGATTTTGGAAATCAGAATAAGTATCGAACAAACCACAGCAGCGCTAATAAAGGGAAATGTATTGACTAATTAAGTATTATTAAAACCAGTAGAAACCTCCATCTGCATAGAAGCTAAGATGAGACAAAATGATATTACATTTCCTAGATCATGGCTGCTTAAATAAGATTGTTATAAACAAGAATAACCTACTCACACATAAGACATATGTTTCTCAAATTGTTTTAAAGGAGAATCATATTATTAAGTGATTAAAACTATGAACTACGAAACCTTTCGAAAATGAGAAACTTGAGCAGTTGAAATTAGGCAAACTTGAACGTTTGGAAAATAATGTTGTTACTTGATTTTACAAAGAGAAGTGTTTTGGTTTACTTAAAAAGATAGTCACTCTATTTTTATACTACGGGTATTGTGTGACTTTTGTGAAAGAAACGGATCTTTTAAAGAGTTAATGTATGAAGTACTTTGGGGATAAAAACCCGAACTTGTTGACATAAAGTAGAAAGTACCTTGAGTGAATAACTTGATTGTGTTGGTTTGTGATAGCCTTGTAATACTTTCTTGTTGATTTGATAAGT
This sequence comes from Przewalskia tangutica, assembly GCA_029844215.1. Classification (NCBI taxonomy): domain Eukaryota; kingdom Viridiplantae; phylum Streptophyta; class Magnoliopsida; order Solanales; family Solanaceae; genus Przewalskia; species Przewalskia tangutica. The sequence continues at coordinate 66,042,748 of CM056729.1, forward strand.
AAACATGTTTAGGATGCTACGTGTGTTAGTATCTTGTGATGTTTGTGTAAAGGGGTTTCCCTTGATTGTGCTTATGTTGTTTAACGATAAGCCGTTATGATAGTATTGTACCACTCACCTCTTGACATGATACCGGGGGTTTAGCTGCCCTCCGATGCGGGGTAGACTCAGGCGGTCTGGGACCATGATTCGAGAATACCTCATGCGGGTCCAGGGGACCTATGTGGAGCTACGAGAGTTCCAGGTTAGTGTGCGGGCTTTGTGGTCATGCGGTCTATGTGGCCACGCGATCGCGAGTCCAGGCGACGCCGGTGTAGCTACCGACGCGAGGAATACCTCACGCGCCTATGTGGGTGGCCTATGCGGAGTCGCGGGAAGTTCCGTGACTAGACGCGCACATTTGATCTCGCGCGAGTGGCGGCCGATCATGTGGCGGTTCAGAGCACCTCGTGATACGCTTATGACCTCGTTGGTACGCGGTGTTAGTAGTCGGCTATGCCTTCGTACGCCCCGACGGTTTTATTATGACACGCGGACACGTGTTCATGTGTATTCCTTGGTGCTTTTATATCATAGACTGCCGGCAGTGAGGAAGGTGTTCCACGGGCATGATTGATGTTGTGGGCGTGAGTGTTACACCCCGTATTTTACAAGACATGTTTTAAGGTAGTACGTAAGAACTCGCAAGTGTTAAATTTGTGACTTGTAAAAATTTATCGAAAATATGAAATTGTCGGAAATCGTATTATCAGGATTTAATGGGAGGGCGACACGTGTCACCCCCCTTATGATGCCTTGGTCGAATTTAGGCATGGCCAATATGGTCATTTACCATAAGTCTTGGATGACTAATGTCTTGCAAGTTGTGGCATGAGAAAGTTGACTAAGTCAAGGTCAATTAGTCTTGATATTTTGTAAGACTTCATCTAAACCACCCATTTGGTTACATCTTAACCCTCCATGTCCCTTTATTATACTACTAGTAGCAAGAGAGAGCCAACACTTAGCCACATTTTCACAAGAATTTGAAGAACTAGAGCAAGAAGCTCTCGGGTTCCCCATTGCAAAGAAGAAAAAAATTTTGTTCCTTGTCCATTCAACTCCACACTTTAAACCAAGGTTCTTGAGGGTAGTGTAAGCATATCTCAATAGAAAAATCCCAGAAAAAGAGAGTTTTCGTATTAGTCGCAAAGTGAAAACCTAGTGGCTTTCTAGGTTTTGGATTGGAAGTTGAAGGAAAGTTGTTGGTATGGTTCTAAGGGTCTCAACAAGCGGATTAAAGTGTCTTGGAGAGGTTCTAAACTACTAAGGGGCGACTTCGGATTGGAATTGGATTAAGATTCGTTGAGGTATAATCTTGTCCTTTAATGTGTTACAAGATTATATACTTATATTGTTGTTGTTAGCTTTTACGTGTTGCTAGCATGAAGTTGATATGTAGAAGTTTATAAGTATTATGGATTGCTTGTAGCTTAATCCGAAATGTAATGTAAGCCATGTTAAGTTGGATTTCAATTTAGTCGTTATTAGAATCGTCGCATGTTATTGATTTGAAGATTGTGGTAGTTTTAATCAAATGCGACTTGATATCTTGTTATGTTAATAATTTGGATTGAAATGGAAATTTGATAAGAATTGGTATGGTTGAACTCAAGGTGGTTGAATTTGGACTACTTTCTAAATTGTGAGCCAATTGGGGCTGTTTAGTTATTCATTTGAATTTGGACTACTTTCTAAATTGTGAGCCAATTGGGGCTGTTTAGTTATTCATTTGTATTGGACTACCTTCTATTATTGTTGTGAGCCAATTGGGGCTGTTTGGTTATTGTATTTCGGCCTTGAAAAAGGTGGCAAAGTAAGTAGAAACAAAGGAGGTGCTGTCCGATTTTCCGTAGAATTTAGTGACTTAGCACTTAGAATATTCTACGTTTGAATTAAGAGGTTAATGGACGTCGCGGGCCATTTTAGGTTGAAGTACTTTGGAGCCTTTTTGCAACTTGTCGCTAGTCGTCGCGAGGTATGTGAACCTCTTCTTTCTTTGGCATGATCCTACGTATGAAATATCCATGTGATAGCATTTCATGATTCCTTCTATTCTTAGATGTTAAGAAGTATTCACATTGCTGATTCTAAGTTAAGAGTATGTTTAAAATGTCCTAAGTCCTTACCAAGTCTTATGGGAGATATTGGTAAGAATGGTTAGGAAATTATGAGATTTGATTAAGCTATGTGTCTTGATTTATTTAAAGTGAGTAAGTGGACTTTATGTTCGAAAATGACTTGAATTTATATGTGAAAAGGGGTTTGATTTTAAAAGTGGAAGTTATATGATTTTAAGAGAATAAGTCACTTGGTTTTGGAAGTGTATGGAACTTTATATTCATTTTTTTAAGTATAAGTAATTTGGGCTTTAAAGAATGTATGTTATGAAGTTTTAAGACTAAGAACTTTGATTGTCTTTTAAGGATTTTGAAGTTTTAAGCGATATGATTCTTTTTAAGTATGTATGTACGTAGTATCTTTGGATCCAGTCTTCCTAAGTGTTGTAAGAATAAAAGTGTCTTAAGTTCTCTAAAATGAAACGTTGTTATAACATCTTTATGGGAAGTTGTTATGACGACTTAAGAAGAAGTAATAAGATGGTTTAAAAATGTTATGTAAGGAAAATACACAGAGCCTACAAATAGGCCGGATTACGTTATGAGATACACCGAGCCTACACATAGGCCGGATTACGCCATATTACCCCTAGCCTACACATGTGCCGTTACGTCATCTTACACCGAGCCCCACAGGCGGGCCGGATTATGTTATATGATTCCACAGTACACCGAGCCCCACAGGCGGGCCGGATTATGTTATATGATTCCACAGTACACCGAACCCCACAGGCGGGCCGGATTATGTCACATGATTCATCAATACACCGTGTCCCGCAAATGGGCCGGATTATGTTATGAAAGATATGTAAGTTATGTGGAAAAAACTGGATTAAACTCTTAAGTATGTATGTAAGAATATGTTGTTAAATCTTATTGAAAGAAGGAAAGGAACGATTAATATATGATTGATTTCAGGAGTTAAAAGGACATTCTTTTATACGTATATGATTTGGTTATTGCATTTTATTTCGTTCCATACTGCACTGTTGTATCGACTTCTTCGGCTGCGTTCATGCCCGCAGTGATAGGTACAGTGTGGTGATCCTTGCTTTTAGGATCTCTGCTCGCTTTTTGGAAAGAAGCTCCTTTCACTCCGAGGCTTATCTTTTGGTACGGTTTCCTGATGTGGTAGACTTATGTACATTCGTGGTATGGCGGCCCCGCCCCGCCGCAGCTTGTAATTTAAGGTCCGTAGTCACATGTTGTGGTCGGTTTGTAAAAAGAAAAGGATGTAACTGCTGTTGTTATGTATATGTATATGTGTCCAGGAAGGTAGCCTTATCGGCTAGCCTGTGGTCTAATTTCTCGTTATTTTATTTTATAAGTTTCATGTATGTTCACGCTATTCTTTGACGTATACCGAACAGAGTGCCTGTAGGGCACCGCCGCGGCCCGGTCGGGTCGTGACAATGAGACCCATAGTTATATTTGAGTGATGACTTTGAGGCGCGAGTCCCCGACTTGACATGATCGCTATTTATTGTGGAATCGTAGTTTGGTTATCATACATGTCTCCCGCTTTATATAGACTACTATGATTTCATTTACGTGATTTTCGCCACATACTTGGTACTGTTGTATCGACTTCGGCCATGCGTTCACGCCGCAGTAGGTACACCGATTGTTGATCCTCGCCATAGTGGTCACAGCCATTGGGAAGCTCCGTTTCTCCGAGGCTTATCAGCCGTACACACCTCGTTGTAGGTACTTACATTCAGGGGTATGGCGGGGCCCTGTCCCGCCATTGTTGTCATATCATTCTTAGAGGTTTGTAGTACTGTTGTGGGCAGAGTTTGTAAAAAGGGATGTAACTGTTCGGATTTAAGTTTTTATATATACATATGCCGAAAGGCAACTTTTTTCAGAAAAATTATTTCTAACTTCATTTATGTCATGTTTTGTTTTATATTCCGCTGATTACTCTGATGTATGTCTACTTGGGTGCCCGGTAAGGCGATCCGCCCGTTTGGGTCGTGACAATGCGAGCAATTGAGATCAGGCTTGAGTTCTCCAGGACCAACAGTTGTACGCCAAGTTTTCCAAATGTGAGTTTTGGTTAACTTCGGTGGCTTTTCTTGGGCACATTGTCGGGGCCGATGGTATTCGGGTGGATACGACCAAGATCGAGGCGATCGGAGTTGGCCTGACCTACTACTCCGGCAGGTGCGCAACTTTCCGGGCCTCGCAGTTATTATCGGTTCGTGGAGAAGTTTGCTTTATTTCGCACCATTGACTAGGTGACTCGTGGCGCTAAGTTTCAATGGATCGATGCTTGTGAGCGTGGTTTCAGCCATCAAGGAGAGATTGACGACCGCCTCAGCTTCTTACTCTTCCGCAGGTCTAGACGGCTGTGGTGTATTGAGACGCGAGCATCGGGCTTGGATGTGTGTTGATGAGCGCAAGGTTATAGCGACGATCTCGGCACTCAAGAAGCATGAGAAGAATTACCCCACCCATGATTTGGAGTCGCGGTGATTCACGCCAAGATCCTGAGGCACTATTTGTATGGAGTTCATGTGGATATTTACACGCACTACAAGAGCCTCCAAAGATATCTTCACGAGGAGCCGAACTTACGGAGATGGTGGTTAGAGTTACTCAAGGATTTTGATGTCGATATCCTGTACCACCCAGGAAGGCCAATGTTGGCGTATGCCCTTAGTCGTAGTCGATGGGAGTCTATCAAGCCATGCAGAGAAGAGGGCATGGTCCGCGAGTTACATCGATTAGCGAGCCTCGAGTCCGATTGATTGGTTCTCGATAGCGGTGGGTTCGAGTTCGAGAGGTTGCCGAGTCTTCCATCGTCGGCGAGGTGAAGAGGCAACATTTTGAGGATCCGATTTTGACACTCAGATCGTGATACGCTCTTCGTGAGGAAGGGTCCTGAGGTAGCACCATGGGGTGCTAAGGTTTGAGGGCGTGTGTGTTCCGGATATTTCGTGACTTCGCAATGTGTTCTGGGGAAGCACACAGCGTTACTCTATCCATCCGGTCGACAAAGATGTACCACGACCTCGATCCGTATTGGTGGGATGGCCTTAAGAGGACGTTGCGAGTTTGTTGCTCGGTGCCCGTGTTGTCGCAGTAAGGTAGAGCACCGCAGGCCCGTGGGTTGTTGCAGCGATAAGATTCCGACCGGAAGTGGGAGGTGATCAACATGGACTTTATCACGTGGTTACCTCGCACCGAGAAACATGATTCTATCTGGTTATCGCCGACAGTCGACGAAATCAGCCCACTTTCTTCCGCCAGACGACTTTTTCGCCGAGGATTATGCCATACTTTACATCCGAGAGATCGTGAGATCGCATGGGTCCCTATTTCTATCATATCGCATGCAGGAGCCCGCTTATGGCTAACTTCGGAGGTCTTTCCAAGGGATTAGGGACGCAGTGAGCCTCAAGACTACATTTCATCCTCGATGCAGACATGTGCAGAGCGCACTATCCGTACACTCGAGGATATGACGCGAGCTGTGTTATTGATTTCGTGGGTACGGGAGGATCATTTGCCTCTAGTAGAGTTTGCGATAATAATAGCTACCACTCCAAAGATTCGATGGCGCCTTATGAGGCCTTGTACGAGGAAGTGCAGATCGCCGATAGTCTGGTTTGATGGGCGAGGTGCGATTAGTGGGACCGGACTTGATACGTGAGCGATTGATAAGGTGAAGCTTATCCAGGAGCGGCTATTGACAAACCGTAGTCGACATAAGTCGATGCAGATCATCGTCGTCGGATCCGAGTTTGAGGTCGATGATTGGGTTTTCTGAAGGTGTCACCCACGGCGGTGTGATGAGGTTTGGGAAGAAAGGGAAACTCACCAAGGTACATCGGGCCTTATCGATTGTCCGCAGGTAGGCAAGGTTGCCTATGAGTTGGATCTGCCGTCCGATCTTGAGGCGGTGCATCCGGTTTTCATGTTTCTATCGCCGAGATGTATCGGGGATCCATCTAGAGTGCACCCGATTGACGATGTCCAGGTGACCGAGGAGTTATCGTATGAGGAGAGTCCCATAGCGATACTCGAACGTCAGGTTAGGCGTCTGCGGACAAAGGATGTGGTTTCCGTCAAGGTCTTATGGCGGAACGAGAACAGAGAGGAGATGACGTGGGAAGCAGAGGAGGACATGAGGCAGAGGTATCCTCACTTATTCCCCACACCTCCAGGTAACTCCCTTTCCTACTTGCTGGTTTTAATTTTCATATGTGCTTAAGTGTTGTGTGTGGCATTTGCAAATTGTTTAAGTTGTGGGGAGCTATGTCGTTTCTAATTTGATTGAATCTAGAAGGAACATTCGGGACGAATGTTTCTAAGGAGGGGAGAATGTTATACCCCGTATTTCCAGAGTATGTATGTGAGGACGTACGTAAAATTGTGTAAACCCTAATTAGGTTAAGGACGGAATTGTGAACTTTCGACGGAAAAGATTCCGAACCTTGTGAAGGAAATTTTACGTTTTTAATATTTTAACCGATTACGGATTTTTCCGAGAGACAAAATATTTTGGACCAATAGGAGGGCGACATGTGTCACCCTTAGGTGGCATGGTTGGACGAAAATGGTGGGCTAGTGGACAAGTCAAATAGTCAAGTCTTGCAAGATAATTCTTTGGGTTAGTGGGAGTAGGTGTGGACGGTTTTGGAGGGGCAAGTGGATGGCCACATGGCTTTTTGTTGTGGTGGACATATGTTCCAATGTTGTGGTGGACATATGTCCCAATATTGTGGTGGACACTTGGTGGAAGACTCCACTCACACAAGCTACTTAATCTACACCCTCCACTTGCTTGAATCTTGGCCCTTGGTTGTTCTATAAATACCCCCCCTCTAGTGCAAGACTTCTTCATCCACAAAAACAATTTCCAAGTCTCCAAAATCCCTCCCCCTTTGTAGTAGTCTCGTCCGAAACACTCTCTCCCCTCTAAGCTCTCGTCAAATACCCCCTTTGGTAGAAAAATTGTCTTCAAGTATAGTTACTATGCCAAAATACCTTAGCCTAAATCCCTTGTAATTTTTCCTAAGTTACCTCTATACTAAAAGCCCGGAAATACTACTTTATTTCCTTTAGTCACAAAACGAAACCCTAGGGAAATCTTCATAGTTGGTTGAAGTATTGAGTAGAAGTTGTTTAGAAACTTCTAAGGGTTTCTTGGAGCGATTGGAGCATGCAGAATAGGAGCTAAACGTTGTTCAGGATCGACATTAATCTTGGATAATTTTGGGCTTATCGAGGTAAATATCTTTATCCTTCTATTGTAATTGGAGATTACATGTTGTAGTAGTTCAGAATTAAGTATAAGATATATAGAAGGAGGGTATAAAAGAAGAGAATTGAACTGTACTTACATAGGACTGTATTTACAGTAGACTTGTGTAGTTTGGCGGGTAGGGAAATGTTGCCCAATTTTCCGTAGAATTGTTATGCCCCGTGGTTCCGGAGTACGTATGTGAGGACGTACGTACAAAGGTATATTCCCTAATTAGGGTAAGAATGTTAGAATTGCTTTCCGACGAAAGTTATTTCAACTCAGGAAGGAAATTTACGTTTTCGATATTTTTACGACTATGGAATTTTTCCGAAAGATAAAATATTTTGGACCAATGGGAGGGCGACATGTGTCACCCATGGATTGGGCCAAGTGGACGAAAATGGATGGACAAGTTGGCAAGACAAGTGGCCAACAAGTCTTGCCAAGTTGGCATGGCTTGGACGGCAAAATGGAAGGATTTGGGCAAGTCTTGCTTAGTCAAGACTTGCCTAACTTTAGTAAGACAAGTGTGGGAAGGATCTTACACAATTAATCTCTACCCTACACTTGTGTTAATCCCATCCCTTGGTTGTGCTATATAAACCCCTAAGTAGATGAAAATCATCTACACCTAAACATAATACAAGTCTTGAAAAATAATTTCCTCTCCCCCCTTCTCTTGTTGCTCTCGTCAAACAGCCCCCTTCCCTTACCAAAAGTTGTCCAAAAATTCATAAACTTATAAGTGTTCTTCCTTAGTATGTTAGGAAGATTACCAACAAAGAGTTAGATGAGATTTTCACACCTATAGCCTCTAAAACACCACCAAAACCGAAACTGGACAGTTTTGAAGACTAAGTGTTCTTCACCTTTTGGAGTCAAATTCTTGAATAGAAGTTGGTTAGAACTTCTAAGGGTAAACTATGGTGATTTGGTGCACAAGAAATTGGAGCTAAACCTATTACACCCCGGAATTTCAGGATATGTTTATAAGAACGTTCGTGAGAACAAAAAGATGTTAAGATTGGAGACGAGTAAAAATTTATCGGAATTATGAAATTGACGGAAAACGAAATATTGCGACGAATGAGAGGGCGACACGTGTCACCCCCACTCCCCTTAGTGTCTTGGACGAAATTTACCATGGGCAAAAGGGTCATTTGACCATTAGTGAGATGACCAAGTCTTGCAAATGGCTTAGCTTGACATAGTTGACTAAAAGTCCAAGGGCCACTTGGGCAAGATCCATGTGAAACTCATCCGAACCACCCATTTGTTCTAATCTTGACCCTCCATATTTTTATATAAGCTCCTTAGTAGCAAGACAAGGCTAAACACTTAGAAAATTTTCAAGAAATTTGAGGGAAGCTTGAGGGAGCTCTCGCCACCTAGGGTTTGAAGGAAAAAAAATTCAATTGTTGTCCAATAATCTCCCCACTTTAAACCAAGGTACATAAGGGTATTGTAAGTGTATCTCAATAGAAAGATCCCGGAAAAATGGTGTTTTCGTGTTAGTCGCAAGGCGGAAACTAAAGGAGTTCTACAACTTTGAAGTTGGAACTTGAAGTTAAGTTCATCATAAGCTTCTAAGGGTTGCTTGGAGTGGATTGGAACGTCGAAAGGAGGAGCTTAAGTTGCTAGGGATCGACTTGTAGTCTTGGAGCATATTTGGGCTAAATGAGGTATAATCTTCATCTTACTTTTGTAATTGAAGATTCCATGTTATTATAAGTTAGAAATGATCATGTGATATGTATTATGAAGTTTGATAAGTGTTATGGAATTTTAGGGGCCCAAAACCGAAATGGCATGATTAGCCTTTTGAAATTGAAATACAATTTTGGTCGTTAATTAGAATTGTCGCATGTTTACCTACTTGAGGATTGTAGTAGTTGTAATCGATTGCGGCTTGATATCATGTTATACTAAACCACTTGGATTGAAAAGGGATTGGAAACGATTTGTATTGTTGTCCCTATGTTTAGCCGAATGGACATTGTAGTTTTGACTAGTTGTTTTACATTGTGGGGCGGAATTTTACATGTCTTGTTTAAGCGTGTAATCCCCTATTGTTAACTACTTTGTTGGGCCTTAAATGTGGCGTGTTTGGTTATTGAATTCGACCTTGAAAAAGGTGGCAAAGTGAGTAGAAACAAAGGAAGTGCTGTCCGATTTTCCGTAGAATTTAGTGACTTGCACTTGGAATATTCTACGTTTGAAACTAGAAGTTAATAGACGTACTATGGTCATTATAGGTTGGCATACTACGTACGGCGATTGGACTTAGCAAGTGGATTAAACCAAAGAGGTATGTGGAACTTTTCCTATCTTTTGAGCATGACTAGTTTCACGTATATAGTACGGTAGACGTACAAGACTTTGACATTCTTTACTTGTTTTATGAAATGCCAAGTCGGGTGAGTTAGGAGCTTAACTCACTTCTTTGAGAATATTAAGGATGTCTTAAGTCTTGTTAAAGTTAAGGGACTTGAAGAGTTTTAAAGTATGTGATACTTGCGTCGTTTTAAACGTATAAGTCCCTTGGATAGGAAATTGCACTTGTCTAAGGTATAAAGTGAATATAATGACTTTATGGGGAGTTGGTTATATTGACTTTATGAAAAGGTGAATGGCTTGTTTTAATGAAAGGCAATTTGATCTTAAAGTATCAATTGCCTAAAGGTTTTATAAGAAAAGGAGTCACTTGATTTAGAAACCTAACTTTATTTCAAAAGTGTTGTGGCTTGCCTTGAAATGTAATTTGGACTTGATACTAGGTTTAATAGTATCTTGGAAGTTTTCTACTAAGAAGAGTCATTGGTTTTAAAGAGTAGAAGTACGTAGTACTTTGGGTTAAATTCCCGGATTTTTTATAAAAGACATGTTAGTGCCTTAGATAAACTAAAATGAGAGTGTATATGAACAAGAATAGTAAGAAGTTAGGGGATTTCTTAACTTGCTTATATATTGTATGATAAGCCGGTAGTGCTTATGATATGTGTGATAGCCGGATTTGTGCTAGTGATATATTATTCGTTGCGGGGTCATTCCCCGGGATTGTGGCGTTGTATATTTCCGTGGATTTTCTACCCACGATGCGAGGAATACCTCATGTGAGTCCGTAAGGGCTTATGCGGGTGAAATAGTCCCATGCGGGTGGTCCAAATTTACGAGGAATACCTCATGCGAGTCCGTAAGGGCTTATGCGGGTGAAATAGTCCCATGCGAGGAATACCTCACGCGGGTCCACTGGATCTATGCGGGTGAAATAGTCCCACGAATAGGATTGCTTAATGACACTGCGGGCTGATGGTCCTGCTTTGATCGTGAGCTTTCCTACTTTATATGGTAAGTATACCCCTATTTACTCTCATTGTTAGTAAGGCACATTGTACTGTTAATTGAGTTATCATACATGTCTCCAGTTTTATTTTAGACTTATGATTTCATTACAAGATTTCGCCACATATTTGGTACATGTTGTCGACTTCGGGGCTGCTCATGCCGCAGTAGAGTACGAGCTTGATCCTCGCTCTAGGGTCACCGTTCACCGTTGAGAAGCTCCTTTATTCCGGAGGCCTATCCCTGGTATTGTCGGTTATTGTACATTCAGGGGTATGGCGGGGCCCTGTCCCGCCAGAGTTGTATTCTTAGAGGTCTGTAGTCACATTGTGGATTGGGTTGAAAAAAAGAAAAATGTACTGTTTTATTGATATAGTTTTCAGAAGGTGGCCTTATCGGTTATCCTGTAGTCATTTTATGTTTAAGTACTTTTTCAGTTGTGTATGTTCCGCTGCTATTCTCTGATGTTTACCGAAAGGGTGCCTGTAGGGCACCGCGTGCCCGGTCGGGTCGTGACAAAAGTGGTATCAGAGCAGTTAGTCCTCGGAAAGTGTCTACAGACCGTGTCTAGTAGAGTCTTGATTATCGATGTGTTGTGCACCACATCTATAATCAGGATGTTATAGGGCATTTAGGATTGATTTCCATTCTTCTCACTCTAAGATCGTGCGATAGAGCTGTGTTATACCCCGTATTTCCAGAGTAGGTACGTGGAGACGTACGTACGAAAATTTGAGACTTAAAGTTTGGCTAGTTTCGAAATTTTGTGCACAACCCCCGTATAGAATCGTTTTTACAAACGCTTTACGAGCTTCATGAGGAAAATTCCGCTATGTCGCTTTGTATTTTTATGGATTTTTCCGAGCGACTAACATTTTGGGTTAACGAGAGGTGACACTTGTCACCTCGCCGACGCCTTAGAAGCGGTTTGGCCTTCGCCGATTGGTGCCTTGTTGTGGCCTTGTTTTGTGCAATGTTTTGTGCAATGTTTGTGGCTTGTTTTGCGAGTAGGGGTTAGGGTGCACTTGGCTTGATCAAGGCCTTACACTTGCCTTGCACATGGCTTGATCTTCGCCATTGGTTGGCTTTTGGTTTCCTATAAATACCCCTTAGTGATGAACTTATTCATCCACCTCACTTTGTCTAAGCCTTGAAAACTCTCCTCCCCTCTCGAGTGTTCTTCCTAAGCCTTCCCCTCCCCTCGAGTGGCCTCAGGCCGAGAGCCTCCTCCCCTCATGTGCTAGCCGGGTACCCCCTAGCCTAGTTGTTTTCAGATAATACCCTCCTTGTGGTATTGAAATACTTCTCCAAGTATTGTTATAATGCCCAAAATACCTTAGCCTTTACCTTGTTGTATTCCAAAAGTTACCTCTATACGTAGAGTCTAAATACTACCTTTTGTCCTTTTAGTCTCAAACCGAAACCCTAAGGAAATGTTCATAGTTGGTGAAGTATTTAAGTAGAAGTTGGTTAGAACTTCTAAGGGTTGTTTGGAGCGGATTGGAGCGCACTGAGTAGAGCTAAAACTTGCTCGGGATCGACATTATAACTTGGATAATTTTGGGCTCATCGAGGTAAATAATGTTGTCCCTTATCAGAATTGGAAATTACATGTTGTAGGATTATATAGTTGAAGTATACTATATATAGAATCAACATAGCTTTGCGGCAATGTCTTTTGACTTAAGCTCAATTTAAAGAAGAGAACTGAATCAGAATTACATAGGATCAGACATTAAGAGACTTGTGGTATTATCAGATAAGAGAATTGTATACGCCCAAGACGTATAACCCCTGGTTGGCTTGGTAGCCTACTGCAGAGGAGGAGATTTACGCTGTGGGTGTCGCCAATTTTCTCAGAGAATATGGAACCGTGCGGTTAGAAGTTAATAGACGTTGTGGCCTTATGTGGAAAGATCGCAGTAGCGTATTCTACTCAAGAGTGGAAACGGCCAGCCGTGTTACGATCGGAGCGCTTTTGCTTATTGTCGATACTCGTCGCGAGGTATATGAACCTCTTCCTATCCTTCGAGCATGATGTTTTGTAAACTATGTAGTACGGTTGTTATACCCCGTATTTCCAGAGTATGTACGTAAGGGAATACGTACAAAAAGTTTGGCCTTAAAGTTAGCCTTGGACGTTTTTATTTGTGCACAACTCACTAAAAGAATCGTTTTCCGACGAAACGTTTTCACAGCTTTCGTAGGGAAAATTCCGGCTATGTCATTTAGTATTTTTGCGGATTTTTCCGAGAGACGAAACATTTTGGACCAACCGAGGGCGACACTTGGCACCTCCAATGGTGGATTTGAAATCGCCCATTTGGACGAAATGGACTAACATGGCACGCTTTGTGCCTTGTGCACAAGTCAAGGAGTTGGTAGGATATTTGTGTGGAGTAAATCTTCACCCTAAACTTGCCTTGCACTTGTCTTAATCTTGGCCATTGGTTGGCCACTTCTTGACCTATAAATACCCCCCTTTAGATGAAGAGTTCTTCATCCACAAATCTTTCCAAGTCTTGAAAATCCTCTCCTCTCCCTTGAGCCTTGTTCGTCCAAACACTCCCTCCCCTCGTGAAGTTTGCCGAGGGCCTACCCCCTAGCCTAGCCGAAATCTACCCCTCCCTTGGTAGAAAAGTTGTCTTCTAGTATTGTTATAATGCCCAAAATACCCTAGCCCAAATCCCTTAGTCCTTTGTAGAAGTTGTGAAGAACTTCTAAGGTTTCTCGAGCTACCTGAGCGCATAACTTAGAGCTAAACCTTGCTCTCAGCGACTTTATCTAGGATATTATTGGGCTTACCGAGGTAAATAATCCTAACCTCTTTGTATTAGAGAATGCATACTGTAGAAGTATAAGAATAAGTATTAAATACTTAGAAGAATATTACATAATAGAATTGAACTAATATCACAGTAGAATGGTTTAAAAGAAGAATAATTGAACTGTACTCACATAGACTGCTTACAATGAGACTTATATAGCTCACCGGTAGGGTTGTGCCCGACTATCCGTAGAATTGTGAACCCTCTGCTTAGAATGACCTTCGAGTAGTCTAGACTTTGATAGATGTCTGTGACTATTATAGGTCGATTCTCTGCGCGACATATTCAACTTGGCAGAGGTTTTCGCCAGAAGGTATGTGATTCTTCCTAAGCATGATATTTTAACATATATATAGTACAGACGCATACGTGTTAATCAATAATAACTACGGCAATGTCGTTTGACTTAATCTGAATAATAACTACGGCAATGTCTTTTGACTTAAGCCCAATAATAAGAATCGATGCATTTCAAAAGAACTATCGATCACTTTTAATGTAAGATAAATATTTGGTTTTTAAAACAAAAGCTTAAGAGTTATACTAGCTTTATGGGAAGTTAGGTATAACAACTTAAGAAAGATAAAAGGAACTGTTTACTTGTTTGTTTATAAAAGCCTTGTATTGATTTCATTAAGTGTAGTAAGATTTGTTTGATAAGTAGACATGTTATGATGCTACCTGTGTTAGTGTCTTGAAACGCCGTGTAAGGGGGTCATTCTTGCTATGCTTACGTTGCTAACCGGTAAGTCCGTTGTACTGTTATTATATCACCTACCCTCGATCGTTATACCGGTGGCTTGCCCTCGATGCGGGTCTATACGGCCTACGCGGTCCGCGAGACTACGCGAGCAGCGGTATGCTCCGAGATTGATCATTCCGGTGTTTAGCCCGATGCGGGGAATTCCTATGCGGTCCGCTGAGACTACGCGGCTTTGAGGCTGCGGCTGCGGAGCCTAGGCGGACGCCGGGTTGCCCCGATGCGAGGAATACCTCACGCGGTCCGTGTGTGACCTATGCGGGCCGCGGAAGTTCCGTGACTAGGCACGCAGAATGATACTATTGGCGATTGGCCTTGCTTCGATCATTCGCGGCATAGAATAGACCTGTTAAAGTTTTTCTATTAATGTTGTTGTTTGTGTTGTGGCACTATGTGCAATTGAACCGATTGTATTTGTGAAAAGGTTTTAAATACTTTGATTTCATTTAAGTACTTTATAGTTTCACATACTTGGTACTGTTAGATCGACCTCCTTGATTGCGTTCATGCCGCAGGTAAGGCAAGAGTGCTAGATCCACATCCTTAGGATCTTTGCGTTGGTGTCGTGAGCTCCATCTTCTCCGAGGCTCTACTGGGTATGATCTCCCCGTATTGTAGATAGTTTTGTACACTGCAGTGGTATGGCGGGCCCTGTCCCTCCATAGTTGTTTACTTCTAGAGGTGCAGAGTACCATTGTATAGTTAGGATGTAACTGCAAAACTTGAGTTATATATATTATGCCGAAAGGTGACGTTTTCTCACATAAACTGTGTCTTATTTTATAAACTGTTTCCTGTCTTGTTTTATATTCCGCTGGTTACTCTGATGTATGACTACTTGGGTGCCCTGCAGGCACGATCACGCCCCGAACGGTCTTGACAAAAGTGGTATCGGAGCGATTAATCCTCGGAAAGTGTCTACGCATCAGATCTAGTAGTCTTGATTATCGGTGTCGTGCACCACACCAATAATCGTGAGGCTATAGGATATTTAGGATTGGTTTCATTCTTCTTATTCTCGAGATCGTGCTTTAGAGTCGTGTTATAGGTTGGACCTCTAACGTATTCCTTCTCAGAATGCTTATGCCTCCACGTAAGACAACCCGCCCGTGGCGGCAAGGCAAAGGCGGAGTCGCTAGCGAGACACCCAGAGTCACGAGGGCTCGTGCCCGCCTATACCGTAGACGGCGAGTTCTATGACGCCACGCCCCAAAGAGACCACGCACCCACACCTCCCGTCCCACACCGGGCGGAGAGTTAGGGTACAAAGAGATGGCCCACTTTGGCTAGAGTCAGGCCGATACGGAGATAGGCCGGATGCGCGCAGCTCAGCTCAGCCTCCGCCGCACCTGGTGCACCCGAGGCGAATAGTTTGAGACTACGGATTTCCTTAGTCAGAGCCCGCCGTAGTTTTACTGGTCGAGGCCGAGGATGATCCGCAGGAGTTCATCCGTCACCGCAGAGGATCACGCGGTGATCAAGGCTTCGAGATCGAAGTCCGTGATATTCGTTCGTGATCGGCCGCGTGATACCGCAATGATTGGTTTGATTCATGAGCTTTCCCGGGAGAGCATGCACTCCAGCAGATGGGATGAGTTTTCGTGAGGCTTTTCTCACACACTTCTTGCCTCCGCAGATGGCGAGGGCACGAGCCGATAGATTCTTGTTCTTGAGACAGGGAGGACGCCAAATGAGGAGTACAATGTCAAGTTTGATTCTTTGGCTCGATATGTCCCTCGTGACCGTAGCATATGGAGGACCGGTGCATCGCTATGTCATGGACTAGATGATTACATGGCCGAAGTCTTGCGCGTGTGTCCTTCAAACGTAATGGACATTACCCGTGATGCAGCTCATGCACTAGGATGCGAGAGCGTAGAGACCGCCGGTAGAGCAATATCAAGCAGGTAAGGCGCCAAGACGGCCGGTTCTTTTGGTGGTTCTCGTGGTGGCGGCATCGCCAGAAGTCCGATTTGCACCACACCGCAGAGCGCCCCTACATCATCTTCTGACCAGGCAACAGGGCGAGTCGGGGCCCCAGACTTTGGATTTGCGTAGCAGGGTGCTAACCGCTCGAGGTCCGCTTCGTGCCCGTTGTGGGAGATACCATTCGGGAGTCAGACCGAGCCTGCTATACTTGTGGCCAGCAGGGTCATTTCGCGAGAGTTTGTCCGACCGGGAGCGGCGCTGGTAGTAGGGCCCAGTCTGCAGGGTCTGTTGCCGCTTCTTCATCCCCGACAGTTACTCGCCCCGGAGGGCAAGGTACTCATGGACCAGCGGGTCGCGGCAGAGGTCTCGCGCAGTCTCAGCTTCTAGCGGTCCTCGAACCGCATTTATGCTTTGTCCACCGACAGATCGTGAGGCCTCACCGATGTCGCCACGGTACCTTATCGGGCTGGTTTGATGTGTATGCTTTGATAGATCCGGGTTCTACTCTGTCCTATATATCTCCCCTTGTTGCTAGTAGGATAGGGATAGAGCCTGAGTCCATAGACCCTTTCGAGGTAGCTACGCCAGTAGGTGATTCGGTGGTAGCTCGGCGGGTATATAGAGCTTGTCCTGTGACCATTTACAGTCGTCGGACCCTAGCCGACTTGATAGAGTTGGAGATGATTGACTTCGACGTGATCATGGGGATGGATTGGCTAGCTTCTTGCTACGCCAATGTAGACTGCAGAGAGAGAGTAGTACGGTTCCAGCTTTCGGCGAGCCGGTTGTTGAGTGGGAGGAGCACGGTATCGCCGAGGGTAGGTTTATTTCCTACCTCAAGGCTAGGAAGATGGTGCGAAGGGTATATCTACCATCTCGTTCGTGTTTGATAATCGAGGTCTGCGGTACCAGATTTTCGTGCGCCCAGTGGTCGAGAGTTTCCAGACGTGTTCCCGACGACCTCCCGTATCCTCCCGAGAGGAGATCGAGTTTTGTATAGATGTCTTGCGCGACACTCGCCTATTTCCATTCCGCCATACGTAATGGCACCGCCGAGTTGAGAGAGTTGAAGGACCACCGAGAGATTTGCCGAGAAGCGGCTTCATCGTGCCTAGTGTTTCTCCCCGGGAGCGCCAGATTGTTCGTGAAGAAGAAGGGCGGACGCCGCTGCGCATGTGTTGATTACAGGTGAACAAGGTGACCATTAAGAATGATACCCCTTCCCGTGATTGATGATTTGTTCGACCCGGTTGCGAGCGCGAGATGTTTCTCCAAGATTGATCCGCGATCGGGCTATCATCGTTCGTGTCGAGAGTGGATGTCCCTAGATCGCATTCCGACCAGACGGGCATTATGAGTTCGTGGTCATGTCTTTGGTTGACCGATGCTCGTGGTATTCATGGATTTGATGAACGAGTGTTCAAACCATTTTTGGACATGTTTGTGATAGTGTTCATTGATGATATCTTGTTTATTCTCGCTAGAGCGAGCATGCGAGCATTTGGCGATCTTGGCCGATTCTCCGACAGAAAGACGCCAAGTTTTCCAAATGTGAGTTTTGGTTAACTTCGTGGCTTTTCTTGGGCACATTGTCGGGCCGATGGTATTCGGTAGATACGGCAAGATCGGCGATCCGAGTTGGCCTGACCTACTACTCCGGCAGAGGTTCGCAGCTCGGCCTTGCGAGTTATTATCGGCGGTTCGTGGAGAAGTTTGCTTTATCTTCGCACCATTTACTAGGCTGACTCGAAGGCAGCCAAGTTTGATGGACTGATGCTTGTGGCGTGGTTTCGATTCTTGAAAGAGAGACTGACGACCGCCCCCGTTCTTACTCTTCCAGAGGGTCCAGATGGTTATGTCGTGTATTGTGATGCGTCAGGCATCGGGTTGGGATGTGTATTGATGCAGCATGGCAGAGTTATAGCATATGCATCCCGACAACTGAAGAAACACGAGAGGAACTACCCCACCCATGATTTGGAGTTGGCAGCTGTGATTCACGCTTTGAAGATCTGGAGGCACTATTTGTATGGGGTTCACGTGGATATTTTTACAGACCACAAGAGCCTCCGATATCTTCACCGAGGAGCTGAACTTACGGCAGAGACGGTGGTTAGAGTTGCTTAAGGATTACGATGTTGATATCCTGTACCACCCGGAAGGCCAATGTTGTGGCGTATGCCTTAGTCGTAGGTCGATGGGAGCCTATCGATGCGTGCAGTAGAGAAGAGGGCATGGTTCGTGATTTGCATCGATTAGCGAGCCTTGGTGTCCGCTTGATTGATTCTCGATAGCGATGGGTTAGAGTTCGTGAGGTTGCCGAGTCTTCCATCGCCGGCGAGGTGAAGAGGCAACAGCTCGAGGATCCGGTTTGGCACGTTATCGTGATACGACTCTTCGTGAGGCGCGGTCCTTTTGAGGTAGCACCGATGGGTGCTAAGGTTTGAGGCGTTGTGTGTTCCGGATGTTTCAGACTTCGGCAGAGTTCTTGGGAAGCACACAGCAAGCGTTACTCTATCCATCCGTGGTCGACCAAGATTTACCACGACCTTAGATCTGTATTGGTGGGATGGTTTGAAGAGGACGTTGCGAGTTCGTAGCTCGCGCCCGTGTTGTCGCAGTGAAGGTAGAGCACCGGAGGCCCGTGGTTTGTTACAGCGATAGAGATCCCGACACGGAAGTGGGAGGTAATCAACATGGACTTCATCACAGGATTACCTCGCACTCGGAGGAGACATGATTCTATATGGGTTATCGTCGACAGTCGTGAAATCAGCCCACTTTCTTCCCGTTAGGACGACTTTCTACCGAGGATTATGCCGACTTTACATCCGAGAGATCGTCGATCGCATGGAGTCCCTATTTCGATCATATCGCATGCAGGAGCCCGCCACGCTAACTTCTGGAGGTCCTTCCAGAGGGTTTAGGGACGAGTGAGCACGAGCATCGCATTTCATCCACGCAGACGGGCGGCAGAGCGCACTATCCGGACTCTTGAGGATATGTCGCGAGCCCGTGTTATTGACTTCGATGGTAGTTGGGAGGATCATTTGCCTCTAGTTGAGTTTCGTATAATAATAGCTACCACTCCAAGATTCGGATGGCGCCTTATGAGGCCTTGTATGGGAGGAAGTGCGATCGCCTATAGGTTGGTTCGATGTGGGCGAGTGCAAGTGGGACCAGATTTGGTGCAGCAGCGATGGATAAGGTGAAGCTTATCCGAGGCGGCTATCGACACCGTAGTCGACAAAAGTCGTGACGCAGATCATCGTCATCGATCTTGAGTTCGAGGTTCATGATTGGGTTTTCCTAAAGTGTCACCCATGAAGGGTGTGATGAGATTCGGGAAGAAGAAACTCGGCCCAGGTACATCGGGCCGTTCGCATTGTCCGCAGGTAGGAAAGGTTGCCTATGAGTTGGATCTGCCGTCCGATCCGAGGCGATGCATCCGGTTTTTCACGTATCTATGCCGAGGAGATGTATCGGGATCCATCTAGTGGTACACCCGATTGACGATGTCCAGTGATCGGCGGGTTATCGTATGAGGAGATTCCCATAGCGATAGTCGATCGTCGGTTAGGCGTCTGCGGACGAAGGACGTGGCTTCCACAAAGACTTGTGGCGAACGAGCTCAGGGAGGAGATGACGTGGGAAGACGAGGAGGACATGAGGCAGAAGTATCCTCACCTATTCCCCACACCTCCAGGTAATTCACTTTCCTACTTGTAAATTTCCATTATCATATATGCCTAAGTGTTATTTTGTGGCCATGTGTGGCACTTACAAACTGTTTAAGCTTCATCGATAACTGTCTTGAGAAGGAACATTCGGGACGAATGTTTCTAAGGAGGGGAGAATGTTATACCCCGTATTTCCAGAGTATGTACGTAAGGGAATACGCATAAAAGTTTGGCCTTAAAGTTAGCCTTGGACGTTTTTATTTGTGCACAACTCACTAAAAGAATCGTTTTCCGACGAAACGTTTTCACAGCTTTCGTAGGGAAAATTCCGGCTATGTCATTTAGTATTTTTGCGGATTTTTCCGAGAGACGAAACATTTTGGACCAACGGGAGGGCGACACTTGGCACCCTCCAATTGGTGGACTTGAAATCGTCCATTTGGACGAAATGGACTAACATGGCACGTTTTTTGTGCCTTGTGCACAAGTCAAGGAGTTGGTAGGATATTTGTGTGGAGTAAATCTTCACCCTACACTTGCCTTGCACTTGTCTTAATCTTGGCCATTGGTTGGCCACTTGACCTATAAATACCCCTTTAGATGAAGAGTTCTTCATCCACAAATCTTCCAAGTCTTGAAAATCCTCTCCTCTCCCCCGAGCCTTGGTCGTCCAAACACTCCCCCCCCCGCTTGTGAAGTTGGGCCGAGGGCCTACCCTCCTAGCCTAGCCGAAATCTACCCCCCCTCCCTTGGTAGAAAAGTTGTCTTCTAGTATTGTTATAATGCCCAAAATACCCTAGCCCAAATCCCTTAGTCCTTTGTAGAAGTTGTGAAGAACTTCTAAGGTTTCTTGAGCTACTGAGCGCATACAACTTGGAGCTAAACCTTGCTCAGCGACTTTATCTAGGATATTATTGGGCTTACCGAGGTAAATAATCCTAACCCTCTTTTGTATTAGAGAATGCATCTTTGTAGAAGTATAAGAATAAGTATTCAATACTTAGAAGAAGAGTACAGAATAGAATTGAACTCATCACAGTAGGGTTTAAAAGAAGAATAATTGAACTGCACTCACATGGGACTGCTTTTACAGAGACTTATATAGCTCACCGGGTAGGGTCACGCCCGACTATCCGTAGAATTGTGAACCTCTGTTTAGAATGACCTTGAGTAGTCTAGACTTTGATAGATGTCTGTGACTATTATAGTCGATTCTCTGCGCGACATATTCAACTTGGCGGGAGGTTTTCGTAGAAGGTATGTGATTCTTCCTAAGCGTGATATTTTAACATATATATAGTACGTAGACGCGTACGTGTTAAGCGAATAATAACTACGGAATGTCGTTTGACTTAAGCACGAATAATAACTACGGCAATGTCTTTTGACTTAAGCTGAATAATAAGAATCGATGCATTTCAAAAGAACTATCGATCACTTTTAACAGAAGATAAATATTTGGTTTTTAAAACAAAAGCTTAAGAGTTATACTAGCTTTATGGGAAGTTAGGTATAACAACTTAAGAAAGATAAAAAGGAACTGTTTACTTGTTTGTTTATAAAAGCCTTGTATTGATTTCTGTTAAGTGTAGTAAGATTTGTTTGATAAGTAGACATGTTATGATGCTACCTGTGTTAGTGTCTTGAAATGCTGTGTAAGGGGGTCATTCTTGCTATGCTTACGTTGCTAACCGGTAAGTCCGTTGTACTGTTATTGTATCACCTACCCTCGATCGTTATATCACAGGGCTTGCCCTCGACGCGTCTATACGGCCTATGCGGTCTGTGAGACTATGCGGAGCAGCGGTATGCTCCAGGATTGATCATTCCGGGTGTTTAGCCTGATGCGGGGGAATTCCCTATGCGGTCTGTTGAGACTATGCGGTCTTTTGAGGCTATGCGGGCTGCGGGAGCCTAGGCGGATGCCGGGGGTTGGCTGCCCCCGATGCGAGGAATACCTCATGCGGGTCTGTGTGTGACCTATGCGGTAGTAGTCCAGGATTAGGCTCGCATAATGATACTATGGGCGATTGGCCTTGCCGATCATTCGCGCCTAGAATAGACTATTCTGATTTTCCTATTACTGGTGTTGTTTGTGATGTGGCACTATGTGCAATTGAACTGATTGTATTTGTGAAAAGGTTTTAAATACTTTGATTTCATTTAAGTACTTTATAGTTTCACATACTTGGTACTGTTATCTTGACCTCCTTCGGGCCGCGTTAAATGCCGCAGGGCAAGCAGGTGCTAGATCCACATCCTTAGGATCTTTGCGTTGGTGTCAGGAGCTCCATCTTCTCCGGAGGCTCTACTTTTGGGTATGATCTCCCTGTATTGTAGATAGTTTTGTACAGTCAGGGTATGGCGGGGCCCTGTCCCGCCATAGTTGTTTACTTCCTTAGAGGTATGTAGTACCATTGTATAGTTGGGATGTAACTGCAAAACTTGAGTTATATATATTATGCCGAAAGGCGACGTTTTCTCACATAAACTGTGTCTTATTTTATAAACTGTTTCCTGTCTTGTTTTATATTCCGCTGGTTACTCTGATGTATGACTACTTGGGTGCCCCGGTAAGGCACCAGTCACGGGCCCCGGAACGGGTCGTGACAACGGTAGACGTACATGTGCTAAATGAGTTGGTTGGTTTAAAACATAGGGTGTTATAATAGCTTTATGGGAAGTTAGTTATAACGACCTTATGTAGGTAAGAATGGTTTATTGATTGTAAAAGTTAAGAGACTTGATCTTGAAAGATAAGAGACTTAACTTGTTTTACTTGGTTTTAAAAAGAGTTAATGTACGTAGTACTTTAGGGTTAAAAACCAGACTTTGATACAAAATGGAAGTACCTTGAGTTGTATATAACTGGCCTATGCTTGTTGTTGTGTAACTCGCCTATGCTTGTTGTGATAGCCTTTGTTGTGCAAATGTTGATATCAGGTGACTTCGTGAGAAAGAGTAGATCTTTTTATAAAAGTCTAGAAGTATGGTAATTTGCTTGAGCTTGTTTGTGATAGCCTGGTTGTGTGGTATATTGTTGTTGATGTCACATGGACATGTCTACACCGTCGCAGATTCCGGGGCATGTACGCGGCGGTTGATTACGATATATTGTTATTGTGGTTACATGGCCATGTCTACACCGAGGCAGAATTCCGGGCGTGTGGCCGTGCGGCGGGTTAATCACCCGATATTGTTGATAATGTCACTTGGGCGTGTCTACCGTCGCGGAATTCGGGCATGTGGCCATGGGCATTGTTATTATTGCATCATGGGCATGTCTACACCGATGCAGAATCCGGGGCATGCGCCGTGATGCGAACACGATTGATGTTGTGGCGTGAGACCCATAGTTATATTTGAGTGATGACTTGAGGCGTGAGTCCACGACTTGACATGCTCGCTTTTATGTTGTGAAATGTAGTTTTGTTATCATACATGTCTCTGTTTTTATATAGATTATGATTTCATTTCTGATATTTCTGATTTTTACGCTTTACATACTGGTACTGCATCGACCTCCTTGGGGCTGCTCATTCCGCGGTAGGAGTACATCGGTAGTGGATCCCCGCCATAGGATCACGATTCAGCGTATTGGGAAGCTCCGTTCTCGGAGGCTTATCTTTTAGTATGTTACTGAGTTGTAGGTTCTTGTACATTCGTGGTATGACGGCCACCGTCGTCATGTTGTATAAAAACTCTTAGAAGTCCTGTAAATCTTGTTGTGGCGGTGGCTTGTAAAAGGATTAAACTGTTCATTTTGAAAGAGTTGTATATATATTTTATTGGAAGGTAACCGTTTGGTTGGCCTGTTTTATGATCATATATCTTGTTTCTTGTTTAAGTTTTATATTCCGCTGGTTTTCTCTGATGTTGTATCACTAGGGTGCCCGGTAGGCACGATCCGCCCGGATCGGGTCGTGACAAAAGTGGTATCGAGCGATTAATCCTCGGAAAGTGTCTACGCATCGTGTCTAGTAGAGTCTTGATTATCGATGTGTTGTGCACCACATCTATAATCGTGAGGTCTGAGACATGTAGGATTGGTTTCCATTCTTCTCATTCTGAGATCGTGCCTTAGAGCTGTGTTGTAAGTTGGACCCCTCTGACGTATCTCGTTTTTACCAGTTATGCCTCCGCGCAAGGCAACCAGAGCCCAGAAGGGCAAGGCAGACGAGCCGCTAGTGAGATCTGAGGAGTACGAGGCGCAGCGACAAGACTGAGTTGTGCTTGACGGCGGGTTTTGTGACGCCGCCATCGCCAGCAGAGGTTAGAGCCGCGAATGGGCTGCTGAGATCGCAGATACTGAGCCTCGATCCCACACCGGAGCAGAGGAGATGGGTTACAAGGAGATGGCCCGATTCTTGGCCGCCGTGGTCGTGGCGATATGAGGATAGGCCTGGACGCAGTCAGTCCGATGCACCATGGTTCACCCCGGCGAGATAGTTTGAGGCTACGGACTTTACGAGTTAGAGCCCGCCAGAGTTTTATGGGTCGAGGCGAGGATGATCCGCAGGAGTTCATCCGGCGATTCTGGTCGTAGAGTGATCAAGGCTTCGAGACCGAGTCGGTGGTCTTAGGTTCGCATCGGCCGCGTGATACCGCATGATCGGGTTTGATTCGGGAGTTGTCGGGAGAGCATGCGCTCCAGCTATGGGACGAGTTCTCGAGGCATTCCTCACTCACTTCTTGCCTCCGCATGAGAGGCACGGGCCGACGATTTATGATCTTTGAGACAGAGGCGCATTCGAGTACAACGTGGAGTTTGACTCGTTGGCTCGGTATGTCCCCGCTTTAGTGGCAACCATGGAGGATAGAGTGCACCGCCACGTCACCGGATTAGATGATTGCTTGACGAGGCTTGTTGGGTGTAGCTCTTCACGGGCATGGACATTGCCCGCATGCAGCTCATGCACCGGGATGTGAGGCACGGAGAGGTCGACGGAATGACCAAGATCAGCGAAGAGGCGAACAACAGGTCCTTTGGTGACTTTCGAGGCGGACCGCCTCGAGATACTAGTTTTGTACCTCGCCCGGTCGAGTGGTCCTCCACAACCTTGAGCATCCAGAGTATTCGGAGCGGTCGAGCTCGAGGTTGAGTTTCGAGGAAGTAGGCGTTGGCGGACGGTCACCCCTACCTCGGTGTGGTCGATGTGGTAGACCGCATTTCGGGAGTGTCGTGGTGCCAAGGAGCTTGTTATTTTGCGGCCAGCGGGGCCATTTGCGAGGAACTGTCCGACCAAGGGTAGCACGGATGTTACGACTCACCTTCGTGATCGGTCGGTTCATCACCTTCACTGGTAAGCGCCTGCGCGTGATCGTGATTAGAAAGCGGTAGAGACAGTATATCCTTAACCCTCTAGAGTTTTGTATCTTGATGTGTTTTAGTGTTATGTTCGGATAGCTTTGTGCTAAATGTGATTTAGACACCGTTATAGTAGAAGGGTAAGTATGGGGGCATGGTAAGTGTGAACCTTAGACTATGTCACGATTGAGACCTTAGAGGTAGGTCGTCTTGAGTAAAAGATTTATTTCATGGTTGACCCTTATCGAGTAAGTAGTGCGTGGGAATTATTTGTGTGATAAGTCCATGGGTAGTGTGAGATGGAAGTGGTAGCTTTCATGACTTGATTAGGTAAGATTGTTCCTTTCGGCAGGAGCAAGTATCGCGCGATTGTGGTCGGGTTGATGGCGCTCGCGGTCGACCCGCGGCCGGTTTTAGGTGGGTCGACTGGGTGGTCCCGCCAGGTAGGGTCACGGGGTGCTAGGCCCCGATTTAGGTGACCATCGTATGAGTTCGTGGATGTGTTCGACCGAGCGGTTCGTGAAGGCGGGAATGGCCTTAAAGAAGGTCAGTTAGTAAGATGACCAAGTTTGGAGGTAGTGACTCCAGCTTTTGAAACTGGCGATGATCGAAGTATGGCACGTCTGAGTGACACTAGAACCTCGAAGTCGCATGCAGTTCGGTACCATTTGTTGGGTCGCCGGAGTGACACTAGAACCTCGCGGCAAAGTGACAAAAGTGGTATCGTACGACGAGTAAGGAAGGAAGGGTAACGTGTGTTATTTTCGTGGCCAAACTGTGGCGTTGGCAACTTGTTAGAGGAACTTCATCGATATCCGTCATGAGAAGGAACATTCGGGACGAATGTTTCTAAGGAGGGGAGAATGTTATACCCCGTATTTCCAGAGTAGGTACGTGGAGACGTACGTACGAAAATTTGAGACTTAAAGTTTGGCTAGTTTCGAAATTTTGTGCACAACCCCCGTATAGAATCGTTTTTCGGCGAAACGTTTTACAGAGCTTGCGTAGGGAAAATTCCGGCTATGTCGTTTTGTATTTTTGCGGATTTTTCCGAGCGACGGAACATTTTTGGGCCAACGAGAGGGTGACACTTGTCACCTCAGTGGACGCATTAGAAGCGGTTGGCCTTGGCGATTGGTGCCTTGTTGTGGCCTTGTTTTGTGCAATGTTTTGTGCAATGTTTTGTGGCTTGTTTTGTGGAGTAGGGGTTAGGGTGCACTTGGCTTGATCAAGGCCTTACACTTGCCTTGCACATGGCTTGATCTTGGCCATTGGTTGGCTTTTGGTTTCCTATAAATACCCCCCCCCCCTTAGTGATGAACTTATTCATCCACTCCTCACTTTGTCTAAGCCTTGAAAACTCTCCTCCTCTTGAGTGTTCTCGCCCTAAGCCTTCCTCCCCTCGAGTGGCCTTGTGGCGAGAGCCTCCCCTCCTGTGGTGCTAGTGTGGGTACCCCTAGCCTAGTTGTTTTCGGATAATACCCCACCCTTGTGGTATTGAAAAACTTCTCCAAGTATTGTTATAATGCCCAAAATACCGTAGCCTTTACCTTGTCGTATTCCAAAAGTTACCTCTATCGTAGAGCAGGAAATACTACCTTTTGTCCTTTTAGTCTCAAACCGAAACCCTAAGGAAATCTTCATAGTTGGTTGAAGTATTTAAGTAGAAGTTGGTTAGAACTTCTAAGGGTTGTTTGGAGCGGATTGGAGCGCACGGAGTAGGAGCTAAAACTTGCTCAGGATCGACATTATAACTTGGATAATTTTGGGCTCATCGAGGTAAATAATCTTGTCCCCTTATTGTAATTGGAAATTACATGTTGTAGGATTATATAGTTGAAGTATACTATATATAGAACTGAACATAGCTTGCGGCAATGTCTTTTGACTTAAGCCTGAATTTAAAGAAGAGAATCGAATCAGTAATTACATGGGTGTATTCATGAGACTTGTGGTATTCCTGTATAGTCGAATGGTATCCGTCCGGTTAGACGGATAACCCCCCCCCCCTGGTGGGCTGGGTAGCCGGCCTCGTTAGAGGAGGAGATTTCTGTTGTGGGGAGGTGCAGAATTTTCTCGTAGAATATGGAACCGCGGTTAGAAGTTAATAGGCGTTTGTGGCCTTATAGGTGGAAATCTGCGAGTGGCGTATTCTACTTGAAGAGTGGAAACGGCTAGCGATTCTGATCTTGTGGAGCATTTTGCTTATTGTCGATACTGCGTCGCGAGGTATGTGAACCTCTTCCTATCCTTGAGCATGATGTTTTGTAAACTATGTAGTGCGGTGAGACGCATACGTGCTAAATGAGTTGGTTGGTTTAAAACATAGGGTGTTATAATAGCTTTATGGGAAGTTAGTTATAACGACCTTATGTAGTAAGAATGGTTTATTGATTGTAAAAGTTAAGAGACTTGATCTTGAAAGATAAGAGACTTAACTTGTTTTACTTAGTTTTAAAAGAGTTAATGTCGTAGTACTTTAGGGTTAAAACCCGGACTTTGATACAAAATGGAAGTACCTTGAGTTGTGTATAAGCGCCTATGCTTGTTGTTGTGTAACTCGCCTATGCTTGTTGTGATAGCCTTTGTTGTGCAAATGTTGATATCGGTGACTTGAGAAAGAGTAGATCTTTTATAAAAGTCTAGAAGTATGGTAATTTGCTTGAGCTTGTTTGTGATAGCTTTGGTTGTGTGGTATATTGTTGTTGATGTCACATGGACATGTCTACACCGTCACAGTCGGGGCATGTGGCCCGGCGGGGTTGATTACGATATATTGTTATTGTGGTTACATGGACATGTCTACACCGATGCGCATTCGGGCGTGTGGCCACGCGCGGGTTAATCACCCGATATTGTTGATAATGTCACTTGGGCGTGTCTACACCGGCGCATCCGGCATGGCCATGGGCATTGTTATTATTGTTGCATCATGGGCATGTCTACACCGTCACGAGTCCGGCATGCGCCGATGCGAACACGATTGATGTTGTGGGCGTGAGACCCATAGTTATATTTGAGTGATGACTTGAGGGCGTGAGTCCCTGACTTGACATGACTGCTTTTATGTTGTGAACTGTAGTTTTGTTATCATACATGTCTCTGTTTTTATATAGATGTTATGATTTCATTTACTGATATTTTCTGATTTCACATACTTGGTACTGTTATCTTGACCTCGCCCGGGCTGCGTTCATGCCGCAGGTAGGAGTACATCGGTAGTGGATCCCCGCTCATAGGATCACAGTTCAGCGTATTGGGAAGCTCCGTTCTCGGAGGCTTATCTTTTGGTATGTTACCACGAGTTGTAGGTTCTTGTACATTCGGGGTATGGCGGCCACTGTCCGTCATGTTGTATAAAAACTCTTAAGTGCAGGTCTGTTGTGGGCAGGGTTTGTAAAAAGGATTAAACTGTTCATTTTGAAAGAGTTGTATATATATTTTATTGGAAGGTAACCGTTTGGTTGGCCTGTTTTATGATCATATATCTTGTTTCTTGTTTAAGTTTTATATTCCGCTGGTTTTCTCTGATGTTGTATCACTAGGGTGCCCGGGGTAAGGCACGATCCACGCCCGGATCGGTCGTGACAAGTCAGTATGGTTAGTGGTCGTCCCTAACGAGTTATGTTGTTTTAGCTACGAAAGCGCGATGACCCAGAAAGATTATGCGGATTGCGTATCCAGGTTGGTAATGTTTGTAGTATAGTTGGTATTGGGACATACAACTATACGGATTTATGTATGGGGGCCACATATGTGTTGCCTAGGATGATTTTATATTACCAGGATTTGGTAAGGACTAAATAAATACCGGGAAGGTATGAAACAGTTTAATGAACTCTCATCAAGGTTTTACGTGCTAATTTGAGATAATTAGGTGATGATGAGTTATGTGAGAATGAATTGGACCTTTAAGAAGTTATTATTAAGGAACTTAATGGAATACTATGTTAGTAACTTAAGCTACATGGTATGCTTATGGGAATGGTACGGGTGAGATCCGTATGGAGTAAGTATGGTTGTTGTGGACAAGACAACCCGATTATAGTATATTGAGAAGTGTTGTACCCGTTTTCGGGGGGACTGATAAGTTAGGCTTGGAGCCTGGAAATTGCGAGCCTGAGAACGTGATAACCACCGAGACCTTAGATATATAAGGCCTTCTCGGGTAGTAAAGAGTTAAGACAGACCAAGGAAAAGAGTTAAATACGGCCTTGAGTCGGTGGGATCTATTAAGGGTCGCCCCATAACTTGAAAGGGAATGGGATCAGTTGGTAGTAGTCCCGCTATGTGACAGAGTCACGAGGGTGCAAGGCCCAAGTTTAGTTAATCATTTTACGGGTTCGTGGACGTGTTCCACCGGAACCAGGTTGTGAGAGCCGGAAGGGGGCCTTGTATTGTTTAATTTAGAAACTCCAAAGAGTGGAGGCCAGAATTAGTATGGAATTTATGTGCGTATGCTAGTATAAATTTGGAAGTACAGAAAGAGTGCGACCAGTGAAAAAGAGAGCAACCAAGTGTAAAGAGATAAAACCTGAATCCATGAGAACCTTTCGAGGTGACTACACCCGTAAGTGTTGGGTGGTAGCTGAGCGGGTAGATAATTGCCGGTAACGGTACAGTCGTTGGATCCTAGAAGACCTATCAGAGCCGTTATGACAGGCATTGAGGTCATTATGAATTCGGACTAGTTGGCCTCTTGTTATGCCAACGTTGACTACAGAGAGAGATTGGCTCGATTCCAGTTTTCTGGTAAGTCGGTTATCGAGTAGAAAGGAAGAGAAGTGGTGGTAACCAGTGAATTATCCTTCCTTCTTTGACATTGTTGATTTTAATAAGTCTGTGTGACTTGTTCATTTGAGGTAAAACTAATGCAGAAAGTAAGTAATAAATGAATTTGAAGAAATTTATGTTAAGTGCCCTTGGAGCTACTTGGAGTTGGTGTAGGGTGGCGGTCAGGGCCACGACCTTCCGGATAATTTCAGGAAAATGTACAAGGCAAGAATAAAATAAGTACGAATCTTTGTCGTTGAAAGCTGAGGGCAACTCTGGTAGGTTTTGAAAATCTACATGACTTTAAGGCGGTGCGTGATGATTAGATATTTACTGGACCGCGGGGGGGCCCTGTGATTAGGGTTTTGACTCCAAGGAAAGTTTAAGAAAGGGAGATAAGTTCTCTTCCCCACGTAAAAGGACAGTTTTACGTATTATGGGGTTGCGTGTACCCATGTTATTAGACGAAGGATATAGGACTGGTAAGGTCTTCGGTATCGTCATGCTATAGGTTACAGTTGTAGATAACCGTGGGAAAAGTGTTGTGTTGGGGTAATTAAGCACGACGTACGAATTGGTCGAGGAAGTATTGTAAAGATATAAATGTAAGTTGCACGAGTCATGATTACCCTGCAGGCAGTGTAAAGACCATTAGTAGATAATGGGCAGTAAGAACGCTTCGAGGAAATGTGGTAACACCTGTACTGACAAGAAAGATAGCAAGAAGTTACGGAGGGATAAGGGATCCCAGGACAACGTGAAATAACTTACAGGAGAGACGAGTAGACACTCGAACGATAAGAAATCTTGACAAGTCATTGGAGTATGCAATTCCGTGAATTGAGGTTGAATACCTGACTATAAGCTCTGCGAGCTGGGAGAAAATAATCGGGTTACTACTTGACGAGTCAAGGAAATCTCCCCCCTAAATTGTGTTTGACTGTAAGTCTTAGCCATGAGGCAAGCAAAGGAATTAAGTCTAAGTTAATGACCAAGTTTGGTTGCAACAGAGAAAAGGAAACAAGAACCATATTTGAAATTAAGGGCACCCGAATATTTCGCAAGAATGAGAAAGGTTTCCAGTTATGGGAAGATAAGTTGATTCGACTATAGTTATAACCCCTCATGTGGGACTAGAGGGTTAAATTATTATGATAACACGTTGGGTGTTGGGCTAGGTTGTGTGCTGACGCAACCAGATCAGGATATAGCCTACGTTTTCCCGGTAGTTAGGGAAGCAGGAAAGGAAATTGCGCCACTCACGATTTAGAGCTGGCGGCAGTTAAATCGTGCCTTGAAGATTTGGGGGCATGACGTATATAAACTTCATGTGGATAATTGTGCAGACCCCAAAAGCCTCCGGTATATCTGCAGACTGAGGCAGTAGAATTTGCGACAGCGATGGTGGTTAGAGTTACTCAAGGATTGTGATATTGATATCCTATACCATCCGGGGAAAGCCAAGACAGTTACAGATACTCTTTGTCATGGACCTAAGGGTAGTCTGCCAGATGGGCAGCCAGATAGACAGGATGTGGTCCGTGAGATTCTTCAGTTACCGAGCCTAGGGGTTCGATTTTTTGTTTCCAAGGTTAACGAAGTTTAGGTCCAAGAGGTTGCCGAGTCTTCCGTCGTTGAGGAGGAAAGGAGGCGGCGATGAGGATCCAGTTATGATACGGTATCGAGATACGGCTCTCCGGGAAGAGAAGAGCCTGTTTGAGTAGCGCCGGATGAGGTGCTGTGAGATGAGGATAGATTGCGTGTACCCGGTACTACAGGACTAGTCAGCAGGTTTTAGGGGAGGCATACAGTGCTTATTGCTCGCACTGTTCGAGGTCGACTAAGTTGTGTCGTGACCTCAGATGTATGTATGGGTAAGATGACCGGAAAAAGGGACGTAGCAGAGTTGTTGCTTAATATCCGAATTAGTAGCAGGTCATGGTTGAACATCAGGAGCCAGTGGGCTATTACAGGCGATTTAGACCCCGACTTAGGCATGGGCGGTATTTAATATGGATCTTGTTACAGGGTGGCATCGTACTCGGAGAAAGTGCGACTCTCTGGGGGTCATGGTAAATGGGCTGGCGGAACCAGCCGTGTTCTTCCTGTTGGGACCACTTACTCGGCTGAGGTTTATACTAGCTTGTATAGCAGAGATTGTGAGGCGCACGCGGTCCTACGTTTATGATGACGCAGATGAGCTCGATTCGATAACTTCTGGAGGCTTTTCAGAAGGGATTAGGGACACATGTGAGTCTCAGTGATGCATTACACCCTCAGACCGACGGTCAGGCAGAGCGTACTATCCAGGCACTTGAGGATAGGTAGCGGGCCTGTGTTTTTTATTTCAGGAATAGCCGGGAAGGTTGATTGCCTCTTGTCGTGTTACGTACGATAACAGATACCCTCCCAGTTTTCGAATGGCCCTGTATGAGGCCTTGTTTGTAAGGAAGTGTAGCTCGCCAGTTGGTGGGTTCGACATAGGCGAGGTTCAGTTATTTGGCCCGATCGATTCAAGGCCATGGATAAGCGAAGCTTATCCAGAAAGATTACTAAGCTCGCTCAGTCGTGAAGCTTTATGCTGATAACCGATGTTGACACGTGGGGTTCAGTTTGACATTTTGGTGTGAGTATTGTTATGTGGCCTCGTGTGGTATTGTTGGTATGTAGGGGTTGTAAAAGAAGACTATGTCGCTATCTTTAAGTTTGACTCCCGAAACAACATTCGGGGACGAATGTTTCTAAGGGGGGAAGAATGTTACACCCCGGAATTTCAGGATATGTTTATAAGAATGTTCGTGAGAACAAAAAGATGTTAAGATTAGAGACGAGTAAAAATTTATCGGAATTATGAAATTGACGGAAAACGAAATATTGCGACGAATGAGAGGGCGACACGTGTCACCCCTCCTTAGTGTCTTGGACGAAATTTACCATGGGCAAAAGGGTCATTTGACCATTAGTGAGATGACCAAGTCTTGCAAATGACTTAGCTTGACATAGTTGACTAAAAGTCCAAGGGCCACTTGGGCAAGATCCATGTGAAACTCATCCGAACCACCCATTTGTTCTAATCTTGACCCTCCCTATTTTTATATAAGCTCCTTAGTAGCAAGACAAGGCAAAACACTTAGAAAATTTTCAAGAAATTTGAGGGAAGATTGAGGGAGCTCTCGGCTTACCTAGGGTTTGATGGAAAAAAAATTCAATTGTTGTCCAATAATCTCCCCACTTTAAACCAAGGTACATAAGGGTATTGTAAGTGTATCTCAATAGAAATATCCCGGAAAAATGGTGTTTTCGTGTTAGTCGCAAGGCGGAAACTAAAGGAGTTCTACAACTTTGAAGTTGTAACTTGAAGTTAAGTTCATCATAAGCTTCTAAGGGTTGCTTGGAGTGGATTGGAACGTCGAAAGGAGGAGCTTAAGTTGCTAGGGATCGACTTGTAGTCTTGGAGCATATTTGGGCTAAATAAGGTATAATCTTCGTCTTACTTTTGTAATTGAAGATTCCATGTTATTATAAGTTAGAAATGATCATGTGATATGTATTATGAAGTTTGATAAGTGTTATGGAATTTTAGGGGCCCAAAACCGAAATGGCATGATTAGCCTTTTGAAATTGAAATACAATTTTGGTCGTTAATTAGAATTGTCGCATGTTTACCTACTTGAGGATTGTAGTAGTTGTAATCGATTGCGGCTTGATATCATGTTATACTAAACCATTTGGATTGAAAAGGGATTGGAAACGATTTGTATTGTTGTCCCTATGTTTAGCCGAATGGACATTGTAGTTTTGACTAGTTGTTTTACATTGTGGGGCGGAATTTTACATGTCTTGTTTAAGCGTGTAATCCCCTATTGTTAACTACTTTGTTGGGCCTTAAATGTGGCGTGTTTGGTTATTGAATTCGACCTTGAAAAAGGTGGCAAAATGAGTAGAAACAAAGGAAGTGCTGTCCGATTTTCCGTAGAATTTAGTGACTTGCACTTGGAATATTCTACGTTTGAAACTAGAAGTTAATAGACGTACTATGGTCATTATAGGTTGGCATACTACGTACGGCGATTGGACTTAGCAAGTGGATTAAACCAAAGAGGTATGTGGAACTTTTCCTATCTTTTGAGCATGACTAGTTTCACGTATATAGTACGGTAGACGTACAAGACTTTGACATTCTTTACTTGTTTTATGAAATGCCAAGTCGGGTGAGTTAGGAGCTTAACTCACTTCTTTGAGAATATTAAGGATGTCTTAAGTCTTGTTAAAGTTAAGGGACTTGAAGAGTTTTAAAGTATGTGATACTTGCGTCGTTTTAAACGTATAAGTCCCTTGGATAGGAAATTGCACTTTTCTAAGGTATAAAGTGAATATAATGACTTTATGGGGAGTTGTTTATATTGACTTTATGAAAAGGTGAATGGCTTGTTTTAATAAAAGGCAATTTGATCTTAAAGTATCAATTGCCTAAAGGTTTTATAAGAAAAGGAGTCACTTGATTTAGAAACCTAACTTTATTTCAAAAGTGTTGTGGCTTGCCTTGAAATTTAATTTGGACTTGATACTAGGTTTAATAGTATCTTGGAAGTTTTCTACTAAGAAGAGTCATTGGTTTTAAAGAGTAGAAGTACGTAGTACTTTGGGTTAAATTCCCGGATTTTTTATAAAAGACATGTTAGTGCCTTAGATAAACTAAAATGAGAGTGTATATGAACAAGAATAGTAAGAAGTTAGGGGATTTCTTAACTTTCTTATATATTGTATGATAAGCCGGTAGTGCTTATGATATGTGTGATAGCCGGATTTGTGCTAGTGATATATTATTCGTTGCGGGGTCATTCCCCGGGATTGTGGCGTTGTATATTTCCGTGGATTTGCTACCCACGATGCGAGGAATACCTCATGCGAGTCCGTAAGGGCTTATGCGGGTGAAATAGTCCCATGCGGGCGGGTCCAGCCTATGCGAGGAATACCTCATGCGAGTCCGTAAGGGCTTATGCGGGTGAAATAGTCCCATGCGAGGAATACCTCACGCGGGTCCACTGGATCTATGCGGGTGAAATAGTCCCAGGAATAGGATTGCTTAATGACACTGCGGGCGGATGGTCCTGCTTTGATCGTGAGCTTTCCTACTTTATATGGTAAGTATACCCCTATTTACTCTCATTGTTAGTAAGGCACAGTGTACTGTTAATTGAGTTATCATACATGTCTCCAGTTTTATTTTAGACTTATGATTTCATTACGCATTTCTGGGCCACATATTTGGTACATGTTATGCCGACCTCATTCAGGCTGCGTTCATGCCGCAGTGGAAGTCTGCAGTTGATCCTCGCTCTTAGGGTCACTGTTCAGCTGTTGAGAAGCTCCTTTATTCCGGAGGCTTATCCCTGGTATTGTCGGTTATTGTACATTCAGGGGTATGGCGGGGCCCTGTCCCGCCAGAGTTGTATTCTTAGAGGTCTGTAGTCACATTGTGGATCGGGTTGAAAAAAAGAAAAATGTACTGTTTTATTGATATAGTTTTCAGAAGGTGGCCTTATCGGTTAGTGTTATACCCCGTATTTCCAGAGTATGTACGTAAGGACGTACGTAGAAAAGTTTGGGCTTTAAAGTAGGC
This sequence comes from Przewalskia tangutica, assembly GCA_029844215.1. NCBI lineage: Eukaryota > Viridiplantae > Streptophyta > Magnoliopsida > Solanales > Solanaceae > Przewalskia > Przewalskia tangutica. Next base: position 66,078,404 of record CM056729.1, read on the forward strand.
ATGGCCGATTTATTTTTGTGCACAACACCCGATTAGAGTCGTTTTTCGACGAAACGTTTTACACAACTTGCGAAGGGAAAATTCCGGCTATGTCATTTTTAATTTTTGCGGATTTTTCCGAGAGACGAAGCGTGTTGTACCAACGAGAGGGCGCCACTTGGCACCCTCTCATTGGCGGAAAAGTGGGGCGGATTTGGGACGATTTTCCTTGGCTTTTTGTCAAGTAGTAGGTAGGATATTTTGTGGTAGATGGATAAGGTGCACTTGGCATGATCTTGGCCCTACACTTGCCTTGCACTTGGCATGATCTTGGCCATTGGTTGGCCTTTGCTTGACCTATAAATACCCCCCCCCCCCCCTTTGAAGACTTCTTCATCCATTCCTAAACTTTCCTACGTCTTGAGAGCTTCCCCCCTTTGTGTGGTGTTCTCGTCCTCCCCATTTTGAGGCCCCCTTGGCCGAGAGCCCTCCCCTTGGCCGAGTACCCACTAGTGGGGTTAGTAGAGGGTATACACCCCCCCTTGTGGTGTTGTCTCGTATAAATACCCCCCTCTTGGTAGAAATACTCTCAAAAGTATTGTTGTTATACCCAAAATTACCTTAGCCGTATACCTTGTAGTATTCCAAAGATACTCTCTATCGTAGAGCAGGAAATACTCAGTATGTCCTTTTTGTCTCAAACCGAAACCCTAAGGAAAAATCTCCATAGTTGGTTGGAGTATTAAGAAGAAGTTGCGTAGAACTTCTAAGGGTTGTTTTGAGCGGGTTGGAGCACCCGGAGTAGGAGCTAAGCGTTGCTAAGGATCGACATCTATACTTGGATAATTATGGGCTTATCGGGGTAAATATCTTGTCCCCCTATTGTAATTGGAATTACATGTTGTAGGAATATATAGTTGTAGTATACTATATATAGAACTGAACATAGTTTTGCGGCAATGTCTTTGGACTTAAGCTTGAATTTAAAGAAGAGAACTGAACTGTAATTACGTAGGACTGTATTACAGTAGACTTGTGTAGTTTGACGGATAGGGAAGTGCTGCCCGATTTTCCGTAGGATCTTGTATCTAGATTTATTCTACCGAGTAGTCTAGACTTTGATAGACTTGTATAACCTGTATAGGTTGAATGCTCTGTGAGTAGCATGTGCTACTTGAGAAGTGGACAAGGCTAGCCGGGTTATAGCCGTGGAGCGATTTGCTTATAGTCGATAATCGTCGCGAGGTATGTGATCCTTCCTATACGCTTGAGCATGATATTTTAAAGAAGTATATATAGTACGGTAGACGTACGCGTGATAACTGAACGTAGTTGTACGGCAATGTCTTTTGACTTAAGCCTGAATGATAAGAACTTTGAAGTATTTCAAAAAGTATTAAGAACTGTTTTTGAAAGAGTAACACTTGGTTTTGAAAACATAAGAGTTATACTAGCTTTATGGGAAGTTAGGTATAACGTCTTAAGAAAGATAAAATGAATGATTTATTGATTATAGAAGTTAAGAGACTTGATCTTAAAAGATAAGAGACTTGATCTTAAAAGATAAGAGACTTGACTTAAATGAATTGATATGAATTTCGTGTGAAACCTCATTCGTGAGTAATGAGTACTTGGTTTTAAAAGGAATAATGTTTTACTGATTTCGGAAATCAGAATGTGTATCGACAAACCACTGCAGCGTTAATAAAGGAAAATGTAATGAATAATTAAGTATTATTAAAACCGAGAAACTTCCATCCGCATGTAAGCTAAGATGAGACAAAATGATATTTCCTAGATCATGGTCATTGTAATAAGATGGTTATAAACAAGAATATCCTACTCACATATAAGGCTTATGTTTCTCAGATTGTTTAAAAGAGAATTATATTCTTAAATGAATAAGACTATGAACTACGAAACCTTTCTAAAAATAAGAAACGTGAACATTTGAAATTAGGCAAACTTGGACGTTTGAAAAATAATGTTGTTACTTGATTTTACAAAGGTAAGTGTTTTGGTTTACTTAAAAAGACAGTCACTCTATTTTATACTACGGGTATTGTGTGACTTATGTGAAAGAAACGTATCTTTTAAAAGAGTTAATGTATGAAGTACTTTGGGGATAAAAACCCGATCTTGTTAATCATATAGTAGAAAGTGCCTTGTGTGTATAACTTGATTGTGTTGGGTTGTGTTAGCCTTGTAATACTTTCTTGTTGATTTGTTAAGTAAACATGCTAGGATCTTTACGTGTGTTAGTATCTTGTGATGTTTGTGTAAAGGGTTTCCTCGATTGCGCTTTAAATTGTTTCACTATCACCGATATGTTGGTATTGTACCACTCACCTTGACTTGTTTCCGAGGTTAAGGCGCCTCCGTCGGGGTAGACTCAAAGTAGTCCGTGTGACCTATGATTCGAGAATACCTCATGCGGGTCCCGGGGCCTATGCGGAGCTACGAGTTCCGTGTTAGTATGCGGCCTTTATGGTCACGCGGTATGTGGCCATGCGGATCGCGAGTCCAGCGGATGCCGGGAGTAGCTACCGTCGATGCGGGTTATACCTCATGCGAGCCTATGAGTTTGGCCTATGCGAGCTGCGGAGAGTTCCGGGGCTAGACGCGCACATTAGATACTGCGGCGAGTGGCGGCTTTGATCATGTGACGGCAGACAGATCTCATGATCTGATTTATGACCTTGTTGGTACCTGTGGGTTTTAGTAGTCGGCTATGCCTTCGCCTTACCCATGCGGTTTCATTAGGACAGTGGGACACGGTGTTCATGTGTATTCCTTGATGCTTTTATATCATAGACTGCCGGCAGTGAGGAAGGTATTCCACGGGCATGATTGATGTCGTGGGCGTGAGACCCATAGTTATATTTGAGTGATGACTTTGAGGGCGTGAGTCCCTGACTTGACATGACTGCTTATTTATCAGGAATCGTAGTTTGGTTATCATACATGTCTCTGCTTTATATAGACTACTATGATTTCATTTACAATATTTATTTTGATTTCACATACTCTGCACTGTTAGATCGACCTCGCGGGCTGCGTTCATGCCGCAGGTAAAGGTACACCAGTCGGTGATCCTCGCTCTTAGGGTCACAGTTCAGCGTTTGGAAAAGCTCCGTTTCTCCGGAGGCTTATCTTGGTATAGTCCCCTGTTGTTGTAGGTGCTTACATTCAGGGGTATGACGGGGCCCTGTCCCGTCGTTGTTGTCATATCATTCGTAGAGGTCTGTAGTAATGTGGGTGGTTTGTAAAAAGGATTAAACTGTTCATTTTGAAAGAGTTGTTATTTATATATATGCCGAAAGGCAAGTTTTCTAAAGATAACTGTTGTACACTTCTTGTTATTTTATGTTGTTGTGTTATGTTCCGCTGATTACTCTGATGTTGTATCACTAGGGTGCCCGGGGTAAGGCACCAGTCACGGGCCCGGGTTCGGGTCGTGACAAAAGTGGTATCAGAGCAGTTAATCCTCGGAAAGTGTCTACGTATCGATAGAGTCTTGATTATCGGTGTGTTGTGCACCACACCAATAATCAGGAGGCTATAGGATATTTAGGATTGGTTTCTATTCTTCTCACTCTGAGATCGTGCCTTAGAGCTGTGTTGTAAGTTGGACCCTCTAACGTATTTCTTTCCCTTACCGTTATGCCTCCGCGTAGGGCAACCCGGGCCCAGGAGGGCAAGGCAGCCGAGGGAGCTGCGAGTAGAGTTCAGAGTGTTGCGAGGGCACATGCCCAATCTTTACCTAGGGTAGTGCTTCATTCGGGGAGTTACGGCGCCACTAGCCAGTGAGTTTAGCACGGCAGCGGCGTTCCTCTGCGGCCATGACATTTGAACCTTCGCCCACGGCCGAACGGTGAATTTAGATTGCAAGAAGCGACCACATTACTAGCTATGGATTTGGCTACGAGAGTATACCGATGTCTCGCGAGTCTTGATGAATATCAACGAGAGGTTGTGCAAGAGTAGTTCTTCGATAGGCGAGCATGGCACGTATGCGGGCTTATGCGCGCAGGCCGAGAAACGTAGAGATCGACGGTTAACGGGACAAGAAGAGGCGAGCAATGAGTCCTTTGGTAACTTTCGAGGCGAGTCACCTCACCAGCGGATTAGATTGTGCACATCCACCAGTGCAGAGAGGTCCTCCACGGGGTTCAGGACGTTCGGGGTAGGCAGGAGTTGGTCAGAGCTCCAGGGCTTCCGGTTCACAATGTGACATACGTCATCCCGGGGAATGTCGTCTTTTTGTTGGTACTTGTTGTACTGCGCCGTCGGGCAGTGTCGAAAGGTGTCTAGTAGGAGGGATGCAAGTAGGAGGACTCAGCCTTCAGGATCGGTGGGTAGTTCGTTACCTTCCTTAGCTATGCGCCCTACGGGGCAGGTTTGATTAGAACGACTAAGGGGAGTGAAGCAGTAAATACAGATAGATCTTTAACCCTCTAGGGATTAGTATGTGTGATAAGGTGAGTATACCTTAAGTGTTATATTCTGATAGCATTGTGTAAATTGTGATTAGAAATCTTGGTTAGTTAACCAAGTAAGATTTGGGGGATAGAGAAGGGTGAGCCTTAGAGTTTTTTTTACATAGAGACCTTAGAGGTAAGGCCATCTCGAGTAAAAGACGTATGTTTATGTGTGATCCTTATCGGATTGCATAGTGCACGTGAGGGATATTGTGTGATAAGTCCCGGAGTAGTGTGGAATGAAAGAGGGTAGTTGAGCTAAGAAGACCGCTAGGTTTTCGTAACGTGAGTAGTGAGATTGTTCCTTCGGGGAGCTAGTATTTTGCGCATTGCCGGGTCGGGTTGAGGCCACGTTGCGGGTCAACCCGCGGCATGTTTGGTGGTGGGGTCTGTTTGTGGTGGTCCCGCCTTGTGGTAGGGTCACGAGGGTGTTAGGCCCAAGTTTATTTAACCAGCGTACGAGTTCGTGGATGCGTTCAACCAGTAGTCGGGCCGATGGGGGCAGCCCATCGTGTTCTTCGGTCAGGACCAATTACTCGGCTGTGTTGGTATATCAGAAAGGTTGTAAGGCTGCACGGGGTGCCTACCTTCACCTTATGACAGACAGTGAAGCCCAGGTTGGGGCTATTTTCGTTTTCTAAAAAGTTTTACCAGGCAGGGTTAGGAACTCAGGTGAGCCTCAGAATCGCATTCGCCCTCGGGCAGTGTTGGGATTTCAGGGGTAGTTGTGGGGATTGTTGTCTCCTGTGGAGGGAGTGTTTAAGCTACCATTTCAGTTTTCGAATGTCGCCTTATGAAGCCTTGTAGGGGCGGAAGTGTAAGTTGCCGATCGATTGGTTCGATGTTGGCAAGGTTCGAATAGTTAGTTGAGCTTGTTCCGTGATTGTGGATACGGTGTGACGAGTTTTGGAAAACAGAGTGAACTTAGCCCGAGTTACTTTGGGCCTTTTTGAGTTCATGTGAAGAATAGGCCAGGTTGCCTATATGTTAGCATTTGTCGTCCGACTTAGGAGGCAGTACGTCCGGTCTTTCGTATTGTTATGTTCGGGAAAGTATCGGAGATCCATCCAGAGTGTTCCCAGTTAATGATGACCACGTTACAGATAGTAACCCCGAGTTTTGGAAATCAAGCGATATGAAATGTGGTAAGAGTTCGAGTGTACAAGAAGGGTACGACACGTAAGGGAAGAAGCGAGCATGTATGGCGAGCATAGATGTGATCATTTCTTTTGTAAAGAGAAGGGCGAAAGAAGTATATTTTAAACCCCGGAGAAAGGTATTTGTGGTGATGTTAGAGGTGTTTTCTCGTGGACTTGGATGGAAGTATTTGCGCGGGTGTTTTCTATGGCCAGGTGTGGCAGGATTGTTTTCGTAAGTATAGTAGTGAAGACTATACTGGCGCGCGTTTGTTTTGAGACTTAGAAGGAACATTCGGGACGAATGTTTCTAAGGAAGGGAGAATGTTATACCCCGTATTTCCAGTATGCGTGGGGCGACGTAGAAAATTTTGGGCTTTAAAGTAGGCTTGGCCGATTTATTTTTGTGCACAACACCCGATTAGAGTCGTTTTTCGACGAAAAGTTTTACAAAACATGCGAACGGAAAATTACGGCTATGTCATTTTTAATTTTTGCGGATTTTTCCGAGAGGCGAGCGTGTTGGACCAGCGAGAGGCGCCACTTGGCACCCTCTCATGGGCGGAAAAGTGGGGCGGATTTGGGACGATTTTCCTTGGCTTTTTGTCAAGTAGTAGGTAGGATATTTTGTGGTAGATGGATAAGGTGCACTTGGCATGATCTTGGCCCTACACTTGCCTTGCACTTGGCATGATCTTGTCCATTGGTTGGCCTTTGCTTGACCTATAAATACCCCCCCCCCCTTTGAAGACTTCTTCATCCATTCCTAAACTTTCCTAAGTCTTGAGAGCTTCCCCCCTTTGTGTGGTGTTCTCGTCCTCCCTTGTGAGACCCCTTGGCCGAGACCCTCCCCTGGCCGAGAGTACCCCAGTGGGGTTGGCCAGAGGGTATACACCCCCCCTTGTGGTGTTGTCTCGTATAAATACCCCCCTCTTGGTAGAAATACTCTCAAAAGTATTGTTGTTATACCCAAAATTACCTTAGCCGTATACCTTGTAGTATTCCAAAGATACCTCTATCGTAGAGTCTGAAATACTACCGTATGTCCTTTTTGTCTCAAACCGAAACCCTAAGGAAAAATCTCCATAGTTGGTTGGAGTATTAAGAAGAAGTTGCGTAGAACTTCTAAGGGTTGTTTTGAGCGGGTTGGAGCACCCGGAGTAGGAGCTAAGCGTTGCTAAGGATCGATATCTATACTTGGATAATTATGGGCTTATCGAGGTAAATATCTTGTCCCCCTATTGTAATTGGAATTACATGTTGTAGGAATATATAGTTGTAGTATACTATATATAGAACTGAACATAGTTTCAATGCAATGTCTTTGGACTTAAGCTGAATTTAAAGAAGAGAATGAATCAGTAATTACGTGGGGTATTACAAGAGACTTGTGTAGTTGTGGATAGGGAAGTCTTTGCCCGATTTTCCGTAGGATCTTGTATCTAGATTTATTCTACCGAGTAGTCTAGACTTTGATAGACTTGTATAACCTGTATAGGTTGAATGCTCTGTGAGTAGCATGTGCTACTTGAGAAGTGGACAAGGCTAGCCGGGTTATAGCCGTGGAGCGATTTGCTTATAGTCGATAATCGTCGCGAGGTATGTGATCCTTCCTATACGCTTGAGCATGATATTTTAAAGAAGTATATATAGTACGGTAGACGTACGCGTGATAACTGAACGTAGTTGTACGGCAATGTCTTTTGACTTAAGCCTGAATGATAAGAACTTTGAAGTATTTCAAAAAGTATTAAGAACTGTTTTTGAAAGAAGAGTAACACTTGGTTTTGAAAACATAAGAGTTATACTAGCTTTATGGGAAGTTAGGTATAACGTCTTAAGAAAGATAAAATGAATGATTTATTGATTATAGAAGTTAAGAGACTTGATCTTAAAAGATAAGAGACTTGATCTTAAAAGATAAGAGACTTGACTTAAATGAATTGATATGAATTTCGTGTGAAACCTCATTCGTGAGTAATGAGTACTTGGTTTTAAAAGGAATAATGTTTCTTGATTTGAAATCGAATGTGTATCGACAAACCACTGCAGCGTTAATAAAGGAAAATGTAATGAATAATTAAGTATTATTAAAACCAGTAGAAACTTCCATCTGCATAGAAGCTAAGATGAGACAAAATGATATTTCCTAGATCATGGCTGCTGTAATAAGATGGTTATAAACAAGAATATCCTACTCACATATAAGGCTTATGTTTCTCAGATTGTTTAAAAGAGAATTATATTCTTAAATGAATAAGACTATGAACTACGAAACCTTTCTAAAAATAAGAAACGTGAACATTTGAAATTAGGCAAACTTGGACGTTTGAAAAATAATGTTGTTACTTGATTTTACAAAGGTAAGTGTTTTGGTTTACTTAAAAAGACAGTCACTCTATTTTATACTACGGGTATTGTGTGACTTATGTGAAAGAAACGTATCTTTTAAAAGAGTTAATGTATGAAGTACTTTGGGGATAAAAACCCGATCTTGTTAATCATATAGTAGAAAGTGCCTTGTGTGTATAACTTGATTGTGTTGGGTTGTGTTAGCCTTGTAATACTTTCTTGTTGATTTGTTAAGTAAACATGCTAGGATGCTACGTGTGTTAGTATCTTGTGATGTTTGTGTAAAGGGGTTTCCCCTCGATTGCGCTTAAATTGTTTCACTATCAGCCGATATGTTGGTATTGTACCACTCACCTTGACTTGTTTCCGGAGGTTAAGCTGCCTCCGATGCGGGGTAGACTCAGGCGGGTCTGTGTGACCTATGATTCGAGAATACCTCATGCGGGTCCCGGGCCTATGCGGAGCTACGAGTTCGAGTTAGTATGCGGCCTTTATGGTCATGCGTCTACATGTGGCCGTGCGGATCGCGAGTCAGCGGATGCCGGAGTAGCTACCTCGATGCGGGTTATACCTCATGCGAGCCTATGAGTTTGGCCTATGCGGAGTGCGGAGAGTTCCAGGGCTAGACGCGCGCATTAGATCTGCGGGCGAGTGACCGGCTTTGATCATGTGATGGCAAGCAGATCTCATGATCTGATTTATGACCTTGTTACTGTGGGTTTTAGTAGTCGGCTATGCCTTCGTGCTTACATGCGGTTTCATTAGGACACGTGGGACACGGTGTTCATGTGTATTCCTTGATGCTTTTATATCATAGGCTCGCGGTGAGAAGGTATTCCACGCATGATTGATGTCGTGGCGTGAGACCCATAGTTATATTTGAGTGATGACTTTGAGCGTGAGTCCACGACTTGACACGATCGCTTATTTATTGTGAATCGTAGTTTGGTTATCATACATGTCTCTGCTTTATATAGACTACTATGATTTCATTTACAATATTTATTTTCGATTTCACATACTGCACTGTTGTCGACCTCGCCTTCGGGCTGCGTTCATCGCGCAGTAAGGTACACCATCGGTGATCCTCGCTCTTAGGGTCACGATTCAGCGTTGGAAAAGCTCCGTTTCTCGAGGCTTATCTTAGTATAGTCCCCTGTTGTTGTATGTGCTACATTCGGGTATGGCGGCCCCGCCCGTCGTTGTTGTCATATCATTCGTAGAGTGCATGTAATCTTGTTGTGGGCAGGGTTTGTAAAAAGGATTAAACTGTTCATTTTGAAAGAGTTGTTATTTATATATATGCCGAAAGGCTAGTTTTCTAAAGATAACTGTTGTACACTTCTTGTTATTTTATGTTGTTGTGTTATGTTCCGCTGATTACTCTGATGTTGTATCACCAGGGTGCCCGGGGTAAGACACCAGTCACGGGCCCGGGTTCGGGTCGTGACAAAAGTGGTATCAGAGCAGTTAATCCTCGGAAAGTGTCTACGCATCGTATCCGATGAAGTCTTGATTATCGGTGTGTTGTGCACCACACCAATAATCAGGAGGCTATAGGATATTTAGGATTGGTTTCTATTCTTCTCACTCTGAGATCGTGCCTTAGAGCTCTGTTGTAAGTTGGACCCTCTAACGTATTTCTTTCCCTTACCGTTATGCATCCGCGTAGGGCAACCCGCCGGGAGGGCAAGCGCGGCGAGGCTGCGAGTAGAGTTGAGTGTTGCGAGGCACATGCCCAATCTTTACCTAGGGTAGTGCTTCATTCGGGGATTTCACGACGTCACTAGCCCCGAGTTTAGCACGGCGGCGGCGGTTCTACTGCGCCATGACATTTGAACCTTCGCCCACGGCCAGAACAGTGAATTTAGATTGCAGAAGCGACCACATTACTAGTATGGATTTGGCTACCAGAGAGTATACCGATGTACCGCGAGTCTTGATGAATATCAACGAGAGGGTTGTGCAAGAGTAGTTCTTCAGATAGTCTTGAGCATGGCCTGTGTACGGGCTTATGCGCAGCAGGCCGAGAAACGTAGAGATCGACGGGTTAACGAGGCGATGAAGAGGCGAGCAGCGAGTCCTTTGGTAACTTTCGAGGCGTCACCACCGCGGATTAGATTGTGCACATCCACCGGTGCAGAGGTCCTCCACGGGTTCGGGGACGTCGGCAGTGGAGTTGGTCGAGCTCAGGCTTCCGGTTCACAATGTGACAGACGTCATCCCGGGGAATGTCGTCTTTTTGTTGGTACTTGTTGTACCTGCGGCCGTCAGGGCCAGGTGTCGAAAGGGTGTCCTAGTAGGAGGGATGCAAGTAGGAGGACTCAGCCTTCAGGATCGGTGGGTAGTTCGTTACCTTCCTTAGCTATGCGCCCTACGGGGCAGGTTTGATTAGAACGACTAAGGGGAGTGAAGCAGTAAATACAGATAGATCTTTAACCCTCTAGGGATTAGTATGTGTGATAAGGTGAGTATACCTTAAGTGTTATATTCTGATAGCATTGTGTAAATTGTGATTAAAAATCTTGGTTAGTTAACCAAGTAAGATTTGGGGGATAGAGAAGGGTGAGCCTTAGAGTTTTTTTTTACATAGAGACCTTAGAGGTAAGGCCATCTCGAGTAAAAGACGTATGTTTATGTGTGATCCTTATCGGATTGCATAGTGCACGTGAGGGATATTGTGTGATAAGTCCCGGAGTAGTGTGGAATGAAAGAGGGTAGTTGAGCTAAGAAGACCGCTAGGTTTTCGTAACGTGAGTAGTGAGATTGTTCCTTCGGGGAGCTAGTATTTTGCGCATTGCCGGGTCGGGTTGAGGCCACGTTGCGGTTCAACCCGCGGCATGTTTGGTGGTGGGGTCTGTTTGTGGTGGTCCCGCCTTGTGGTAGGGTCACGAGGGTGTTAGGCCCAAGTTTATTTAACCAGCGTACGAGTTCGTGGATGCGTTCAACCAGTAGTCGGGCCGATGGGGGCAGCCCATCGTGTTCTTCGGTCAGGACCAATTACTCGGCTGTGTTGGTATATCAGAAAGGTTGTAAGGCTGCACGGGGTGCCTACCTTCACCTTATGACAGACAGTGAAGCCCAGGTTGGGGCTATTTTCGTTTTCTAAAAAGTTTTACCAGGCAGGGTTAGGAACTCAGGTGAGCCTCGACCGCGTTCGCCCTGAGCGATGTTGGGATTTCGGGGTAGTTGTGGATTGTTGTCTCCTGTGGAAGGAGTGTTTAAGCTACCATTTCGTTTTGAATGTCGCCTTATGAAGCCTTGTAGGGCGGAAGTGTAAGTTGCCGTCGATTGGTTCGATGTTGGCGCGTTCGAATAGTTAGTTGAGCTTGTTCCGTGATCGTGGATACGGTGTGACGAGTTTTGGAAAACAGAGTGAACTTAGCCCGAGTTACTTTGGGCCTTTTTGAGTTCATGTGAAGAATAGGCCAGGTTGCCTATATGGCCATGCGGACTGCGAGTCCAGGCGGATGCCGGGGAGTAGCTACCCTCGATGCGGGGTTATACCTCATGCGGGCCTATGAGTTTGGCCTATGCGGAGCTGCGGAGAGTTCGGGGCTAGACGCGCACATTAGATATCGCGGCGAGTGGCGGCTTTGATCATGTGACGATGCAGACAGATCTCATGTCTGATTTATGACCTTGTTGTACTGTAGGTTTTAGTAGTCGGCTATGCCTTCGCTTACCCCGCACGGTTTCATTAGGACACGTGGGACTGGTGTTCATGTATTCCTTGATGCTTTTATATCATAGATCGCGGTGAGGAAGGTATTCCACGGGCATGATTGATGTTGTGGGCGTGAGACCCATAGTTATATTTGAGTGATGACTTTGAGGGCGTGAGTCCCTGACTTGACATGACTGCTTATTTATTGTGAACTGTAGTTTGGTTATCATACATGTCTCCTGCTTTATATAGACTACTATGATTTCATTTACGATGTTATTTTCGATTTCACATACTGCACTGTTAGATCGACCTCGGGGGGCTGCGTTCATGCCGCAGGTAAAGGTACACCAGTCGGTGATCCTCGCTCTTAGGGTCACAGTTCAGCGTTTGGGAAAGCTCCGTTTCTCCGGAGGCTTATCTTGGTATAGTCCCCTGTTGTTGTAGGTGCTTACATTCAGGGGTATGACGGGGCCCTGTCCCGTCGTTGTTGTCATATCATTCGTAGAGGTCTGTAGTACTGTTGTGGGCAGGGTTTGTAAAAAGGATTAAACTGTTCATTTTGAAAGAGTTGTTATTTATATATATGCCGAAAGGCAAGTTTTCTAAAGATAACTGTTGTACACTTCTTGTTATTTTATGTTGTTGTGTTATGTTCCGCTGATTACTCTGATGTTGTATCACTAGGGTGCCCGGGGTAAGGCACCAGTCACGGGCCCGGGTTCGGGTAGTGACAGTTAGCCTGTTGTCATTTTATGTTTAAGTACTTTTTCAGTTGTATATGTTCCGCTGCTATTCTCTGATGTTTACCGAAAGGGGTGCCCAGGTAGGGCACCAGTCGCGGGCCCGGGGTCGGGTCGTGACAAAAACACAAAGGTTTGGAGCTAAGACTTGCTTTGGAACGACTTTTAAATCTTGGATATTGTTGGGCTAGTATTGAGGTAATGTTATACCCCGTATTTCCAGAGCATGTACGTGAGGGCGTACGTACAAAAGTTTAAGCCTTAAAGTAGACTAAGGGACGAAATTTTGTGCACAACTAGCGAAAAGAATCGTTTTTCCGACGAAACGTTTTCCGGACTTTGCGAAGGGAAAATTACGGCTATGTCATTTATTATTTTTGCGGATTTTTCTGAGAGACGAAATATTTTAGACCAACGAGAGGGTGACAAGTGTCACCCTCAAGGGGCGGAAATAATTGGGACGATTGGCACGTTTTTGCCTTTAAGTTTTTGTCAAGTAGTTGGTAGGATATTTTGTGTAGTTGATGAGCAAGTGGGACCCACAAACACATGTCCAAATCTTGACCCTCCACTTGCCCCCCCACTTGGCTTGATCTTGGCCATTGATTGTCCTATAAATACCCCTCTAATGCAAGACATTTCTTCATCCACACTTGAGAAATTCCAAGGCAAAAATCCGTCTCCCCCTTTAGTGTAGTTTCGTCCAAAGCCTCCCCTCCCCTCGAGGCCCTCGTGAACCCCTTGCCTAGTTGTTTTCAGATAATACCCCCTTGGTAGAAAAGTATTCTCCAAGTATTGTTACTATTCCAAAATACCTTGGCCCAAATACCTTGTAGTATTCCAAGGTTACACCTATACTAAAAGCCAAGAAATACTATTATACTTCCTTTAGCCACTAAACGAAACCCTAAGGAAAATCTTCATAGCCGGTTGGAGTGGTAAGTAGAAGTTGCGTAGAACTTCTAAGGGTGGTTTGGAGCGGGTTGGAGCGCTCGGAGTAGGAGGTAAACGTTGCTCAGGATCGACATATAAACTTGGATAATTTTGGGCTTATCGAGGTAAATACTCTTGACCTTCTATTGTAATAAGAGTTTACATACTGTTGAAGTATAAGAATTAAGTATAAGTTATATACAAGGAAGGTATATAAGAAGGGAATTGAATCAGACTTACATAGGGATGTATTTACTGATGAGACTTGTGTAGCTTGACGTAGGGAAGTCTTTGCCCAATTTTCCGTAGAATAAAAGAATCTGTATCTAGAAGTATTTTACAGAATAGTCTAGATGTTGATAGACTCTTATGACCGATATAGGTTGAAGTACTGTGAGTAGCGTATTCTACTCGAAGGGTGGAAAAGGCTAACAGGACTACAGTACTTTGGAGCGTTTTGCTAATAGTCGATAATCGTCGCGAGGTATGTGATTCTTCCTATACTCTTGAGCATGATATTTTAAAAGTATATATATATATATATATATATATATATATATATATATAGTACGGTAGACGTACGTGTGTTAACTGAACGTAGTTTTACGGCAATGTCTTTTGACTTAAGCCTGAATAATAAGAATCTTGAAGTATTTCAAAAGAATTAAGAAACCTTTTTGAAAGAAGAGTAACACTTGGTTTTAAAAGCTTAAGAGTTATACTAGCTTTATGGGAAGTTAGGTATAACGACTTAAGAGAGATAAAAAGAATGGGTTATTGATTTTAAAAGTTAAGAGACTTGATCTTAAAAGATAAGAGACTTGACTTAATTGATTTAATATGAATTTTGTTAAAAAGTGTGAAACCTCATTCGTGAGTAATGAGTACTTGGTTTGTAAAGGGAATAATGTTTTACTGATTTCGGAAATGAGAATACGTATCGAACAAACCACAGCAGCGTTAATAAAGGGAAATGTATTGACTAATAAAGTATTATTAAAACCAGTAGAAACCTCCATCTGCATAGAAGCTAAGATGAGACAAAATGATATTACATTTCCTAGATCATGGCTGCTTTAATAAGATTGTTATAATCAAGAATAACCTACTCACACATAAGGCATATATCACTCAACTGTTTTTAAAAGAGAATTATGTTATTAAATGATTAAGACTATGAACTATGAAACCTTTCGAAAATAAGAGATGTGAATATTTGAAATTAGGCAAACTTGAACTTTTGGAAAAGAATGTTGTTACTTGACTTTAAGAAGGAAAGTGTTTTGGTTTAAAAAGAAGGGCATAGTATTGCCTTAATTGATTTAAAAGGAAAACATGGTAATATCTTAATCTGTCTTAAATGAGCGTTTAAATGTTATGGCCACACGACACCGCGTTCATGGGATGAACCGGGAATGTATTTCACTCGACTACCGTTCACGATGAACCAGAATGTATTTCACTCGACTACGCGTTACGTAGGATGAGCCGAATGTATTTCACTCGACTACCGCGTTCATGAGATGAACCGGGAATGTATTTCACTCGACTACCGCGTTCATGAGATGAACCGGGAATGTATTTCACTCGACTACCGCGTTCATGAGATGAACCGGGAATGTATTTCACTCGACTACCGCGTTCATGAGATGAACCGGGAATGTATTTCACTCGACTACCGCGTTCATGGGATGAACCGGGAATGTATTTCACCACGATACCGAGTTCATGAGATGGACCGGGAATGTATTTCATGCGACACCGCGTTCATGGGATGAACCGGGAATGTATACCACCTGATTTGATACCGAGTCCATGAGATGGACCGGGAATGTATTCCATACGATTTCACCTCGAGTCCATGAGATGGGCCGAGACATGTTACACGTATCACATTGACTTATACCTAGACTGCCGGCAGTGAGGAAGGAGTTCCACGGGCATGAGGGAAGATTTTGAGGGCGTAAGTCCCTGACTTGACATGACTGCTTTTATGAACTGTAGTTTTGTTATCATATATGTCCTCTGTTTTATATAGACTATTATGATTTCATTTTCAGTATTTTTCAGTTTCACATACTTGGTACCTGTTGTACTGACCTCCTTCGGGGGGCTGCGTTCATGCCGCAGGTAGAGGTACACCGGTTGTTGATCCTCGCTCATAGGATCACAGTTCAGCGTTTTGGGAAGCTCCGTTTCTCCGGAGGCTTATCTTTTGGTATGTTCCCTGAGTTGTAGGTTCTTGTACATCCTGGGGTATGGCGGGGCCCTGTCCCGTCATAGGTGTTGTTACATTCTTAGAGGTCTGTAGTACTGTTGTGGCGGTGGTTTGTAAAGGATGTAATCGCTCAAAATTTTATATTATATGCCGAAGGGCAATTTTTCTCTGATAAACTGTTTCTCATTACATATTGTTTCATGTATTGTTTTATATTCCGCTGATTACTCTGATGTATGTATCACTAGGGTGCCCGGGGTAAGGCACCAGTCACGTGCCCGGGATCGGGTCGTGACAAAAGTGGTATCAGAGCAGCTAATCCTCGGAAAGTGTCTACATACCGTGTCTAGTAGAGTCTTGATTATCGGTGTGTTGTGCACCACATCTATAATCAGGAGGCTGCAGGACATTTAGGATTGGTTTCCATTCTTCTCATTCTGAGATCGTGCCTTAGAGCTGTGTTATAAGTTGGACCCCTCTGACGCATTTCGTTTTTACCAGTTATGCCTCTGCGCAAGGCAACCCGGGCCCAGATGGGCAAGACAGCCGAGGGAGCTGCTAGTAGGATACAGAGGAGTACGGGGGCGCAGGCCCAATCATTACCTGAGATAGTGCTTCAGACGGCGAGTTTTGCGACGCCGCCAGCCCCAGCAGAGTTTAGAGCCGCGGCGGTGGCCGAGACCACGATACTGAGCCTCCATCCCACACCGGGCGAGAGGTTGGGTACAAAGAGATGGCCCGATTCGCCGTGATCGTGGCCGAACATGAGATAGGCCGGACGCAGCAGCCCGAGCACCCGTGGTTCACCCGAGATCGGATAGTTTGAGGCTACGGGACTTTCTCGAGTCAGCCGCGAGTTCTACGGGTCGAGGCCTGAGGATGATCCGCAGGAGTTCATTCGACAGTTACAGCGGATCATGAGAGTGATCAAGGCTTCGGAGACCGAGTCGGTGGTCTTAGGTTCGCATCGGCTGCATGATACTGAAGTCGACTGGTTTGATTCGTGGGAGTTGTCCCGGGGAGAGTATGCACTTCCAGCCGTATGGAACGAGTTCTCAGGGGCATTTCTTGCACATTTCTTGCCTCCACAGATGAGAAGGGCTCGGGCCGACAGATTTTTGACGTTGAGGCGCCGGCGTCGGTTGGGAGTACAATGTGGAGTTTGACTCATTAGCTCGATGCGTCCGCATTGGTAGCCGACATGGAGGACAGAGTGCACCGCTACGTCACCGGGCTCGATGACTACTTGGCAGAGGCTTGTTCGGGTGTAGCTCTTCAGTCGGGCATGTACATTGCCCGCATGCAGGCTTATGCACTAGGATGTGAGGAGCGGAGAGGTTGACGGAATGACCGAGATCAGCAGAAGAGGGCCAGGACAGCAGGGTCCTTTGGTAACTTTCGAGGCGGACCGCCTCAAAGAAGCTAGTTATGTACCTCCGCCAAGACAGTGTTCCTCTACGCCTTCGTGGCGTTCGGTATTCGAGCTGGTCGAGCTCCAGGCTTCCGTTTACGATATACACGGGTACTAGCCAGCAGGATTCATGTCCCCTCAGCATTAATGCGCAAGCGTCATCCCGGGGAATGTCGTCTTCTTACTGGTGCTTGTTTCACCTGCGGCCGTCAGGGCCATGTGACGAGAGACTGTGCTTATAGGAAGGGTGCAGGCAGAATGACGCAGCCTACCGGGTCAGTGGCAGGATCATCACCTTCGACAGCTATGCGCCCTGCAGGGCAGGCCTATGATTAGAGTGGAGCAGATGGTACAGGTATATTCTTACCCCTCTAGAGACTAGTATGCGTAGATGATATGATGAAGTGCTAAGTATTATGTTCATATAGCATTATGTTAAAATTGTGTTTAGAAAACATGTTTAAGGGTAAGTTTGGGGACAGGGAAAGTGTGAGCCTTAGAGCTTTATACGTAGAAACCTTAGATGCGAGGCCATCTTGAGTGAAAGATTTATGTTTGTGTTGACCTTTACCAGAGTGCATAGTATACGTGGGATATATTGTGTGATAAGTCCCTGAGTGGTATGAAATGAAAGAGGGTAGTTGAGCTAAGAAGACCACTAGGTTTTCGTGACTTGATTAGTGAGATTGTTCCGGATCGGGGGAACAAGTGTTTATCGCGATAGCAGGTCGGGTTGAGGACCAATCGCGGGTCAACCCGCGGCCTGAAATGTGGTGGGGTCAGTTCTGGGTGGTCCCGCCAGGTGGTAGGGTCACGAGGGTGCTAGGCCCAGGTTTAGGTAACCATCGTATGAGTTCGTGGATATGTTCGACCAGAATCGGATCGGGAGGGCTAGGAATGGCCTTAAAGGAATTTGAGGCTAGTAAGGTGACCAAGTTTGGGGGTAGTGGCTCCAAAGTTTTGGAAACTGAAGCGATGACTGAAGTATGGTCCGTATACTAGAAACAGTTCAAGTGTTCGAGAAGAGTACGACGAGTAAGGAAAGAAGTGAACATGTGTTATTTTGTGGCCAGGTGTGGCCTGGGCAGTTTGTTTAAGTTATGAGGAACTTTATCATTATCTGTCTTGAGAAGAAACATTCGGGACGAATGTTTCTAAGGAGGGGAGAATGTTATACCCCGTATTTCCAGAGCATGTACGTGAGGGCGTACGTACAAAAGTTTAAGCCTTAAAGTAGACTAAGGGACGAAATTTTGTGCACAACTAGCGAAAAGAATCGTTTTTCCGACGAAACATTTTCCGGACTTTGCGAAGGGAAAATTACGGCTATGTCATTTATTATTTTTGCGGATTTTTCCGAGAGACGAAATATTTTAGACCAACGAGAGGGTGACAAGTGTCACCCTCAAGGGGCGGAAATAATTGGGACGATTGGCACGTTTTTGCCTTTAAGTTTTTGTCAAGTAGTTGGTAGGATATTTTGTGTAGTTGATGAGCAAGTGGGACCCACAAACACATGTCCAAATCTTGACCCTCCACTTGCCCCCCCACTTGGCTTGATCTTGGCCATTGATTGTCCTATAAATACCCCTCTAATGCAAGACATTTCTTCATCCACACTTGAGAAATTCCAAGGCAAAAATCCCTCTCCCCCTTTAGTGTAGTTTCGTCCAAAGCCTCCCCCTCCCCTCGAGAGCCTCTACCAAACCCCCGCCTAGTTGTTTTCAGATAATACCCCTTGATAGAAAAGTATTCTCCAAGTATTGTTACTATTCCAAAATACCTTGGCCCAAATATCCAAAATACCTTGGCCCAAATACCTTGTAGTATTCCAAGGTTACACCTATACTAAAAGCCCAGAAATACTATTATACTTCTTTTGGCCACTAAATGAAACCCTAAGGAAAATCTTCATAGCCGGTTGAAGTGGTAAGTAGAAGTTGCGTAGAACTTCTAAGGGTGGTTTGGAGCGGGTTGGAGCGCTCGGAGTAGGAGCTAAACGTTGCTCAGGATCGACATATAAACTTGGATAATTTTGGGCTTATCGAGGTAAATACTCTTGACCTTCTATTGTAATAAGAGTTTACATACTGTTGAAGTATAAGAATTAAGTATAATTTATATACAAGGAAGGTATATAAGAAGGGAATTGAACTACTTACATGTGAGACCGATTTACGAGACTTGTGTAGCTTGACGTGGAAAGTCTTGCCCAATTTTCCGTAGAATAAAGGAATCAGATCTAGAAGTATTTTACGTAATAGTCTAGATGTTGATAGACTCTTATGACCGATATAGGTTGAAATCGCGAGTAGCGTATTCTACTCGAAGGGTGGAAAAGGCTAACAGGACTACAGTACTTTGGAGCGTTTTGCTAATAGTCGATAATCGTCGCGAGGTATGTGATTCTTCCTATACTCTTGAGCATGATATTTTAAAAGTATATATATATATATATAGTACGGTAGACGTACGTGTGTTAACTGAACGTAGTTTTACGGCAATGTCTTTTGACTTAAGCCTGAATAATAAGAATCTTGAAGTATTTCAAAAGAATTAAGAAACCTTTTTGAAAGAAGAGTAACACTTGGTTTTAAAAGCTTAAGAGTTATACTAGCTTTATGGGAAGTTAGGTATAACGACTTAAGAGAGATAAAAAGAATGGGTTATTGATTTTAAAAGTTAAGAGACTTGATCTTAAAAGATAAGATACTTGACTTAATTGATTTAATATGAATTTTGTTAAAAAGCGTGAAACCTCATTCGTGAGTAATGAGTACTTGGTTTGTAAAGGGAATAATGTTTTACTGATTTCGGAAATGAGAATACGTATCGAACAAACCACAGCAGCGTTAATAAAGGGAAATGTATTGACTAATAAAGTATTATTAAAACCAGTAGAAACCTCCATCTGCATAGAAGCTAAGATGAGACAAAATGATATTACATTTCCTAGATCATGGCTGCTTTAATAAGATTGTTATAATCAAGAATAACCTACTCACACATAAGGCATATATCACTCAACTGTTTTTAAAAGAGAATTATGTTATTAAATGATTAAGACTATGAACTATGAAACCTTTCGAAAATAAGAGATGTGAATATTTGAAATTAGGCAAACTTGAACTTTTGGAAAAGAATGTTGTTACTTGACTTTAAGAAGGAAAGTGTTTTGGTTTAAAAAGAAGGGCATAGTATTGCCTTAATTGATTTAAAAGGAAAACATGGCAATATCTTAATCTGTCTTAAATGAGCGTTTAAATGTTATGGCGCGACGACGCGTAGGATGAGCCGAATGTATTTCACTCGACTCACGTTAAGAGATGAGCGGGAATGTATTTCACTCGACTACCGCGTTCGTGGATGAACCGAATGTATTTCACTCGACTACCGCGTTCATGAGATGAACCGAATATATTTCACTCGACTACGCGTTCGCGAGATGAACCGAATGTATTTCACTCACTACCGCGTTCGCGAGATGAGCCGAATGTATTTCACTCGACTACCGTTCATGAGATGAACCGGAATGTATTTCACTGACTACCGCGTTCATGAGATGAGCCGAATGTATTTCACTCGACTACGCGTTCTGGATGAACCGAATGTATTTCACCACGATACCGAAGTTCGTGAGATGGGCCGAATGTATTTCATGCGACACCGCGTTCATGGGATGAGCCGGTAATGTATACCACCGATTTGATACCGAGTCCATGAGATGGACCGAATGTATTCCATACGATTTCACCTCGAGTCCATGAGATGGCCGAGACATGTTACACGTATCACATTGACTTATACCTAGATCGCGGTGAGGAAGGAGTTCCACGCACGTGAGGAAGATTTTGAGGGCGTAAGTCCCTGACTTGACATGACTGCTTTTATGAACTGTAGTTTTGTTATCATATATGTCCTCTGTTTTATATAGACTATTATGATTTCATTTTCAGTATTTTTCAGTTTCACATACTTGGTACCTGTTGTCGACTCTCCTTCGGGCTGCGTCATGCCATGCAGAGGTACACGATTGTTGATCCTCTCATGGATCACGCTCATTTTGGGAAGCTCCGTTTCTCCGGAGGCTTATCTTTTGGTATGTTCCCTGAGTTGTAGGTTCTTGTACATCCAGGGGTATGGCGGGGCCCTGTCCCGTCATAGGTGTTGTTACATTCTTAGAGGTCTGTAGTACTGTTGTGGGCAGGGTTTGTAAAAAGGGATGTAACTGTTCAAAAAATTTATATTATATGCCGAAGGGCAATTTTTCTCTGATAAACTGTTTCTCATTACATATTGTTTCATGTATTGTTTTATATTCCGCTGATTACTCTGATGTATGTATCACTAGGGTGCCCGGGGTAAGGCACCAGTCACGGGCCCGGGATCGGGTCGTGACAGGTAATGAGCCTTAAACTCTTTGTGAATTTGATTATTATGTATATAAGGATATTATACATATATTGAAGGTATATTATGGACTATAACTTATATAAAGATTGGAATATAAGTTGAAGGACTAATAAAGTATTGGATAAGTAAAGATTGACCAAGGACCCCAACTTAAGGACCGTATCTATTTTGGACTTTTTACTTTGGACTTCTTTTTCTTATTGTTGTTATGAAGGCGAGATAGTAAACCGCGTTACCGTTTGGGCGCGTAATCCCCTTCTTTTACTTATTGTTATTTTGAAGGCGAGATAGTAAACCGCGTTACCGTTTGGGCGCGTAATCCCCTTCTTTTACTTATTGTTATTTTTGAAGGCGAGATAGTAAACCGCGTTACCGTTTGGGCGCGTAATCCCCTTCTTTTACTTATTGATTATTTTGAAGGAGAGATTGTTAATCGCGTTCCGTTTGGGCGTGTTATCCCCTTCCTCACTTATCAGAATTATTGCGTCTAATTTATGGCACGTCGATTCTCAAGTATCGCTTTATTAAAAATGGAGAATTGAGTAAAACGGGGAAGTCTTTGATTTTCTGTAGACTAAGAGAAGTCTCACTTAGAAGAATTCCACGAAAAACTAGAGGTTAATAGTCGTGTTTTGACTATTATAGGTTGACACTTTGCACGCGACATATCCGACTTGGCAAGTGGGTTTAGCCGAGGAGGTATGTGATTCTTCCTATCCCTTTGAGCATGATATTTTACAAATATATATATATTACGGTAGACGTACGTGTGTTAAACTGAACTTGCTTTATGGGAAAACGGTTTTTATTATTTGTTTATCAAATGCTTGAAATATTGTATGAAGGTATGGTAAGTTGGTTTGATAGACATGTTATGATACCTCGTGTGTTAGTATCTTGTGACGCTTACGTAAGGAGGTTATTCTTGTTATGCTTATATTGTTCAATGATTAGTCGTTGTGTTCAATTCTTGTGATGATTGTATAAAGAGGTTATTCTTATTGTGCTTATGTTGTTTAACGATAAGCCGTTATGTTAGTATTATACCACTCACCTCTTGACATGTTATACCGGGGGTTAAGCTGCCCCCCGATGCGAGGAATGCCTCATGCGGGTCCGGGGGACCTATGCGGAGCTACGGGAGTTCCAGGTTAGTGTGCGAGGAATACCTCATGCGGTCTATGTGGCCATGCGGACTGCGAGAGTCCAGGACGATGCCGAGGAATAGCTACCCTCGATGCGGGGAATACCTCATGCGGGCCTAGGTGGCCTATGCAGACTGCGAGGGTCCAGGATTAGGCATGCATAATGATACTATGGGCGATTGGCCTTGCTTCGATCATTCGCGGCCTAGAAAAGACCTGTTACAGTATACCTGTTATTGCTTTTGTTTATGATGCGGCACTATGTGCAGTTAACTCGGTTGTTTTCATACATACTTGTGCATTGGTTTTAAACTGGTTTGATATTTGTATATATATCTGCACTTTACAGTTTCACATACTTGGTACTTGTTGTACTGACCTCCTTCGGGGGGCTGCGTTCATGCCGCAGGTAAAGGGAAACAGGTGGTAGATCCTCATTTTTAGGATCGCTATTCAGGTGTCAGGAGCTCCATTTCTCCGGAGGCTCGACTTTTGGTATGGTTCTCCCTGGTGTTGTAGATGTTTGTACATTCAGGGGTATGGCGGCCCGCCTCCGTCATAGTGTTTACTTTTCCTAAGTCCGTAGTCTGTCGCATTTTGGGATTATCGCTCACTATTGGGTAATGATATATATATGCCGAAAGGCAACTTTTCCTTGGATAGACTATTCTTACTTTTATTGTTTCATGTCTTGTTTATATTTCCGCTGGTTACTCTGATGATTGGCTACTTGGGTGTCCGGGTAAGGCACCAGTCACGGGCCCGGGATCGGGTCGTGACAAAAGTGGTATCAGAGCGGTTAATCCTCGGAAAGTGTCTACAGACCGTGTCTAGTAGAGTCTTGATTATCGGTGTGTTGTGCACCACATCTATAATCAGGAGGCTGCAGGACATTTAGGATTGGTTTCCATTTCTTTTCATTCTGAGATCGTGCCTTAGAGCGGTGTTATAGGTTGGACCCTTCTGACGGATTTCTCTTTTTACCAGTTATGCCTCCACGTAAGGCAACCTGGGCCCAGAAGGGCAAGGCAGCCGAGGGAGCTTCTAGTAGTACACAGAGAGTCACGAGGGCTCAGGCCCAACCCTTACCCGAGGTAATACCTCCGACGGCGAGTTCCACAGCATCGCCGGCCCCAACAGAGTTTAGGTCGCGGCGAGGTCACGAGGCCCCAAGATCGAGCCTCCACCCACACCGGAGGAAAGGACATGGGTTACAAGGAGATGGCCCAGTTATTGGCCAGAGTCGTGGCGAGGCACGAGGATAGGCCCATAGTTCACCCGAGGTCAGATGGTTTGAGACTTCGGGACTTTGTGAGTTGCGGACCGCCAGAGTTTTATGGGTCGAGGCCTGAGGATGATTCACAGGACTTCATCAGACAGTTACAGCGGATCATGAGAGTGATCAAGGCGTTGGAGACCGAGTCAGTGGTCTTAGGTTCACATCGGCTGCGCGATACCGCAGTCGACTGGTTTGATTCTTGGGAGCTGTCCCGGGGGGAGCAGGCGCCTCCAGCCGTTTGGGACGAGTTCTCAGAGGCATTTCTTGCTCACTTCTTGCCTCCGCAGACGAGGAGGGCACGAGCTGACAAATTTTTGATGCTAAGGCAGAGAGGGCGCACAGTTCGGGAGTACAATGTAGAGTTCGACTCGTTGGCTCGGTATGTCCCCGCACTGGTAGCAGATATGGAGGACCGAGTACACCGTTACGTCACATGTCTTGACGACTACTTGGCGGAACCTTGCTCAGGTGTAGCTCTTCAGCCGGGCATGGACATTTCCCGCATGCAGGCTCATGCACTTGGATGTGAGGAGCGTAGAGGCCGACGGGTTGTGATATCGCGAGGAAGGCCGGGGCGACGTGGTCCTTTGGTAGTTCTCGAGGTGGGCGACCTCAAGAATGAGTAGATTTGCACCTCACCATTCGGCAGCACTCCCACACCATCTTCAGGACCGACAGGGTATTCGGGGGCAGGTCAGGGCCCCAGGACTTCAAACTTCCAGGGTAGCAAAGGTGCTAACCAATCGAGACCACCTTCCTCTCAGTGTGTTCGATGTGGGAGATCCCATTTCGGGAAATGTGGTACTGCTGCGGGAGTTTGTTTCACTTGTGGCCAGCAGGGTCACTTTGCGAGAGACTGTCCGACTAAGGGCGGCGCAGATAGTAGAGTTCAGCCTACAGGGTCTTTTGCTGGGTCTTCATCCCTACGATTACTCGCCCGAGGCGGGGTTCTCATGGGCCAGCAGGTCGCGACAGAGGTCGTGGCAGGGGTGCTAGTTCCAGCGGTCCTCAGAACCACATTTATGCCATGTCCAACCGCCAGGACCAGGAGGCGTCACCAGATGTCATCACAGGTACTTTATCAGTTTCGTGTTGCGACGTATACGCCTTGATAGATCCAGGTTCTACCTTGTCCTATATATCTCCCCTTATTGCTAGTAGGATAGGGATAGAGCCTGAGTCCATAGACCCTTTTGTGGTAGCTACGCCTGTGGGGGATTCGGTAGTAGCTGAGCGGGTATATAGGGCTTGCCCAGTGATTATATGCAGTCGTCAGACCCTAGCCGACTTGATAGAGTTGGATATGACCGATTTTGATGTGATCATGGGTATGGATTGGTTAGATTCTTGCTACGCCAATGTAGACTGTAGGAGACGATTGGTACAGTTCGATTCCGGGAGCCATATCGAGGGAGGAACACCTTGTCGCCGAGGTAAGTTTATTTCCTACCTCAAGGCCGGAAGATGGTTCGAAGGGTATATCTACCATCTTGTCCGGTATTTGATACTGAGGCAATGACACCGGACCTACGGATCGATTTGAGTTAGAGAGTTTCCAGATGTGTTCCCAGACGACCTCCCGGGCATCCCTCCGGAGAGGGAGATAGAGTTTTGCATTGATATTCTGCCTGATACTCGGCCTATATCCATTCCGCCATACCGAATGACACCTGCCGAGTTGAGAGAACCGAAGGACCAGCTGAGCGATTTGCTGGAGAAAGACTTCATTAGGCCTAGTGTTTCTCCCTGGGGAGCGCCGGTATTGTTCGTGAAGAAAAAGGATGGGACGCCAGCTGCGTATGCGTTGATTCTGACGGTGAACAAGGTGACTATTAAGAACAGATACCCCCTTCCTAGGATCGATGACTTGTTCGACCAGTTGCAGGGCGCGAGATGTTTCTCTAAAATAGACCTACGATCTGGTTACCATCAGGTGCGAGTTAGGGAGTCAGATATCCCTAGGACTGCGTTCCGGACCCGGTACAGACACTATGAATTTAGGGTCATGTATTTCGGCTTGACCAATGCTCCAGCGGTATTCATGGATTTGATGAACCGAGTGTTCAAACCATTTTTGGATACGTTCGTCATAGTGTTCATTGATGACATCTTGATTTATTCTCGCTCGGAGCAGGAGCATGCAGAGCATTTGAGGACGGTGCTGAGAGTCCTCCGGGACCAGCAGTTATACGCCAAGTTTTCAAAATGTGAGTTTTGGTTAGCTTCGGTGGCGTTCTTAGGGCACATTGTAGGGACCGATGGTATTCGGGTAGATACGGCAAAGATCGAGGCAGTCAAGAGTTGGCCTAGACCTACTACCCCGACGGAGGTGCGCAGCTTTTTAGGCCTTGCGGGTTACTACCAGAGGTTTGTGGAAAAGTTTGCTTCTATTTCAGCACCTTTGACTAAACTGACTCATAAGGCAACTAAGTTTCAGTGGACGGATGCTTGCGAGAAGGGCTTTCAGTTACTAAAGGAGAAGTTGACAACCGCCCCAGTTCTTACTCTTCCAGAGGGGCCAGATGGCTATGCGATTTATTGTGATGCGTCGGGCATCGGGCTTGGATGTGTGTTGATGCAGCAGGGCAAGGTTATAGCTTACGCATCTCGACAGCTCAAGAAGCATGAGAAAAACTACCCCACACATGACTTAGAGTTGGCAGCAGTGATTCACGCCTTGAAGATCTGGAGACATTATTTGTATGGAGTTCACGTGGACATTTACACCGACCACAAGAGCCTCCAGTATATCTTCAGCCAGAGGGAGCTGAACTTGCGACAGAGACGGTGGTTAGATCTACTCAAGGATTATGATGTCGATATCTTATACCACCCGGGGAAGGCCAATGTAGTGGCATATGCCCTTAGTCGTAGGTCGATGGGTAGTCTTTCAGATGTTCAGCCAGATAGGAGGGGCATGGTCCATGAGTTACATCGGCTAGCGAGCCTTGGAGTCCGATTGATTGATTCTGATGATAGCGGAGTTCGGGTTCGGGAGGTTGCCGAGTCTTCCATCATCGAGGAGGTGAAGAGGCGACAGTATGAGGATCCGGTTATGACACGGTATCGTGATACGACTCTTCATGAGGGGAAGAGTACTTTTGAGGTATCACCTGATGGGGTGCTAAGGTTTGAGGGCAGGTTGTGTGTTCCAGATATTGCAGGACTTCGACAGCAGATTCTAGGGGAAGCACACAGCGCGCGTTACTCTATCCATCCGGGGTCGACAAAGATGTACCACGACCTCAGATCTATGTATTAGTGGGACGGCCTGAAGAGAGACGTTGCAGAGTTTGTGGCTCAATGCCCGAGTTGTCAGTAGGTCAAGGTAGAGCACCAGAGGCCTGGTGGGTTGTTGCAGGCTATAGAGATTCCGACATGGAAGTGGGAGGTGATCAACATGGACTTCATTACAGGATTACCTCGCACTCAGAGGAAGCATGATTCTATCTGGGTTATCGTCGACAGACTGACGAAATCAGCCCACTTTCTTCCCGTCAGGACGACTTTTTCGGCCGAGGATTACGCCAGACTTTACATCCGAGAGATCGTGAGACTATATGGGGTCCCTATTTCCATTATATCGCATGAGGAGCTCACTTCTGACTAACTTCTGGAGGTCTTTCCAGAAGGGATTAGGGACGCAGGTGAGCCTCAGTACTGCATTCCATCCCCAGACCGACGGACAGGCAGAGCGCACTATCCAGACACTTGAGGATATGCTGCGAGCCTGTGTTATTGATTTCAGGGGTAGCTGGGAAGATCATTTGCCTCTAGTGGAGTTTGCGTATAATAATAGCTACCACTCCAGTATCCAGATGGCGCCTTATGAGGCCTTGTATGGGAGGAAGTGCAGATCACCGATAGGCTGGTTTGATGTGGGCGAGGTACAGTTAGTTGGTCCAGACTTGGTGCAGCAGGCAGTGGATAATGTGAAGCTTATCCAGGAGCGGTTATTGACAGCTCAGAGTCGACAGAAGTCGTATGCAGATCATCGGCGTCGACATTTGGAGTTTGAGGTTGCTGATTGGGTTTTTCTGAAGGTATCACCCATGAAGGGTGTGATGAGGTTTGGCAAGAAAGGGAAGCTCAGCCCAAGGTACATTGGGCCTTATCAGATTGTCCGTAGGGTAGGCAAGGTTGCCTATGAGTTGGATCTGCCGTCCGATCTGGAGGCAGTACATCCATTCTTTCATGTTTCTATGCTGAGGAGATGTGTCGGAGATCCATCCAGAGTACACCCGGTTGATGATGTCCAGGTGAAAGAGGAGTTATCGTATGAGGAGATTCCCATAGCGATACTTGATCGTCAGGTTAGGCGACTGCGGACAAAAGACGTGGCTTCCGTCAAAGTCTTATGGCGGAACGAGAACAGAGAGGAGATGACATGGAAAGCAGAGGAGGACATGAGACAAAAATATCCCCACCTATTCCCCACACCTCGAGGTAACTCACTTTCATACAGGCTAATTTAAATTATCACGTGTACTTAGGTATTCCGTTGTGACCATATGTGGCTTTTTGATTGTTCGATTTATGGGGGACTATGTCATATCTAAGTTGTGGAATCTTGAATGAACATTCGGGACGAATGTTTCTAAGGGGGGGAGAATGTTATGCCCCGTGGTTCCGGAGTACGTATGTGAGGACGTACGTACAAAGGTATATGCCCTAATTAGGGTAAGAATGTTAGAATTGCTTTCCGACGAAAGTTATTTCGAACCTTGTGAAGGAAATTTACGTTTTCGATATTTTTACGACTATGGAATTTTTCCGAAAGATAAAATATTTTGCACCAATGGGAGGGCGACATGTGTCACCCATGGATTGGGCCAAGTGGACGAAAATGGATGGACAAGTTGGCAAGACAAGTGGCCAACAAGTCTTGCCAAGTTGGCATGGCTTGGACGGCAAAATGGAAGGATTTGGGCAAGTCTTGCTTAGTCAAGACTTGCCTAACTTTAGTAAGACAAGTGTGGGAAGGCTCTTACACAATTAATCTCTACCCTACACTTGTGTTAATCCCATCCCTTGGTTGTGCTATATAAACCCCCTAAGTAGATGAAAATCATCTACACTTAAACATAATACAAGTCTTGAAAAATAATTTCCTCTCCCCCCTTCTCTTGTTGCTCTCGTCAAAAAGCCCCCTTCCCTTACCAAAAGTTGTCCAAAAATTCATAAACTTATAAGTGTTCTTCCTTAGTATGTTAGGAAGATTACCAACCAAGAGTTAGATGAGATTTTCACACCTATAGCCTCTAAAACACCACCAAAACCGAAACTGGACAGTTTTGAAGACTAAGTGTTCTTCACCTTTTGGAGTCAAATTCTTGAATAGAAGTTGGTTAGAACTTCTAAGGGTAAACTATGGTGATTTGGTGCACAAGAAATTGGAGCTAAAACACAAAGGTTTGGAGCTAAGACTTGCTTTGGAACGACTTTTAAATCTTGGATATTGTTGGGCTAGTATTGAGGTAATGAGCCTTACTCTTTGTGAATTTGATTATTATGTATATAAGGATATTATACATATATTGAAGGTATATTATGGACTATAACTTATATAAAGATTGGAATATAAGTTGAAGGACTAATGAAGTATTGGATAAGTAAAGATTGGCCAAGGACCCCAACTTAAGGACCGTATCTATTTTGGACTTTTTACTTTGGACTTCTTTTTCTTATTGTTGTTATGAAGGCGAGATAGTAAACCGCGTTACCGTTTGGGCGCGTAATCCCCTTCTTTTACTTATTGTTATTTTGAAGGCGAGATAGTAAACCGCGTTACCGTTTGGGCGCGTAATCCCCTTCTTTTACTTATTGTTATTTTTGAAGGCGAGATAGTAAACCGCGTTACCGTTTGGGCGCGTAATCCCCTTCTTTTACTTATTGATTATTTTGAAGGAGAGATTGTTAATCGCGTTCCGTTTGGGCGTGTTATCCCCTTCCTCACTTATCAGAATTATTGCGTCTAATTTATGGCACGTCGGTTACTGTTATCGGGCTTTATTAAAAATGGAGAATTGAGTAAAAACGGGGGAAGTGCTGCCCAATTTTCTGTAGACTAAGAGAAGTCTCACTTAGAAGAATTCCACGAAAAACTAGAGGTTAATAGTCGTGTTTTGACTATTATAGGTTGACACTTTGCACGCGACATATCCGACTTGGCAAGTGAGTTTAGCCGAGGAGGTATGTGATTCTTCCTATCCCTTTGAGCATGATATTTTCCAAATATATATATAGTACGGTAGACGTACGTGTGTTAAACTGAACTTGGTTTTACTTGATATCTTTGGACTGGAGTTCTAAATAATAAGAATCTTGAATATGACAAAAAGAGTTATGAATCATTTTCGGAAGAAAAGTAATACTGAGTTTTTACAAAAAGCTTAAGGGTTATACTAGCTTTATGGGAAGTTAGGTATAACGCCTTAAGAAAGATAAGAAAACGGTTTTTATTATTTGTTTATCAAATTCTTGAAATATTGTCTGAAGGTATGGTAAGTTGGTTTGATAGACATGTTATGATACCTCGTGTGTTAGTATCTTGTGACGCTTACGTAAGGAGGTTATTCTTGTTATGCTTATATTGTTCAACGATTAGTCGTTGTGTTCAATTCTTGTGATGATTGTATAAAGAGGTTATTCTTATTGTGCTTATGTTGTTTAACGATAAGCCGTTATGTTAGTATTATACCACTCACCTCTTGACATGTTATACCGGGGGTTAAGCTGCCCCCCGATGCGAGGAATTCCTCACGCGGTCCGGGACCTATGCGAGCTACGGAGTTCCGGAGTTAGTGTGCGAGAATACCTCACGCGTCTATGTGGCCATGCGATGCGAGAGTCCGGGGCGATGCCGAGGAATAGCTACCTCGATGCGGGAATACCTCATGCGCCTAGGTGGCCATGCGATCGCGAGGTCCGAGATTAGGCATGCATAATGATACTATGGGCGATGGCCTTGCTTCGATCATTCGCGCCTAGAAAAGACTGTACATAAGATACTGTATTGCTTTTGTTTATGATGCGGCACTATGTGCAGTTAACTCGGTTGTTTTCATACATACTTGTGCATTGGTTTTAAACTGGTTTGATATTTGTATATATATCTGCACTTTACAGTTTCATATACTTGGTACTTGTTGTACTGACCTCCTTCGGGGGGCTGCGTTCATGCCGCAGGTAAAGGGAAACAGGTGGTAGATTGTCACGACCCGACCCCGGGCCCGCAACTGGTGCCCTACTTGGGCACCCTTACAGGTATACATCAGAGATAATCAGCGGAACATACATAAGCTTTAACAATGAAATAAATAATAGGTTAGCCGATAAGGCTACCTTCCTGGATATAAACAAATCCAAAAGCAGTTACCTCAAAAAAAAATTTATAATGTGACCCACAATATATGACTACAGACCTCTAAGAGTTTACATAACAATCGTGGACGACAGGCCCCGCCGCACTTCGAATGTACAAAAGTCAACGACTTCAGGGAACCATACCAAAGACAAAGCCTCCGGAGAAATGGAGCTTTCCAGAACTGAACAGTGATCCTACGAGTGCGGATCAGCAAGCTATGTACCTCAACCTGCGGCATGAACGCAGCCCCCCGAAGGAGGTCAGTACAAAACATGTACCAAGTATGCAAAACTGAAAGTACTGTAATTTAAATCATAATAGTCAAAAAGATACAGCTGAAGACATATATGATAACCAAATTAACAGTACACTGTGCCTTACTGAAGTGGAAGCAATGAAAGTCAGTTTTACCTTATACAGCCTGTTTCAACATATGAACCGTAGTCACACCAGGGCTATGAACACCAGCCCTCAAATATCCAAGCGCGCCCGTGGGATTCCCCATCACTGCCGACCGCTAGGTGTAAAATCTAACTCTGTGACGCGCCCGTGGCATCCTTCCTCACTGTCGGCGTACACACAAATCTAACCATGTGACGCGCTCGTGGTATCCTACCTCACCGCTTGCCAGCGTACACATACAACACACTTATATACCTATATCCTCTGCCCGTGGAATCCCCCGTCACTGACGACAGCCATAAAAGTAAATACAACCATGTGACGCGCCCGTGGCATCCTACCTCACTGTCGGCGTACACATACACAACACGTATATACCTATATCCTCTGCCCGTGGAATCCCCCGTCACTGACGACAACCATAAAAGTAAATACAACCATGTGACGCGCCCGTGGCATCCTACCTCACTGTCGGCGTACACATACACAATACATACATGTATATATATCATGCCCGTGGAATCCCTCATCTCGGGTACATGACTTCATGAGGTGTCCCTCACATCGTGGGTAGCAAATCCACGGAACCAGGTGGTATAACGATCTTGGGGGTTTACCCCTCATTTATACTCTTACCCTGAAGAAGGTGGTATAACGATCTTGGGGGTGTACCCCTCATTTATACTCTTACCCCTCAAACTACATGCCTCTAATCCTCATCAGAAGCATGTCCACGGTGCATACCCGTGGAATCCCACATCACTGACAGTATGTCCCGGTAAACCCATACTAAGACCATGGAAGCATACCCGTGGAATCCCACATCACTGACAGTACGTCCAAGTAAACTCATACTATGACCAGGGAAGCATACCCGTGGAATCCCACATCACCGACGTCCCAGACTCATAAGGAGGCAATGGAGGCATACCCGTGGAATCCTCCATCACTGACGGTACGTCCAAGTAAGCTCCTAACTTCTTTAGACTTTCATTAACATACAAAATGGATCTCATTTTATGACCTTAGGCACTTTCCATATCACTTAACAAGTCCTGGGAAAATTCAACCCAAAGTACTATGTATTTCTATTCTTTCCAAGATCCCTTTTCCACATAAGACCCCAAGATACTAACACCCGTAGTATCAAGGCTTATCTACATTTCAAACAAGTCACTATACTATTAGAAATATGCTTCGGCTTCTAACTCAAGTGACCCTCATTTTAAACTTTAAGCAATTTGTTATACCCCGTAGTTTCAGGGTATGTATGCGAGGACGTACGTACGAGAATACGACATTGAAATTGGAATGGAAGAAAGAGGTGATTTTTCCACGGAAAAGTTTCCGGTTTTTGTGAAGGAAAAAGGTTCGTTAATGGGAATTGGATTCCCAGATTTGGTATTCGGACTTCTTGGAATATTAGAGAATTATGGAATTTTATTTTTCGGAAATGGTCACGTGGGGCCCACGGGAGAAAATTTACGGTTTTGTGGGGCCCACTTTGTTTTCGAGATTTTGGCCATTGTGGATATTTTCGGAAGATGAAATATTTTGGACGAGTAGGAGGGCGACACGTGTCACCCCCCCCCCCTAGTTGGCTTGGACGATTTCCACTTTGTACACAACACCCGTTTAGAGTCGTTTTTGGACGCAACGGTTTAAACAACGCGCGGAGGATAAAATCCGGCGATGTCATTTGTAATTTTTGCGGATTTTTGCGCGAGACGAAACATTTTGGAACAACGGGAGGGCGACACTTGGCACCCTCCAATTGGTGGACTTGAAACGCCCCAGGCCGATTGGTTGGCAATTTTGGTCTTGGAGTTGGTAGGATATTTTGTGTAAGGACACTTGCCTAAATCCTCACCCTACACTTGCCTTGCACTTGGCATCATCTTGGCCATTGGTTGGCCAATGCTTGACCTATAAATACCCCTCTAGGTTGATGAACTTCTTCATCCAAATATTTTCTAAGTCTTGAAAAATCCTCCCTTTCTTGTTGAGTTTCGCCCAAACACCCCCTCCCCTCTTGCCTTAGTGAAGTTGGCCGAGGCCCCCTCTAAAGCTAGCCTAGCCAAACACTACCCCCTCCCTTGGTAGATAAGTTGCCTCTAGTATTGTTATAATGCCCAAAATACCTAGCCCAAATCCCTTAGTCCTTAGTAGAAGTTGTGAAGAACTTCTAAGGTTTTCTTAGCTACTCTGAGCGCATAACTTAGAGCTAAACCTTGCTCAGTGCGACTTTTATCTAGGATATTATTGGGCTTACCGAGGTAAATAACCTTATCTTCCTTTTGTAAATAGAGTGTATATCTTGTAGAAGTATAGGAATAAGTATTAAATACTTAGAAGGGTATCAGAATAGTATTGAATCATTATCACAATAGAAGGGCTTAAAGAAGAATAATAGAATCAGATTTACATGGATCGTTTTCACATGAGACTTGAGTAGCTCACCTGCAGGGAAGTGCTGCCCAAATGTCCATAGAATAGCGAACCCTCTGTTTAGAGCTTTATACTGATGCTTCAGACGTTGATAGACATATTTGGTGATATAGGTCGATACTCTGCGCGACATATTCAACTCGCGGTGGTTTTCGCGAGAAGGTATGTGATTCTTCCTATCCTCTTGAGCATGATATTTTAAAGAATATGTATATAGTACGGTAGACGACGCGTGTGTTAATCGAATAATAATTACGGCAATGTCTTCGCATTTAAGCTGAATAATAATTACGGCAATGTCTTGGACTTAAGCTCGAATAATAATTACGCAATGTCTTGACTTAAGCCCGAATAAAAAGAATCAAGTAGTTCAAAAGTATTAAGAAACCTTTTTGAAAGAAGAGTAACACTTTGTTTTACAAGCTTAAGAGTTATACTAGCTTTATGGGAAGTTAGGTATAACGGCTTAAGAGTGATAAAAAGAATGATTTAATGTTTTAAGAAAATAAGAGACTTGACTTAATTTATACTAATGTGAATTTTGTTAAAAAGTGTGAAACCTCATTCGTGAGTAATGAGTATTTTGGTTTTCAAAAGGAATGATGTTTTACTGATTTCGGAAATCAGAATGAATGTCGAACAAACCACAGCAGCGCTAATAAAGGGAAATGTTTTGACTAATAATGTATTATTAAAACCAGTAGAAACTTCCATCTGCATAGGAGCTAAGATGAGACAAAATGATATTACATTTCCTAGATCATGGCTACTGTAATAAGATTGTTATGAACAATAATAACCTACTCACACATAAGGTATATGTTTCTCAAATTGTTTTAAAAGATTAAAACTATGAACTACAAACCCTTTCGAAAATGAGAAACTTGAGTAATTGAAACTAGGCAAACTTGAACGTTAGGAAAAGAATGTTGTTACTTGATTTTACAAAGAGAAGTTTTTTGATTTACTTCAAAAGGAAATTACTCTATTTTTATACTACGGTATCAGATGACTCTTTGTGAAAGAAACGGATCTTTTAAAAGAGTAATACATGAAGTACTTTGGGGCTAAAAACCCGAACTTGTTAATCATAATGTAGAAAGTACCTGGTGTGAATAACTTGATTGTATTGATTTGTGATAGTCTTGTAATACTTTCTGTTGACTTGATAAGTAAACATGTTGGATCTACGTGAGTTAGTATCTTGTGGTGTTTGTGTAAAGGGGTTTTCCCTTGTTGTGCTTAGGATGTTTAACGATAAGCTGTTATGTTAGTATTATACATCATTCATCTCTTGAGATGATTCCGGTTGTCGCCTCCGACGCGGGTAGACTCAGCGTGGTCGATGGACCTATGATTCGAGAATACCTTATGCGGTCTCAGATGGCCTATGAGGAATCGCGGGAGTTCCAGTTAGTATGCGCCTTGTGGTCACGCGGTCCTTGTGGCTACGCGACGGCGAGTCCAGACGCTGTCGGGAGTAGCTACCTCGATGCGGGTTATACCTCACGCGCCTATCGATTGGCCCGTGCGAGCTATGGGAAGTTCGGGGCTAGACGCGCATATTAGATCTGCGCGAGTGGCGGCTTTGATCATGTGACGATGCAGACAGATCTCGCGATCTGATTGACCTTGTTTGTCCGGGTTTTTAGTAGTCGGCTATGCCTTCGCACTTACCCCGCACGGTTTTATGATGACTTTGGCGTGAGTCCCCGACTTGACATGATCGCTATTTATTATGAATCGTAGTTTTGGCTTATCATACGTGTCTCCCGCTTTATATAGACTACTATGATTTCATTTACGATTTTCGCCACATACTTGGTACTGTTATCGACCTCCTTCGGGCCGCGTCATGCCGCAGTAAAGGTACTCCTACCGTTGATCCTCGTTTAGGATCACCGCCGTTGGGAAAGCTCCGTTTCTCCTAAGCTTAGCATTTTGGTATGGTCCCTGTCGTTGTAGATATTTGTATTCAGGGTATGGCGGGCCCCGTCCCGCCATTGTTGTTTTAAACTCTTAAGTCCAGACTGTTGTAAGGTTGGGATGTAACTGTTCATTTTGGGGTACTTATATACATATATGCCGAAAGGCAACTTTTTCCCAGAAACTGTGTCTTATTTATACGGTTTCATATTGTGGTTGTTTTATTTTCCGCTGATTTCTCTGATGTATGACTACTTGGGTGCCCGGGTAAGGCACCAGTCACGGGCCCCGAAACGGGTCGTGACACAATTGATGCCTTTAAATCGAATTGCCTTTCTTAGTATCCATTCTTTTATCTAGGCTTACCTTATTCGAGAAAAACCATTTCTTTAAGCTTCCATAAAGTTATTATAACCAACTTCCCATAAAGCCGTTATACTAACTTTATGCTTTAGAAACCAAGACATCCTTATCCTCCCATAAATCCGTCATAATTAACTTCCCATAAAACCGTTATAACTCTTTATGTCTTAGACCACTTTGCTCTCTCTATAACCATGAGGCTTGTACTTCAATTCAAGTTACACTACTTTCAAAATACTTCAAAAATCTTAACTTTAGAAAACAAGTTTCTTAACTTAGGAATCAGGTCTCTTATCTTTAGAATAGTTCAAGAATCAATACTTCCCAAATCCAGTATTCTATACTTGATCATGTCAAGAAATCCTTGTCTACCTTATTAGGATAAACCATTCTTTAACTCTTCCTTAAGGACACGTGAGTTAATTCTCTAACTCAACCAACTAGACATCCTTAAAACAAGTCAAATATATCAAATGACTTCACTTCATTTAAATCACGTACGTCTACCGTACCATACAGTTATAACTACTCATGCTCAAGAGATAGAAAGAGTTCTACATACCTCTTTTGTTTAATCCACTTGCCAAGTTCAATATGCCGTCCGTAGATGTCAACCTATAATGACCATAATACGTCTATTAGCTTCTAGCTTCAACGTAGTATATTCTAATGAAAAATCCCTTGTTCTACGGGAAAATTGGACAGCACTTCCATTGTTTCTACTTACTTTTCCACCTTTTTCAAGGTCCGAATTCAATAACCAATCGCCGCATTTAAGGCACAACAATTCAGCTAACCAAAAGGGGATTACACGCCTTCACAGGACGAGTAAAATTCTACCCCACAATAATACAAAACAATCCAATAATTTCCAAACCACATTCGGCTATATCATCCCAACAATTATCAATTTCCTTTCCATTCCCTTTTAACCCAACTCGTTATCCCAACATGTTATCTAAATCATAACCAATTACATAACCCCCTATTTGTAACATGCAACGATTTTTAGCTAACAACCGAATTGATTACAATATGAGTGGCTAACATGCCCATTTCGGTTTTCAACAAGACAACAAGATCCAAATCTTTTCAAACTTTAATATAACAACCTCATGCTCATTTCTTAACTATTATAACTCGAAAACTTCATTTACACAAGAAGGTGGAGATTTTTACCTCAAGAAGCCCTCTTTCCGAAATCTTCTTCACTTTAAAATTACCCACACGAACCCTTTGCAAGCTTGCCAACACTTTTCCTTCTTGAAGCCTTTCCAAAAATCTCACCGGGGTTCATCAATTTGAGAGAGAGGAGAGGGATTTTTCTTAGGAAACCCTTGCAAATGGCCAAGTCTTGAAGACTTGGCCCTAAAATAAGACCCTCCTTTGGTCAAAAAGATGGGAGGGACACTTGTCACCCTCCCATAGGCCTTTTATCAAAATATCCCCTATTTTTCGCCCCTTACCGCGTCAAAATCCGCGCTTGGCGCGCCGCGGCCGTGTGGCGCTCCAACTCGAGAATTTCCGCATTCGGCGCGCCACTGCGTCGGCGCCGCGGTGCTGCAACCTCGAAGGACTTTCGGAAATATCAGCGCGCGGCCTCGGCAGCGCCGCGCGCTGCGCCGCTGGAAACTCCTCTGCGTCAGCCGCGAACTTCTAACGCCCGTAACTTCCCACCCCGATGTCCAATCGACGAGTGGTTTGTTGCGTTGGAAACTAGACTCAACAACCTTCATACTAGTCTTTTAAAACTCCTCAAAACTCCTAAGGAATTTAGAGATATACCACTCCAAAGTTGACTGAAAGTCTGCCCACAACCTTTTGCCAACCCAACTTTCCAAATTCAAATCTTATTTTCTTTCGTACGTTCTTAACTTAACCTCTTGAATTTACGGGGTGTAACATTCTTCCCCCCTTAGAAACATTCGTCCCCGAATGTTCTTTTGGAGTCAATCTAATATTCCTCGTACTTTACAATTAATGGAACTTTATTATGCCACTTATGACCCTAAGATATCGCACTCGCATACCCATCCATCATTGTCAACCAAGAAAACAGATCCCAAGGGTGCATCAACGCTATTTACTCCCATTCAAGGCCTAAAATGCTTCTCTTATCGTACTTTCCACCTACTTCTAGCATACATACATAGTCTCAATATAATCAGTTCATGACACTAAAACATATAACAACTTTGTCATGCATACAAGTCTCTAAAGGATCAAAAATATACCTGAAGTCGCATAGACGGGTAAAAGGACCGCTAAAACTGGGAACCGCTACCACGACCTCTGCCGCGGCCTGCCGGTGCATGAACATCCTGCCTAGCCATTGAAGGCGAAGAACCATAGCCCGACCCGATAGGCGGGCTACTCACCGATGCCACCTGGTCGGACGGTCCGCTTGCCAAATGGCCCGCTGTTGGCGCAAGCGTAACAAGTTGTCGACCTAGTCCGGCATTCTCCAAAATGAGCTCGCCGCAGTAACCACCGAGGCAAAGGTGGCCTCACGCTACTATCCCCGCACATCGTGAACCAGCGGCCGGGCCACGACCCGCTCCGAATATCACTGGCGGTCGGACCACTCGCGTAAGGCCGAGAAGGAGCACTCTGCGTCGGTGAAATGTAGTCTAGCACATTCTTTGAGGCTGTCCGCCTCGAAAACTATCCTGAAACTCTGTCATCCCGCCTCTTGGCCGGGTGAATCTGGTGGCTCCTCTCTCCTATCCTCAATCCACGCATAAGCTGCATCTGGCAATATCCATACCGGGTGAAGAGCCACTCCCGCATCGGTAACCATATATCGGTCTAGTCCCATCACATAGCGGTGAACTCTGTCGCCATATACGCCCTGATAGTGGGTGCGTACAGCGATGAGTCAAATTCCGTGTTGTACTCTCGATGGTTCTCCCATTCGTCTTAACGCCAAGAACCTATCCAAGCGGGCTCTCGCCGTCTCGGGAGGAAAAAGTGATCGAGGAAGGATCCGTGAACTCACCCCAAACAGTGGAGGAGCACCCATACCTCTGAGACAACACCCACGACTCAAACGTTCAACGCAATATCGCGTAACCGGTAAGAAGCTAACACAACGGACTCCGTCTCCGAGGCCCTGAGCACCTGCATAGTCCGCTGCACCTGCCGAATGAACTCCTGAGGGTCCTCCTCAGACCTCGAACCATAGAACTCGGGTGGATTACAGCTCAGAAAGTCCCGAATCCTCAAACTATCGGCTCTAGGGTTAGCTACCGGCTCCTGTCGGCGCTGCCCTGCCACAATGCTAGTCAATAATCGGATCTGCTCTCCGTAATCTCGATATTCAGCCCCTGGCTGTGGACCTGGAGGCTCAGGTACCGGAACCTCTGGTGTCACTGCCGCTCTCGGCTCCTCTAATACTGCCGGCGTGGCTGATCTCGCCGATCCCCCCATAACCTCAGGCATAGTCTGGGCCTGATTCCTAGAAATCCTCTGTGTACCACTAACAACTCTTGTTGTTGCCTTGCCCTTCTGGGCCCTGGTCGCCTTCCGTGGAGGCATAACTGATACAATAGAACAAGTCAGAGAGGATTAAGCCTAGTAGGACAGCTCTACTGCACGATCTCAGAGGGAGAAGAATGGAAACAAATCCTAAATGTCCTGCAGCCTCCTGATTATAGATGTGGTGCACAACACATCAATAATCAAGACTCTACTAGACACGGTCTGTAGACACTTTCCGAGGACTAACTGCTCTGATACCACTTTTGTCACGACCAGGCCGGGCGCGATGGTGCCCTACACAGGCACCTTACAGGTATACATCAGAGATAATCAGCGGAACATACATAAGCTTTAACAATGAAATAAATAATAGGTTAGCCGATAAGGCTACCTTCCTGGATATAAACAAATCCAAAAGCAGTTACCTCAATTTTTTTTTTATAAAGTGACCCACAATATATGACTACAGACCTCTAAGAGTTTACATAACAATCATCTTGAGGCGGGCCCCGCCGTACCCCTGAATGTACAAAAGTCAACGACTTCAGGGAACCATACCAAAGACAAAGCCTCCGGAGAAATGGAGCTTTCCAGAACTGAACAGTGATCCTACGAGTGCGGATCAGCAAGCTATGTACCTCAACCTGCGGCATGAACGCAGCCCCCCAAAAAAGGTCAGTACAAAACATGTACCAAGTATGCAAAACTGAAAGTACTGTAATTTAAATCATAATAGTAAAAAAGATACAGTTGAAGACATATATGATAACCAAATTAACAGTACATTGTGCCTTACTGAAGTGGAAGAAATGAAATTCAGTTTTACCTTATACAGCCTGTTTCAACATATGAGCGTAGTCACGCGGGGCTATGAACACGCTCAAATATCAAGCGCGTGGGATTCCCATCACTTCGCCAGGTGTAAATCTAACTCGTGGCGCGTGGCATCCTTCCTCACCGCGTACACAAATCTAACCATGTGTGCGCTCGTGGTATCCTACCTGTTGTCGTACACACATACAATACGTATATACCTATATCCTCCGCGTGGAATCCCGTCGCGGCAATGACCATAAAAGTAAATACAACCACGTGTGGCGCGTGGCATCCTACCTCGTTGTCGTGCACACAACACATATATACCTATATCCTGCGCGTGGAATCCCCGTCGCGGCAATGACCGTAAAAGTAAATACAACCCGTGTGGCGCTGTGGCATCCTACCTCACCGGCGTACATACACAATACATACATGTATATATATCATGCGTGGAATCCTCATCTCGGTACATGACTTCACGAGGTGTCCTCGCGCGTCGTGGGTAGCAAATCCACGAAACCGGTGGTATAACGATCTTGGGGTTTACCGCCATTTATACTCTTACCACGAAGAAGGTGGTATAACGATCTTGGGGTGTACCCGCCATTTATACTCTTACCCTCAAACTACATGCCTCGGAATCCTCATCGTAGCGTGTCCACGATGCATGCGTGGAATCCCACATCACTGACAGTATGTCCCGGTAAACCCATACTAAGACCATGGAAGCATACCCGTGGAATCCCACATTACTGTCGGTACGTCCAAGTAAACTCATACTATGACCAGGGAAGCATACCCGTGGAATCCCACATTATGACCTTAGGCACTTTCCATATCACTTAACAAGTCCTGGGAAAATTCAACCCAAAGTACTATGTATTTCTATTCTTTCCAAGATCCCTTTTCCACATAAGACCCCAAGATACTAACACCCGTAGTATCAAGGCTTATCTACATTTCAAACAAGTCACTATACTATTAGAAATATGCTTCGGCTTCTAACTCAAGTGACCCTCATTTTAAACTTTAAGCAATTTGTCACGACCGAACCGGGCGTGGTCGTGCCTACCGCACCCAAGTAGACATACATCAGAGTAATCAGCGGAATATAAAACAAGACATGAAATATGAAACAGTTATCTGAGGAAAGTTGCCTTTCGGCATATATATATAAAAACTTAAATCCGAACAGTT
Source organism: Przewalskia tangutica (assembly GCA_029844215.1). Lineage (NCBI taxonomy): Eukaryota > Viridiplantae > Streptophyta > Magnoliopsida > Solanales > Solanaceae > Przewalskia > Przewalskia tangutica. The sequence goes on from CM056729.1 coordinate 66,120,162, forward strand.
ACATCCCTTTTACAACTCGCCACAGCGATTACTACGGACCTCTAAGAATGATATAACAACAATGGCGGGACGGGCCGCCATACCACGAATGTAAGTACTACAACGGCGAGGACTATACCATGATAAGCCTCGGAAACGGAGCTTCCCCAAAACGCTATGTGATCCTAAGGCGAGGATCGACGGCGGTGTACTTCTACTGCGGCATGAGCGGCCCGAAGGAGGTCGATAACAGTACCAAGTATGTGGCGAAAATCAGTAAATGAAATCATAGTAGTCTATATAAAGCGGGAGACATATATGATAACCAAACTACGATTCCTGATAAATAAGCGATCGTGTCAAGTCGGGACTCACGCCCTCAAAGTCATCACTCAAATATAACTATGGGTCTCACGCCAGTAACATCAATCATGCCCATGGACTACCTTCCTTCACCGCGATCTATGATATAAAAGCACCAAGGAATACACATGAACATCAGGTCCACTGTGTCATAATAAAACCGTGCGGGGTAAGTCTGAAGGCATAGCCGACTACTAAAACCACGGTACAACAAGGTCATAAATCGTATCATGAGATCTGTCTGAACCGCCATGATCGAAGGCCGCCACTCGCGCGATGATCTAATATCGCGTCTAGTCCCGAACTTCCGCGACTCCGCATAGGCCACTCACATAGGCGCGTGAGGTATTCCGCATCGGGTAGCTACTCCCGGCAACGTCACGGACTCGCGATCCGCGTAGCGCATGCACGCATGACCATATAGGCGCGCTAACACGGAACTCGTAGCTCCGCGTAGGTCCCCTCGACCCGCGTGATGTCAACCGAACCGGGCGTGGTCGTGCCTTACCTCGGGCACCCTGGTGATACAACATCGAGAGAAAATCGGAAATAAAACATGAACATGAAATGAGAGATATTATAAATAAGCAGACCAAAGCGGTTTGCCTTTCAACACGTATATATATAAGCGTTTGAGCGATTACAATCCTACAACCACACTTGCGGCGATTCACGGACCTCTAAGATTTACAACAACTATGACGGGACGGGGCCGCCATACCACAGAATGTACAAGAACTTACGACTCGGGAACACATACCAAAAGATAAGCCTCGAAGGAAACGAGCTTCGATAAGATGAAAGGTGATCCTAAAGCGGGGATCGACAGCGATATACTTACTGCGGCATGAGCGGCAGCGGCCGAAGAGTCGATAACAGTACTAAGTATGTGAAGCGTAAATCAGTAAATGAAATCATAATAGTCTATATAAAGCGGGAGACATGTATGATGACCAAACTACGATACATAACATATAACGATTCGTCAAGTCGAGGACTCACGCCTCAAATTATCACTCGTGCGTGGAATTTCTTCCTCAGCCGGCGGCTTTATGATATAACAATACCAAGCGATATCATGAACACGAGTCCCGTGTCATAAAACCGTCTGAGACAAGTATAACTACCAAATCCGACCGTACGATGTCTGATGCAACCAAAAACACGGGCGACACGGGGCAAGTCACGAGCCGACTACGAGATACCAAGGCGGTCACGTGGTGGCCGGGGCAAGTAAGAGGGCTGACCACCGGTACGAGGCGTATCACGAGACCGTCACTACTGGCGAGCGGGGCAAGTGCGAGGGCTAACTCACGGGTACGAGGCGAATCAGCCACGAGGCGGGGCAAATCTGGCCGACCACGGTACCAAGGCGAGCGATGGGAACCTCGTGGAGAGCTAGTCCATGGAATAACACTATCAACAGGAGCGTACCCGTGGTATTTTCCGTCACTGCCGGTACGTCCAAGTAAGTCCTCAACAAGTCAACCGGCACTCTATTGAGAGACGCGGTTATATAGAACACAATTCTTGCACAACAAAGGCTATCACCATAAGCATAAGCAAGTTACACAACAACAAGCATAGGAAAGTTACACAACAACAAGCATAGGCAAGTTACACAACTCAAGGTACTTTCATTTCATGCCAAAGTCCGGGTTTTAACCCTAAAGTACTACGTATGTTAAGTTCCTTTTAAAGATCCATTCCCTTTTATAAAAGTCACCCGATACCCGTAGTATAAAAATAGAGTGACTTATATCTTTTAAGTAAACCAAAATGCTTTCCTTTGTAAAATCAAGTAACAACCTATTTTCCAAACGTTGAGTTTGCCTAATTTCAAATGCTCAAGTTTCTCATTTTAGAAAAGGTTTCGTAGTTCATAGTTTTAATCCTTTAAAACATAATTCTCCTTTAAACGTTTTGAGAAACATATGTCTTATATGTGAGTAGGTTATTCTTGTTTATAAACAATCTTATTAAGCAGCCATGATCTAGGAAATGTAATATCATTTTGTCTCATCTTAGCTTCTATGCAGATGGAGGTTTCTACTGGTTTTAATAATACTTAATTATTCAATACATTTTCCTTTATTAACGCTGCAGTGGATTGTCGATACACATTCTGATTTCCGAAATCAGTAAAACATTATTCCTTTAAAAAACCAAGTACTCATTACTCACGAATGAGGTTTCACACAAAATTCATATTAATCTAATTAAGTTAAGTCTCTTATCTTATAAGATCAAGTCTCTTAACTTCTAAAATCAGTAAACCATTTTCTTTACCTCTCTTAAGACGTTATACCTAACTCCCCATAAAGCTAGTATAACTCTTTTTAAAACCTTTTCAAACCAAGTGTTATTCTTCTTCCAAAAATGGTTTCTTAACTTTTGACACACTTCAAGTTCCTTATTATCACACATCAAGTCAGTTATAAGTCAAATCAGTTACCTTTTAAAACCACTGGCATTTTCTTACCTACATAAAGCTGTTATAACCAACTTCCCATAAAGCCGTTATAACACTTTATGCTTCAAACCAATCAAATACATTAAACACATGTACGTCTACCGTACTACATAGTTATACATATATCATGCTAGAACAGATAGGAAGAGGTTCACATACCTCGCGACGATTATCGACTAATAGCAAAATGCTCCAGTACCTCAAACGTCGGCTACCTTAAGCCAAGTAGACCACGCCACACGTAGTATTTCAACCTATAGAGGCCACTGGCGCCTATTAACATCTTTAGATCTCAATGTAGAATATCTACAAAAAATTCGGCACCTCCCCGCACATGACAACGTAAATCTCTCTATCGAGGCTGCTACCAACCAACGAGGGGGTTTACACGTCTAACCTGGCGTGTACAACTCTACTACATCAATGCTACACAAGTCTCATGTCTGATCACATGTAATTACAGTTGATTCTCTTCTTTATATTGAGCTTAAGTCGCAAGACATTGCCACAACTATGTTCACTTCTATATATAGTATACTTTAACTATATATTCCTACAACATGTAATTCCCAATTACAACGAAGGTCAAAAGTGTTTACCTCGATAAGCCCAAAATTATCCAAGTTATATGTCGATCTGAACAACGTTTAGCTCCTACTCGGCGCTCGATCCGCTCCAACAACCCTTAGAAGTTCTTGCAACCTACTTAAACACTTCAACCGACTATGAAGGTTTTCCTTGAGGTTTCGTTTTGTGGTGAGGAAGTATAATAGTATTTTAGGCTTTTGTATAAGTGTAACCTTGGGAATACTACAAGGTATTTGGGCGAGTATTTGGGCATTACAATACTAGGAGAGTATTTCTATACCACAACAAGGGGTATTATACGAAAACAACTCGGCTAGGGGTACCCAGCTGCACCTCGAGGAGGGGATACTTTCGGCTAGGCTAGGGAGGGCCTCGGCCGAACCACTTAGGCTAGAGGGGAGAGGGTGTTGGACGAAAAGCTCGAGGAGAGGGAGGATTTTTCAAGACTTAGAACAATTTAGGATGAAGAAGTTCATCAACTTAGAGGGTATTTATAGGTCAAGCCATGGCCAACCAATGGCCAAGATCATTCAAGTGTAAGGCAAGTGTAGGGCTAGATTTCAACCATGTGTACCTTATCCATCTACCACAAAACTTGCACAAAATATCCCACCTACTACACAAGACCCAATCGTCGATGTTGCCGTCGAGCCTTCCAATGTGAGGTGACACATGCCACCTCCCGTTGGTCCAAAATATTCGTCTCTGGGAAAATCCGCAAAAATTATAAATGACATAGCGGAATTTTCCTACGTAAACGTGGAAACATTTAGTCAAACGACTCCTTTTGGTAGTTATGCACAAATTCGAACCTATGCCTACTTTAAGGCTCAAATTGTATCGTCGCCTCACGTACATACTCGGAAATACGGGTATAACATTCTCCCCTCGCCAGAAACATTCGTCCGAATGTTCCTTCTCAAAGCGGATAACGATGAAGTTCTTCTAACAAGTTCCCAACGCCACGCCACGAAATATCACACGTTCTCTTCCTTCGTCGTACTCTTCTCGAACACTCGAACTCTTCTAGTATCGTACCACACTTGATTATCGCTTGATTTTGAAACCTTGGAGTCACCACCTCAACTTGGTCATCTTACTAGCCTCGATCTTCCTTAAGGCCATTCCCGCCTTCACGATCTTACAGTCGAACATACCCACGAACTCATACGATGGTCAACTAAACTTGGGCTAGCACCCTCGTGACCCTACCACTGGCGGGACCACCCGGTGACCCACCTCGAAGCAGGCGCGGGTTGGCCCGCAACATGGCCCAACCCGACCCACTTAACGCGTGAGCTCTTGTTCCCGATCCGAACAATCTTACCTATCTGGTCGTGAAAGCTACCACTTCCATTTCACACTACCCATGGACTTATCCCACAACACATTTATCGCAAACCAAGTATTTCAACAAAGACTAACCATAAAATCTTTTATTCAAGATGACCTTACATCTAAGGTCTCAACACGAAATATTCTAAGGTTCACACTTTCCATGCCCCACACATATCCTTTCAACTAGCCAAGCTTTCTAACTCATAACCAACATAACGCTAAACACATCATCAACATCAATACATATAAGTCTCTGAGGTTAAGGATATATACTGAAAATAGGCGGTTCAAAGGACCGCTAAAGCGGGAACTCCAGCGACCTCTACCGGGCTGCCGGTGTCGAACATCTGCTGGATGGAAGGTGAAGAACCCACTCGCTCTAGTAGTCAGTGCTATCTACCGATGCTACCCACAGTGGGCGATCTCTTGCGGATAGCCTGTTGGCGCAAGAATAACAATCTCCCAAGTCGATCGACACTCTCCCTTATGAAGTTTTCCAACGGCCAGCGAGACAAGAGCAACCTCTCCGGCGAGCACTCACGAAAATCTGAAACACAGGAGCCACGACCGCTCTGAATATCTCGAAGGTCGAAGGCGTGGAGGACCACTGTCTTGGTGGGCGCATAAGCGGCTTTCTTTGAGGCGGTCGCCTCGAAAGTCACCAAGGACCTGCTGGTCTGGCCCTCTTCTGCTGACCCTGGTCATTCCGTTGATTTATCCGCTCCTCACATCCAAGTGCATACGCCTGCATGCGGGCAATGTCCATGCCCGGCTGAAGAGCTACACCCAAAAAACTCTCGGCTAGGTGATCGTGAGCCACCTTAACAAATCGGTGCACTCGATCCTCCAAACTAGCTACCAGCGAGGGCGTCTGCAAGACGATGAGTCGAACTCCACATTGTACTCCGAAATGCGCGGGTCTGCCGTAACACCAAAAATCTGTGCGCGTGCCCTCCTCATGCGAGGCAAGAAATGTGCAAGAAAGGCCTCGAGAACTCGTCCCAAAAGGCTGGAAGTGCATGCTCTCCCGACGGCTCACGAATCAAACGATCATTGCGGTATCACGCGATCGATGCGGCTAGGACCACCGACTCGGTCTCGATGCCTTGATCACTCTCGTGATCGCTGCAGCGCCGGATGAACTCCTGCGGATCATCCTCGAGTCTCGACCCGTAAAACTCTGGCGGTTCTGACTCGGAAAATCCGTAGCCTCGAACTATCGATCTAGGGTGAACGCGGTGCTCACTCGGCTGCTGCGTCCGGCCTATCCTCAAGTCGGCCTGACCACGGCCATTAATCGGGCCCACTCCTTGTAACTCATCTCGCCGGCTCGGTGCGGGGTGGAGGCTCGTGTGTGGTCTCTGCGTGCTCTACTCGCGGCTCCCTCTGCTGCGCTTGCCGCCACGGGCGGATTGCCTTTACGGAGGCATAGCGGTAAAAGCGAAGTATGTCGGAGGGTCGATCTTATCCACGACTCTAAGGCACGATCTCGGAATGAGAAGAATGGAAACCAATCCTAAATGTCCTATAGCCTCACGATTATAGATGTGGTGCCTGACACACCGATAATCAAGACTACTAGACACGATCTGTAGACACTTTCAGAGACTAAGCGCTCGATACCACTTTGTCACAACCGAACCGGGCGTGGTCGTGCCTTACCGGGCACCTAGTGATACAACATCGGAGAAAATCGGAAATAAAACATGAACATGAAATGAGAGATATTATAAATAAGCGAGCCACCAAAGCGATTTGCCTTTCAACACGTATATATATAAGCGTTTGAGCGATTACAATCCTTACAACCACCTCGCGGCGATTACTACGGACCTCTAAGATTTACAACAACTATGACGGGACGGGGCCGCCATACCCACGAATGTACAAGAACCTACGACTCGGGAACACATACCAAAAGATAAGCCTCAAGGAGCGGGCTTACGATAAGGCGAAAGGTGATCCTAAGCGAGGATCGACATCCGATGTACTTACTGCGGCGTGAGCGGCCCCGAAGGAGGTCGATCTGACAGTACTAAGTATGTGAAAGCGTAAATCAGTAAATGAAATCATAATAGTCTATATAAAGCATGAGACATGTATGATGACCAAATTACGATGCATAACATATAACCGATTCGTCAAGTCGAGGACTCACGCCTCCAAATTATCACTCGTGCGTGGAATTTCTTCCTCACTGCTAGCGGTTTATGATATAACAATACCAAGGAGTATCATGAACACGAGTCCCACTGTCGCATAAAACCGTCTGAGACAAGTATAACTACCAAATCCGGCCGTACCCGATGTCTGATGCAACCAAAAACACGAAGGCGACATGGGGCAAGTGCGAGCCGACTACGGATACCAAGGCGGTCACGTGGTGGCGGGGCAAGTAAGAGGCGACCACCGGGTACCAAGGCCGTATCACGAGACCGTCCTACTGGCTGAGCGGGGCAAGTGCGAGGGCTAACTACCGGTACCAAGGCGAATCAGCCACGAGGCGGGGCAATCTGGCCGACCACCACGGTACAAGGCGAACGATGAGAACCTCGTGGAGAGCTAGTCCATGGAATAACACTATCAGCGAGGCGTGCGTGGTATTTTCCGTCACTGCCGGTACGTCCAAGTAAGTCCTCAACAAGTCAACCGGCACTCTATTGAGAGACGCGGTTATATAGAACACAATTCTTGCACAACAAAGGCTATCACCATAAGCATAAGCAAGTTACACAACAACAAGCATAGGCAAGTTACACAACAACAAGCATAGGCAAGTTACCTGACTCAAGGTACTTTCATTTCATGCCAAAGTCCGGGTTTTAACCCTAAAGTACTACGTATGTTAAGTTCATTTTAAAGATCCATTCCCTTTTATAAAAGTCACCCGATACCCGTAGTATAAAAATAGAGTGACTTATATCTTTTAAGTAAACCAAAATGCTTTCCTTTGTAAAATCAAGTAACAACCTATTTTCCAAACGTTCAAGTTTGCCTAATTTCAAATGCTCAAGTTTCTCATTTTAGAAAAGGTTTCGTAGTTCATAGTTTTAATCCTTTAAAACATAATTCTCCTTTAAACATTTTGAGAAACATATGTCTTATATGTGAGTAGGTTATTCTTGTTTATAAACAATCTTATTAAGCAGCCATGATCTAGGAAATGTAATATCATTTTGTCTCATCTTAGCTTCTATGCAGATGGAGGTTTCTCTTGGTTTTAATAATACTTAATTATTCAATACATTTTCCTTTATTAACGCCTGCGGTGGTTTGTCGATACACATTCTGATTTCCGAAATCAGTAAAACATTATTCCTTTCAAAAACCAAGTACTCATTACTCACGAATGAGGTTTCACACAAAATTCATATTAATCTAATTAAGTTAAGTCTCTTATCTTATAAGATCAAGTCTCTTAACTTCTAAAATCAGTAAACCATTTTCTTTACCTCTCTTAAGACGTTATACCTAACTCCCATAAAGCTAGTATAACTCTTTTTAAAACCTTTTCAAACCAAGTGTTATTCTTCTTCCAAAAATGGTTTCTTAACTTTTGACACACTTGAGTTCCTTATTATCACACATCAAGTCAATTATAAGTCAAATCGATTTACCTTTTAAAACCACGGCATTTTCTTACCTACATAAAGTCATTATAACCAACTTCATAAAAGCGTTATAACACTTTATGCTTCAAACCAATCAAATACATTAAACACGTATGCGTCTCAGTACTACATAGTTATACACATATCATGCTAGAAATTATAGGAAGAGGTTCAAATACCTCGCGACGATTATCGACTAATAGCAAAAAGCTCCAAGTACCTAAAACATTCGGCTACTCCTAAAGCCAAGTAGACCACGCAACACGTAGTATTTCAACCTATAGAGGCCACTGGCGCCTATTAACATCTTTAGATCTCAATGTAGAATATCCTACAGAAAATTGGCGACCTCCCCATGCAGCGTAAATCTCTCCTCTCTATCGAGGCGGCTACCCGACCCAACCGGGGGTTTACGCCTAACGGACGTGTACAACTCTACTACACATCAATGCTACACAAGTCTCATGTAATACGATCTATGTAATTACTGATTCGATTCTCTTCTATATATTCAGCTTAAGTCGCAAGACATTGCGCACAACTATGTTCACTTCATATATAGTATACTTTAACTATATATTCCTACAACATGTAATTCCCAATTACAATGAAGGTCAAGAGTGTTTACCTCGATAAGCCCAAAATTATCCAAGTTATATGTCGATCTGAACAACGTTTAGCTCCTACTCGCGCTCAATCCGCTCCAAACAACCGCCAGAAGTTCTTGCAACCTACTTAAACACTTCAACCGACTATGAAGGTTTTCCTTAGGGTTTCGTTTTGTGGTGATGGAAGTATAATAGTATTTTACGGGCTTTTGTATAAGTGTAACCTTGGGAATACTACAAGGTATTTGGGCGAGTATTTGGGCATTAACAATACTAGGAGAGTATTTCTATACCACAAAGGGTATTATACGAAACAACTAGGCTAGGGGTACCCGCGGCTAGCACCTCGAGAGGGGATACTTTCGGCTAGGCTAGGGAGGGCCTCGGCGAACCACTTAGGCTAGAGGGGAGAGAGGGTGTTGGACGAAAAGCTCAAGGGAGAGGAGGATTTTTCAAGACTTAGAACAATTTAGGATGAAGAAGTTCATCAACTTAGAGGGGTATTTATAGGTCAAGCCATGGCCAACCAATGGCCAAGATCATTCCAAGTGTAAGGCAAGTGTAGGGCTAGATTTCAACCATGTGTACCTTATCCATCTACCACACAACTTGCACAAAATATCCCACCTACTACACAAGACCCAATCGTCCAATGTTGCCGTCCAAGCCTTCCAATGTGAGGGTGACACATGTCACCCTCCCGTTGGTCCAAAATGTTACGTCTCTCGGAAAAATCCGCAAAAATTATAAATGACATAGCCGGAATTTTCCCTACGTAAGCTGTGGAAACGTTTCGTCGAAAAACGACTCCTTTTGGTAGTTATGCACAAATTCGAACCTATGCCTACTTTAAGGCTCAAATTGTATACGTACGCCCTCACGTACATACTCTGGAGATACGGGGTATAACACATGAGGTATTCTCGAATCATGGTCCCAGACCGCCTGAGCTATACCTCGCATCGGAGGGCAGCTTAACCCCCTGTATCATATCAAGAGGTGAGTGATATAATACTAACATAACAACTTATTGTTAAACAACATAAGCACAACAAGGGAAACCCCTTTTCACAAACATCACAAGATACTAACACACGTATCATCCTAACATGTTTACTTATCAAATCAACAAGAAAGTATTACAAGGCTATCACAAACCAACACAATCAAGTTATTCACACAAGGTACTTTCTACATTATGTTAACAAGTTCGGGTTTTTATCCCCAAAGTACTTCATACATTAATTCTTTAAAAGATCCGTTTCTTTCACAGAAGTCACACAATACCCGTAGTATAAAAATAGAGTGACTATCTTTTTAAGTAAACCAAAACACTTCCCTTTGTAAAATCAAGTAGCAACATTCTTTTCCAAACGTTCAAGTTTGCCTAATTTCAAATGCTCAAGTTTCTCATTTTCGAAAGGTTTCGTAGTTCATAGTTTTAGTCACTTAATGATATAATTCTCCTTTAAAACAATTTGAGAAACATATGCCTTATATGTGAGTAGGTTATTCTTGTTTATAACAATCTTATTAAGGCAGCCATGATCTAGGAAATGTAATATCATTTTGTCTCATCTTAGCTTCTATGCAGATGGAGGTTTCTACTGGTTTTCATAATACTTTATTAGTCAATACATTTCCCTTTATTAGCGCTGCTGTGGTTTGTTCGATACTTATTCTCATTTCTGAAATAATGAAAACATTATTCCTTTTACAAACCAAGTACTCATTACTCACGAATGAGGTTTCACACTTTTTAACAAAATTCATATTAATTCAATTAAGTCAAGTCTCTTATCTTTTAAGATCAAGTCTCTTAACTTCTACAATCAATAAACCATTCGTTTTATCTCTCTTAAGTCGTTATACCTAACTTCCCATAAAGCTGGTATAACTCTTAAGCTTTTAAAACCAAGTATTACTCTTCTTTCAAAAAGGTTTCTTAATTCTTTTGAAATACTTCAAGATTCTTATTATTTAACTCAAGTCAAAAGACATCGCAGTAAAACCACGTTCAGTTAACACACGTACGTCTACCGTACTATATATATATACTTTTAAAATATCATGCTCAAGAGGATAGGAAGAATCACATACCTCGCGACGATTATCGACTATTAGCAAAACGCTCCACGGCTATACCCCGGCTAGCCTTGTCCACCATTCAAGTAGAACACGCTACTCGCAGTACTTCAACCTATAACGGTTATACAAGTCTATCAATGTCTAGACTACTCGGTAGAATAAATCTAGATACAGGAATCTACGGAAAATTGGGCGTGACTTCCCTGCGTCAAACTTCACAAGTCTCATGTAACTACGATCTATGTAAATCTGATTCAATTTTCTTCTTATATACCTTCCTTGTATATAACTTAAACTTAATTCTTATACTACTACAGTATGTAATTTCCAATTACAATAGAAGGACAAGAGTATTTACCTCGATAAGCCCAAAATTATCCAAGTTAAAATGTCGATCCTGAGCAACGTTTAGCTCCTACTCTGGGTGCTCCAACCCGCTCCAAACAACCCTTAGAAGTTCTACGCAACTTCTTCTTAATACTTCAATCGGCTATGAAGATTTTCCTTAGGGTTTCGTTTTTGTGACTGAAGGGAAGTATAATAGTATTTATGGGCTTTTAGTATAGGGGTAACCTTGGAATACTACAAGGTATTTGGGCCAAGGTATTTTGGAATAGTAACAATACTTGGAGAATACTTTTCTACCAAGGGGGTATTTTACGAGAGCTTCAAGGTAGGGGTACCTCGGCTAGCACTACTAGGAAGGGGTACCTCTCGGCCAAAGGTCTCAAAGGGGAGGAGGCTTGGACGAGAACCTCTCCAAAGGGGGGAATGGTTTTCAAGACTTAGAAAGTGTTTCAGGGGTGAAGAAAGTCTTCAACAAAGGGGGGGTATTTATAGGGAATTCAATGGCCATGATCAAGCCAAGTGGGGGGGCAAGTGGAGGGTCAAGATTTGCCCAAGTGCACCCTAACCCTACTGCACAAATACCTCACAAACATTGACCCATGGTTTAGGCCACAAAACATGGCACAAAAACGTGCACCAATCGGCCAAGAATCCGCCAACTTGAGGGTGACAAGCGTCGCCCTCTCGTTGGTCCAAAATATTTCATCTCTCGAAAAAATCCGCAAAAATAATAAATGACATAGCCGTAATTTTCCCTTCGCAAGTTTTGGAAAACGTTTAGTCGGAAAACGATTATTTTCGTGGGTTGTGAACAAAATTTCGACCCTTGTCTACTTAAGGCTTAAACTTTATACGTACGCCCTCACGTACATACTCTAGAAATACGGGGTATAACACAATTGATGCCTTTAAATCGAATTTCCTTTCTTAGTATCCATTCTTTTATCTAGGCTTACCTTATTCGAGAAAACCCATTTCTTTAAGCTTCCATAAAGTTATTATAACCAACTTCCCATAAAGCCGTTATACTAACTTTATGCTTTAGAAACCAAGACATCCTTATCCTCCCATAAAGCCGTCATAACTAACTTCCCATAAAGCCGTTATAACTCTTTATGTCTTAGACCACTTTGCTCTCTCTATAACCATGAGGCTTGTACTTCAATTCAAGTTACACTACTTTCAAAATAGTTCAAAAATCTTAACTTTAGAAAACAAGTTTCTTAACTTAGGAATCAGGTCTCTTATCTTTAGAATAGTTCAAGAATCAATACTTCCCAAATCCAGTATTCTATACTTGATCATGTCAAGAAATCATTGCCTACCTTATTAGGATAAACCATTCTTATAACTCTTCCTTAAGGACACGTGAGTTAATTCTCTAACTTAACCAACTAGACATCCTTAAAACAAGTCAAATATATCAAATGACTTCACTTCATTTAAATCACGCGTCGTCTAGTACCATCTGATTATAACTACTCATGCTCAAGAGATAGGAAGAGTTCTACATACCTCTTTTGTTTAATCCACTTGCCAAGTCCAATATGCCGTCCGTAGATGTCAACCTATAATGACCATAATACGTCTATTAGCTTCTAGCTTCAACGTAGTATATTCTAATGAAAAATCCCTTGTTCTACGGGAAAATTGGACAGCACTTCCATTGTTTCTACTTACTTTTCCACCTTTTTCAAGGTCCGAATTCAATAACCAATCGCCGCATTTAAGGCACAACAATTGAGCTAACCAAAAGGGGATTACACGTATTCACAGGACGCGTAAAATTCTGCCCCACAATATTACAAAACAATCCAATAATTTCCAAACCACATTCGGCTATATCATCCCAACAATTATCAATTTCCTTTCCATTCCCTTTTAACCCAACTCGTTATCCCAACATGTTATCTAAATCATAACCAATTACATAACCCCCTATTTGTAACATGCAACGATTTTTAGCTAACAACCGAATTGATTACAATATGAGTGGCTAACATGCCCATTTCGGTTTTCAACAAGACAACAAGATCCAAATCTTTTCAAACTTTAATATAACAGCCTCAGGCTCATTTCTTAATTATTATAACTCGAAAACTTCATTTACACAAGAAGGTGGAGATTTTTACCTCAAGAAGCCCTCTTTCCGAAATCTTCTTCACTTTAAAATTACCCAAACGAACCCTTTGCAAGCTTGCCAACACTTTTCCTTCTTGAAGCCTTTCCAAAAATCTCACCGGGGTTCATCAATTTGAGAGAGAGAGAGGATTTTCTTAGGAAAACCTTGCAAATGGCCAAGTCTTGAAGACTTGGCCCTAAAATAATACCCTCCTTTGGTCAAAAAGATGGGAGGGACACTTGTCACCCTCCCATAGGCCTTTTATCAAAATATCCCCTATTTTTCGCTTCTACGCGTCAAAAATCCGCGCCGGCGCCGCGGCCGTCGGCGCGCGACCTTTCCAACGAGAATTTCCTGCATTCGGTGCGCGGCTGCATTCGGCGCGCGGCTGAAACCTCGAGAGGACTTTCGGAAATATCGGCGCGCGCTGCCGGCAACCGCGCGACTGCGGCGCTTTGGGAAACTTGTCCTCGTGCCGCAGAACTTCTAACGCCCGTAACTTCCCACCCCGATGTCCAATTGACGAGTGGTTTGTTGTGTTGGAAACTAGACTCAACAACCTTCATACTAGTCTTTTAAAACTCCTCAAAACTCCTATGGAATTTGGAGATATACCACTCCAAAGTTGACTGAAAGTCTGCCCACAACCTTTTGCCAACCCAACTTTCCAAATTCAAATCTTATTTTCTTTCGTACGTTCTTAACTTAAACTCTTGAATTTACGGGGTGTAACATAGATCCTCATTTTTAGGATCGCTATTCAGGTGTCAGGAGCTCCATTTCTCCAGAGGCTCGACTTTTGGTATGGTTCTCCCTGGTGTTGTAGATGTTTGTACATTCAGGTGTATGGCGGGGCCCTGTCCCGTCATAGTGTTTACTTTTCCCTAGAGGTCTGTAGTCCTGTCGCATTTTGGGATTGTAACTGTTCACTATTGGGTAATGATATATATATGCCGAAAGACAACTTTTCCTTGGATAGACTATTCTTACTTTTATTGTTTCATGTCTTGTTTATATTTCCGCTGGTTACTCTGATGATTGGCTACTTGGGTGTCCGGGTAAGGCACCAGTCACGGGTCCGGGATCGGGTCGTGACAAGAATAAAGGACCTTCTGCTTAGAATACTCTACAGAGTAGTCTAGACGTTGATAGACGTATTTGACTATTATAGGTTGATACTCTGCGCGCGACATATTCGACTTGGCAGGAGGATTTCGCCGAGGAGGTATGTGATTCTTCCTATCCTCTTGAGCATGATATTTTTGATATATAGTACGGTAGACGTACGTGTGTTAACTAAAATTGGTTTTACTCTGATGTCTTTTGACTTGAGTTTTAAATAATAAGAATCTTGAAGTATTTCAAAAGAGTTATGAATCATTTTTGAAAGAAAAGTAATACTTGGTTTTAAAAGCTTAAGAGTTATACTAGCTTTATGGGAAGTTAGGTATAACGACTTAAGGAAGATAAAAGGAACGGTTTACTTATTTGTTTATGAAAGTCTTGTATTGATCTCTGGAAAGTGTAGTAAGATGGTTTGATAAGTAAACATGTTATGATGCTATGTGTGTTAGTGTCTTGTGATGTTTGGGTAAGGGGGTTATTCTTGTTGTGCTTACGTTGTTAAACGATAAGCCCGTTGTACTGCTATTATATCACATACCCCCCTGACTTGTTATGATGCCAAGGACTTGCCACCCTCGATGCGAGGAATACCTCACGCGGTGCATGTGACCTATGCGGGCTGCGGGAGTTCCGGATTGATCACTCGGGTGTTTCGCCGTCTGGTCTATATGGCCTATGCGGTCCACATGACTATGCGGACTTCGGTGTCGAGAGGATGCCGGGTTAGCTGCCCCGTCGAGAATACCTCATGCGGGTGCATGTGACCTATGCGGATGCGGAGTTCGAGATTAGGCACGCATAATTATACTATGGGCGATTGGCCTTGCTTGATCATTAGCGGCCTAGAAAAGACCGATTACATTATATCTATTTTTGCTCTTGTCTATCTTTGTGGCATTATGTGCGGTTGAATTGGTTGTATTTGTAAATTGGTTTTAAAATGATATGATTTCATTTAAGTACTTTCTGATTTCACATACTTGGTACTGTTATCGACCTCGCCCGGGGTTGCGTTCATGCGCGAGTAAGGAAGCGGTAGTAGATCCTCGTTCTTAGGATCCTTACTGCAGTGTCGAGCCCATTTCTCGGAGGCTCGACTTTTAGTACGGCTCTCCTGTGTTGTAGATATTTTGTACATTCGGGGTATGGCGGGGCCACTGTCCACCATAGTTGTTTACATTCCTAAGTGCAGTAGTCTGTTGTAAAGTTGGGATGTAGCGCTCACTCTTGATGTATATATACATCTTTGAAAGGCAATCTTTTCTTGGATAAACTGTTCTCATTTCATAATTGTTTCATGTCTTTTTTATATTCCATTTGGTTACTCGATGTATGTCTACTTAGGTGCGGGTAAGGCACGATCACGGGCGGTTGGTCGTGACAATAAGGTAACTATCGAAGCAGATATCCTCCCGAGATTGATGATTTGTTAGACCCGATTGCGAGTGCGAGGTGTTTCTCCAAGATAGACTGCGATCTGGTTATCATCAGTCTGCGAGTTAGAGAGCGAGATATCCCAAAGCGCATTCGGGACCGGTATGGGCACTACGAGTTCGAGTGATGTCTTTCGGGTTGACAACGCCCAAAGAATATTCATGGATTTGATGAGCGGTGTTCAAGCCATTCTTATATATGTTCATTATAGTATTCATTGATGATATCTGGTTTATTCGCGCGCAGGCGGGCATCACGAATCAACGAGGCGGTATTGGGTGTCCTCGGGCCGGCGATTGTATGCCAAGTTCTCGAAATCACGAGTTTTGGTTGGCCTCGGTGGCTTTCTTAGGGCATGTTATCGGGTAGATGGTATTCGGGTTGTCTGACAAAGATTGAAGCGATCGAGACTTGGCCTGGACCAGCTACATCGGCGGAGTGCGCGACTTTTGGGCACTTGCGGGTTATTATCGGAGGTTTGTGGAGAAGTTTGCTTCCATTTGGCACCTTTGACTAAGCTAACTCGGAAAGCGGCTATGTTCGGTGGGCGGATGCTTGTGAGAAAGTTTCGGTTGTTAAAGGAGAAATTGGCGGCCTTGATTCTTACTCTTCGGAGGTTTAGAGCGGATATGGTTTTATTGTGATCGTCGGTGTCGGGCTTGGAGTGCGTCTTGATGCGGCCGCGGTAAAGTTATAACTACGCGTCTCGGCGGCTTAAGAAGCATGAGAAGAACTATCACACATGACTTAGAGTTGGCGGTGATTCACCTTGAAGATCGGAGACATTATTTATATGGAGTTCACGTGGATATTTACGGACCACAAGAGTCTCGGTATATCTTGACCAGGAGCTGAACTTGCGGCGAAGGCGGTGGTTGGAGTTACTTAAGGATTACGATGTCGATATCTATACCACCCGAGGAAGGCGATGTAGTTGCGGATGCCCTTAGTTGCGGTCGATGGGTAGTGTCACGACCGAACCGGGCGTGTTGGTGCCTACAGGCACCCTCTACCTTAACAACTAAGTAAGCTGCGGAAATTAAATAACACCTCATTTTTTTAAAACCAGCGTGCGTGCGAGGGCAAAGCGAAGGCTGCCATATAGTATACATAATAAAGACACTACACCGTCGTGAGTCGATCCACGTATGAATACGGACCTAAGAGTTTCTTGAAATATGGCCAGGACAAGGCCGACTTACCAGAAGCGTACAAAGCACATGCGGAAGGAACTATACCAAAATGATAAATTCACGAGCAGAGCTATCCAAAACTCGGCGGTCCTACACTGCCGATCACCAAGCTGCATTACCTAAACTGCGGCGTGAGCGGCCCGAAGGAGGTCGATCGAAGAATGTACCAAGTATGTGAGCGATGAAATGCTGTAATAAAATCATAACGATCTAAACAAAGCAGGAGACATGTCGATAGCCAACCTACGATACATAACACATAAGCGATCATATCAAGTCGGGGGCGCGAGCCTCAAAGTCACTACTCAAATATAACTATGGGTCTCACGCCCGTAATATCAATCATGCCGTGGAATCCTTCCTCGGTCTTGACGATCCATGATGTAATAACACGATAAGGATACATGAACACCAAGTCCCACTGTGTCCTAAATACCTTGTGGTCTCGTGCCGGAATCCCACATCGTAAAGCATGACCATAGGGTAACCTGACCAATCGGGGACATATATGATAATCAAATTACAACACATTGTGCCTTACTAACAATGAGAGTAAGCGATAGTATCCTTACAATATAAAATAGGAATCTCATTATCAAAAGCAGGACCATCCGCGCGGTATCATTTAACCATCCTACTCGCAGGACTATTTCACCCGCATAGGCCGCGTGGACCCGCGTGAGGTATTCATCGCATGGGACTATTTCACCCGCATATGCCCTTACGGACTCGCATGAGGTATTCCTCGCATAGGTTGGACCCTCCCGCATGGGACTATTTCACCCGCATAAGTCCTTACGGACCCGCATGAGGTATTCCTCGCATCGTGGGTAGCAAATCCACGGAGTCTGCAAATGCCACAAACCCGGGGAATGACCCCGAAACGACTGATATACCAATAGCACACAACCGGCTATTTCCAGCACACATAGGCAATTCTCAACTAAACAAGCCAAAGTACTTATCAAGGCACACTTAGACTAATTCTCAATTAATCAAGCCAAAGTACTTATCAAGGCACACATAGCATACTTCTCATTTAACAAGCCAAAGTACTTATCAAGGCACACATAGAATAATTCTCAATTAATCAAGCCAAAGTACTTATCAAGGTACACTTAGACTAATTCTCAATTAATCAAGCCAAAGTACTTATCAAGGCACACATAGCATACTTCTCATTTAACAAGCCAAAGTACTTATCAAGGCACACATAGCATACTTCTCATTTAACAAGCCAAAGTACTTATCAAGGCACAATTAGAATAATTCTCATTTGGCAAGCCAAAGTACTTATCAAGGCACACTTAGACAAATTCTCAATTAATCAAGCCAAAGTACTAATTAAGGCACACTTAGACAAATTCTCAATTTATCAAGCCAAAGTACTAATCAAGGCACACTTAGACAAATTCTCAATTTATCAAGCCAAAGTACTAATCAAGGCATCACATAGAATTATTCTCAATTAAACAGGCCAAAGTACTACGTACGTACATTCTTTTCAAGAGACTCCTTTTTGTGTAAAACCCCAAGATACTAACACCCGTAGTATCAAGGTGTGTCTATTTTTTTCAAAGTAAGTTACTATACTTTTAGAAACTCATTTCAAAGCTTGAAACCAAGTAACTTCAAATTTTCACAATCTAGGCAACTTATGCCCATTAATCAAAATAGACAACTTTCTAAACCTTCCATAAAACCGTTATAACCAACTTCCCATAAAGCCGTTATAACCCTTTATGGTTTTTAGACAATTTCATTCTTTTTATAACTAAGAGACTTATACTTAAAACCAAGTATCACAAACTTTCAAATCGAGTCTCTTAACTTTCAAAATACTACGAGTCTCTTAATATATAGAAAACAAGTTTCTTCTACGTTTAAACCTCAAGTAACTCACACCTTTAAAACAAGTTACTTCTCTTAAATCATGTCATTTCTCCTCTTTTAAAACAAGTAAGTAAATCACTCCTTTGACTCCCTTAAAGTCATTATAATGACCTTTAGGTTTTGGAACTAATGCACTAGCCAAAAGCTTTAGAAACCACTTCCTTTTCAAGACTCTATGTACTTTAAGTAAAATACTTTCACTTTTAAGAATCCAAACTTCACTAAGGAAATGGATTATACAACTTACAATTTAACATCAAAGTACAATCAAGGAAGTACATAGAACGAATTCTATTTTAGGCAATCCAATTACAACCAAGGAATGGATCATTTAAGGAGTAGAACTTACTTTCTTTATCTTAAGGAATCATGCTAGAAGAGGAGATAGTTCACATACCTTTTCGGCTAAATCCACAAGCTAAGCCGAATACGTCGCACGTAGAAGTGTCAACCTATAATGGTCACAACAAGACTATCAACTTCTAGTCTCTAACGTAGAATAATACTAAGTATACGGTCTCTAATTCTACGGAAAATCGGGCAGCACTTCCTTTGTTTCTACTCACTTTGCCACCTTTTTCAAGGTCGAATACAATACCCAACACGCCACATTTAAGGTTCCAAACAACAACCAAAACAAAGGGGATTACACGCCTTAAAATACGTGTAAAATTCCGCCCCACAATTCATACGAAGTAGTACAAAAATCCAAGCCATTCTCGGCCAATCTTATAACCAACAATACTAAGGTCTTTTCCAATCCTTTTCCAATTCCAAGTTCTAAGGTCTAACATGTTATATAGTTATAAACCACTTCAACAACTACAATTTCCTTCTTTTTTACAACATGCGACGACTTTACTAATAATCGACTTGAATTGAAATCTTAGGGCTAACATGCTAGTTTTCGGATTTAGGGTTCCAATAGCCAATACACTAATCCAACTACATAATATATAACTCATGCTTGCTAATAACCATAGCTACAATCAATAAGTAAACTTAATTGCTAAAATGACAAAATTATACCTTTTCAAGCCCTTAAAAATTCCAAGATTCAAAGTCGCGCCTTAGCAATTCTTAGATCCTTTCCTTAGGTTCCAATCCGCTCCAAGCACTCTTTAGAGGCCTATGAAGAACCCATCTTCAAGTTCCAACTTCAAAGTTGAAGAACTCCCATAGTTTCCGCCTTGCGACTAACGTGAAAATGCGGTTTTTCCGAAATCTTTCTATTGAGATATCCTTACAATACCCTAAGGGACCTTGGGTTAAAGTCTTGTGGCTAATGGATCAAAACTACAAAAATTTGTGTGGGAAAGTTGGACAAAGCCGAGAGCTCATTGTGAAGCATAAGAGTTTCTCTAATATTTTCTAAGTGTTAATGAGCTAGTCTTGCACTAGTAGTAAACTTATAACACAATGGAGGGCTTGGATAATAACACTTGTTAAAATTGGAGGGAAGAGATCAAGCCAAATGGCTCTTGACTTGGTCAACAATGTCAAGCTCTTAATTAGCAAGACTTTGTCATCTACTCAATGGTCAAATGACCATTTTAGCCTTGCAAGATTTCGACCAAGGCCATGTGGTGGAGGTGCCACGTGTCACCCTCTCATTCGTCCATAAAATTCCGTAACCCTCGTGGGCCCCACAAAACGTAAAATTCCTCGGGTGGGCCCCACGTGACCAAATCCGTAAAAAAATAGATTTCCAATATTAATAAGTTCCATATTCTTCAAATAATACATTTTGAGAATCCAATTCTCAACAACGAACATTTTTCCTTTCCGACGTTCGGAAGATTTTCCGTCGGAAAAACAATTCTTCCTTTCGTACTAATTTCCAAGTCTTGATTCCTTATGTACATTCTCTTATACATGTCCTGGACTTACGGGGTGTAACAGGTAGTATGTCAGGTGTGCAGCCAGAGAAGAGGGACATGGTCCGCGAGTTACATCAGCTAGCGAGCCTTGGGGTTCAGTTGGTTGATTCTGATAGTAATGGAGTTCTTGTTCGAGAGGTTGCCGAGTCTTCCATCGTTGAGGAGGTGAAGAGGCGACAGTATGAGGATCCGATTATGGTACGGTATCGAGATGTAGCTCTTCAGGAGGAGAAGAGTCTATTTGAGGTAGCACCTGATGGGGTGCTAAGATTTGAGGGCCGGTTGTGTGTTCTCGTTCTAGCGGGACTTGTCGGCAGATTCAGGAGGCACACATTGCTCGTTATTCTATTCATCCGAGGTCGACTAAGATGTACCATGACCTCAGATGTGTGTATTGGTGGGATGGACTGAAGAGAGACATGGCAGGTTTTATTGCACAGTGTCTGGTGTCGTAGTCGAGTTGAGCACGAAGCCGGTGGGCTATTGCAGGCTATTGATATTCCGACTTGGAAGTGGGAGGTGGTAAATATGGATTTTATTACAGGGTTACCTCACACTCAGAGGAAGCATGATTCCATTTGGGTTATTGTCGGCGGTGTGAAATCAACCCATTTCTTCCGATCAGGATGACTTTTAGTAGAGATTATGCTAGACTGTATATCCGAGAGATTGTGAGACTGCACGGAGTTCCTATATTGATTATTTCAGACAGAGGAGCCCAGTTCACGGCTAACTTCTGGAGGTCTTTCCAGAATGGATTAGGGACGCAGATGAGTCTCAGTATTGCGTTTCATCCTTAGGCCAAGCCGGACGGTAGCCATTATCCGAACAACGAGGATATCTTTGCGGGCTTGTGTTATTGATTTTAGGGGTAGCTGGGAGGATCATTTACCTCTTGTGGAGTTTGCTTATAACAACAACTACCATTTTAGTATTCAGATGGCGCCTTATGAAGCCTTATACGGGAGGAAGTGCAGATCACCGATAGGCTGGTTTGAGGTGGGAGAAGTTCAGTTAGTCGGGCCAGACTTGATTCAGTGACGATGGATAAGGTGAAGCTTATCCGGGAGGCGGTTATTGTCACTCAGTCGATATAAGTCATTATCACGGATCATCGGCGTCGACACTTGGAGTTTGAGGTAGATGATTGGGTCTTCCTGAAGGTATCACCCATGAAGGGCGTGATGAGATTTGGGAAGAAGGGGAAACTTAGCCCAAGGTGCATTGGGCCTTATCAGATTGTCCATAGGGTAGTCAAGGTTGCCTATGAGTTGGACCTGCCGTCCGATCTGGAGGCAGTACATCCAGTTTTTCATGTGTCTATGTTGCGGAAATGTGTTGGAGATCCGTCTAGAGTGCACCCGATTTGTGATGTCCAGGTGACAGAGGGGTTATCATATGAGGAGAGTCCCATAGCGATACTCGATCGTCAGGTTAGGCGACTTCGGACAAAGGATGTGGCTT
The DNA here is from genome assembly GCA_029844215.1 of Przewalskia tangutica. Taxonomy (NCBI): domain Eukaryota; kingdom Viridiplantae; phylum Streptophyta; class Magnoliopsida; order Solanales; family Solanaceae; genus Przewalskia; species Przewalskia tangutica. The sequence goes on from CM056729.1 coordinate 66,142,669, forward strand.
CCGTCAAGGTCTTATGGCGGAACGAGAGCGAGGAAGAGATGGCGTGGGAGAGAGGATGACATGATGAAGAAGTATCCTCACTTATTCCCTATACCTCCAGGTAACCCACTTTCCTGCTTGTTAGTTTTAATTTGGCAATTATGCTTTAAGTATGTTGTGGCATGTGGAGCGTCTTTAATTGCAAAAAGAATAGTTAAGGGTGTCTATGTCGATATCGTGATTTGAGTAAGCCTAGAAGGAACATTCGGGACGAATTTTTCTAAGGGGGGGAGAATGTTATACCCCGTGGTTCTGGCCATACGTGAGAGAGCGTACGAAAGGGATTAAGACTTAAATTTTAGCAGGATAGGTTGACGGATTGTTTCGGATGGGTTTTTGGTCAACTTTGAGGCGGGTTATGACCCGTTATATTGAGAGTTCCTAGGTGTTTCAAAGGCCTAGTACGTAGTTCGTTGAGTCTAGTTTCCAACGCAACCAACCGTTCGTCGATAGGACATCGGAGTAGAAAGTTATGGGAGTTACAAGTTCAGTGCACAGTCGGACAGAAAGGTGTTTCGGTCAGGAGCCACGAGCAGCGCGGATGATCAGTATTCGCTGAAGTTGCAGCGCCGCGCCAGGAAGCACGCGGCGCGGAAAGTCTGAGTCGGCGGAGGTTTCAATGACTGCGGCAGTGCTGAGAGCTGCGGCGGGTTCTGCGAGTTAGTGGAAAAATCTGGTATTTTGTGTTAACAAAGGCCATGGGTGGGGGACAAGTGTCCCCCCCCCCCCAATCTGATTTTGCATGTACTACTTATTGACCAAGTCTTGAAGACTTGGTCATTCTTCAAGTTCTTCTCTCTCTTTAAAGATAAAAGCTCTCCCTTCTCTCTAGAAATTCAAGAGGAAATCAAAGCTTGAGGAAAATCTGAAAAGTGTGGCAAGAAGGAAACTTGTTGGCTAGCTTGTTGGAGTTCTTGTGGTGGTGATTGTGGAAAGGAGGCTAGTGAATGTGTTGGAATATTTGGCTAAAGTTCTAAGGTAACAATTCCTCCTCTCTTTGTTGGTTTTTGGTGTTGCATGTGAAGAAGAAAGAATTTGTAGTTGAAAATATTGCTCTTAGATAAATTGCATGTAAGAAATATGGGTTGAATATGAAAGAATTGGATAAGAAGGTTATGTGAGCATGTTGTAGCCAAAATACTACCTTAAACTTGTTAAGTTAATTGTTATGTATTGTGGGGCAGAATTTTACACACCCAAGATTAGGTGTGTAATCCCCTTTGTGTTGATTGGATTGTTGGGCCTTAAAAGTGGCGTTTGGATATTGAATTCGGCCTTGAAAATGGTGGCAAAGTATGTAGAAACAAAGGAAATGCTGCCCAACTTTCCATAGAATTTAGTGACTTTGCACTTGGAATATTCTACGTTGAAACTAGAGGTTAATGAACGTATTATGGTCATTATAGGTTGACGTATTACGTGCGGTATTTTGGACTTAGCAAGTGGATTGACCGAAGAGGTATGTGGAACTTTCCTATCTCTTGAGCATGAGTAGTTGCACTTGTATAGTACGGTGGACGTACAAGATTTGATACCCTTTACTTGTTTTAAGTTTATGATACTTGTTTCGTTTTCAAGGAATAAATCCCTTGGATATAGGGAAAGGAAATTGACTAAGATATAAGGTTAATATAACGACCTTATGAGGAGTTGGTTATATTAGCCTTATGGAATGTTAAAAGAAGAGATTTACACTAAGTAAGATAAGTAAGGACAAATGACTTGATTTATGAAAGGCAAATTGATTTTAAGGCATCAATTGCCTAAAAGTTTTATATGAAAAAGAGTCAGTTTTAAAAGAGTGGAAGTATGTAGTAGTTGGGATAAATTCCCGGATTTCTTTTATTAAGATATGTTAGTGCCTTAAGTAGACTAAAATGAGAGGGTATATGAGCCAGACTAATAAGAAGTTAGTGGATTTCTTAACTTACTTATGTTATGTATGATAGCCGGTTGAGCCAGGGTAAGACTATAAATGAGGGGTACATCCCCAAGACGTTATACCACCTTCTTCAGGGTAAGAGTATAAATGAAGTACATCCCAAGGCGTTATACCACCTTCTTCGTGGTAAGAGTATAAATGAAGTACATCCCGAGGCGTTATACCATCTTCTCCAGGATAAAAGTATAAATGAGGGGTAAGTTCCCAAGACGTTATACCACCTTCTTTAGGGTAAGAGTATAAATGAGGGGTACACCCCCAACACGTTATACCACCTTCTGTGTTTTCCATGGATTTGATACCCATGATGCGAGGAATACCTCATGCGGGTCCACAGGATCCATGCGGGTGAAATAGTCCCATGCGGGTGAAATAGTCCCAGGAGTAGGATGGCTTAATGATACCTCGGGCGAGGGACCCGGTTTTGATCATGAGCCACCTATGTTTATGCAGTAAAGTTTATACTTGTTACTCTCATTGTTAGTAATGCACAGTACAATGTAATTTGATTTTCATCCATGACTCCAGCTTATTTTTAGACTTATGATATTATTACTGTATTTTCCAGTTTTACATACTTGGTACATATTGTGTACTGACCCCCTTCCTCGGGGGCTGCGTTCATGCCGCAGGTAGGGGTAAGCAGGTGGTGGATCCTCATTCTTAGGATCTTTGCTCAGGTGTCAGAAGCTCCATTCCTCCGGAGGCTCGACTTTTGGTACGGTTCTCCCTGGTGTCGTAGATGTTATGTACATTCAGGGGTATGGCGGGACCCTGTCCCACCACAGTTGTTATTTGTTATACCCCGTATTTCCAGAGTATGTACGTGAGGGCGTTCGTATAAAATTTTAGCCTTAAAGACTAGACAAGGTTCGAATTTGTACCTGAAGTGCGAAAGAGTCGTTTTAAATGAAAGCGTTTCCACGACTTTCGTAGGAAAATTCCGGCTATGTCATTTATAATTTTGCGGATTTTTAGAAGGCGAAACATTTTGGACCAGCGGGAGGGTGACGTGTGTCACCTCGCATTGGAAAACTTGGGCGGCAATTGGGACGATTTGGGGCTACTTTAGTTGGTAGGATATTTTGTGCAAGTTGTGTGGTAGATGGATAAGGTAGCACATGGCTAAATCTTGGCCTTACACTTGCTATGCACTTGTCTTCATCTTGGCCATTGGTTGGCCTTCACTTGACTATAAATACCCTCTAGTTGAAGACATTCTTCATCCTAAACTTGAGCAATCTATCTAAGTCTCAAACTACTCCTCCCTCTTGTCTTGCTTTCGTCCCAAGCCCCTCCCCTTGAGAAAGGCCCTAGCGAGAGCACACCCACTTTTGTGAAGCTTTGGTAGAGGTACCCACTGCCTAGTTGTCTCGTATAAATACCACTTGTTGTGGTATAGAAATACTCCTAGTATTGTTATTATGTCCAAATACCTTGGCCCCAAATACCTTGTAGTATTCCCGAGTTACACTTATACAAGCCAGAAAATACCGTTATACTTTCCCTCGATCACTAAAGCGAAACCACTAAAAATCTTCACCGTTGTTGAAGTTGTAAGTAGAAGTTAGTTAGAACTTCTAAGGGTAGTTTGGAGCGGGTTGGAGCGCGGAGTTGGAGCTAAACCTTGCTCGGGGCGACTTTAAACTAGGATAATTTTGGGCTTATCGAGGTAATTATCTTGTCCTCTATTGTAATTGGAAATTACATAAGTGTTGAATATATAGTTGTTGTATACTATATATAGTCTTGAGCGTAGTTATCGGCAATGTCTTGCGACTTAAGCTGAATAATACTTACAGCGATGTCTTGCGACTTAAGCTGGCCCAGCGAGCTGTAATTACATAGGGTTGTATTACGATGAACTTGTGTAGTAGTACCGTGGAGTAGAATTGTACGTTAGGGTTAGATGTATAACCCACTGGTTGGCTTGGTAGCGGCCTCGATAGAGGAGGAGATTTCTGTTGTTGCGGGGAGAGTCTTTGCCAATTTTTGGTAGAATGTTACGATGAGATCTAAATGTTAATAAAGCGCGCTTGTGGCCTTATAGGTTGAAGTGCTACGTGTGGCGTAATCTTACGGACTAAGGAGTAGCCGAAGCGGGTTGAAGTACTTGGGCGTTTTGCTATTAGTCGACAGCGTCGCGAGGTATGTGAACCTCTTCCATCTCTTACAGCATGATATGTGTGAACTATGTAGTGCGGTAGGCGTCGTGTGTTAATTATATTTGATTGTTGTAAAACATAAAGTGTTATAACGGCTTTATGGGAAGTTGGTTATATGACTTTATGTAGGTAAGAAAAATGGGTTGTGGTTTTAAAGATAAGCGATTTGATTTATAAGCGGCTTGGCGTTATAATAAAACTTGAAGTATTTCAAAAGATTTATGAATCGTTTTGAGCGAAGTGTAGTATTGTGTTTTGAAAACTTAAGAGTTATACTAGCTTTATGGGAAGTTAGGTATAACGGCTTAAGAATGGTTTCTTGATGTTAGAAGTTAAGAGACTTGATCTTATAAGATAAGAGACTTAACTTATTTGTTTTAAAGTGAATGTTTGTGTGAAACCTCGTTCGTGAGTAATGAGTACTTGGTTTTATTTAAAGGGATAATGTTTCTTGATTTGGAAATCGAATGTGTATCGACAGGACCAACTGCGGCGTTAATAAAGGAAAATGTATTGAATAATGATGTATCGTATTAAAACCGGTAGAAACCTCCATCTGCATAGAAACTAAGATGAGACAAAATGATATTACATTTTCTAGATCATGTCTTTGTAATAAGAATGTTGTAAACAAGAATAACTACTCTGCGTGAGACATATATTACTCAATTGTTCTAAAAGAAATCAAGTGATTAAGTTTATGAACTATGAAACCATTTGAAAATGAGAAGCTTGAGTAATTGAAACTAGGCAAGCTGGAACTTAGGAAAAGAATGTTGTTACTTGATTTTGGAAAGGAATGTGGGTTGGTCATTCTAAGGCTACAGTATCGGGTGACTTTTATAAAAGTAATGGATCTCTTTTAAAAGAACTTAACGTATGTAGTACTTTGGGGTTAAAAACCGGACTTTGGCATAAAATGAAAGTACTTTGAGTTGTTGTGAAACTTGCCTATGCTTGTTGTTGTGAAACTTGCCTATCTTGTTGTTGTGAAACTTGCCTATGCTTGTTGTTGTGAAACTTGCCTATGCTTGTTGTTGTGAAACTTGCCTATCTTGTGATGATAGCCTTTGTTGTGCAAGTGTGGTATTTACGTATTCTGCGTGTCTCGATAGAGGCGGTTGACTTATTGAGAACTTACTTGGAGCGTCTTTGGCGGTGAAGGAGAATTCCGCGGGTATGTTTCCATTTTGATTCTTGTCTTGTTGTTGATGTCACATGGGCGTATGTCTACCGTCTGATATTAGGGGCATGCGGCCGTGCGGCGGGTTGATTACCGATATATGGTTATTCTTGCAACATGGGCGTGTACTGCCGTCTGATGTCCGGGGCATGTGGCGTGCGGCGGGGTTGACCATGATATATTGTTATTGAGGTTACATGGGCATGTCTACTGCCGTCACGATGTCCGGCATGTGGCGTGCGGCGCATTGTGTGTTGCATCATGGACATATCTACCGTCTGATGTCGGGGCATGTGGCGTGCGGCGCTTGTGTGTTGCATCGTGGACATGTCTGCCGTCACGATTAGAGGCATGCGGCCGTGATCACGAACATGATGGATGTTGTGGGCGTGAGACCCGTAGTTATATTTAGTGGTGACTTTGAGGCGTGAGTCCACGACTTGGCTACTTTTATGTTGCGTCTTGTATTTTGGTTATCATACATGTCTCACCTTTTTAAGCTATTATGATTTCATTCTGATGTTGTGATTTCACATACTTAGTACTGTTATCTTGACCTCGCCTTGAAGTGCGTTACATCTGCATGGTAGAAGTCATCGATCGTGGATCCGCTCTAGGATCTCATTTGGCGTGTTGGAAAGCTCAGTTCCTTGGAGGCTTATCTTTGGTATGTTTCCACTGAGTTGTAGGTTCTTGTACATTCGGGGTATGGCGGGAACCTGTCCGTCATAGTTGTTGTAAATCTTAAGTGCATGCTTTGTTGTGGCGGGGTTGAGGATAAGCTGTTTGGGTTTTTATGTATATCTTGAAGGCAAGCTGTTTTGGTTGCTTTGTTTATTTATTATATCTCGTTTCATGACTCGTGTTTTATTTTCCATTGGTTTTCTCGATGTTGTATCACTAGGGTGCGGGGTAAGGCACGATGCGAGCCGGGTTGGGCGTTACAAAGTGGTATCGAGCGATTAGTCTCGGAAAGTGTCTACGAACCGTGTCTAGTAAGTCTTGATTATCGGTGTGTTGTGCACCACATCTATGTCGAGGAGGCTATAGGACATTTAAGATTAGTTTCCATTCTTCTCATTACGAGATCGTGCCTTAGAAGGCGTGTTGTAAGTTGGACCCCTACGGCGTGTTTCGTTTTTACGATTATGCCTCTGCGAAAGGCAACCGGGGCCCGAGAAGGCAAAGCGGCGAGAGGCGCTAGTGAGATTGAGAAATGCAGCGCGAGCGATCGATACTGAGTAGTGCTTGAGCAGCGAGTTTTGCGGCGCGCCCGGCTTCCAGTGATTTAGGCGCGGCGATGGGCTGCGAGACTCTGATACACGAGCCTCAGGTCCGCGATGCAGGCGGGAGATGGGTCCTGAGAGATGGCGATTATTGGCGAGTTGTGGCGAATATGAGATAAGTGGGCCAGCGATTCCGTTCAGCGGCACATAGTGCGCTGGCGAGCGATTTGAGGCTACGGGATTTTCTTAGTTGTAGCACTTTGAGTTTCTGGTGGCGGAGGATGATCGCGAGAGTTCATCCGTCGATTCTGAGAGGATCGTGCGGGTGATCGAGGCTTGAGTGATGCTGTGACATTTAGTTCGCATCGGCTGCGTGATACGCGATCGATTGGTTTTGACTTCGTGGGAGCTTTCGGGGAGCATTCACTTCCGGCCGTTTGGGGCGAGTTTTGAGGCGCTTCGGCACATTTCTTGCCTCCACAAATGAGGAGGCTCGGTAAACAGTTTTTGATGTTGAGCGAAGCAGGCGTCTGATTGGAGTACAATGTGAGTTCGACTCATTGGCGGTATGTTCCGCATTAGTAGCTAGTATGGAGGATCGAGTGCGCGATATATTCTGAGGCTCGATGATTACCTAGCGAGAGTTGTTGGTGTTTCTCTTGTAGGGCATGGGCGTGCCGCGTTGAGCTCGTACGCGGAGTGCGAGGCGCGGTCGGCAGGTGGGACGGCTTTCGAGAAGAAGAAGGCGAGCGGTCGGATATTTTGGCGACTTTGGCGGACCGCCTCGTGCGAACTAGTTATGTACCTCGCCATTGCGAGTGGTCCCCGCGACGCCGGGACCGCAGGATATTCGAGGCGGTCGAGCTCCGAGCTTGAATGTTGAGGAGTAGGGTGTTGGCGAATCTGATCACCCTACCTCGGTGTGGTCGATGTAGTAGACGCGTTTGAAGTGTCGTAGTACGAGGAGCTTGTTATTCTTGCGGCCAGCGGGGCCATATGGCGGCTGTCCAGGCCGAGTAGCGCTGGTAGGATAACCGCAGACTCTTGGAAGCGATTGCGGGTTCTTCACCTTCCATGCTTGAGCGGGAATGTTACGTACCGGCGGCCCGGTAAGTCGCGGTGGGAGTTCCCGATTCTAGCGGTCCTTTGAGCCTACTTTCAGTATATCCTTAACCATCTAGAGTTTTGTATGTTATGATAATGTGTTAAGTGTTATGTTGGATAGCTTTGTGCTAAAATGTGACTTAGAAGCATGCTTAGTGAAAGGGTAAGCTGGGGTGAAAATGATGAACCTTAGAATATTCTGGAGGAGACCTTAGATGTAAGGCCGTTTTGAGTACAAGTTTTTGCAAGTGATCCTTGTCGGAGTGCATTTTATGCCTAGAATGTATTGTGTGATAAGTCACAGGTTGAGTAAATGAAAGTGGTAGCTTTAATGATGTGATTAACAAGATTGTTAGTGTCGAGGCAAGAGTTGGCGCGATAGTGGGTCGGGTTGGGGCCGTGTTGCGGGCGACCAGCGTCCGTTCGAGGAAGGGTCAGCTCTGGGTGGTCGCGGTGGCGAGTCACGAGGTGCTAGGCCCAGTTTAAATGACCACGTATGAGTTCGTGGATCGTTCGACCAGTAGATCGTGAAGGCGGGAATGGCCTTAAGGAAGATTGAGCGAGTAAGATGACCAAGTTTGGAGGTAGTGACTCCAAAGTTTTGGGAAGCTGAAATGATGGTGAAGTATGGTGCGTATACTAGAAGAGTTCAAGTGTTAGGAGGGCTACGAGTAAGGAGGAAGAAGAGCGTGTGTTATGTTTGTGGCAGTGTGGCTTTGACAACTTGTTAGAAGGAACTTCGTTATACATTTGAGAAGGAACATTCGGGACGAATGTTTCTAAGGAGGAGAATGTTATACCGTATTTCAGTATATGCGTGAGGCGTTAGTATAAAATTTTAGCCTTAAAGACTAGACAAGGTTGAATTTGTACCTGAAGTCAGAAAAGAGTCGTTTTTTAAATGAAGCGTTTCCACGACTTTCGTAGGAAAATTCGGCTATGTCATTTATAATTTTTGCGGATTTTTAGAGGCGAAACATTTTGGACCAGCGGGAGGGTGACATGTGTCACCCTCGCATTGGAAACTTGGACAATTGGGACGATTTGGGGCTACTTTAGTTGGTAGGATATTTTGTGCAAGTTGTGTGGTAGATGGATAAGGTAGCACGTGGCTAAATCTTGGCCTTACACTTGCTATGCACTTGTCTTCATCTTGGCCATTGGTTGGCCTTCACTTGACCTATAAATACCATCTAGTTGAAGACATTCTTCATCTAAACTTGAGCAATCTATCTAAGTCTCAAACTACTCCCTCACTCTTGTCTTGCTTTCGTCCCAAGCCCCTCCCATGAGAAAGGCCACTGGCGAAACACACCCACTTTTGTGAAGCTTTGGCGAGGTACCCACTGCCTAGTTGTCTCGTATAAATACCCCTTGTTGTGGTATAGAAATACTCCTAGTATTGTTATTATGTCCAAATACCTTAGCCCCAAATACCTTGTAGTATTCCCAGTTACAACATCTGAGCCAGAAAATACGTTATACTTTCCCTCGGTCACTAAGCGAAACCACTGAAATCTTCACTTGTTGAAGTTGTAAGTAGAAGTTGGTTAGAACTTCTAAGGGTAGTTTGGAGGCGGGTTGGGCGCGAGTTGGAGCTAAACCTTGCTCGGGGCGACTTTAAACTAGGATAATTTTGGGCTTATCGAGGTAATTATCTTGTCCTCTATTGTAATTGGAAATTACATAAGTGTTGAATATATAGTTGTTGTATACTATATATAGTCTTGAGCGTAGTTATCGGCAATGTCTTGCGACTTAAGCTGAATAATACTTACAGCGATGTCTTTGCGACTTAAGCTGAAGAATGAGCTGTAATTACATAGGGTTGTATTCTGATGGGCTTGTGTAGTAGTGCAGTGGGTAGAATTGTACGTTAGGGTTAGATGTATAACCCACTGGTTGGCTTGGTGGCGGCCTCGATAGAGGAGGAGATTTCTGTTGTTGCGGGAGAGTCTTTGCCGATTTTTTAGAATGTTCTACGATGAGATCTAAATGTTAATAAAGCGCCTTGTGGCCTTATAGGTTGAAGTGCTCGTGTGGCGTAATCTTACGGACTAAGGAGTAGCCAAGCGGGTTGAAGTACTTGGGCGTTTTGCTATTAGTCGACAAATCGCGAGGTATGTGAACCTCTTACATCTCTTACAGCATGATATGTGTGAACTATGTAAATGCGGTAGGCGTGCGTGTGTTAATTATATTTGATTGTTGTAAAACATAAAGTGTTATAACGGCTTTATGGGAAGTTGGTTATAACGACTTTATGTAGGTAAGAAAATGGGTTGTGGTTTTTAAAGATAAGCGATTTGATTTATAAGCGGCAGGCGTTATAATAAAACTTGAAGTATTTCAAAAGATTTATGAATCGTTTTGAGCGAAGTGTAGTATTGTGTTTTGAAAACTTAAGAGTTATACTAGCTTTATGGGAAGTTAGGTATAACGGCTTAAGAATAGTTTCTTGATGTTAGAAGTTAAGAGACTTGATCTTATAAGATAAGAGACTTAACTTATTTGTTTTAAAGTGAATGTTTGTGTGAAACCTCGTTCGTGAGTAATGAGTACTTGGTTTTATTTAAAGGGATAATGTTTCTTGATTTGAAATCGGAATGTGTATCGACAGGACCCTGCGGCGTTAATAAAGGAAAATGTATTGAATAATGATGTATCGTATTAAAACCAGTAGAAACCTCCATCTGCATAGAAACTAAGATGAGACAAAATGATATTACATTTTCTAGATCATGGCTGTTGTAATAAGAATGTTGTAAACAAGAATAACCTACTCTCGCGTGAGGCATATATTACTCAATTGTTCTAAAAGAAATCAAGTGATTAAGTTTATGAACTATGAAACCATTTGAAAATGAGAAGCTTGAGTAATTGAAACTAGGCAAGCTGGAACTTAGGAAAGAATGTTGTTACTTGATTTTGGAAAGGAATGTGGGTTGGTCATTCTAAGGCTACGGGTATCGGGTGACTTTTATAAAAGTAATGGATCTCTTTTAAAAGAACTTAACGTATGTAGTACTTTGGGGTTAAAAACCCGGACTTTGGCATAAAATGAAAGTACTTTGAGTTGTTGTGAAACTTACTATGCTTGTTGTTGTGAAACTTGCCTATGCTTGTTGTTGTGAAACTTGCCTATGCTTGTTGTTGTGAAACTTGCCTATGCTTGTTGTTGTGAAACTTGCCTATCTTGTGATGATAGCCTTTGTTGTGCAAGTGTGGTATTTACGTATTCTGTGTCTCTCGATAGAGGCGGTTGACTTATTGAGAACTTACTTGGGCGTCTTTGGCGGTGAAGGAGAATTCCACGGGTATGTTTCCATTTTGATTCTTGTCTTGTTGTTGATGTCACATGGGCGTATCTGCCGTCTGATGTTAGAGCGTCGGCCGTGCGGCGGGTTGATTACGATATATGGTTGTTGCGCAACATGGGCGTGTCTACCGTCTGATAGGCATGTGGCCGTGCGGCGGGGTTGACCACGATATATTGTTATTGAGTTACATGGGCATATACACCCGTCTGATGTCCGGGGCATGTGGCCGTGCGGCGCTTATTGTGTGTTGCATCATGGACATGTCTACCGTCACGATGTCCGGGGCATGTGGCCATGCGGCGCTTATTATTGTTGCATCGTGGACATGCCGTCTGCCATGATCGAACATGATGGATGTTGTGGGCGTGAGACCCGTAGTTATATTTAGTGGTGACTTTGAGGCGTGAGTCCACGACTTGGCACTTTTATGTTGCGTCTTGTATTTTGGTTATCATACATGTCTCACCTTTTAAGCTATTATGATTTCATTCTGATGTTGTGATTTCACATACTTGGTACTGTTATCTTGACCTCCTTGAAGTGCGTTAAATCTGCGCGGTAGAATACGTCGATCGTGGATCCCGCTCTAGGATCTCATTTAGCGTGTTGGAAAGCTCCGTTCCTTGGAGCTTATCTTTGGTATGTTTCCACTGAGTTGTAGGTTCTTGTACATTCGGGGGTATGGCGAGGCCTGTCCGTCATAGTTATTGTAAATCTTAAGTGCATGCTTTGTTGTAGGCGGGGTTGAGATAAGTTTGGGTTTTTATGTATATCTTGCAAGCTGTTTTGGTTGGCCTGTTTATTTATTATATCTCTCGTTTCATGACTCGTGTTTTATTTTCCGCTGGTTTTCTCTGATGTTGTATCACTAGGGTGCCCGGGGTAAGGCACCAATAACGGGCCCGGGTTCGGGGCGTTACATTATTCCTAGAGGTTTGTAGTCACGTTTGTGGTTTGTGCTATAGGAACAAGTTGTACTTTTGATTTAGTTAATCTATGGAAGGCAGCCTGATCGGCTTGCAAGTAATGTTTAATTTATACAGGTTATGAGTTATGTATGTTCCGCTGCTAGTCTCTGATGTATACCTGACGGGGTGCCCCGGTAGAACCGATCTGCCGAGTCGGGTCGTGCGATTCTTGAGTATTTCATCGTCGAGGAGGTGAAAGCGGCGATATGAGGACCCGATGTTAGTACGATGTCGAGATGCGACTCTTTAGGAGAGAAGAGTCTATTTGAGTAGCGCTGATGGGGTGCTAAGATTTGAGCTGGTTGTGTGTTCCGATGTGACGAGGACTTCGTCGGCGATTGCAGGGAAGCACGCGGTGCTCGTTATTCTATTCATCGGGGTCGACTAAGATGTACCATGACCTCGGATGTATGTATTGGTGGGATGGCACGAAAAGAGGGCGTGGCGGAGTTTTGTTGCAGTGTCTGGTGTCGGTGAGTCGAGTTGAGCTCGAAGCGGTGGGCTATTGCGAGCATTGATATTCCGTGGAAGTGGGAGGTGATCAATATGGACTTTATTCTTGTTATACCCGTGGTTGAGTGCAGACATGATCGAGGCCTCAGCGCCGCGCGATGCAGAGACGCGGCGCGAGGTGTAGGCGAGACGCGCGGAAAACGAGGCAGCGGCGCGAAAACACAGTCGGCCCGAGTTTGAGCCGCGGCGGCCGGAAGGGCAGCGGCAAAGATCATCCGATCGCGAGTCGCGGTTGCGGCCATGGCGCCGAAGCGGAACCTAGGCGAAATCGGCGAAAAACTTAGGAAAAGTCGAATTATCTTTTGAAAAGAGTGAGTGGACAAGTGTCCCCATCTGATTTTTACATGCAATATATTGACCAGTCTTTAAGACTTGGTCATTTGTCATCTCTCTCTTTGAAAAACCTCTTCCTTCTCTCTAAATATTTCAAGCTCCTCCCTCTCTCTAAAAATCCAAGAGACAATCTAGCCTTAGGAAAAATCTGGAAAAAAATTAAAAGACAAGAAGGAAGCTTGTGGTTAACTTGTGAAGGTGGTGGTGGTGGTATTCTTGGTAGAAAGGCTAGCAAAGTGTTGGATAAATTTGGCAAAAGCTCTAAGGTAATGATTCTTCCTCTATTGTGAGTTTATAGAGTTGCATGTTAGGAAGAAAATACTTATGGTGGTAAATAATGCTCTTAGAGTCATTGCATGCTAGAAATGTGGGTTGGATATGAAGGATTTGGCTAAAGTAATATTATGAGCATGTTGTAGCCTAAAAACCACTTTAGAATTGTTAAGTGTACTATTATAACTAATGGGGCAGAATTTTACACACAGATTAGGTGTGTAATCCCCTTTGTGTTGGGTTGGTTGTTGGGCCTTAATGAGGCGTTTGAATGTTGAAAAATCGGCCTTTCAAAAGGTGGCAAAGTGAGTAGAAACAAAGGAAATGCTGCCCAATTTTCCTTAGGAATTGGTAACTTGAATTTGGAATTTCTACATTGAAATTAGAGGTTAATCAGCACTATGGTTATTATAGGTTGACATATTACTTGCGGTAGTTGGACTTAGCAAGTGGATTGACCAAGAGGTATGTAGAGCTTTCCTATCTCTTGAGCATGAATAGTTGTATCTATGTAGTGCGGTATCGTCAAGATTTGATAATCTACACTTGTTTCATTTCAAAAGTATAAGTCCTTGGATTTAGGAAAATGTATTTGACAAAGAATAACGCTAATATAATGACTTTATGGGAGTTGGTTATATTAGTTTTGAAAGGTTCACAAAGAATGGTTTACTCTAATTAAAAACAAATGCAGATGTGACTTTGAAACTATGGAAGGTGGATTGATTTTAGGCATTGGTTGTCTAAGGTTTTAAAGGAAATGAAGTCACTTGATTTAGAAGCCTATTATATTTCTAAAAGGAAATGTGACTTGTTTTGAAAAGAAATTGTAACTTGATACTATGGTGATTAGTATCTTGGGATCCTTGTACAAAAAGAGTTTTCTTAAAAAGTTAGAAGTACATGGTACTTGGGTTGAATTCCCGGATTTTCTATTAAAAGACATGTTAGTGCCTTAGGATACTAAAATGAGAGGATATATTGATAATGTTAATAAGAAGTTAGGGGATTACTTAACTTGCTTATGATATGATAAGCCGGTAGTGCTTATGTATGATCTGATAAGTAGGTAGTGCTTATGTTGTGATATGATAGGCCGATAGTGCTTATGTTATGTATGATAGCCGGATGAGCTATGTTATATATTTGTATTATTACGGGGTAAACCCCGGGTTATTATCTATGCCATGGATTTGCTACTCATGATGCTAGTGCGACACTTGTACTCATGCGGATCCGGACCACAGGATCCATGCGGGTGAAATAGTCCCATGCGGGTGAAATAGTCCCATGTGAGGCGGATGACCTCATGCGGGTCCACGGGACCCGTGCGGGTGAAATAGTCCCGGGAGTAGGATTGCTTAATGATACTACGGCGAGGTACCTGTTTTGATCGTGAGCCTCTATTTTTATGCTATAAGATTTATACTTGTTACTCTCATTGTTAGTAAGGCACGGTCTGAGGAAATTGATTTTATCTATGACTCGGCTTATTTTGACTTATGATATTACTCTGATATTTTCGATTTTACATACTTGGTACGTTGTGTCGACCCCACGCCGGGGTTGCGTTAAATCTGCGGTAAGGAAGCGGTGGTAGATCCTCATTCCTAGGATCTTTTACTCGGTTGTCGAAGCTCAGTTCCTCGGAAGCTTGTTTTGTCGATGCGGATATTCCACGATGCTATAGGTATTTTGTACATTCGGGGTATGGCGGGGCACATCGCCATAGTTGTTATCTTTAAGTGCATGCTCAAATATATGTTTTGTTTGTAAGAACCAGTTGTACTACTATACTTTGTTTATGTATGTTTTATGGAAAGCGACCTTATCGGTGGCGATGATAATTACCACTTTTTATAAGTTATGTGTTATGTATGTTCATTGCTATTCTCGACATATACGGCGAAGTACCGGTAAGTACGATCGCGGCCGAGGTTGGGTCGTGTCAAAAGTGGTATCGAGCGATTAGTCATCGGAAAGTGTCCTGAGCCGTATCTAGTAGAGTCTTGATTATCGGTGTGTTGTGCACCACATCTATAATCAGGAGGCTGCAGGATATTTAGGATTGGTTTCCATTCTTTCACTCTGAGATCGTGCAATAGAGTTGTGTTATAGGTTGAATTTCCTCTGACGTATTTTTCCTGTATCAGTTATGCCTCCACGCAAGGCGACCGCGGCCCAGAAGGGCAAGGCAGTGGAGGAACTACTAGTAGAACGCAGGGTTACGAAGCACGAGCCCGATCCTTACGAATGAGTGTTTGGACGGCGAGATTCTACCGTCGCCAACGATGAAATGCGAAGCGGCGGCTCACGAGACCGCGGTACGAGCCTCGATCCAGCGGCCGGCGAGAGGATATGGGCTACGAGAGATGGCGATTACTAGCGAGATCGTGGCGAACGTGAGATAGGATGAGAGCAGCGATTCATTTGTACCGTAGTTCAACCTGCTGCTAACGAGGCGAGGACTTTTGAGTTGCGGCCCACGAGTTTTATGGGTGAGGCACGAGGATGATCCTCGAGTTTATCAACGATTCTGTGGATCGTGAGGTGATCGGGGCTTGGAGACAGTCGGTGGTACTAGGTTCGCGTCGGTGCGGGACCGCTGCGATTGGCGGTATGATTCATGGGAAGCGTCGGGGAGCATGCGCTTCCGGTATTTGGGGCGAGTTCTCGGGCGTTACTTGACCATTTCTTGCCTCCGCGAGATGAGGAGGGCTCGGGCGATAGATTTGTGGCCCGAGGCGAGAATGGGCGGGCGATCGGGAATACAACATGGAGTTTGATTCATTGGCTAGGTATGTGACCGCTTTGGTAGCGAACATGGAGGGCGAGTGCACCGCTATGTCACGAGACTCGATGATCACTTGGCGAGAAGTTGCGGGGTGGCTCTTGGCCGGGCATGGACATTGCCGCGTGCGAGCACGTGCGCAGGTGTGAGAGCGCGGTAAGCGGATCGGCAGTATCAGCGAGAAGGGCGGGCAGCGAGGTCCTGGTAGTTTTAAAGTAGACAACCCAATGGCGGATTTGCACCACGGCCGGTCGAGCGCTCCTCCGCATCTTGGGGCGTCTGAGTATTGAGATCGGAGCGGGGTTCGAGGCTTGGGTTTCGGAGGACGAGTTCGGTCGAATGAGGCCACCTATGCCTCGGTGTGGTCGATGTGGTGATTCCATTATGAAGTGTCGTGTTCCTCCGAGCTTGTTACTCTTGTGGCGGCGGGGCCATTTGAAGAAGATTGTCCGTCGAGGCGGTGGGAGTGCCATGGCTCGGTAAGCGAGTTGATTCTTTGAGTCCATCTTGATGGTTAGGCGCCGGGCGAGTGTTCACGGGCGGCGAGCGCGGCGAGTCGTGGCGGGGTTCGATTCAGCGGTCCTCGAACCGCATTTATGCTATGTCGGCCGCGGGACGGGGCGTCACGATGTCGTCACGGTACATTATTGGTCTCTTCTTTGTGATGTTTATGCTTTGATAGATCGAGTTCTACCTTGTCCTATATATCTCCTCATATTGCTGGTAGAATAGGGATAGAGCCCGAGTCCATAGAATCCTTTGAGGTGGCTACGCCGGTAGGTGTCTTGGTGGTAGCTGAGCGGGTATATAAGGCTTGCCCAGTGACTATAGATGGTCGTCAGACTCTAGCCGACTTGATAGAGTTGGATATGACAGACTTCGATGTGATTATGGGTATGGATTGGCTAGCGTCTTGCTATGCCAATGTGGACTGCAGAGAGAGGTTAGTTCGGTTCGGTTTCTGGTGAGCGGTTATCGAGTGGAAGGAATCTTGCATCGTAGAGGGTAGGTTTATTTCTTACCTCAAGTCTAGGAAGATGGTACGGAAGGGTATATTTACCATTTGGTTGGGTATTAAATCTTGGCGGAGATCTGGACCTTGATCGATTCGGTTGTTAGAGAGTTTCCAGACGTAGTCCCAGACGAGCTTCCGGGTATCCCTCCTGAGAGGGAGATTGAATTTTGCATCGATTTGGCACGGACACTCGGCCGATATCTATTCGCCATACGAGGATGGCACTGCGAGTTGAAGGAATTGAAGGACCCGGTGAAAGATTTCTTTGGAGAAAGGCTTTATTAGGCCAAGTGTTTCTCCTTGAAGCGCGGTGTTATTTGTAAAGAAGAAGGATGGGGCCAGCTGCGTATGTGTATTGATTCTGAGCGGTGAACAAGGTTACTATCGAAGCAGTATCCCTCCCGGGATTGCGATTTTTGACCCGATTGCGAGTGCAAAGTGTTTTCAAGATAGATCTGCGGATGCAGTTATCATCAGTGCGAGTTAGAGATAGATATCCCAAAGCGCATTCGGGACCCGGTATGGGCACTATGAGTTCGGTGATGTCTTTCGGGTTGACAACGCCCGATATTCATGGATTTGATGAATAGGGTGTTCGAGCCATTCTTGGATATGTTCGTTATAGTGTTTATTGATGATATCTTGGTGTATTCGCGCAGGCGAGGAGCATACAAATCATTTGAGGGCGGTATTGGGAGTCCTCAGAGACCGCGATTGTATGCCAAGTTCTCGAAGTCACGAGTTAGTTGGCGTCGGTGGCTTTCTTAGGACATGTTATGGTAGATGGTATTCGGGTTGATACTGAAGATTGAGGCGATCAGACTTGTCCTAGACCACTACCGGCAAGCAGTCTTGCTTTTGGGCCTTGCGGCTATTATCGGAGTTTGTGGAAAAGTTCGCTTATTTCAAAGACGCTTTGACTAGTGACTCGGAAAGCGGCTATGTTCGGTGGACGGATACTTGTGAGAAAGTTTCCGATTACTAAAGGAGGTTGGCGGCAGCCCGATTCTTACTCTTCGGAGGTTTAGATGGATATGTGGTTTATTGTGGCGTCGGTGTCGGGCTTGGAGTGCGTCTTTGATGCGGCCGCGGCAAGGTTATAACTTATGCATCTCGGCGGCTTAGGAAGCATGAGAAGAACTATCCACACATGACTTGGAGCGGCGGTGATTCATGCCTTGAAGATCTGGAGACATTATTTATATGGAGTTCATGTGGACATTTACACGGACCACAAGATTCTCGATGCATCTTGACGGAGGAGTGAACTTGCGGCGAAGGCGGTGGTTGGAGCTACTTAAGGATTACGATGTTGATATTACGTACCACCGGGGAAGGCAATGTAGTTGCGGATGCCCTTAGTCGCGGTCGATGGGTAGTCCGCATTGTTCAGCCAGAAAAGGGATATGGTCAGGAGTTACATCGGTAGCGAGCCTTGGGGTTCGGTTGGTTGATTCTGTTAGTGATGGAATTCGGGTTCGAGAGGTTGCGAGTCTTCCATCGTCGAGGAGGTGAGGCGGCGATGAGGATCCGATTTTGATGCGATGCAGAGATGCTCTGAGAAAAGAAAGTCTGTTTGAGTAGCGCTGATGAAGTCTTTGAGATTCGAGGCGGTTGTGTGTTCCGATGTGCGAGACTTCGTCGGCCAGATTCGAGGAGGCACACAGTTCGCGTTATTCAATTCACCCGGGATCGACTAAAATGTATCGTGACCTCAGATGTGTGTATTGGTGGGATGGCCTAAAGAGGGACGTTGCGGAGTTCGTAGCGCGATGCGAATTATCGGCGAGTTAAGATTGAGCACGAAGCCGGTGGTGTTGCGAGCTATTGATATTCCGACTTGGAAGTGGGAGGTGATAAATATGGATTTTATTACGGGGCTACCTACCACTCGGAGGAAGCGTGATTCCATTTGGGTGATTGTCGGCGGTGTGAAATCAGCCCATTTCTTCCGGTCGAGCAGCGTTCTCGGTGAGATTATGCGGTTATATATTAGAGAGATTGTGAGGTATGCGAGTCGGTGTCGATTATATCGAATAGAGAGCCGGTTCTCGGCTAACTTACGGAGGTCGTTTGAGAGGATTAGGGACACGGGTGAGTCTCGATCGCATTTCACCCTCGGGCCAAGCGGACGGGCGGCGCCTATCGGACACTTGAGGATATCTTTGCGGGCTTGTGTTCTTGATTTCGAGGGTAGTGGGAGGATCATTTGCCTCTTGTGGAGTTTGCTTACAACAACGGCTACCATTCGGTATTCGGATGGCGCCTTATGAGGCCTTATACGGGAGAAGTGCGGTCACCGATAAGGCTGGTTCGAGGTGGGAGAAGTTCGATTAGTCGGGCGGACTTAGTTCGTGACGATGGATAAGGTGAAGCTTATCGAGGCGGTTGTTGGCGGCTCAGTCGGCGAAGTCGTATGCAGATCATCGGCGTCGATACTTGGAATTTGAGATAGATGATTGGGTTTTCTAAAGGTATCGCCCGTGAAGGCGTGATGAGATTTGGAAATAAGGGAAGCTTAGCCCAGTACATTGGGCGTATCAGTTGTCGTAGGGTAGGCGGGGTTGCCTATGAGTTAGATCTACCGTCCGATTTGGGCGGTACATCGATTTTCCATGTGTCCATGTTGCGGAAATGTATTGGAGATCCATCTAGAGTGCACCGGTTCATGGCGTCCAGTAGCGGAGGAGTTATCGTATGAGAGAGTCCATAGCGATACTCGATCGACATGTTAGGCGACTTGGACGAAGGGCGTGGCTTCCGTCGAGTCTTATGGCGGAGCGAGCAGGGAGGAAATGGCGTGGGAGCGAGAGGATGACATGATTAAGTAGTATCCTCACTTATTCCCTACACCTCGGGTAACCCACTTTCTGCTTGTTAGTTTTGATTTAGCGTGCTTAAGTATTGTTGTGGCCTAGGAGCGCCTTTATTTACAAAAGGGTAGTTAAGGCGTCTACGTCAATTTGTGATTCAAGCAAGCCTAGAAGGAACATTCGGGACGAATGTTTCTAAGGAGAGAATGTTATACCAGTGGTTAGTGCAGACATGATCGAGATCAGCTGCAGCGCCGGAAGCGAGGCATGGCGCCAGCGAGAGATTATGGCATGGCGGAAAACGCGAGCGGAAAAACTTAGGAAAAGTCAGAATTATCTTTTGAAAGGGGCTGAGTGGGGGACAAGTGTCCCCCCCCTTCTGATTTTTACATGCAATATATTGACCAAGTCTTAAAGACTTGGTCATTTGTCATCTCTCTCTTTGAAAAACCTCTTCCTTCTCTCTAAATATTTCAAGCTCCTCCTCTCTCTAAAAATCCAAGAGACAATCTAGCCTTAGGAAAAATCGAAAAAATTAAAAAAGAAGGAAGCTTGTGGTTAACTTGTGAAGGTGGTGGTGGTGGTATTCTTGGTAGAAAGGCTAGCAAAGTGTTGGATAAATTTGGCAAAAGCTCTAAGGTAATGATTCTTCCTCTATTGTGAGTTTATAGAGTTGCATGTTAAGAAGAAAATACTTATGGTGGTAAATAATGCTCTTAGAGTCATTGCATGCTAGAAATGTGGGTTGGATATGAAGGATTTGGCTAAAGTAATATTATGAGCATGTTGTAGCCTAAAAACCACTTTAGAATTGTTAAGTGTACTATTATAACTAATGGGGTAGAATTTTACACACCCAAGATTAGGTGTGTAATCCCCTTTGTGTTGGGTTGGTTGTTGGGCCTTAATGAGGCGTTTGAATGTTGAAAAATCGGCCTTTGAAAAGGTGGCAAAGTGAGTAGAAACAAAGGAAATGCTGCCCAATTTTCCTTAGGAATTGGTAACTTGAATTTGGATTTCTACATTGAAATTAGAGGTTAATCAACGCACTATGGTTATTATAGGTTAACATATTACTTGCGGTAGTTGGACTTAGCAAGTGGATTGACCGAAGAGGTATGTAGAGCTTTCCTATCTCTTGAGCATGAATAGTTGTATCTATGTAGTACGGTATACGTACAAGATTTGATAATCTACACTTGTTTCATTTCAAAAGTATAAGTCCCTTGGATTTAGGAAAATGTATTTGACAAAGAATAACGCTAATATAATGACTTTATGGGAGTTGGTTATATTAGTTTTGAAAGGTTCACAAAGAATGGTTTACTCTAATTAAAAACAAATGCAGATAGCAGTTTGAAACTATGGAAGGTGGATTGATTTTAGGCATTGGTTGTCTAAGGTTTTAAAGGAAATGAAGTCACTTGATTTAGAAGCCTATTATATTTCTAAAAGTAAATGTGACTTGTTTTGAAAAGAAATTGTAACTTGATACTATGGTGATTAGTATCTTGGGATCCTTGTACAAAAAGAGTTTTCTTAAAAAGTTAGAAGTACATGGTACTTGGATTGAATTCCCGAATTTTCTATTAAAAGACATGTTAGTGCCTTAGGATACTAAAATGAGAGGATATATTGATAATGTTAATACGAAGTTAGGGGATTACTTAACTTGCTTATGATATGATAAGCCGGTAGTGCTTATGTATGATCTGATAGGCGGTAGTGCTTATGTTGTGATATGATAGGCGGTAGTGCTTATGTTATGTATGATAGCGGATGAGCTATGTTATATATTTGTATTATTACGGGGTAAACCGGGTTATTATCTATGCCATGGATTTGCTACCCGTGATGCGAAAGTGCGGCGTTTGTACTCATGCGGATCGGACCACGGGATCCATGCGGGTGAAATAGTCCCGTGCGGGTGAAATAGTCCCGTGGCGGCGGATGACCTCATGCGGGTCCGCGGGACCCGTGCGGGTGAAATAGTCCCGAGTAGGATTGCTTAATGATACTACGGGCGAGGTACCTATTTTGATCGTGAGCCTCTATTTTTATGCTATAAGATTTATACTTGTTACTCTCATTGTTAGTAAGGCACGGTCTGAGAAATTGATTTTATCTATGACTCGGCTTATTTTGACTTATGATATTACTCTGATATTTTCGATTTTACATACTTGGTACGTTGTGTCTTGACCCTTCCTCGCCGAGTGCGTTAAATCTGCGGTAAGGAAGCGGTGGTAGATCCTCATTCCTAGGATCTTTTACTCGGTTGTCGAAGCTCATTCCTCGGAAGCTTGTTTTGTCGATGCGGATATTCCACGATGCTATAGGTATTTTTACATTCGGGTATGGCGGGGACTGTCGCCATATAGTTGTTATCTTTAAGTGCATGCTCTCATATATGTTTTGAAATTTGTAAGAACGGTTGTACTACTATACTTTGTTTATGTATGTTTTATGGAAAGCGACCTTATCGGTGGCGATGATGGTTACCACTTTTATAAGTTATGTGTTATGTATGTTCATTGCTATTCTCGACATATACGGCGAAGTACCGGTAAGTACGATCGCGGCCGAGGTTGGGTCGTGACAATTACGGGAGTTACCTCACGCGAGGAAGCATGATTCCATCCGGTTGTATTATTGGTGTGAAATCAACCCACTTTCTTCCGTCGGGGCGACTTTTCGGCCGAGGATTATGCTGGGTGTATATCAGAGAGATTGTGAGCTGCATGGAGTTCCTATATCGATTATTTCGACAGGAGCCCGGTTCTCGGATAACCGGAGCTCTTTCCGAGAAGGGATTAGGGACACGAGTGAGTCTCGATCTGCGTTCATCCTCGTGACCGGCCAGACGGTAGGCGTACTATCCGGACCGCGAGGATATGATGCGGGCCTGTGTTATCGATTTCAGGGGTAGCTGGGAGGATCATTTACCTCTTGTGGAGTTTGCATATAACAACAGCTACAATTCTAGTATCCAGATGACGCCTTATGAGGCCTTATACGGGAGGAAGTGCAGGTCACCGATAGGCTGGTTTGAGGTGGGAGAAGTTCAGTTAGTCGGGCCAGACTTGATTCAGCAGGCAGTGGATAAGGTGAAGCTTATCCAGGAGCGGTTATTGTCAGCTCAGAGTCGACAGAAGTCGTATGCAGATCATCGGCGTCGACAGTTGGAGTTTGAGGTGGATGATTGGGTCTTCCTGAAAGTGTCGCCCATGAAGAGAGTAATGAGGTTTGGAAAGAAAGGGAAACTTAGCCCAAGGTATATTGGGCCTTATCAGATTGTTCGTAGGGTAGGCAAGGTTGCCTATGAGTTGGGTCTACCGTCCGATCTGGAGGCAGTACATCCAGTCTTTCATGTGTCTATATTGCGGAAGTGTATTGGAGATCCATCTAGAGTGCACCCGATTGGTGATGTCCAGGTGACAGAGGGGCTATCATATGAGGAGAGTCCCATAGCGATACTCGATCGTTAGGTTAGGCGACTACGGACGAAGGATGTGGCTTCCGTCAAGGTCTTATGGCGGAACGAGAACAGGGAGGAAATGACATGGGAAGCAGAGGAGGACATGATGAAGAAGTACCCTCACTTGTTCCCTACACCTCCAGGTAACCCACTTTCCTGATTGTTAGTTTTTAAAAAAGTTTACAATTATGCTTAAGTATTGTTGTGGCCATGTGGAGCGTCCTTATTTAAAGGAAGAATAGTTAAGAGGGTCTATGTCAATATTTTGGTTTGAGTAAGCCTAGAAAGAACATTCGGGACGAATGTTTCTAAGGGGGGGAGAATGTTACACCCTGTAGTTCAGGTGGTGCTTTTTGAGAACATACGAAAGGAATTGAGACGTAAATTTTAGAATGATGGGTTGACGAAATGTTTCAGACGGGTTGTTAGTCAACTTTGAGGCGGCTATGTCCCGTTACATTGAGAGTTCCTAGGTGTTTCAAAGGCTTAGTACGTAGTTCGTTGAGTCTAGTTTCCAACGCAACCAGCCGTTCATCGATAGGATATCGGAGTAGAAAGTTATGGAAATTGCAAGTTCAGTGCGCTGTTGAGCGGAAGCAAATTTTCGGTCAGAGGCCGCAGCGCCGCGGCGCCGTCTGCAGGGCCGCGGCACCGGACACACTGAAAATCCTCTGAAGTTGCAGGGCCGCTGCGCCGGAAGTTCCAAAAGTTCGCAGAAGTTTCAGCGCCGCGGCGCCGGCTGCAGGACCGCGGCGGAGTTTTTGCGGAAAAGTCAGATTTTTTCTTTTAAAAAGTCCATGGGAGGGTGAAAAGTGTCCCCCCCTCATCTGATTTTTGCATGTCCTATTTATTGACCAAGTCTTGAAGACTTGGTCATTCTTCAAAGCTCCTTCTTCTCTCTAAAAAGCTCTTCATTCTCTCTAAATTTCCTGTCCCTTCTCTCTAGAAATTCAAGAAGAAACCTAAGCCTAGAGAAATTCTGAAAAAGGTGGCAAGGAGGAAACTTGATGGCAAGCTTGTAGGAGTTTTGTGGAGCTGATTGTGGAAAGAAGACAAGTGAAAGTTGTTGGATTAATTTGGGTGAGCTCTAAGGTAACAATCTCTTCTTTATTCTTGAGTAAATTGTGTTGCATGTGAGGAAGAAAAGACTTGTAATGGACAATATTGCTTTTAGATATATTGCATGTAAGAAATATGATTTGGATTTGAAAGAATTGAATAAGGATAGCATGTGACATGTTATAGCTAAGATACTACCTTAGCATTATTAAATTAGTTGTTATACATTATGGGGCGGAATTTTACACGTCCAAGTTTAGGCGTGTAATCCCCTTTGAATTGATTGGATTATTGGGCCTTAAGTGGCGTTTGGATATTGAATTCGAGCCTTGGAAAGGTGGAAAAGTACGTAGAAACAAAGGAAGTGCTGCCCAATTTTCCGTAGAATAAGGAACTTTATGCTAGAATATTCGACGAAGAAGTTTAGACGTTAATAGAAGTATTTGATTATTATAGGTTGATACTCTACGCGCGGCATATTCGACTTGGCAAGTGGACTTAGCCGAGGAGGTATGTGATTCCTCCTACCCTCTTGAGCATGATATTTGTAAAATATATAGTACGGTAGACGTACGTGTTTCACTAAATTTGGTTGCACCTTGAGGTCTTTTGACTTGAGTACAAGTTGTTAAGAATCTTGAAATACTTCAAAAAGAATTATGAATCATTATTTTAAAAAGGAAATTAATACTTGGGTTTAAAAGAATAAGTTTCTTTTGGTTTTCCAAACAAGTGTGGATGTTTTGAGTTATTACAAAGTTTAAGTGTTATACTAGCTTTATGGGAAGTTAGCCATAACGACTTAAGAAAGATAAAAAGATGGTGTACTTACTCGCTTTATAGTAGCCTTGTAATGATTTCTGAATGTGTGGTAAGTTGGCTTGATAAGTAAAAATGTTGTGATACTACGAGTGTTAGTGTCTTGAGATTTGCTGTTGTGGTAAGGGGTTTCTCTTATTGTGCTTATGTTGATTACGATGAGTAGGTTGTGCTTGTGTTATATCACTTACCCCACGACTTGTTAAGTTCTGCGGGTTAGCTACCCCGTCACGGAGTACCTCATGCGGGCCCAGTGGCCTATGCGGACTCTGATGAGTCGGGAATCACTCCGGGTGTGTTACGCCAATGCGAGGAATACCTCATGCGGTCCAAGTGGCCATGCGGACTGCGGGAGTCCAGGAAAAATACCGCGTATTAGCTACCCCTGATGCGAGGAGTACCTCATACGGGCCCAGGTGGCCTATGCGGACTACGGAAGTCCAGGGTTAGGCTCGCGTATTGATACCATGGGCGAGTGGCCCTGCTTCGATCATTAGCGGCCTAGGAAAGACCGGTTACGTTACACCTAATTGTTCTTGCTTATGTTGTGACACCATGTGCGGTTAATTGGCTTTTCATACATATTTGTGGATTTTGGTTTGGAAATGTTATGATTTCATTACAGTATTTTCAGTTTCACATACTTGGTACTGTTATCTTGACCTCGCCCGAGGCTGCGTTAAATCTGCAGTCGAGGTACATCGATTGTTGATCCTCGCTCTTAGGATCAGTTACGCTTTTGGAAGCCCGTTTCTGGAGGCTTATCTTTGGTATGTTTTCCTGTCATTGTAGATTCAGGTACATTCAGGGGTATGACGGGGCCCTATCCCGTCATAGTTGTTACAACTCGTAGAGGTCTGTAGTCCTGTTGTAATTGGGTTTCGTAAAGGATGTAACTGTTCAGTTTTTGTTATGTATAGTTACCGAAAGGTAACCATTTTGGGTTAGCATGTTTCTTAAGTTATATTGTTTCATGTTTATGAGTTTACTTCCGCTGGTTTTTCTCTGATGTTGTATCACTAGGGTGCCCGGGGTAAGGCACCAGTCACGGGCCCGAGGTCGGCCTCTGCCGCGACCTGCTGGCCCATGAGCACCTTGCCCTCCGGGGCGAGTAACCATAGGAGATGAAGACCCGGCGAATGACCCTATAGGATGAACCCTACCATCTGCGCGCCTGCGGTGGACGGTCCTCGAAATATGACCTGCGGCCACAAGTGTAGCAAGGGTCCCGATTCAGGTCCTCGAGCGCATTTATGCTATGTCCACCGGTCGTGACCGGGGCGTCACCAGATGTCGTCACAGGTACATTATTGGTTTCATGTTGTGATGTATATGCTTTGATAGATCCAGGTTCTACCTTGTCCTATATATCTCCTCATATTGCTGGTAGAATTGGGATAGAGCCCGAGTCCATAAATCCTTTTGAGGTGGCTACACCAGTAGGTGATTCGGTGGTAGCGGAGCGGGTCTATAAGGCTTGCCCTATGAATATTTACAGTGGTCAGACCCTAGCCGACTTGATAGAGTTGGATATGACGGACTTTGATGTGATTATGGGTATGGATTGGCTAGCGTCCTGCTATGCCAACGTGGATTGTAGAGAGAGATTGGTACGATTCCGGTTTCCTGGGGAGCCGGTTATCGAGTGGAAGGAATCTTTGCGTCGTAGAGGGTAGGTTTATTTCTTACCTCAAGGCTAGGAAGATGGTGCGAAAGGGTATATCTACCATATGGTTGGGTATTAAATCGAGGCCAAGATACCGGACCTTGATCGATTCAGGTTGTTAGAGAGTTTCAGGCGTATTCCCGCACGAGCTTAGGGTATCCCTCACGAGAGGGAGATTGAGTTTTGCATTGATATGTCGCGGATACTCGACCGATATCTATTCCACCATACCGGATGCTTTCTTTGAGTTGAGGAATTGAAAGACCAGTGAAAGATTTCTTTGGAAAAGACTTTATCGTGCCTAGTGTTTCTCCGCAGGGCGCGGTGTTATTTGTAAAGAAGAAGGATGGGACTCTGCGTATGTGTGTTGATTACGGTGAATAAGGTAACTATCAAGCATGATATCCTCCCGGGATTGATGATTTGTTTGACGATTGCGAGTGCGAGGTGTTTCTCAAGATAGACTGCGGTGCAGTTTACCATCAGTGCGAGTTAGAGAGGCATATATCCCAAAGATGCATTCGCGACCGGTATGGGCACTATGAGTTGGTGATGTCTTTCGGGTTGACAGCGCCCAGCGGTATTCATGGATTTGATGAGCAGGTGTTCAATCCATTCTTGGATATGTTCGTTATAGTATTCATTGATGATATCTGGTTTTATTCGCGCGAGCGGGAAGCATGCAAATCACTTTAGGGCGGTATTGAGTCCTCGAGGGCCAAGCGGTTATGCAAGTTCTCGAAATCACGAGTTTTGGTTGGCCTCGGTGGCTTTCTTAGGGCATGTTATGGGCGATGGTATTCGGGTTGTCTGACAAAGATTGGCGATCAAGACTTGGCCTAGACCATTACTGCAGCGGAGTCGCGGCTTTTGGGCCTGCGGGTTATTATCGGAGATTTGTGGAGAAGTTTGCTTCCATTTCAAGACCTTTGACTAGTGACTCGGAAGCGGTATGTTCGGTGGACGGATGCTTGTGAGAGAGTTTCCGGTTACTAAAGGAGAAATTGGCGGCCGATTCTTACTCTTCGGAGGTTTAGGCGGATATGTGGTTTTATTGTGATGCGTCGGTGTCGGGCTCAGTGCGTCTTGATGCAGACGCGGTAAAGTTATAACTTATGCATCTCGGCGACTTAGGAAGCATGAGAAGAATTACCTACACATGACTTAGAGTTGGCGTGATGGTTCATGCCTTGAAGATGCGGAGACATTATTTATATGGAGTTCATGTGGATATTTACCTGAACACGAGAGCCTCAGTATATCTTGACCAGAGGAGTGAACTTGCGGCGAGAGGCGGTGGTTGGAGCTACTTAAGGACTATGATGTTGATATCCTATACCACCACAGGAAGGCGATGTAGTTGCGGAGCATGCCTTAGTCGCGGTCGATGGGTAGTGCATCGGTGTGCGGCAGAGAAGAGGACATGGTCGCGAGTTACATCGGTGCGAGCCTTGGGGTTCGTTTGGTTGATTCGATAGTAATGGAGTTCGGGTTCGAGAGGTTGCGAGTCTTCCATCGTCGAGGAGGTGAAGAGGCGGCGATGAGGACCCGGTGTTGGATACGGTATCGAGATGCGACTCTTGGAGGAGAAGAGTCTATTTGAGTAGCGCTGATGGGGTGCTAAGATTTGAGGGCGGTTGTGTGTTCCCGATGTAGCGGGACTTCGTCGGCCAGATGCAGGGAGCACAGTGCTCGTTATTCTATTCATCCGGGGTCGACTAAGATGTACCATGACCTCAGATGTATGTATTGGTGGGATGGCTTGAAGAGGGACGTGGCAGGTTTTGTTGCGCAGTGTCCTAATTGTCGAGTCGAGTTGAGCACAAGAAGCTTTGGTGGGCTATTGCAGCTATTGATATTCCGGCGTGGAAGTGGGAGGTGATCAATATGGACTTTATTCTGAGGTTACCTCACACGCGAGGAAGCATGATTCCATCACAGGTTATTGTTGTGGTGAAATCAGCCCACTTTCTTCCGTCGGGGCGACTTTTTCTAGAGATTATGCTAGATTGTATATCAGAGATATTGTGAGGCGCACGGAGTTCCTATATCGATTATTTCGACAGAGGGCCGGTTCTCGGCTAACTTCGGAGGTCTTTCGAGAAGGGATTAGGGACACCGTGAGTCTCGATCTTGCGTTTCATCCTCGGGCCAAGCGGGACGGGCGGCGTACTATCGGACCGCGAGGATATCTTTGCGGGCTGTGTTATCGATTCGTGGTAGTGGGAGGATCATTTACCTCTTGTGGAGTTTTCATATAACAACAACTACCATTCTAGTATCCAGATGGCGCCTTATGAGGCCTTATGTCACGCGACCGACCTCGGGCGTGGCCGTGCCTACCGGGCACCTGGTGATACAATCTGTCACGACCGAACGGGCCGTGGTAGTGCCTTACCGGGCACCCAGTAGACATACATCGTAGAAATCGTGGAACATAAAACAAGACATGATATAATATGAAATGTGAAAGCGATTATACGAGAAAACTTGCCTTACGGCATATATATAAAAACTTAAAACCGAACAGTTACATCCTTTTTACAACTCTGCCCACAACAGTACTACAGACCTCTAAGAATGATATGACAACAATGGCGGGACAGGGCCCCGCCATACCCCTGAATGTAAGTACCTACAACGACAGGGTACTATACCACTGATAAGCCTCCGGAGAAACGGAGCTTCTCGCCGGCTGTGACCACATGAGCGAGGAATCGGCGGCGGTGTACCTCACTGCGGCGTGAGCGCGGCCCGAAGGAGGTCGATGCAACAAGTACCAAGTAAGTGGCTGAAAATCACGTAAATGAAATCATAGTAGTCTATATAAAGCGGGAGACATGTATGATAACCAAACTACGATTCATGATAAATAAGCGATCGTATCAAGTCGAGGACTCGCGCCTCAAAGTCATCACTCAAATATAACTATGGGTCTCACGCCCACAACATCAATCATGCGTGGAATACCTTCCTCATCGCCGTGATCTATGATATAAAAGCACCAAGGAATACACATGAACACCAGTCCCACTGTGTCATAACAAAACCGTCTGGGGTAAATGCGAAGGCATAGCCGACTACTAAAACCCACAGTACCAACAAGGTCATAAACTGTATCATGAGATATGTCTAGACCGCCACATGATCGAAGCTGGCCACATGCCCGCAGTATCTAATGTGCGCGTCTAGTCCTGGAACTTCCGCGACTCGCATAGGCCACTCTAATGGCCCGCGTGAGGTATTCCTCGCATCGGTAGCTACTCCCGCGGCGTCACGTACTCGCGATCCGCGTAGCCCACATGACCGCGTGACCATAAAGGCGCCGCACACTAACCGGAACTCGTAGCTCGCGTAGGTCCCCGGGACCGCGTGAGGTATTCTCGAATCATGGTCCCGGATCACCGAGTCTACCGCGTCGGAGGCGGCTTAACCCGGAATCATGTCAAGAGGTGAGTGATGTAATACTAGCATAACGGCTTACCGTTAGACAACATAAGCACAACAAGGGAAACCCCTTTACACAAACATCACAAGACACTAACACACGTAGCATCCTAACATGTTTAATTATCAAATCAACAAGGAAGTATTACAAGGCTATCACAAACCAACACAATCAAGTTAATCACACGAGGTACTTTCTACTATATGTCAACAAGTTCGGGTTTTTATCCCCAAAGTACTTCATACATTAACTCTTTAAAAGATCCGTTTCTTTCACAAAAGTCACATAATACCCATAGTATAAAAATAGAGTGACTTATCTTCTTAAGTAAATCAAACACTTCTCTTTGTAAAATCAAGTAACAACATTCTTTTCCAAACGTTCAAGTTTGCCTAATTTCAAATACTCAAGTTTCTCATTATTGAAAGGTTTCGTAGTTCATAGTCTTAATCACTTAATGATATAATTCTCCTTTAAAACAATTTGAGAAACATATGCCTTATATGTGAATAGGTTATTCTTGTTCATAACAATCTTATTAAAGCAGCCATGATCTAGGAAATGTAATATCATTTTGTCTCATCTTAGCTTCTATGCAGATGGAGGTTTCTACTGGTTTTAATAATACTTAATTAGTCAATACATTTCCCTTATTAACGCTGCAGTGGTTTGTTCGATACTTCTTCTGATTTCCGAAATCAGTAAAACATTATTCCTTTTAAAAACCAAGTACTCATTACTCACGAATGAGGTTTCACACTTTTTAACAAAATTCATATTAATTTAATTAAGTCAAGTCTCTTATCTTTTAAGATCAAGTCTCTTAACTTCTAAAATCAATAAACCATTCTTTTTATCTCTCTTAAGTCGTTATACCTAACTTCCCATAAAGCTAGTATAACTCTTAAGCTTTTAAAACCAAGTATTACTCTTCTTTCAAAAAGGTTTCTTAATTCTCTTGAAATACTTCAAGATTCTTATTATTCAGGCTTAAGTCAAAAGACATTGCCGTAAAACTACGTTCAGTTAACACACGTACGTCTACCGTACTATATATATATTCTTTAAAATATCATGCTCAAGAGGATAGGAAGAATCACATACCTCGCGACGATTATCGACTATTAGCAAAACGCTCCATGGCTATAACCCGGCTAGCCTTGTCCACCTTTCAAGTAGAACATGCTACTTGCAGAACCTTCAACCTATAAAGGTTATACAAGTCTATCAACGTCTAGACTACTCGGTAGAATAAATCTAGGTACAAGATTCTACGGAAAATTGGGCAGCACTTCCCTACCCATCAATCTTCACAAGTCTACTGTAAATACGATCCATGTAAATCTGATTCAATCCTTCTTATATACCTTCACGGTATATAACTTATATAATTCTTATACTTGATAGTATGAAAACTCAATTACAATAGGGAGACAAGATATTTACCTCGATAAGCCCATAATTATCCAAGTTTAAATGTCGATCCTGAGCAACGTTTAGCTCCTACTCTGGGCGCTCCAACCCGCTCCAAACAACCCTTAGAAGTTCTACGCAACTTCTACTTAACACTTCAACCGACTATGAAGATTTTCCTTAGGGTTTCGTTTTGAGACAAAAAGGACATAAGGTAGTATTTCCGGGCTCTACGTATAGAGGTATCTTTGGAATACTACAAGGTATAAGGCTAAGGTATTTTGGTATAGTAACAATACTTGGAGAGTATTTTCTACAAAAGGGGGAGGTATTTTACGAGAACCACAAGGCAAGGGGGGGGGGTGTGTCTCGGCCACACCACTAGGAGGGGGAGGTGTGCCTCTCGGCCAAGGGCCTCTCAAAAGGGGGAGGGGGGAGGCTTTGGACGAAACCATAGAGAGGGAGAGAGAGGGATTTCAAGACTTAGAGATTTGTGGATGAAGAAGTCTTCACAAAGGGGTGGTATTTATAGGGAGTTCAATGGCCATGATCAAGCCAAGTGGGGGGCAAGTGGAGGGCCAAGATTTGCCCAAGTACCCCCTAGCCCTACTCCACAATTCCCTCACAAACATTGACCCATGATTTAGGCAAGAAACATGGCACAAAACGTGCCAAGAAACAAGCACCCAATCGGCCACACAAACTGCCAACTTGAGGGTGACAAGTGTCGCCCTCTCGTTGGTCCAAAATATTTCATCTCTCGGAAAAATCCGCAAAAATAATAAATGACATAGCCGTAATTTTCCCTACGCAAGCTTTGGAAAGCATTTCGTCGGAAAACGATTCTTTTCGGGGGTTGTGAACAAAAATTTTCGGTCCTATGCCCAACTTAAGGCTCAAACTTTCGTACGTACGTCCTTACGTACATACTCTGGAAATACGGGGTATAACACAATCATAAGAGAAAATCAGCGGAAATAAAAAACCTTAAGCATGAAACAATACATAAAATAAGCAACAGGCTAACCAAAACGGTTACCTTCCTGTATATATAAATATCAACACGAACAGTTAAATCCCTTACAAACCACCGCCCAGCGGTACTACAGACCTCTAAGAATGTAACCACAACTATGACGGGACAGGGCCCCGCCATACCCCTGAATGTACATGTACCTACTATGACAGGGGACTATACCAAAGATAAGCCTCCGGAGGACGGAGCTTCCCAAAACGTTGAACTGTGATCCTATGAGTGAGGATCAACAACCGGTGTACCTCTACCTGCGGCATGAACGCAGCCCCCCGAAGGAGGTTAGTACAACAGGTACCAAGTATGTGGCGAAAATCGTAAATGAAATCATAATAGTCTATATAAAGCAGGAGACATGGATGATAACCAAACTACAGTACACAACATATAAGCAGTCAGGTCTAGTCGGGGACTCACGCCCTCAAGTCATCACTCATGCCCGTGGAATTCCTTCCTCACTGCCGGCAGTCTATGACATAAATCATACTCATGTGACGCGCCCGTGGCATCCTACCTCACTGTCGGTGTACACATATACAATGCATATATATATACCTCCTGCCCGTGGAATCCTCCATCACTGCCGGCAGCCGTAGGTGTAACATATAACCATGTGACCCGCCAGTGGCATCCTACCTCACTGTCGGCGTACACATATATAACACATATATATATATATATAATACGCGGCCGCATGTCCCGGAATCCCTCATCGGTGTAACATGGCCATAAAGTGCCCTCGGTATCCCTCATCGCAGTGCAGTCTTCGTAGAGCTAGCCCGCTAGCCCATGGAATAATAGTAATGGTCACATGCCGGAATCCTCATCGGTGTAGACATGCCCGTGTGACAATAATAATATACCGAGTTTAACGCATTGCATGGCCGCGTGCCCGGAATCCTCATCGGTGTAGACATGTCCATGTGATAATAACAATGGAAGCATACCGTGGAATCCTCCGTCGCCGCAGACATCGATGAAACGTGACGCATCTAACGCGTCTGGTCACGTACCCGACATCTCTCATCGATAAGCATGGCGAGATCAAACAAAATGGAAGCATACGTGGAATCCTCCGCTCACCGTGACGTCCAACAAATTCACAACCGATCGGCCTCCAACCGAGAGACGCGGTAACATAGTAATACCACCAAGGCTATCACAACTAGCATAGGTAAATTAACATACTCTTAGACTTCCATTTTATGACAACAAATCCGGGTTTTAACCCCCAAAGTACTACATACGTTAATCCTTTCAAAAAGATCTCTTTTTACGAAAACACAACTCGATACTATTATCCGTAGTACCAAACACGTTTATGTTTAAATCAAGTACTTTACACTTTTTTTTTAAAACAACGTCAAGTATACTTTTTAAACTCAAGTTACTTCTCTTTTCCCAAAATCAAGTTACCATTTTAAATCCAATAATAAAACCATTCTTTTGTTTTCATAAAGTCGTTATAACTAACTTCCCATAAAGCTATTATAACACTTTATGTTTTAAACAAATTTAAGACAAAACCCTGCCTTTCTTTTAAACCAAAACACTTCAAATTCTTAAGTCTCTTTTCTTTTAGAAATCAAGTTCCTTACTTTGGAATTTTAAGAAAATCAAAACTTGATTATAATAATTCTTATTAGAGCAGCCATGATCTAGGAAATGTAATACAATTTTGTCTTATCTTAGCTTCTATGCAGATGGAGGTTTCTACTGGTTTTAATATAATTAATTGTCATTACATTTTCCTTTATTAACGCTGCAATGGCTTGTTCGATAGTTATTCCCATTTCCGAAATTAATATAACTTATTCCTTTTTCTAGACCAAGTACTCATTACTCACGAATGAGGTTTCACTACTTTAACACAATTCAAGTTCTTCACATTTCATACCAAGTCAAAATATAAGTCCAGTCTCTTATCTTTTAAAATCAACCAAAATTCGTTTAGCACACGTACGTCTACCGTACTACATAGTTCACAACATCATGCTAGAAAAGATAGGAAGAGGTTCACATACCTCGCGACGATTATCGACAATTAGCAAAACGCTCCAAAGTACTATAACCCTGCTAGTCTTTTCTACCCTTCAAGTAGAATACGCTACTCGTAGTACTTCAACCTATAAAGGCCACAAAACGTCTATCAACTTCTAGATCTCTTCGTAGAACATTTCAAAGTACAAGGTTCCTTATTCTACGGAAAATTCGTGGCACCTCCCCACAGTAACCACATCTCTCTCTATCAAGGCCCGCTACAAGCCAACAACTCGAGGGTTACCGTCTAACCGGCGTGTACAACAACGCCCACAATAATACTACAAGTCTACGTCAGAATACATCAATGTAAATACTGATTCGGTTCTTTATAATTATCCTTCCAATATATCTTATACTCAATTCTAAACTACTACAATATGTAATATCCAATTACAATAGGGGGACAAAGATCATTACCTCGATAAGCCCAAAATTATCCAAGATTAATAAGTCCATCCTGAGCAACGCTTAGCTCCAATTCCTTACGCTCCAACCCGCTCCAAGCAACCCTTAGAAGTTTCTAAACAACTTCTCTTAACACTTCAACCAACTATGAAGATTTCCTAGGGCTTCGTTTTCGACTAAAGGAATAAAGTAGAATTTCCTGCTCTAGTATTGAAATAACTTTGGAATACTACTAGAATACTAGGCTAAGGTATTTGGGACTATACCAACACTTGAAGAATTTTTTCTACACAACGGGGGGGGGGGTTGGACGAGAACACTTAAGGGGAGGGAGAATAATTTTTGCCTTGGAAACTCTCTAATGTGGATGAATAAAGTCTTGAAAACAAGGGGTATTTATAGAAAAATCAAGGGCCAAGATCTAGGCAAGTGTGTGGTGTAGATTGGGGGCATGTGGGTGTGGATTCTATCAATCACATGTCCATAAATTTGGACAAGTGGCTAGCCACTTGTCCACCAAACCGTCAAGCCACGTGTCCACTAGCCATTCTACCAACACGGCCACATGGGGTGACACGTGTCGCCCTCTACTCGTCAAAATATTTCATCTCCGAAAATATCCGTAAAATCCAAAATCTCCAAAACAAAGTGGGCCCCACGTGACCAAATCCGGAAATAAAATTCCATAATTATATAATAATCCAAGACGTCCAAATACCAAATCTGGGAATCCAATTCCCATTATCGAACCTTTTTCCTTCACAAAATCCGGAAACTTTTCCGTCGAAAAATCACATCTTTCTTCCTTTCCAAAATTACCGTCGTATTCTCGTACGTACGTCTTCACATACATACCCTGGAACTATGGGGTGTAACATTCTTCCCCTCTTAGAAATATTCGTCCCGAATGTTCCTTCTAAGTCTCCAAACGTACATGCGCCGGTATAGCCTTCACTACTATACTTACGAAACCAATTATGCCACACCTGGCCATAATATAACACATGCGCAAAACTCCAATCCAAACCAACGAGGAATCACCTCCAACATCTCAAAAGCCCCCACCCAAGGTCTAAATGATACTGTCACGACCCGACCCCGGGCCGCGACTGGTGCCCTACCTGGGCACCCTTCCAAACATACAACACCAAAACAACTGCGGAAAATAAGTAACACACATTTTTTTTTTAAAACCAAGGCAAAGCCGATCAGGCTGCCATAATATAAATCACCCAAAAGGGCTTACACTATCCAAAAATGTAATTACAACTCTAACTTGATCCATGCGTGAATACAGACTTAAGATTTGAACACATACTATGACGACAAGGCCCATTGTACCACGAATATACATAGCCATGACAACTCGGAACATTGGAGCCATCTCAAAATGTTGAACCAGGATCCTAAGCTCGCGGATCCACAATCGTGTACCTAAACTGCGGACGTGAGCGGCCCGAAGAAGTCGATCACAACAGTACCAAATATGGAGTAAATAAAGTAATGAAATGTGATCATAATCGTACAAAAGAATGACAGGGGCAAGTATAAAAAAGTACATACCAGATCCTGCCGTGTCATTACCACTTATGAACTTAATTGCACATCATTATCTTTTCCATTCCATTAAGAGTTATAGCCATATCTTACGTACATACTTAGGAGAAGTCATTAAGTTCATTACCATATAACTTACTTATCTTTCATAACATAATCCGACCATTTATGGAGGGACGCATATACTACCCGACCCAATCTGGGATGCGATCAAGTCGCACAAATATCAAAGCGTGCCCGTGGAATCCCCCATCACTGCCAACAGCTATAAGTGTAAAATATAACCATGTGACGCGCCCGTGGCATCCCAGCTCACTGTCGGCGTACACATACACAACACATATATATATATCTCCTGCCCGTGGAATCCCACATCACTGCCGACAGCCGTAGGTGTAACATAGACAACACACACATATATATATATATATATAACGTGGCCGCATGCCCCAGAATCCCTCATCGTATAAGCATGGCCATAACGTGCCCTCGGCATCCCTCATCGTAGGTGCAGGTCTTCATGGGGAGCTAGCCCATGGAGTAATAATCGTACATAGCATGGTCGCATGCCCCAAAATCCCTCATCGTATAAGCATGGCCATGGGTAATAAAACAAATCCGGGAATCTAACCCACCTCCTGGTCACATGCCCCGGAATCCCACATCGTATAAGCATGTCCAAGGATCAATCATAATGGAAGCATACCCGTGGAATCCCACATCACTGTCGGTACGTCCAAGCAAACTTACAACAAGACAGCCGGCCCTCCAACTGAGAGTCACGACAACGTAAACATATAATACTTGCACTCAAAGCTATCACAAGCAAACATAGGCAAGTTCATTAAACCTTTATACCTCCATTTTTATAAACTCATGGCACTTTCGTTTCACACATAAAAATCCGGGAATTTAACCCAAAGTACTACGCACCTCTACTCCTTTAAAATGACTCTTTTCCAAATAAAACTTCCAAGATACTAATAACCGTAGTATCAAGTCATACTTACTTTTCAAGACAAGTCACAATACCTTTTTAGAGATACAATTATAGGCTTCTAAATCACGTGACTTCTTTGCTTACATTACTGAAGAAAACCATTCTTTTAATCTTCCATAAAGTTGTTATAACCAACTTCCCATAAAGCTATTGTTATACCCCGTAGTTTCAGGGTATGTATGCGAGGACGTACGTACGAGAATACGACATTGAAATTAGAATGGAAGAAAGAGGTGATTTTTTTTCCACGGAAAAGTTTCCGGTTTTTGTGAAGGAAAAAGATTCGTTAATGGGAATTGGATTCCCAGATTTGGTATTCGGACTTCTTGGAATATTAGAGAATTATGGAAATTTATTTTCGGAAATGGTCACGTGGGGCCCACGGGAGAAAATTTACGGTTTTGTGGGGCCCACTTTGTTTTCGAGATTTTGGCCATTGTGGATATTTTCGGAAGATGAAATATTTTGGACGAGTAGGAGGGCGACACGTGTCACCCCCTAGTTGGCTTGGGCCGAATTCCATTTTGTACACAACACCCGTTTAGAGTCATTTTTAAATGACGTTTTACACAACTCGCGTAGGATAAATTCCGGCTATGTCATTTCTAATTTTTGCGGATTTTTCCAAGAGACGCAACACGTTGGACCAACGAGAGGGCGACACTAGTCACCCTCTCAGTGGTGGATGTCACACGGCTATAGTGGCGATTGGGTTGGCTTATTTTGTCTTGGAGTTGGTAGGATATTTTGTGTGCAAGTTGGCCAAGGACACTTGCCTAAATCCTCACCCTACACTTGCCTTGCACTTGGCATCATCTTGGCCATTGGTTGGCCAATGCTTGACCTATAAATACCCCTCTAGGTTGATGAACTTCTTCATCCAAATATTTTCTAAGTCTTGAAAAATCCCTCCCCTTTCTTGTTGAGTTTTCGTCCAAACACCCCCTCCTCTTGCCTTAGTGAAGTTGGCGAGGCCCCCTCTAAAGCTAGCCTAGCCGAAACCTACCCCCCTCCCTTGGTTGAAAAGTTGCCTTCTAGTATTGTTATAATGCCCAAAATACCCTAGCCCAAATCCCTTAGTCATTAGTAGAAGTTGTGAAGAACTTCTAAGGTTTTCTTGGAGCTACCGGAGCGCACAACTTAGGAGCTAAACCTTGCTCAGGCGCGACTTTATCTAGGATATTATTGGGCTTACCGAGGTAAATAACCTTATCTTCCTTTTTAGAGTGTATATACTGTAGAAGTATAGGAATAAGTATTAAATACTTAGAAGGGTATTGCAGAATAGAATTGAACTGTTATCACAGTAGAAGGGCTTAAAAGAAGAATAATAGAATCAGACTTACATGGGGTGTTTTCACGATGAACTTGAGTAGCTCACCGGGTAGGGAAGTGCTGCCCAAATGTCTATAGAATAGCGAACCCTCTGTTTAGAGCTTTTCTGATCTGATCTAGGCGTTGATAGACATATTTGGTGATATAGGTCGATACTCTGCGCGACATATTCAACTTGGCGGTGGTTTTTCGCGAGAAGGTATGTGATTCTTCCTATCCTCTTGAGCATGATATTTTAAAGAATATGTATATAGTACGGTGACGTATGGGTGTTAATCGAATAATAATTACGGCAATGTCTTGGACTTAAGCCTGAATAATAATTACGGCAATGTCTTCGGACTTAAGCCTGAATAATAAGAATCTGAAGTGGTTCAAAAGAATTAAGAAACCCTTTTTGGAAAGAAGAGTAACACTTGGTTTTAAAAAAGCTTAAGAGTCATACTAGCTTTATGAGAAGTTAGGTATAACGGCTTAAGAGTGATAAAAAGGAATAATGTTTCTTGATTTGAATCAGAATGAATGTCGAACAAACCACAGCAGCGCTAATAAAGGGAAAATGTTTTGACTAATAATGTATTTAAACCAGTAGAAACTTCCATCTGCATAGGATCTAAGATGAGACAAAATGATATTACATTTCCTAGATCATGGCTGCTGTAATAAGATTGTTATGAACAATAATAAACTACTCACACATAAGGTATATGTTTCTCAAATTGTTTTAAAGGATTAAAACTATGAACTACAAACCCTTTCGAAAATGAGAAACTTGAGTAATTGAAATTAGGCAAACTTGAACGTTAGGAAAAGAATGTTGTTACTTGATTTTACAAGGAGAAGTGTTTTAATGTACTTCAAAGGATAATTACTCTATTTTTATACTACGGGTATTGTGTGACTTTTGTAAAAGCGGATCTTTTAAAAGAGTAATACATGAAGTACTTTG
This sequence comes from Przewalskia tangutica, assembly GCA_029844215.1. NCBI lineage: Eukaryota > Viridiplantae > Streptophyta > Magnoliopsida > Solanales > Solanaceae > Przewalskia > Przewalskia tangutica. The sequence continues at coordinate 66,182,559 of CM056729.1, forward strand.
GGGCTAACAACCCGAACTTGTTAACATAATGTAGAAAGTACCTTGTGTGAATAACTTGATTGTATTGATTTGTGATAGTCTTGTAATACTTTCTTGTTGACTTGATAAGTAAACATGTTAGGATGTTACGTGAGTTAGTATCTTGTGATGTTTGTGTAAAGGGGTTTTCCCTTGTTGTGCTTATGTTGTTTAGCAATAAGCGGTTATGTTGATATTATATCATTCATAACTCGGGTTAAAACTCCGTCTGGGGGTAGACTCGGTGGTCGATGGACCTATGATTCAAGAATACCTTATGCGGGTGCAGTATGGCCTATCGCGAGCTGCGGAGTTCGAGTTAGTATCGCGGCCCTTGTGGTCATGCGGTCCTTGTGGCCGTGCGGACGGCGAGTCTAGGGCCGCCAGAGTAGCTACCTCGATGCGGGATTATACCTTAACGACCCGTTCGGGGCGTTCATCGTGCCTTACCCCAGGCACCCTAGTGATACATACATCGTAGAAAATCACGGAACATAAAACATGAGTCATTTAACAAGAGATATAATAAATAAACAGGCCAACCAAAGCAGTTGCCTTGGTATATAAATAAAACTCGAACAGCTTTAATCCTTTTACAACCACACAACAGCATTACAGACCTCTAAGATATACTGATGACTATGACGGACAGTGGCCCGCCATACCCACGAATGTACAAGAACCTACAACTCGAGAACACCTACTAAAAGATAAGCCTCGAGAAACGGAGCTTTAAATCTACCGATCGTGATCCTATGAGCGAGGATCCACGGCCGATGTACCTCTACTGCGGCGTAACGCGCGGCCGAGGTCAAGATCTGAGTACCAAGTATGTGAAACTGCATAAAATCAGAATGAAATCATACTAGTCTATATAAAGCGGGAGACATGTATGATAACCAAACTACGATTCACAACATAAAGCGATCATCACTCGATATAACTACTATGGGTCTCACGCCACAACATCAATCAGGTTCGCATTATGGCCGCATGCCCCCGGAATACTGCATCGGTGTAGACATGTCCATGATGCAACAATAATACCAATGTCCCATGGCCACATGCCCCCGAAATTCTGCATCGGTGTAGACATGTCCATGTGACCTCAACAAGACAAAGAATCCAAATGGAAGCATACCGTGCGCTCGCATCGTGTCGGTATGTCGAAGGAAAAATAAGACAACATTCCAAATGGACGATACCGTCGCTCGCGTCGATGTCGGTATGTCCAAAGAAATCACAAGGCGATAATCAAAAATGGAAACATACCCGTGCGCTACGCATCGTGTCAGTATATCCAAAGCGATTAACCACAAGACCTTAACCAAAATGGAAGCATACCCGCGCGCCACGATCGTGTCGGTATGTCCAAAGCGATTAACAACAATAATACTATCAGCAGAACGTGCGGAATTTCTCCACATCGCAAGCGCGTCCAAGTAAGTTCTCAACGACCAACCGACCCTCTATCGAGACGGTAACACGTAAAACACAACGATTGTACAATAAAGGCTATCATCACAAGCATAGGCAAGTTTCACAACAACAAGCATAGGCAAGTTTCACACAACTCAAAGTACTTTCATTTTATGCCAAAGTCGGGTTTTAACCCCAAAGTACTACATACGTTAAGTTCTTTAAAAGAGATCCATTACTTTTATAAAAGTCACGATACCGTAGTATTAGAATGACCAACCCACCTTCCTTTTCAAAATCAAGTAACAACATTCTTTTCCTAAGTTCCAGTTTGCCTAGTTTCAATTACTCAAGTTCCTCATTTTCAAATGGTTTCATAGTTCCCCAAACTTAATCACTTGATTCCTTTTTAGAACAATTGAGTAACATATGTCATATACGTGAGTAGTTTATTCTTGTTTATAACGATCTTATTACAGCAGCCATGATCTAGAAAATGTAATATCATTTTGTCTCATCTTAGCTTCTATGCGGATGGAGGTTTCTTTGGTTTTAATACAACACATCATTATTCAATACATTTTCCTTTATTAACGCTGCGATGGTGCTGCCGATGCATTACGATTCCGAAATCAGTAAAACATTATCCCTTTAAAACCAAGTACTCATTACTCACGAATGAGGTTTCACACAAACATCCACATTAAAACAAATAAGTTAAGTCTCTTATCTTATAAGATCAAGTCTCTTAACTTCTAACATCGTGAAACCATTTTCACTTACATAAGGTCGTTATAACTAACTTCCCATAAAGCTATTATAACACCCTATGTTTTAAACCAACCAAATCACTTAGCACACGTATCGTCTACCGTACTACATAGTTCACAACAATCATGCTAGAAAAAGATAGGAAGAGGTTCACATACCTCGCGACGATTTATCGACAATAAGCAAAATGCTCCAAGTACTACAACGCACTAGCCACTTTCCACTCCTTGAGTAGAATACGCTACTCTTAGTACTTTCACCTATAAAGGTCAAAACGTCTATTAACCCCAAAACACAAGTTTCTATCTTTACATAGAAAATTCAGAAGACTCTCCCCGCATGGCGTAAATCTCCTCTCTATCGAGTAGGCTACCAAGCCAACCGGGGTTTACACGCCTAACGGGCGTGTACAATTCTACACGGCCATCGTCACATCCTATGTAAATACAGATTCGATTCTTTATTCTTCAGCTTAAGTCAAAAGACATTGCGAATACTAAGTAGTTCCATATATAGTATACTTCAACTATATACTCTAACAAATGTAATTTCCAATTACAATAGAGGACAAGATAATTACCTCGATAAGCCCAAAATTATCCAAGTTATAATGTCGATCCCGAGCAAGGTTTAGCTCCTCAGTGCGCTCCAAACCACTCCAAACAACCCTTAGAAGTTCTAACCAACTTCTACTCACATCTTGACCAACTGAAGATTTCCTTAGGGTTTCGGTTTGAGACTAAAGGACAAAAGGTAGTATTTCCGGACTCTACGTAAAGAGGTATCTTTGGAATACTACAAGGTACAAAGCTAAGGTATTTTGGGCATTATAACAATACTAGGGAGTATTTCTATACCCTGACAAGGGTATTATATGAAAACAACTAGGCAGTGGGTACCCACGGCCAAGCCTCACAAAGGGAGGAAGCCTCGGCCAAGCTCCTCAAAAAAGTGGGTAGACCTTTGGACGAGAACAACACTAAAGGGGAGGATTTTAGGCTTGGAAGGTTTCATTTGTGGATGAAGAGTTCATCAACATAAGGGGTATTTATAGCAAAACCAAAGCCAACCAATGGCGAATCAAGCCATGTGCAAGGCAAGTGTAAGGCCAAGATCAAGCCAAGTGCACCTAGACCCTACTCCACAAAACAAGCCACAAAACATTGCACCAAACATTGCACAAAACAAGGCCAAAACAAAGGAGCGATAGGCCATGTAAACGCGTGACGATCGGCCTGACCAAAACGCCACGAGGGTGACAAGTGTCACCCTCCCGTTGATCCAAAACATTTCGTCTCGGAAAAATTCGCAAAAATACTAAACGACATAGCGGAATTTTCCCTCGCCAAGTTACGCAAGCGTTTCGCCGAAACGACTCTGCAGGGTGTTGTGCACAAATGTCATTCGGCCCGAAGCCACCTAGGCGGGGTGACACGTGTCACCCTCCTATTGGCCCTCAAAAACGTCTTCCAAAAATATCCACAATGGCCAAAATCTCAAAACAAAGTGGGCCCACAAAAGCAGTAAATTTCTCCGTGGGCCCACGTGACCATTCAAAAATAAAATTCCATAATTCTCTAATATTCCAGAAGTCGAATACCAAATGGGAATCAATTCCCGTTAACGAACCTTTTCCTTCACAAAAACCGGAAACTTTTCCGTGGAAAAATCACCTCTTTCTTCCTTTCCAATCTTTCTGCGTATTCTCGCACGCGTCGCCCTCGCATACATACTGGAAATACGGGTATAACATTCTCCCTCCCAAAACATTCGTCCGAATGTTCCTTCACAAGACGGATATCGATGAAGCTCTTAACAAATTGCCAACGCCACGGCTTGTCAGAAATAACACGTTCTCCTTCCTTACTCGTCGTGCCGCTTCTCGAACACATGAACTCTTCTAGTATACGTACCACACTTTAGTCATCTTGTTTCCAAAACTTTGAGTCACCACCTCAAACTTGGTCGCCTTACTAGCCGTAATATCCCCTAAGGCCATTACCGCCTTGAACGATTCTGGTCGAACACATCCACAAACTCATACGATGGTCGTCTAAACTCGCCTAGCACCCTCGTGACCCTACCACTGGCGGGACCACCGAACCGACCCCCAAAACCGGGTTCTGGTTGACCAAATGGTCCTAAACCCGACCCAACCGTACAAACTCTTGTTCCCGATTCTAACAATCTTACTAATTCACATCATGAAAGCTACCACTACCATCTCACACTACCCACGGACTTATCACACAAATAAATCCACGTATACTACTGCGCCTTATAAAGGTCAAACATAAAACGAATCCTTTACTCAAGACGACCTTACCTCTCTAAGGTCTCGATCGTGAAATAGTCTAAGGTTCACACTTACCATGCCTCATACGTATCCTTCCAACTAACCATGTATTCTAACTCACATATCACAATGCTATCCGTACATAGCACACAATAATGAGATCATCATAACAAGCATACCAAAACTCTAGAGGGTTAAGGATATACCAGAAGCTACCGCTCCACTCTAATCATAGGCACGCCTGCAGGCGCATAGAAGGTGATGAACCAGCCACGAGATCCCGGCGTCGAGTCGTAACATCCGCGCTTCCCTTGGTCGGACAGTTCCTGCAAAATGGCCTGCCGTGCATGCAAAACAAACTCCCAATCTAGCACGACACTCTCCAAAATGGAGTCTACCACAATGGTCACAACGAGGTAGGGGTGGCTTCAGCTGGTTAACACCCCTGCTCTCCCGAAAATCTGAACCCTTGGAGCCCTGACCTGCATCTGAAGACGGTGGAGGACCACTCTGTACCGGTGGGGGTATATAACTAGCCTGCTGCTGAGGCGGTCCGCCTCGAAAGCCACCAAAGGACCCTGCCGTCCTGGCCCTCTTCTGCTGATCCAGGTCATTCCGTCGACCCCTCCGTGCCTCACATCCTAGTGCATGAGCCTGCATGCGGGCAATGTCCATGCCCGGCTGAAGAGAAACACCCGCACAAGACTCGGCCATATAATCATCAAGCCCGGTGACGTAGCGATGCACCCTATCCTCCATATCTGCAACTAGCGCAGGGACATATCGAGCCAAAGAATCGAACTCGACATTGTACTCACGACGGTCGCGCTCTGCCTCAAGAACAAAAATCGCCGGCGGTGCCTCGCCATCTGCGAGGCAGTGCGTGAGGAAAGCCCCGAAAACTCATCCCATGCTGGAGTGCATGCTCTCCCGACAGCTCCCATGAATCAAACCAATCGACTGCGGTATCACGCAGCCGATGCGAACCAAAGGTCACAGACTCGGTTTCTGAAGCCTTGATCACCCGCATGATCCGCTGTAACTGCCGGATGAACTCCTGCGGATCATCCTCAGGCCTCGACCCATAAAACTCTGGCGGGCTACAACTCAGAAAGTCCCGTAGCCTCAAACTATCTGCTCGGGGGTGAACCACTGGTGCTCCTGGGCCAGGCTGCTGCGTCCGGCCTATCTCATATCGGCCACGACCAGGCGGCCAAAGAATCCCGTCTCGCGTGACCCATCTCACTTGCTCGGTGTGGGGTGGAGGCTCGTGTCTTGTAGTCTCGGCGACCCGCTGCGGCTTTAAACTCTCTTTGGTCTTTGGCGGCGTCGCGAAACTCGCCGTCGGAAGCACTGTCTCAGGTACTGACCGGGCCTGCGCCCTCGAACTCCTCTGTATCTCACTAGCAGCTCCGCGGCCGCCTTGCCCACAGGCTCTGGTTTGCGCTGCGCGGAGGCATAACGGTAAAAAGCGAGATACGTCGGAGGTCCAACTTACAACACGGCTAAGGCACGATCTCGAATGAGAAGAATGAAACCAATCCTAAATGTCCTATAGCCTCACGATTATAGATGTGGTGCCTGACACCGATAATCAAGACTCTACTAGACACGGTGCGAGACACTTTCCGAGGATTAAGCGCTCACGATACCACTTTTGTAACGACCGTTCGGGCGTTCGTGTCTTACCACAGGCACCCTAGTGATACATACATCGGAGAAAATCAGCGGAACATAAAACATGAGTCATTTAACAAGAGATATAATAAATAAGCAGGCCAAAACAGCTTGCCTTGATATATAAATAAACTGACAGCTTTAATCCTTTTACAACCACCGCCCACTACAGACCTCTAAGATATACAATGACTATGACGGACAGGGCCCGCCATACCACAGATGTACAAGAACCTCTGACTCGAGGAACACTGCAAAGATAAGCCTCGAGAAAGCGGAGCTTTAAATCTGTTGGCTTGTGATCCTATGGCGAGGATCCACCGATGTACCTCTACTGCGGCATGAGCGGCCCGAAGGAGGTCGATAACAGTACCAAGTATGTGAAGCTTAAAAGCGTAAATGAAATCATACTAGTCATATAAAGCGGGAGACATGTATGATAACCAAACTACGATTCGCGACATAAAGCGATCATCACTCGATATAACTATGGGTCTCACGCCACAACATCAATCGAGTTCGCATTATGGCGCGTGCCGGAATCTGCGTCGGTGTAGACATGTCCATGATGCAACAATAATACCAATGTCCGGCCACATGCCGGAATTGCGCCGGTGTAGCGTGTCCATGACCTCAACAACAAGACGGCAATCCAAATGGAAGCATGCGTGCGCTACGCATCGTGTCGGTATGTCGAAGGAAAAATAAGACAACATTCCAAATGGGCGCATACGTGCGCTACGCGTGTCGGTATGTCGAAGGAAATCACAAGGCGATAATCAAAATGGAAACATACGATGCGCTACGTCGTGTCGATATATCAGCGATTAACCAAGACCTTAACCAAAATGGAAGCATGCGTGCGCTACGCATCGTGTCGGTATGTCAAAGCGATTAACAACAATAATACTATCAGCGAGGCGTGCGTGGAATTTCTCGTCGCTTAAGCGCGTCCAAGTAAGTTCTCAACGGTCGAACCTCTATCGAGAGACGCGGTAACACGAAACACAACGATTGTACAATAAAGGCTATCATCACAAAGCGTAGGCAAGTTTCACAACAACAAGCATAGGAAGTTTCACACAACTCAAAGTACTTTCATTTTATGCCAAAGTCGGGTTTTAACCCCAGTACTACATCGTTAAGTTCTTTTAAAAGAGATCCATTACTTTTATAAAAGTCACCCGATACGTAGTATTAGAATGACCAACCCACCTTCCTTTTCAAAATCAAGTAACAACATTCTTTTCCTAAGTTCGGTTTGCCTAGTTTTGATTACTCGAGTTCCCATTTTCAAATGGTTTCATAGTTCCCCAAACTTAATCACTTGATTCCTTTTTAGAACAATTGAGTAACATATGTCATATCGTGAGTAGTTTATTCTTGTTTATAACGATCTTATTACTGACCGTGATCTAGAAAATGTAATATCATTTTGTCTCATCTTAGCTTCATGCGGATGGAGGTTTCTGCGGTTTTAATACAACACATCATTATTCAATACATTTTCCTTTATTAACTGCGGTGGTGCAGCCGATACACGTTACGATTCCGAAATCGGTAAAACATTATCCCTTTAAAACCAAGTACTCATTACTCACGAATGAGGTTTCACACAAACATCCACATTAAAACAAATAAGTTAAGTCTCTTATCTTATAAGATCAAGTCTCTTAACTTCTAACATCGATAAACCATTTTCACTTACATAAGGTCGTTATAACTAACTTCCCGTAAAGCTATTATAACACCTATGTTTTAAACCAACCAAATCACTTAGCACGTATGCGTCTACCGTACTACATAGTTCACAACAATCATGCTAGAAAAAGATAGGAAGAGGTTCACATACCTCGCGACGATTTATCGACAATAAGCAAAATGCTCCAGTACTACAACGCACTAGCCACTTTCCACTCCTTGAGTAGAATCTACTCTTAGTACTTTCACTATAAAGGTCAAAGCGTCTATTAACCCCAAAACACAAGTTTCTATCTTTACATAGAAAATTCGGCACCTCCCGCAACATGACGTAAATCTCCTCTATCGGTAGGATACGAAGCCAACCGGGGTTTACACGTCTAACGGGCGTGTACAATTCTACGATCTGTAATACGATCCTATGTAAATCTGATTCGATTCGATTCTTTATTCTTGAGCTTAAGTCAAAAGACATTGCGAATACTAAGTAGTTCCATATATAGTATACTTGACTATATACTCTAACAAACATGTAATTTCCAATTACAATAGAGACAAGATAATTACCTCGATAAGCCCAAAATTATCCAAGTTATAATGTCGATCTGAGCAAGGTTTAGCTCACTCCGTGCGCTCCAAACCACTCAAACAACCCTTAGAAGTTCTAACCAACTTCTACTCACATACTTCAACCAACTATGAAGATTTCCTTAGGGTTTCGGTTTGAGACTAAAGGACAAAAGGTAGTATTCCGGACTCTACGTAAAGAGGTATCTTTGGAATACTACAAGGTACAAGGCTAAGGTATTTTGGGCATTATAACAATACTAGGGAGTATTTCTATACCTGACAAGGGTATTATATGAAAACAACTAGGCAGGGGGTACCCAGCTGCCTCAGAGAGGAGGAAGCCTGCCGGCAAGCTCACCAAAAGGGGGTAGACCTTTGGACGAGAACAACACTAAATGGGGAGGATTTTAGGCTTGGAAGGTTTCATTTGTGGATGAAGAGTTCATCAACATAAGGGGGTATTTATAGCAAAACCAAAAGCAACCAATGGCGAGATCAAGCCATGTGCAAGGCAAGTGTAAGGCCAAGATCAAGCCAAGTGCACCCTAGACCTACTCCAAAACAAGCCACAAACATTGCACCAAACATTGCACAAAACAAGGCCAAAACAAGGAGCGATAGGCCGTAGAAAGCGTGACCCAATCGGCAACCCAACGCCCGGCGGGGTGACAAGTGTCACCCTCCTGTTATACCGTATTTCAGTATGCGTGAGGAATACGTACAAAAGTTTAGCCTTAAAGTTTAGGCTTGGGCGATTTTTGGGCACAACTCACTAAAAGAATCGTTTTTCAGGCGAAGCGTTTCCACACTTTCGTAGAGTAAATTCGGCTATGCCATTTCTTATTTTGCGGATTTTTCAGAGGCGAAACATTTTGGACCAGCGGGAGGCGACTTGGCACCCTCCAATTTGTGGACTTGAAATCGTCCATTTGGACGATTTGAAGAAAGATTAGCGCGTTTTGGTGCCTTGTTCAAAGTCGAGTTGGTAGGATATTTGTGTATAGTTAATCCTCACCTACACTTGCCTTGCACTTGTCTAAATCTTGGCCATTGGTTGGCCACTTCTTGACCTATAAATACCCCTTAAGATGAAGAGTTCTTCATCCACAAAGCTTTCAAGTCTTGAAAATCCTCTCCTCTCCACTTTGTAGCTCTTTTCGTCCAACACTCCTCCCCTCCCTTGTGAAGGCCTCGGCCAAATACCCCTAGCCTAGCCAAAAATCTACCCCCTCCCTGGTAGAAAAGTTACCTTCTTGTATCGTTATAATGCCCAAATACCTAGCCCAAATACCTTAGTACTTTGTAGAAGTTGTGAAGAACTTCTAGGTTAACTGGAGCATACAACTTAGAGCAAAACCTTGCTCAGCGTGACTTTTTCTAGGATATTATTGGGCTTACCGAGGTAATAATCCTAACCCTCTTTTGAATTAGAGAATACTTCTTGTTATAGTATAAGAATAAGTATAAATACTTAGAAGTATATCACAAAATAAAATTGAAGTGTTAATCACTTGAAGGGTTTAAAGAAGAATAATCAAAGCAGTACTTACATAGGAATTTGTTTTCCTGATGAACTTATATAGCTCAAGGGTAGGAAGTCTTTGCCCGACTTCTAGTAGAATTATGAACCCCATGTCTAGAATGACCTTGAGTAGTCTTTAATAGATATCTGTGACTATTATAGGTGACTCTCTGTGTGACATATTGACTTGGCGGTGGTTTTATTTGAGAAGGTATGTGATTCTTCCTAAAGCATGATATTTTACAATATAACTACGGCAATGCCTCGGCTTAAGCTGAATAATACTTACGGCAATGCCTGGCAAGCTGAATAATACTTGCAGTGATGCCTGGCTTAACTTTGAATAATACTTACAGTGATGCCTCACGCTTAAGCTGAATAATAAAGAATGAAAACATTTCAAAGGACTCTTGAGTCATATTAATGTGAAGAGAACTAATTGGTTTTAAAGCGAAGCTTAAGAGTTATACTAGCTTTATGGGAAGTAAGTATAACCACTTAAGATTTATAAAAGAAACAAGTGTGCCTATGTGTTTATAACGGACTTATATTGTGAAAAGAATAATAAAGATGGTTTGATAAGTAGACATGATATGATGCTATGTGTGTTAGTATCTTGTAGCGTTTGTATAGGTGAGTATCCTTGTTATGCTTATATTGTTTAAAGATAAGTTGTTATGTTAGTATCTATCACTCACCTCTTGAGATGATCTGGGGTTAAAGCGCCCTCCGATGCGGGGTAGACTCGGTGATGCAGGACCATGATTCGAGAATACCTCATGCGGGTCGGGGGCCTATCTTGCGGGCTACGAGTTCGGGTTAGTATGCGGGGTTATACCTCGTGCGATCGGTGTGGCCATGCGGACAATGAGTCGGGGCGATCTTGGGAGTAGCTACCCTCGATGCGGGGTTATACCTCATGCGGGCCCACGTGAGTGGCCTATGCGGACTCGGGAGTCGAGGATTAGGCTTGCGAGAATGAGGATGAGGCGAGTGGCCTGTTTGATCATTCGCGGCCTAGACAAGACTCATTCTGATTACCTATTGTTGCTCTTGTTTGTAATGTGGCACTATGTGCGGTTTCCTTGGTTGTTTCATACATATTTGAAAGCTGGTTTTAAAAATGATATGTTTCATTTAAGTACTTTACAGTTTCGCATACTTAGTACTGTTATGCGGACCTCGCCGAGGCTGCGTTCATCTGCGGTAAGAGGCAGCAGTGCTAGATCCGCGTCGTAGGATCTACATTGGTGTCGGGAGCTCCATCTCTTAGGAGGCTCTACTTTTGGTATGATCTCCTGTTGTAGATAGTTTTGTGCGATCGAGGGTATGGCGGGAATCTGTCCGCCATAGTTGTATATTTCCTTAAGTGCATGTGTCAGGTTATGCGATTGTCGGATGCTTCTTTGAACTATGATTATATATATATCGAAAGCGGTGTTTTCTCACATAAGCGTGTCTTATTTTATAAAGCTGTTTCATGTCTTGTTTTATATTCCTGATTTCTCGATGTATGACTACTTGGGTGCCGGTGAGGCACGATCCACGAGCCGGGCAGTCGTGACAAAAGTAGTATCGAGCGATTAATCCTCGGAAAGTGTCTGAGCCGTATCTAGTAAGTCTTGATTATCGGTGTGTTGTGCACCACACCAATAATCGAGGAGGCTATAGGATATTTAGGATTGGTTTCCATTCTTCTCATTACGAGATCGTCTTTGTAGAAGGCATGTTATAGGTTGGACCCCTCTAACGTATTCCTTTCTATGCGATTATGCCTCGCGTAAAGCAACCGGGCCCGGTAAGGGCAAGGCGTGGAGGCGCTAGCGAGACACCCAGTCACGAGGCTCGAGCCCAGTCTATACGAGGCGGCGAGTTCTATGGCGCCCGGCCCAGCCACAGACCACGGTACCACACCTCACTTGCGGCACAGGGCGGAGGTTAGGAAGTACTGAGAGATGCCCGACTTTTGGCTAAAGTTGTGGCCCGTCTGAGAGAGATTGGATCACGCGGTTCGGCTCGGCTCGGTCGCACCGTGGTACCAGGCGAGAGTTTGAGGCTCTGAGACTTCTTGAGTTGTAGCCGCCGAGTTTTATGGGTCGGCGGGAGGATGATCGCGAGGAGTTCATCCGTCGGCTTGAGGATTTTGAGAGTGATCGAGCGTCGGAGGCAGTCGTGATCTTTGGTTCCACATAATTTGCGTGATACGCGATCGATTGGTTTGATTCATGGGAGTTATCCGGGAAACCTGTGACCCCACTTGCGGATGAGTTCTCGAGGCTTTCCTCGCTCCTTTTTGCCTCCACGGATGAGGAGGCGCGGGTGATAGATTTTCTTTCTTGAGGCGAGAGGGCGCCTTGTCGGGAGTACAATGTCGAGTTTGATTCTTTGGCTCGATATGTCCCAGCATTGGTAGCAGATATGGAGGATAGGGTGCACCGCTATGTCACCGGGCTAGACGACTATATGGCCGAGTCGTGTGCGGGGGTTTCTCTCCAGCCGGGTATGGACATTACCCGCATGCAGGCTCACGCCCTTGGATGCGAGGCGCGGTCGGCGAGTGGGCGACAGCGAGAAGAAGGCGGGATGGGAGGGTCTTACGGTGGTTATCGTGGTGGCGGCCTCGGCCGATCTGGGTCGCACCGGCCGGCTCGAGCACTCTGCGCGTCCTCAGCCGGCCCGAGTTTTGAGCGGACCGGGGCAGGGCTTGAGGCGTCGAGTGGCGAAGTGCGGCGTCGGGACCACCCGGTGTGGCCGTCGGTAGATCCCATTACGGGAAGTGTGGTACTACTTATGGATCTTATTACGATTGTAGCAGCGGTCACTTTGCGGCTTGTCGGCCGGCGTGGCTGGTGGTAGGGCCCGACGCCGAGTTACGTGGCGGCCGTCATCTCCTGATTACTCGCCGGGCGCGGTGCTCGTGGGTCAGCGGTCGCGGCGAGTCGTGGCTCGGTCGATTCGCGGTCCTCGAGCGCATTTATGCTTTGTCGGTAAGCGGGATCGGGAGGCCTCGCGATGTCGTCCAGTACCTTATCGATTCTGAGTTTGATGTTTATGCCTTGATAGATCCGGGTTCTACTCATCCTATATATCTCCCTTGTTGCTAGTAGGATAGGGATAGAGCACGAGTCCATGGACCGCTTCGAGGTGGCTACGCGATGGTGATTCGGTGGTAGCTCGGCGGGTATATAGAGCTTGTCTGTGACCATTCTGATCGTCGGACCTGCGACTTGATAGAGTTGGAGATGATTGACCAGCGTGATCATGGGGATGGATTGGCTAGCCTCTTGCTACGCCAATGTAGGCTGCGAAGAGAGAGTAATGCAGTTCCGATTTCTGAGGGCCGGTTGTTGAGTGGGAGAGACGCGGTATCGTAGGGTAGGTTTATTTCCTACCTCAGGCTAGGAAGATGGTGCGAAGGGTATATCTACCATCTAGTTCGGGTGTTTGATCACGAGGCTGCGGTGCAGATTTTGAGCCATTCCGTAGTCGTGAGTTCCCAGGCGTGTTTCGGATGACCTCCGGGTATCCTCCCGAGAGGAGATTGAGTTTTGTATTGACATATTGCGGATACTCGGCCTATTTCCATTCCGCCATACGAATGGCACTGCCGAGTTGAGAGAGTGAAGGATCGGCTTAGGGATTTGCTAGAGAAGGGCTTCATTAGGCCCGGTGTTTCTCCACAGAAGCGCGGTATTGTTCGTGAAGAAGAAGGGCGGGGCAGCTGCGCATGTGTGTTGATTCTGAGCGGTGAACAAGGTGACCATTAAACAGATACCCCTCCCGAGATTGATGATTTGTTCGACCCGATTGCGAGTGCGAGATGTTTCTCGAATTGATCTGCGATCGGGCTATCATCAGTGCGAGTCGAGAGAGGTGGATGTCCCTAGATGCATTCGGACGATGCGGGCATTATGAGTTGGTCATGTCTTTTGGTGACGATATGCTCGTGGTATTCATGGATTTGATGAACCGAGTGTTCAAACCATTTTGGACACATTTGTGATAGTGTTCATTGATGATATCTTGGTTTATTCGCTCGGGCGAGAGCATGCGGAGCATTTGAGGCTGTCTTGTGATTCTCGAGACCAGCGATTATGCGCCAAGTTTTCCAAATGTGAGTTTTGGTTAACTTGATGGCGTTTCTTGGGCATATTATGGGTGATGGCATTCGAGTTGTCTGACGGCGAATCGAAGCGATCGAGACTTGGCGAGACCTGCTACTCAAGAGGTTCGCGATTTTACGGGCCTTGCGAGTTATTATCGGCGGTTCGTGGAGAAGTTTGCTTATCTACGCACCATTGACTAGGTGACTCGGAAAGCGGCCAAGTTTGATGGTGATGCTTGTGGCGGGGTTTCGATTCTTGAAAGAGGCGGCGGCCGCCCCGTTCTTACTCTTCCGGAGGTCGGATGGTTATGTCGTGTATTGTGATGCGTCGGGCATCGGGTTGGGATGTGTATTGATGCGGCATGGCGGGGTTATAGCATATGCGTCGGCGGTGAAGAAACACGAGGAACTACCCCCGTGATTTGGAGTTAGCGGTAGTGATTCACGCTTTGAAGATCTGAGGCACTATTTGTATGGGGTTCACGTGGATATTTATACAGACCACAAGAGCCTCGGTATATCTTCGGCCAGAGGAGTGAACTTACGGCGAGACGGTGGTTAGAGTTGCTTAAGGATTACGATGTTGATATCTATACCACGGGAAGGCGATGTTGTGGCGGATGCTCTGAGTCGTAGGTCGATGGGAGCCTATCGGATGTGCGACTAGAGAGGAGGACATGGTTCGTGATTTGCATCGATTAGCGAGCCTTGGTGTCGGTTGATTGATTACGATAGCGGTGGGGTTAGAGTTCGTGAGGTTGCGAGTCTTCCATCGTCGAGGAGGTGAAGAGGCAGATTCGAGATCGGCTTTGATTCGATATCGTGATCTGACTCTTACGTGAGGCAAGGGTCCTTTGAGGTAGCACGATGGGGTGCTAAGGTTTGAGAAGCGGTGTGTGTTCCGGATGTTTGAGACTTGGCGTGAGTTCTTGGGAAGCACACGGCGCAGCGTTACTCTATCCGTCGGTCGACCAAGATGTATCACGACCTTAGATCGTGTATTGGTGGGATGGCTTGAAGAGGGCGTTGCGAGTTCGTAGCTCGGTGCGTGTTGTCGGCGGTGAAGGTAGAGCACGAGGCACGGTGGTTTATTCTGGCGATAGAGATCGACACGGAAGTGGGAGGTAATCAACATGGACTTCATCACGGGATTACCTCGCGCTCGGAGGACATGATTCTATTTGGGTTATCGTCGGCGGTGTGAAATCAGCCCACTTTCTTCCGTCGGACGACTTTTGGTGAGATTATGCGGACTTTACATCAGAGATCGTCGGTGCATGGAGTCCCTACCGATCATATCGACGAGAGCCCGGTTCTGGCTAACTTGGAGTCCTTCGAGAGGGTTTAGGGGCCGGTGAGCACAGTACTGCATTTCATCCACAGACAGACGGACAGGCAGAGCGCACTATCCAGACTCTTGAGGATATGCTGCGAGCCTGCGTTATTGACTTTAGTGGTAGTTGGGAGGATCATTTGCCTCTAGTTGAGTTCGCATATAATAATAGCTACCACTCCAGTATTCAGATGGCGCCTTATGAGGCCTTGTATGGGAGGAAGTGCGGTCGCCTATAGGTTGGTTCGATGTGGGCGAGGGCGGCTAGTAGGACGGTTGGTACAGAGCGATGGATAAGGTGAAGCTTATCAAGGCCGCTATTAATGACTCGAGTCGGCGAAGTCGTATGCGAATCATCGTCGTCGGCATCTTGAGTTCGAGTTCATGATTGGGTTTTCCTAAAGGTGTCACCCATGAAGGGTGTGATGAGATTCGGGAAGAAGGAAGCTCGGCCCGAGTACATTGGGCGTTCAGTTGTCGCGAGGTAGGCAAGGTTACTACGAGTTGAATCTGCCGTCCGTCTGGAAGCGATGCATCGGTGTTTCACGTATCTATCTTTGAGAGATGTATCGGGGATCCATCTAGGGTGCACCCATTGGCGATGTCGGTGGCCAGGGCTGCTCGTATGAGAGATTCCATAGCGATAGTCGATCGTCGGAGTTAAGCGTCTGCGGACGAAGGAGCGTGGCTTCGTCAAAGTCTTGTGGCGGAACGAGCTCGGGAGGAGATGACATGGGAAGCGAGGAGGACATAGGCGGAAGTATCCTCACCTATTTCCACACCTCCGGGTAATTCACTTTCCTACTTGTAAATTTTCGTTATCGTTTTTACCTAAGTGTTGCTCTGTGGCGTGTGTGGCATTTACAAGCTGTTTAAGCTTCTTGATAAGCGTCTTGGGAAGGAACATTCGGGACGAATGTTTCTAAGGAGGAGAATGTTATACCCGTATTTCAGTATGTCGTGAGGAATACGTCAAAAGTTAGCCTTAAAGTTTAGGCTTGGGCGATTTTTGGGCACAACTCACTAAAAGAATCGTTTTTTAAATGAAAGCGTTTCCACGACTTTGTAGAGTAAATTCGCTATGCCATTTCTTATTTTTGCGGATTTTTAGAGGCGAAACATTTTGGACCAGCGGGAGGCGACACTGGCACCTCCAATTTGTGGACTTGAAATCGTCCATTTGGACGATTTGAAGAAAGATTAACACGTTTTGGTGCCTTGTTCAAAGTCAAGGAGTTGGTAGGATATTTGTGTATAGTTAATCCTCACCCTACACTTGCCTTGCACTTGTCTAAATCTTGGCCATTGGTTGGCCACTTCTTGACCTATAAATACCCTTAAGATGAAGAGTTCTTCATCCACAAAGCTTTCAAGTCTTGAAAATCCTCTCCTCTCCTTTGTAGCTCTTTTAGGTCAACACTCATCCCCTCCCCTTGTGAAGGCCTCGTAGAATACCCCTAGCCTAGCCAAAAATCTACCCCCTCCTTGGTAGAAAAGTTACCTTCTTGTATCGTTATAATGCCCAAAATACCTAGCCCAAATACCTTAGTACTTTGTAGAAGTTGTGAAGAACTTCTAAGGTTCTTGGAGCATACAACTTAGGAGCAAAACCTTGCTCAGTAGCGACTTTTCTAGGATATTATTGGGCTTACGAGGTAATAATCCTAACCCTCTTTTGAATTAGAGAATACTTACTGTTATAGTATAAGAATAAGTATAAATACTTAGAAGTATATCAGAATAAAATTGAAGTGTTAATCACTTAGAAGGGTTTAAAGAAGAATAATCAAGCTGTACTTACATAGAATTTGTTTTCCTGATGAACTTATATAGCTCAGGGTAGGGAAGTCTGCCCGACTTAGTAGAATTATGAACCCCTGTCTAGAATGACCTTGAGTAGTCTTTAATAGATATCGTGACTATTATAGGTGACTCTCTGTGCGACATATTGACTTGGCGGTGGTTTTATTTGAGAAGGTATGTGATTCTTCCTAAAGCATGATATTTTACAATATAACTACGGCAATGCCTCACGGCTTAAGCTTTGAATAATACTTACGGCAATGCCTCACGCTTTGAATAATACTTACGTGATGCCTGCTTAAGCTTTGAATAATACTTACGGATGCCTCGCGCTTTGAATAATAAAGAAGCGAAAACATTTCAAAGGACTCTTGAGTCATATTAATGAAGAGAACTAATTGGTTTTAAAGCGAAGCTTAAGAGTTATACTAGCTTTATGGGAAGTAAGTATAACCACTTAAGATTTATAAAAGAAACAAGTGTGCTATGTGTTTATAACGGACTTATATTGTGAAAAGAATAATAAAGATGTTTTGATAAGTAGACATGATATGATGCTATGTGTGTTAGTATCTTGTAACGTTTGTATAGGTGAGTATCCTTGTTATGCTTATATTGTTTAAAGATAAGTTGTTATGTTAGTATACTATCACTCACCTCTTGACATGATACGGGGTTAAGTGCCTCCGTCTGCGGGGGTAGACTCGGCGATGCAGGACCGTGATTCGAGAATACCTGCATGCGGGTCGAGGGCTATGCGGAGCTACGAGTTCGAGTTAGTATGCGGGGTTATACCTCATGCGGTCGGTGTGGCCGTGCGGACAATGAGTCGGGGCGATGCAGGAGTAGCTACCCTCGATGCGGGGTTATACCTCATGCGGGCCCGTGAGTGGCCTATGCGGACTCGGGAGTCGAGTTAGGCTTGCGAGAATGAGGATGAGGCGAGTGGCCTGTTCGATCATTCGCGGCCTAGACAAGACTCATTCTGATTACCTATTGTTGCTCTTGTTTGTGATGTGGCACTATGCGGTTTCCTTGGTTGTTTCATACATATTTGTAAACCGGTTTTAAAAATGATATGTTTCATTTAAGTACTTCTGATTTCGCATACTTAGTACTGTTGTCTTGACCTCGCCCGGGGCTGCGTTCATGCGCGGTAAGAGCAGCAGTGCTAGATCCGCGTCGTAGGATCTCTACATTGGTGTCGGGAGCTCCATCTCTTCCGAGGCTCTACTTTTGGTATGATCTCCCGTTGTAGATAGTTTTGTATGATCGGGGTATGGCGGGCCCATCGCCATAGTTGTATATTTCCTTAGAAGTGCATGGTCGGGTTATGCGATTGTCGGATGTTCTTTGAACTATGATTATATATATATGCGAAAGCGGTGTTTTTCTCACATAAGCGTATGTCTTATTTTATAAAGCTGTTTCATGTCTTGTTTTATATTTCCGATTTCTCGATGTATGACTACTTGGGTGCCGGTAAGGCACGATCCACGGGCCGAGCAGTCGTGACACTCCGTTAGTCCAAAACATTTCGTCTCTCGGAAAAATTATAAAAATACTAAGCGACATAGCGAATTTTCCCGCCATGATTCTGAAAGCGTTTAGTCAACGACTCTAGCAAGGTGTTGTGCACAAATGTCATTCGGCCGAAGCCACTGGCGGGGTGACACGTGTCACCTCCTATTGGCCCTCAAAAGCGTCTTAGAAAAATATCCTGATGGCCAAAATCTAAAACAAAGTGGGCCCAAAACCGTAAATTTCTCCGTGGGCCCACGTGACCATTTCGAAAATAAAATTCCATAATTCTCTAATATTCGGGAAGTCAGAATACCAAATCGGGAATCGATTCCCATTAACGAACCTTTTCCTTCACTGGCAGGAAACTTTTCCGTGGAAAAATCACCTCTTTCTTCCTTTCCAATCTTTCTGCCGTATTCTCGTACGTACGTCCTCGCATACATACTCTGGAAATACGGGGTATAACATACCTCATGCGGGCCTATCTGTTTGGCCTATCACGGGTTCGGGAAGTTCGAGGACTAGATGCGCGTTAGATCTGCGGCGAGTGGCGGCGATCATGTAATGATGCAAACGAGATCTCGTGATCTGATTTATGACCTTGTTGGTGCGTGGGTTTTAGTAGTCGGCTATGCCTTCGTACTTACCCAAATGCGGTTCTATTGTGATGACTTTGAGGCATGAGTCCACGACTTGACATGGCTTATTTATTGTGAATCGTAGTTTTGGCTTATCATACATGTCTCTGCCTTATATGACTACTATGATTTCATTTACGATATTTTGATTTCACATACTTGGTACTGTTATCTTGACCTCGCCTTTGAGCGTATAAAGAGGCGAGCCTCTACCACGAAATGACCCGACCGTGGCTCTCCGTATGGCACATCACGAGAAGAGTAGTAGGGCATGCCTCGAGGATCGCAAGGCCGGTACCATTTGTTGAGTCGTCGGAGCAAGGCTCGCGACAAAGTGACAAAAGTGGTATCGAAGCGATTAATCCTCGGAAAGTGTCTACGACCAGTATCTAGTAGAGTCTTGATTATCGGTGTGTTGTGCACCACACCAATGTCGGAGGCTATAGGATATTTAGGATTGGTTTCCATTCTTCTCACTCTGAGATCGTGCTTTAGAGTCGTGTTATAAGTTGGACCCTCTAACATATTCCTTTCCTTTACGGTGATGCCTCGCGCCCGACCTCGGGCCCGAAGAAGCAAAGCGTGAAGGAGGCTGCGAGTAAATCTGAGAAATTTAGAAGAGCACAGCCCAATCATCACTGAGGTGATGCTTCATGCGAGGAGTTACGAGGCGTCGCCAAAGGCAGCGAGTTTGTACAATGCGGCGATTCCTACTGCGGCCATGACATCTGGACTTTCAGTTCCACGACTTGGAGCAGAAAATATGGATTGGAAGGAGACGGCCCTGTTACTAGCAAAGGACTTGGCAGCCAGAGAGTATTTTATGTACCGGTATACCAAGGATATTGATGCTTATCTAAGAAGGGTTGTGAGGAGTAGCTCTTGATCGAGAACAGGCGGGCTTGCGTTCGAGATTATGTGCGTGGTGAGAGAGGTAGAGATCGGCGAGTGGCCGAGGAAGCGGCGAGAGGCCCGATTGGCGGGATCATTTGGTAACTCTCGGCGAACCGCCTCGGCCGAATTAGACATGCGCCTCCGCGGTCTGAGTGTCCCTCCACCAAGTTCAGTTTTCCTCGGTGTTCGCGATGTGGCGGCGTCGTCGGGGATGTCGTCTCTTCATCGTGCTTGTTTTACTGCGGCGTCGGGGCCGTGTGACGAGGAATGTTCTATGAGGAAGGATGCAAGTAGGAGGACTCGGCTACTAGGCCGGTTGTGGATGCGGTGGTTGGAGAGGAGGTGTTAGCGAGGAGGCCACCCCACCGGTGTGGCGTTGTGGTCGATGTCATGCGTGAGTGTCGTGCCTGCGTCGGCTTGTTATTTTTGCGGCCGGGCCATTTGCGAGGAATTGTCCGACCAAGGGTGGTGCGGATGTAGAGACTCGGCCGAGGATCGGTGGATAGTTCATCACCTTCCCGGTATGCCCGAGCGGGTTTGATTAAACGACCTAAGGAAGTGCGGCGTGAATCTGGTATATCCTTAACCCTTTAGAGATTTATATGTGTAGCGAATATCTTAAGTATTATTTTCAGATAGCATTGTGTTAACTGTGATTGGGAATCATGATTAGTTAATCGGGAAAGATTGGGGGATAGAGAAAGTGGGAGCCTTAGAATGTGTACGTAGAGACCTTAGAGGCGAGGCCATCTTTGGTAAAAGAATTATTTCGTGTTTGACCCTTATCGAGGTACATAGTATACGTGAGATATTTTGTGGGATGAATCCCTGAGTAATGTGAAATGAAAGAAGGTAGAAGACCGCTAGGTTTTCGTAACGTGATTGGTGAGATTGTTCCGAATCAGGGAGCTAGTGTTTGCGCGTTGCCGGGTTGGGTTGAGGCCATGTGGCGGGTCGACCCGTGGCCTGTATGGTGGTAGGGTCACTAGGGTGTTAGGCCAAGTTTAGTTAACCAACGTACGAGTTCGTGGATGCATTCGACCGATGGTCGGCGAGGTCGGCCGTCTTGTCTTCTAGCAAAGGCGTGTACTCGGTAGGGGTGATTATATCGTAAAGGTTGTAAAGGCTGCAGGGTGCCTAGCTTCACCTTATGACAAGCGGTGGAGCCAGTGCAGTACTGTTTTTTTGGAAGTTTTACCAGCGGGGTTAAGAACTCGTAAGTCTCGAATCGCGTTCGCCTGGGCGATGTTTGGATTTCGGGAGTAGTTGTGGGGATTGTTGTCTCTGTGGAGGAGTGTTTAAGCTACCATTTTCAGTATTCGGATGTCGCCTTAGGAGGCCTTGTAGGGCGGAAGTATAAGTTGCCGTCGATTGGTTCGATGTTGGCAAGGTTCGAATAGTTGGTTGAGTTTGTTCGGTAATTTGTGGATAGGGTGTGAGTTTTGGAAAGCAGAGAAACATAGCGTGTTACTTTGGGCCTTTTGAGTTCATGTGAAGATTAGGCGGGTTGCCTATATGTTAGCATTTGCCGTCCGACTTAGGAGGCGATGCGTCCGATCTTCGTATTGTTATGTTCGGAAAGTATCGGAAATCCACCAGTGTTCCCGATTAATGATGACCACGTTAGAGATAGTAACCGAGTTTTGGAAACGAAGCGATATGAAGGTGGTAAGAGTTCGAGTGTACAAGAAGTGTCACGACATCCTCGAGGATCATGGCGACGGTACCATTTGTTGGGTCGTCGGAGCAAGGCTCGCGACAAAGTGACAAAAGTGGTATCACGGCGAGTAAGGAAGAAACGAGCATGTATTACGAGCATAGGTGTGATCATTCGTTTGTAAAGAGTAGGGCGAGGAGTATCTTTTTAGATCTCGGTAGGAGTTTTTGTGATAGAGGTGATTCCTGGACTTGGAGATAAGTATGTGCGCTTGTTGTGTTGTGACCGGGTGTGGCGTGGTTGTTTAAAGTAAGTATAGCGATAAGGACTATCTTGGCGCTGTTTGTTTTGATACCTAGAAGGAACATTCGGAATGAATGTTTCTAAGGAAGGAGAATGTTATACCCGTAGTTTCGGGGTATGTATGCGAGGGCGTGCGTGCGAGAATACGACATTAAGTGGAATGGAAGAAAGAGGTGATTTTTTCCACGGAAAAGTTTAGGTTTTGTGAAGGAAAAGATTCGTTAATGGGAATTGGATTCCCAGTTTGGTATTCGGACTTCTTGGAATATTAGAGAATTATGGAAATTTATTTTGGAAATGGTCACGTGGGGCCACGGAGAAAATTCTGATTTTGTGGGGCCAGCTTTGTTTGAGATTTTGGCCATTGTGGATATTTTGGAAGATGAAATATTTTGGGCCAGTAGGAGGCGACACGTGTCACCCCACTAGTTGGCTTGGGCGAATTCCACTTTGTACCTGACACGTTTAGAGTCGTTTTTCGACGAAGCGTTTTACACAACTCGCGTAGGATAAATTCGGCTATGTCATTTCTAATTTTTGCGGATTTTTCCGAGAGGCGCAACACGTTGGACCAACGAGAGGCGACACTTGTCACCTCTCATTGGTGGATGTCACACGATAGGGCGATTGGGTTGGCTTATTTTGTCTTGGAGTTGGTAGGATATTTTGTGTGCAAGTTGGCCAAGGACACTTGCCTAAATCCTCACCCTACACTTGCCTTGCACTTGGCATCATCTTGGCCATTGGTTGGCCAATGCTTGACCTATAAATACCATCTAGGTTTTTGAACTTCTTAATCCAAATATTTTCTAAGTATTTAAAAATCCCGCCCCTTTTTTGTTGTGTTTTCGTCAAAACACCCCCCGCCCCCACTTGCCTTTGTGACTTTGGCGGAGGCCCCCCCCCCCCCCTCTAAAGCTAGCCTAGCCAAACCTACCCATCCCGGTTGAAAAGTTGCCTTAGTATTGTTATAATGCCCAAAATACCTAGCCCAAATCCTTAGTCATTAGTAGAAGTTGTGAAGAACTTCTAAGGTTTTCTGGGAGCTACGGATGCACAACTTAGGAGCTAAACCTTGCTCAGCGACTTTATCTAGGATATTATTGGGCTTACGAGGTAAATAACCTTATCTTCCTTTTTAGAGTGTATATCTTTGTAGAAGTATAGGAATAAGTATTAAATACTTAGAAGGGTATTGAGAATAGAATTGGTGTTATCACGTAGAAGGGCTTAAAGAAGAATAATAGAAGCGTACTTACATGGGAATTTGTTTTCCTGATGAACTTGAGTAGCTCACCGGGTAGGGAAGTGCTGCCCAAATGTCTATAGAATAGCGAACCCTCTGTTTAGAGCTTTTTCTGATCTGATCTAGGCGTTGATAGACATATTTGGTGATATGAGTCGATACTCTGCGTGCGACATATTCAACTTGGCAGGTGGTTTTCGCCGAGAAGGTATGTGATTCTTCCTATCCTCTTGAGCATGATATTTTAAAGAATATGTATATAGTACGGTAGACGTATGGGTGTTAACTGAATAATAATTACGGCAATGTCTTCGGACTTAAGCCTGAATAATAATTACGGCAATGTCTTCGGACTTAAGCCTGAATAATAAGAATCAAGTGGTTGAAAGAATTAAGAAACCCTTTTTGGAAAGAAGAGTAACACTTGGTTTTAAAAAAGCTTAAGAGTCATACTAGCTTTATGGGAAGTTAGGTATAACGACTTAAGAGTGATAAAAGGAATAATGTTTCTTGATTTGAATCGAATGAATGTCGAACAAACCACAGCGCTAATAAAGGAAAATGTTTTGACTAATAATGTATTTAACCAGTAGAAACTTCCATCTGCATAGGATCTAAGATGAGACAAAATGATATTACATTTCCTAGATCATGGTTGCTGTAATAAGATTGTTATGAACAATAATATACTACTCACACATAAGGTATATGTTTCTCAAATTGTTTTAAAGGATTAAAACTATGAACTACAAACCACTTTCGAAAATGAGAAACTTGAGTAATTGAAATTAGGCAAACTTGAGCGTTAGGAAAGAATGTTGTTACTTGATTTTACAAGGAGAAGTGTTTTAATGTACTTCAAAGGATAATTACTCTATTTTTATACTACGGGTATTGTGTGACTTTTGTAAAAAGCGGATCTTTTAAAGAGTAATACATGAAGTACTTTGGGGCTAACAACCGAACTTGTTAACATAATGTAGAAAGTACCTTGTGTGAATAACTTGATTGTATTGATTTGTGATAGTCTTGTAATACTTTCTTGTTGACTTGATAAGTAAACATGTTAGGATGTTACGTGAGTTAGTATCTTGTGATGTTTGTGTAAAGGGTTTTCCTTGTTGTGCTTATGTTGTTTAGCAATAAGCGGTTATGTTGATATTATATCATTCATAACTCAGGGGTTAAAAGCCCTCCGTCTGGGGTAGACTCGGTGGTCGATGGACCTATGATTCGAGAATACCTTATGCGGTGCAGCTATGGCCTATGCGGGCTGGGAGTTCGAGTTAGTATGCGGCCGCTTGTGGTCATGCGGTCTTGTGGCCGTGCGGACGACGAGTCTAGGGCGCTGCGGGAGTAGCTACCCTCGATGCGGGGTTATACCTCATGCGGGCCTATCTGTTTGGCCTATGCGGGTGCGGGAAGTTCGAGGACTAGATCGCACATTAGATCTGCGGGCGAGTGGCGGCTTTGATCATGTAATGATGCAGCAGATCTCATGATCTGATTTATGACCTTGTTGCTGTAGGTTTTAGTAGTCGGCTATGCCTTCGTACTTACCGTCACGGTTCTATTGTGATGACTTTGAGGCATGAGTCCACGACTTGACATGATTGCTATTTATTGTGATCGTAGTTTTGGCTTATCATACATGTCTCCTGCCTTATATAGACTACTATGATTTCATTCTGATATTTTGATTTCACATACTTGGTACTGTTGTCTTGACCTCCTTGAGGCTGCGTTCATCTGCGCAGTAAAGGTACTCCTACTGTTGATCCCGTTCTTAGGATCACCCGGCGTTAGGAAAGCTCCGTTTCTCGGAAGCTTAGCATTTTAGTATTGTCCCTGTCGTTGTAGATATTTGTATTGAGGTATGGCGGGGCCCGTCCGCCATTGTAAATGTTAAACTCTTAGAGTGCAGTAGACTGTTGTAAGGTTGGGATGTAGCTGTTCATTTTGGGTTATTTGTATACATTATGCCGAAGGCAACTTTTCCAAGCGTGTCTTATTTATACTGTTTCATATCTTGGTTGTTTTATATTCCGCTGGTTTTTCTCTGATGTATGACTACTTGGGTGCCCGGGTAAGGCACCAGTCACGGGCCCCGGAACGGGTCGTGACATCTATTATAACTCTTTATGTTTTAGACAAATTCATTCCTTTTATAACCAAGCGACTTATACTTTCAAAACAAATCACATAGCTTTCAAAATACTTCAAGTCTCTTAACTTTTAAGAAAACAAGTTTCTTAACTTTAGAAATCAAGTCTTTCCAAATCAAGTATTCTATACTTGTAAATCAATTCATTTCTTCCTTTAAGAATCAAGTCCCATAACTTGAAGAAAATAAAGTCCCTTAACTTTTAAGAATTTGAGATCCATAGTCTTAAAACTTCATACGTAAATTCTTATAAGTTAAGTAACATATACATTGGTGCGTTGTGAATAAGTTATACTTATTTATAACGATCTTATTCAAGTAGCCATGATCTAGAAAATGTAATACAATTTTGTCTTATCTTAGTTTCTATGCAGATGGAGAATTCTACTCATTTTAATATAATTTGATTGTCATTACATTTTCCTTTATTAACGCTGCAATGGCTTGCTCGATACTTATTCTCATTCGTGCCATAACTTAGCCAAGTCAACTTGACTCCAAATACCTCCTAACGACTCTTACCAACATCCCAGTAAGACTTGGTAAGAACTTAGGATAACAGACGTAACCCTACGTGAGTAAATCAACATACATATTTCTTAACTTCTAAGAGTAGAAGGAATCATGAAATAATACCACATGTATATTCCATACATAAAATCATGTCAAAAGAAGGAAGAGGTTCACATACCTCGCGACGATTATCGACAAAATAGCAAAATGCTCCAAAGTACTTCAACCTTGATAGCTATTCCATCCTTCAAGTAGAATACGCTATACTTAGTACTTCAACCTATAATGGTCATAATACATCCATTAAACCTCTAGCTTCAAACGTAGAATATTCTAAGTACAAGGTCACTAAATTCTACGGAAAATCGGGCATCACTTCCTTTGTTTCTACATACTTTGCCACCTTTTTCAAGGCCGAATTCAATAACCAAACACGCCACATTTAAGGCCCAACAATTCAGCTAACCAAAGGGGATTACACGCCTTAACAGGACGTGTAAAATTCTGCCCCACAAATGACATTAAACTAGTCCATAATACAAATGTCAATTCGGCCAAAAAGTGCAACAACTTATCAACCTTTCCAATTCCTTTTCAATCCAAGTTCTTAGGTCTAGCATGTTATATAGTAATAAACAACTTAACAATTATAACCACCTTAATTAACTCTTTAGATAACATGCGACGACTAAACTAGTAACTAAATTGAATTACAATCTTAAAGGCTAAATCATGCAACTTTCGGATTCCATCCAAATATTCCATAACACATACCATTCTTCATAATATAATCCACATGATCATTTCTAACTACTACAACAAGAAATCTTGAATTATAATAGCAAGACGGAGATTATTACCTTCTTAAGCTCAAAATGATCCAAAACCCTAAGTTGATCCTTAGCAACTCCAACTCCTTTTCTTGACGTTCCAATCCGCTATTTGCAACCCTTAGAAGCTTGTGAAAAACTCCTCTTCTATTTCCAACTTCAAAGTTGAAGAACACCTTAGGGTTTCGCCTTGCGACTAACGTGAAAACGCCATTTTTTCCGAAATCTTTCTATTGAGATATCCTTACAATACCCTTAGGGACCTTGGGTTTAAGTCTTGTGAATAATGGATCACAAACTAAAATTTTTGTGTGGGAAAATTAGTGAACCCGTGAGCTTTACTATAAGAACAAGAAATGTTGAAATAATTCTAAGTGTTTGAAGACTTGGTCTTGCACTAGTGTGTATATAAAACACAATGAAGGGTCAAGATAATAACACTTGTTAGGTTTTGGATGAAGGAGATCAAGCCAAGTGGCTCTTGACTTGGTCAACATTGTCAAGCTCTTAATTAGCAAGACTTTGTCATCTACACATTGGTCAAATGACCATCTTACCCTTGAACCAATTCGTCCAAGACCAATGTGGGGGGTGCCACGTGTCGCCCTCTGTTATACCCCGTATTTCCAGAGTATGTATGTGAGGACGTACGTACATTTGTACAAACCCTAATTAGGTTAAGGATGAAATTGTGAACTTTCGACGGAAAAGATTCCGAACCTTGTGAAGGAAATTCTACGTTTTTAATATTTTAACCGATTACAGATTTTTTCGAGAGACGAAATATTTTGGACCAATAGGAGGGCGACATGTGTCACCCTTAGTTGGCATGGGTTGGACGAAAATGTTGGCCAAGTGGACAAGGTCAAATGGTCAAGTCTTGGAAGATATTTTCTTTGGGTGAGTGGGGGTAGGTAGGGAAGGTTGTGGACGTTTTTTTGTGCCTAGTGGAAGGCCACATGGATCTTTGTTGTGGGGGACATATGTCCCAAGGTTGTGGTGGACATATGTCCCAACATTGTGGTGGACACTTGGTTGGAAGACCTCACTTTTCACATGGATCCAAATCTTCACCCTCCATTTGTTTTAATCTTGGCCCTTGGTGGTTCTATAAATACCACTTGTGTGCAAGACTTATTCTTCATCCACACTTGAGAAATTCCAAGGCAAAATCCCTCCCTCCCTTTTAGTAGTTCTCGTCCAAGCTCCCTCCCCTTTGTGAAGCCCTCACGAAACCCCCTTTCCTAGTTGTTCTCGTTGAAATACCCCCCCCTTGGTTGAAAAATATTCTCCAAGTATTGTTGTTATTCCAAAATACCTTAGCCCAAATCCCTTGTAGTATTCCAAAGTTACCTCTATACTAAAAGCCCGGAAAATACTACTATACTTCCTTTAGTCACAAAACGAAACCCTAGGGAAATCTTCATAGTGGGTTGAAGTGTTAAGTAGAAGTTGTTTAGAAACTTCTAAGGGTTTCTTGGAGCTATCGGAGCGTGCAAGTTAGGAGCTAAACATTGTTCAGGATCGACATTTAAACTTGGATAATTTTGGGCTTATCGAGGTAAATAATCTTTGTCCTTCTATTGTAAATGGAAATTACATACTGTAGTAGTATAGAAATGAGTATAAGATATATAGAAGGATGGTATAAGAGAAGAGAATTGAACTGTACTTACATAGGACTGTATTTACAGTAGACTTGTGTAGTTTGTCGGGTAGGGAAGTGCTGCCCAATTTTCCGTAGAATTAAGAACCTTCTGCTTAGAATATTCTACAGAGTAGTCTAGACGTTGATAGACGTATTTGACTATTATAGGTTGATACTCTGCGCGCGACATATTCGACTTGGCAGGTGGATTTCGCCGAGGAGGTATGTGATTCTTCCTATCCTCTTGAGCATGATATTTTTTGATATATATATATATAGTACGGTAGACGTACGTGTGTTAACTAAAATTGGTTTTACTCTGATGTCTTTTGACTTGAGTTTTAAATAATAAGAATCTTGAAGTGTTTCAAAAGAATTATGAATCGTTTTTGAAAGAAGAGTAATACTTGGTTTTAAAATGTTATACCCCGTATTTCCAGAGTATGTACGTAAGGACGTACGTAGAGAAGTTTGGA
This sequence comes from Przewalskia tangutica, assembly GCA_029844215.1. Classification (NCBI taxonomy): domain Eukaryota; kingdom Viridiplantae; phylum Streptophyta; class Magnoliopsida; order Solanales; family Solanaceae; genus Przewalskia; species Przewalskia tangutica. Next base: position 66,211,667 of record CM056729.1, read on the forward strand.
CTTTAAAGTGGCTTGGCCGAAAATTATTTGTTCACAACACCCGGTTAGAGTCGTTTTTCGACGAAACGTTTTCACAGCTTTCGTAGGGAAAATTCCGGCTATGTCATTTCTTATTTTTGCGGATTTTTCCGAGAGACGAAACGTGTTGGACCAACAAGAGGGCGCCACTTGGCACCCTCTCATTGGTGGAGTGTGGGCGGTAAAGGTGGCCGAAAGTGTGGCCATTGTGGTCAAGGGTTGGTAGGATATTTTGTGTGTTAGTTGGTTAGGGTGCACTTGGCAAGATCTTGGCCCTACACTTGCTATGCACTTGGCATGATCTTGGCCATTGGTTGGCCTTGGCTTGTCCTATAAATACCCCCCCTTGGAAGACTTGTTCATCCATTCCTAAATATTTCTAAGTGATACAATCCTCCTCCTCCCTTTGTGTTGATTTCACGAGAGCCCTCTCCTCCCTCGGCGAGTACCCCCCTAGTGGGGTAGGCCGAGGGGTATACACCCCCCCTAGCCTAGTTGTTTTCGTATAATACCCCCCCTTTGTGGTGTAGAAATACTCTCCAAGTATTGTTATAATGCCCAAATTACCTTAGCCGTATACCTTGTAGTATTCTAAGGTTATACCTATACAAAAAGCCCAGTTATACTATTATACTTCCCGTCAGTCACAAAAACCGAAACCCTAAGGAAATCTCCGTAGTTAGTTGGAGTGTTATGTAGAAGTTGGCTAGAACTTCTAAGGGTGGTTTGGAGCGGGTTGGAGCGCACGGAGTAGGAGCTAAGCGTTGCTCAGGATCGACATTATACTCGGATAATTTTGGGCTTATCGAGGTAAGTACTACTGTCCTTCTATTGTAATTGGGAATTACATGTTGTAGGAATATATAGTTGAAGGATACTATATATAAGAACTGAACATACTTTTGTGGCAATGTCCTTGGACTTAAGCCTGAATTTAAAGAAGAGAACTGAACTGTAATTACATAGGACTGTATTACAGTAGACTTGTGTAAATTTGACGGGTAGGGAAGGATTGCCCAATTTCCCGTAGGATCTTGTATCTAGATTTATTCTACCGAGTAGTCTAGACTTTGATAGACTTGTATAACCTGTATAGGTTGAAAGTTCTGCGAGTAGCATGTGCTAGTTAAGAAGGTGGACCAGGCTAGCCGGGTTATAGCCGTGGAGCGATTTGCTAATAGTCGATAATCGTCGCGAGGTATGTGATCCTCTTCCTATCTCTTCCAGCATGATATGTGTGTAACTATGTAGTACGGTAGACGTACGTATGTTATTTGAACGTAGTTGTACGGCAATGTCTTTTGACTTAAGCCCGAATAATAATAATCTTGAAGTAGTTCAAGAGAATTAAGAACTCATTTTAAAAGAAGAGTAATACTTGGTTTTTGAAAGCTTAAGAGTTATACTAGCTTTATGGGAAGTTAGGTATAACGGCTTAAGAATGTTTTACTGATTTCGGAAATCAGAATGTGTATCGACAAACCACTGCAGCGTTAATAAAAGGAAATGTTTTGACAGATTAAAACCAGTAGAAACTTCCATCTGCATAGAAGCTAAGATGAGACAAAATGATATTTCCTAGATCATGGCTGCTGTAATAAGATTGTTATAAACAAGAATATCCTACTCACATATAAGGCTTATGTTTCTCAGATGGTTTAAAAGAGAATTATATTCTTAAATGAATAAGACTATGAACTACGAAACCTTTCTAAAATAAGAAACGTGAACATTTGAAATTAGGCAAACTTGGACGTTTGGAAAATAATGTTGTTACTTGATTTTACAAGGGTAAGTGTTTTGATTTACTTCAAAAGATAATCACTCTATTTTCATATACTACGGGTATTGTGTGGTTTTTGTGAAAGTAACGTATCTTTTAAAGAGTTAATGTATGAAGTACTTTGGGGATAAAAACCCGATCTTGTTAATCATATAGTAGAAAGTACCTTATGTATATAACTTGATTATGTTGGTTTGTGACTGCCTTGTAATACTTTCTTGTGATTTGTTAAGTAAACATGCTAGGATGCTACGTGTGTTAGTATCTTGTGATGTTAGTGTAAAGGGGTTTCTCGATTGCGCTTAAATAGTTTCACTATCACCGTTATGTTGGTATTGTACCACTCACCTTGACTATTCGGAGGTTAAGCCGCCTCCGACGCGGGTAGACTCAAAGTGTCTAGTGACCTATGATTCGAGAATACCTCACGCGGTCCCTGGGCCTATGCGAGCTACGAGAGTTCCGAGTTAGTTTGCATCCTTTATGGGCATGCGGTCTCTGTGGCCGTGTGGATCGAAGTCGAGCAGATGTCGGGAGTAGCTACCCTCGATGCGGGAATACCTCATGCGGGCCATATGGGTGGCCTATGCGAGTCAGCGGAAGTTCGGGGCTAGACGCGCACATTAGATCTCGCGGCGAGTGGCGGCTTTGATCATGTGACGGTGCAGACAGATTTCATGATACGATTTATGACCTTGTTAGTACGGTGAGTCTTAGTAGTCGGCTATGCCTTCATACTTACCCGTCACGATTTTATTATGACACAGTGGGACTGGTGTTCATGTATCTCTTGGTGCTTTTATATCATAGATCGCGGTGAGGAAGGTATTCCACGGCATGATTGATGTTTGGGCGTGAGACCCATATTTGTATATTTGAGTGATGACTTTGAGGCGTGAGTCCACGACTTGATATGATTGCTTATTTATCAGGAATGTAGTTTGGTTATCATACATGTCTCCCGCTTTATATAGACTACTATGATTTCATTTACTGATTTTCAGCACATACTCGCACTGTTGTCTCGACTCTCCTTGGGCCGTTCATGCCGCAGTAAAGGTACACCGCCGTTGATCCTCGCTCTTAGGGTCACAACGTTTGGGAAAGCTCCGTTTCTCCGAGGCTTATCTTGGTATAGTCCCTGTTGTTGTAGATGCTTACATTCGGGGTATGACGGGCCCCGTCCCGTTGTTATCATATCTTTCGTAGAGTGCAGTAATCTTGTTGTGGGCGGGGTTTGTAAAAAGGATTAAACTGCTCATGTTGAAAAAGTTGTTGTTTATATATATGCCAAAGACAAGTTTTTCTCGATTATTGTTTCATATTTCATAATATGTCTTGTATCGTTTATGTTCCGATTACTCGATGTTGTATCACTAGGGTTCCTGGTAAGGCACGATCACGGGCCCGGATCGGTCGTGACAAAGTGGTATCGAGCGATTAATCCTCGGAAAGTGTCTGCATCGTATCCGAGAGTCTTGATTATCGGTGTGTTGTGCACCACACCAATAATCAGGAGGCTATAGGATATTTAGGATTGGTTTCTATTCTTCTCACTCTGAGATCGTGCCTTAGAGCTGTGTTGTAAGTTGGACCCTCTAACGTATCTCTTTCCCTTACCGTTATGCCTCCGCGTAGGGCAAACCCGCCTGGGAGGCAAGGCGCACCAAGGAGCTGCGAGTAGAGTACAGAGGGTTACGAGGGCACAGGCCCAATCATCACCTGAGTTAGGTGCTTCATTTGGGGAGTTCTGCGACGTCACTAGCCCCAGCAGAGTTTAGCACGGCGGCGGCAGTTCCTACTGCGGCCATGATATTTGAACCTTCAGTTCCACGACCGGGAACAGTGAATTTAGATTGCAAGAAGGCGACCCTGTTACTAGCTATGGATTTGGCTACCAGAGAGTATACCGATGTACCGCGAGTCTTGATGACTACCTAAGAGAGGGTTGTGTAAGAGTAATTCTTCAGTTAGGCTTGAGCATGGCCTGTGTACGGGCTTATGCGCAGCAGGCCGAGAAACGTAGAGATCGACGGGTTAACCAAGGACAGCAGAAGAGGGCCAGAGCAGCAAGGTCCTTTGGTAACTTTCGAGGCGAGTCACCTCACCAGCGGATTATATTATGCACATCCACCAGTGCAGAGAGGTCCTCCACGAATTTCAGGACGTTCGGGGTATGCAGGAGTTGGTCAGAACTCCAGGGCTTCCGGTTCATTAAGATGACGCGTCATCCCGGGGAATGTCGTCTTTTAGTTGGTACTTGTTGTACCTATGACCGTCAGGGTCTGATGTCGAAAGAGTGTCCTAGTAGGAGGACTTAGCCTTCAGGTTCGGTGGGTAGTTCGTCATCTTCCCTAGCTATGCGCCTTACGGGGCGGGTTTGATTAGAACAACTAAGGGGAGTGAAACAGTAGATACAGGTATATCCTTAACCCTCTAGAGATCAGTATGTGTGATAAGATGGGTATATCATAAGTGCTATGTTCTGATAGCAGTGTGTTAGTTGTGATTAGGAATCATGGTTGTTTAACCGAGTAAGATTTTGGGGGATAGAGAAAGTGTGAGCCTTAGAGCTTTATACGTAGAGACCTTAGAGGTAAGGCCATCTCGAGTAAAAGACGTATGCTTATGTTTGACCCTTATAGGAGTGCATAGTGCACGTGAGCTATGTTTGTGGGATAAGTCCCTGAGTAGTGTGAAATGAAAGAGGGTAGTTGAACTAAGAAGACCGCTAGGTTTTCGTAACGTGATTTGAGAGATTGTTCCGGATCGGGGAGATAAGGTTTTGCGCATTGCCGGGTCGGGTTGAGGCCATGTTGCGGGTCAACCCGCGGCATGTATGGTGGGGGGTCAGTTTATGGTGGTCCCGCCTTGTGATGGGGTCATGAGGGTGTTTGGCCCAAGTTTAGTTAACCAGCGTACAAGTTCGTGGATACGTCCGACCAGTAGTCGGGCCGATGGGGTCAGCCCGTCGTGTCTTTCAGTCAGGACCGTGTACTCAGCAGTGTTGATATATCGGAAAGGTTGTAAGGCTGTACGGGGTGCCTACCTTCACCTTATGACATACAGTGAAGCCCAGGTTGTGGCTATTTTCGTTTTCTGAAAGTTTTACCAGGCAGGGTTAGGAACTCAGGTGAGTCTCAGAATCACATTCGCCACCGGGCGTTGTTTGATTTTCAGGGGTAGTTGCAAGGATTGTTGTCTCCTGTTGAAGGAGTGTTTTTAGCTACCATTTCAGTGTTCGGATGTCGCCTTATGAAGCCTTGTAGGGGCGGAAGTGTAAGTTGCCGGTCGTTGGTTTGATGTTGGCAAGGTTCAGATAGTTGGTTCAGGCTTGTTCCAACAGGTCGTGGATAAAGTGAAGCTTATCTAGAGGAGGTTTTGGCACCAAAGAAATCGTGCGGATTATCGGCGACGACGCTTAGAGTTCAGGTTGACGATCGGTCTTCTTGAAGGTACAACCCCGGTTAGGGTGTGGCGAGTTTTGGAACAGAGGGAACTTAGCCCGAGTTACTTTGGGCCTTTTTGAGTTCTTGTGAAGAATAGGCCAGGTTGCCTATATGTTAGCATTTGCCGTCCGACGTAGGAGGCAGTACGTCCGGTCTTTCGTATTGTTATGTTCGGGAAAGTATCGGAGATCCATCCAGAGTGTTCCCAGTTAATGATGACCACGTTAGGGATAGTAACCCCGAGTTTTGGAAACTGAAGCAGTATCAGAATGTGGTAAGAGTTCGAGTGTACGACATCCTCAGGGATCGCAAGCAGCCCGGTACCATTTGTTGGGTCGTCGGAGCAAGGCTCGCGACAAAGTGACAAAAGTGGTACCATTTGTTGGGTCGCCTGAGAAGGTTAATGCCTCAGGCAAAGTGACAAAGTGGTATCTACGACGAGTAAAGAGAGAAGCGAGCATGTATGGCGAGCATAGATGTGATCATTTCTTTTGTAAAGAGAAGGTGCGAAGGAAGTATATTTTAGACCCCGGTGAGAAGTGTTTTGTGGTGATGTTAGAGGTGTTTCCTCGTGGACTTTGATGTAAGTATTTACGCGGGTATTTCTGTGGCCAGGTGTGGCAGGATCGTTCTCGTAAGTATAGTAGTGGAGACTACTGGCGCACGTTTGTTTTTGAGACTTAGAAGGAACATTCGGGACGAATGTTTCTAAGGAGGGGAGAATGTTATACCCCGTATTTCCAGAGTATGTACGTAAGGACGTACGTAGAGAAGTTTGGACTTTAAAGTGGCTTGGCCGAAAATTATTTGTTCACAACACCCGGTTAGAGTCGTTTTTCGACGAAACGTTTTCACAGCTTTCGTAGGGAAAATTCCGGCTATGTCATTTCTTATTTTTGCGGATTTTTCCGAGAGACGAAACGTGTTGGACCAACAAGAGGGCGCCACTTGGCACCCTCTCATTGGTGGAGTGTGGGCGGTAAAGGTGGCCGAAAGTGTGGCCATTGTGGTCAAGGGTTGGTAGGATATTTTGTGTGTTAGTTGGTTAGGGTGCACTTGGCAAGATCTTGGCCCTACACTTGCTATGCACTTGGCATGATCTTGGCCATTGGTTGGCCTTGGCTTGTCCTATAAATACCCCCCCTTGGAAGACTTGTTCATCCATTCCTAAATATTTCTAAGTGTTAAAATCCTCCTCCCTCCCCTTTGTGTTGAGTTCGGCCGAGAGCCCCTCTCCCCCCCCTTGGCCGAGAGTACCCCCCCTAGTGGGGTAGGCCGAGGGGTATACACCCCCCCTAGCCTAGTTGTTTTCGTATAATACCCCCCCCCTTTTGTGGTGTAGAAATACTCTCAAAAGTATTGTTATAATGCCCAAATTACCTTAGCCGTATACCTTGTAGTATTCTAAGGTTATACCTATACAAAAAGCCCCGTAATACTATTATACTTCCCGTCAGTCGCAAAACCGAAACCCTAAGGAAATCTCCGTAGTTAGTTGGAGTGTTATGTAGAAGTTGGCTAGAACTTCTAAGGGTGGTTTGGAGCGGGTTGGAGCGCACGGAGTAGGAGCTAAGCGTTGCTCAGGATCGACATTATACTCGGATAATTTTGGGCTTATCGAGGTAAGTACTACTGTCCTTCTATTGTAATTGGGAATTACATGTTGTAGGAATATATAGTTGAAGGATACTATATATAAGAACTGAACATACTTTTGTGGCAATGTCCTTGGACTTAAGCCTGAATTTAAAGAAGAGAACTGAACTGTAATTACATAGGACTGTATTACAGTAGACTTGTGTAAATTTGACGGGTAGGGAAGGATTGCCCAATTTCCCGTAGGATCTTGTATCTAGATTTATTCTACCGAGTAGTCTAGACTTTGATAGACTTGTATAACCTGTATAGGTTGAAAGTTACTGCAGTAGCATGTGCTACTTAAGAAGGTGGACCAGGCTAGGGTTATAGCCGTGGAGCGATTTGCTAATAGTCGATAATCGTCGCGAGGTATGTGATCCTCTTCCTATCTCTTCCAGCATGATATGTGTGTAACTATGTAGTACGGTAGACATACGTGTGTTATTTGAACGTAGTTGTACGACAATGTCTTTTGACTTAAGCCCGAATAATAATAATCTTGAAGTAGTTCAAGAGAATTAAGAACTCATTTTAAAAGAAGAGTAATACTTGGTTTTTGAAAGCTTAAGAGTTATACTAGCTTTATGGGAAGTTAGGTATAACGGCTTAAGAATGTTTTACTGATTTCGGAAATCAGAATGTGTATCGACAAACCACTGCAGTTAATAAAAGGAAATGTTTTGTGATTAAAACCAAGAGAAACTTCCATCTGCATGAAGCTAAGATGAGACAAAATGATATTTCTAGATCATGGTCATTGTAATAAGATTGTTATAAACAAGAATATCCTACTCACATATAAGGCTTATGTTTCTCAGATGGTTTAAAAGAGAATTATATTCTTAAATGAATAAGACTATGAACTACGAAACCTTTCTAAAATAAGAAACGTGAACATTTGAAATTAGGCAAACTTGGACGTTTGGAAAATAATGTTGTTACTTGATTTTACAAGGGTAAGTGTTTTGATTTACTTCAAAAGATATTCACTCTATTTTCATATACTACGTATTGTGTGGTTTTGTGAAAGTAACGTATCTTTTAAAGAGTTAATGTATGAAGTACTTTGGGGATAAAAACCCGATCTTGTTAATCATATAGTAGAAAGTACCTTGTGTATATAACTTGATTATGTTGGTTTGTGATTGTCTTGTAATACTTTCTTGTGATTTGTTAAGTAAACATGCTAGGATGCTACGTGTGTTAGTATCTTGTGATGTTAGTGTAAAGGGGTTTCCCCTCGATTGCGCTTAAATAGTTTCACTATCAGCCGTTATGTTGGTATTGTACCACTCACCCTGACTGTTCCGGAGGTTAAGCTGCCATCCACGCGGGTAGATTCAGCGTCTAGTGACCTATGATTCGAGAATACCTCATGCGGTCCTGAGGGCCTATGCGAGCTACGAGAGTTCCGTTAGTTTGCGTCCTTTATGGGCATGCGGTCTGTGGCCATGCGCGATCGCGGTCCAGCGGATGCCGGAGTAGCTACCCTCGATGCGGAATACCTCATGCGGGCCATTGGGGTGGCCTGCGAGTCATGGAAGTTCGGGGCTGGCTAGACGCGCATTAGATATCGCGCGAGTGGCGGCTTTGATCATGTGACGGTCTAGACAGATTTCATGATACAGTTTATGACCTTGTTGGTACGGTGAGTCTTAGTAGTCGGCTATGCCTTCATACTTACCCCGTACGATTTTATTATGACACAGGTGGGACCTGGTGTTCATGTGTATCTCTTGGTGCTTTTATATCATAAACTGCCGGCAGTGAGGAAGGTATTCCACGGGCATGATTGATGTTGTGGGCGTGAGACCCATATTTGTATATTTGAGTGATGAATGTGAGGGCGTGAGTCCCTGACTTTATATGACTGCTTATTTATTGTGAACTGTAGTTTGGTTATCATACATGTCTCCTGCTTTATATAGACTACTATGATTTCATTTACGTGATTTTCGCCACATACTTGACTGCAGATCGACTCTTCTGGGCCGCGTCATGCCGCAGTAAATGTACACCGCCGTTGATCCTCGCTCTTAGGGTCACAGTTCAGCGTTTGGGAAAGCTCCGTTTCTCCGGAGGCTTATCTTGGTATAGTCCCCTGTTGTTGTAGATGCTTACATTCAGGGGTATGACGGGGCCCTGTCCCGTCGTTGTTGTCATATCTTTCGTAGAGGTCTGTAGTACTGTTGTGGGCAGGGTTTGTAAAAAGGATTAAACTGTTCATGTTGAAAAAGTTGTTGTTTATATATATGCCGAAAGGCAAGTTTTTCTCATATTATTGTTTCATATTTCATAATATGTCTTGTATCGTTTTATGTTCCGCTGATTACTCTGATGTTGTATCACTAGGGTGCCCGGGGTAAGGCACCAGTCACGGGCCCGGGATCGGGTCGTGACATAAAAGCTTAAGAGTTATACTAGCTTTATGGGAAGTTAGGTATAACGACTTAAGAAAGATAAAAGGAACGGTTTACTTAATTGTTTATGAAAGCCTTGTATTGATTTCGGAAAGGGGAAATAAGTATCGAACAAACCATCATACTAATAAGGGAAAATGTATCGACTAAGTAAGTATTATTAAAACCAGTAGAAACCTCCATCTGCATAGAAGCTAAGATAAGACAAAATTGTATTACATTTTCTAGATCATGGCTGCTTTAATAAGATTGTTATAAACAAGAATAACTACTCACACATAAGGCATATGTTACTCAATTGTTTTAAAAAGGGAATACGTTATTTGATTAAGACTATGAACTATGAAATCTTTCGGAAATAAAAGACTGGAGTATATTTTTATTTAGGCAACTTGAACTTTTGGAAAAGAATGTTGTTACTTGATTTTAAAAAGGAAAGTGTTTTTGATTTAAAAGGAAAGCATGGTATTATCTTAATCTGTCTTAAAAGAGAGTTTAAATGTTATGGCCGATTTGATACCGAGTCCATGGGATGGACCGGGAATGTATACCACCCGATTCTACACCGAGTCCATGGGATGGACCGGGAATGTATTCCACACGATTTGATACCGAGTCCATGGGATGGACCGGGAATGTATTCCACACGATTTGATACCGAGTCCATGAGATGGACCGGGAATGTATTCCACACGATTTGATACCGAGTCCATGAGATGGACCGGGAATGTATTCCACACGATTTGATACCGAGTCCATGGGATGGACCGGGAATGTATTCCACACGATTTGATATCGAGTCCATGGGATGGACCGGGAATGTATTCCACACGATTTGATACCGAGTCCATGGGATGGACCGGGAATGTATTCCACACGATTTGATACCGAGTCCATGGGATGGACCGGGAATGTATTCCACCCGATTTGATACCGAGTCCATGAGATGGACCGGGAATGTATTTCATACGATCCGACACCGAGTCCATGAGATGGACCGGGAATGTATTCCATACGATCCGGCACCGAGTCCATGAGATGGACCGGGAATGTGACCATGCGATTCCACCTCGAGTCCCATGGGATGGGCCGAGACATGTTATACGTATCACACGATTTATACCTAGACTGCCGGCAGTGAGGAAGGAGTTCCACGGGCATGAGGGATGACTTTGAGGGCGTGAGTCCCTGTTTTGACATGACTGCTTTTATGTTGTGAACTGTAGTTTGGTTATCATACATGTCTTCTGTTTTATATAGACTGTCATGATTTCATTTACAGTATTTTTCAGTTTCACATACTTGGTACTCAGATCGACCTCTCGGGGCTGCGTTCATGCCGCAGTAGGTACATCTGTTGTGGATCCTCGCTCATAGGATCACAGTTCAGCGTTTTGGGAAGCCCCGTTTCTCCGGAGGCTTATCTTTGGTATGATCCCTGAGATTGTAGGTTCTTGTACATTCAGGGGTATGGCGGGGCCCTGTCCCGTCATAGTTGTTATAAAATTCTTAGAGGTCTGTAGTACTGTTGTGGGCAGGTTTGTAAAAGGGATGTAATTGTTCAAGTTTTTATATATGTATGCTGAAAGGCAACTTTTCTCAGATAAATTGTTTCTCACTTCATATTGTTTCATGTCTTGTTTTATATTCCGCTGGTTACTCTGATGTATGTCTACTTGGGTGCCCGGGTAAGGCACCAGTCACGGGCCCGGGTTCGGGTCGTGACAAAAGTGGTATCAGAGCGGTTAATCCTCGGAAAGTGTCTACAGACCGTATCTAGTAGAGTCTTGATTATCGGTGTGTTGTGCACCACACCAATAATCAGGAGGCTATAGGATATTTAGGATTGGTTTCCATTCTTCTCACTCTGAGATCGTGCCTTAGAGCTGTATTATAAGTTGGACCCCTCTGACGTATTTCGTTTTTACCAGTTATGCCTCCGCGCAGTGCAACCCGCCCAGAGGCAAGGCGCCGAGGAGCCGCTAGTAGGATACAGAGGAGTACGAGGCGCAGCTGGCCATTACGAGATAGTGCTTCAGACGGCGAGTTTTGCGACACGCCCATTTCAAAGAGAGTTTAGAGCGCGATGGTAGTTGCGAGACCACGCACTCTAATCAATAAATCATTCGTTTTATCTCTCTTGCCGTTATACCTAACTTCCCATAAAGCTAGTATAACTCTTAAGCTTTTAAAACCAAGCGTTACTCTTCTTTCAAAAATGCTTCTTAATTCTTTTGAAATACTTCAAGGTTCTTATTATTGTGCTTAAGTCAAAAGACATTGTCGTATAACTACGTTCAGTTAACACACGTACGTCTACCGTACTATATATATATTCTTCAAAAAATATCATGCTCAAGAGTATAGGAAGAATCACATACCTTCTCGGCGAAATCCACCTGCCAAGTTGAATATGTCGTGAGAGAATCGACCTATAATACCAACACGTCTATCAACGTCTAGACTATCTTGCATAAAGCTCTAAGCGGAGGGTTCGCTATTCTATGGACATTTGGCAGCACTTCCTACCCTAAACTATACAACACTGAATACAAATTCTATGTGAGTACAGTTCAATTATTCTTCTTTATACCTTCTACGGTGATAACGATTCATTTCTATTCAGAATATCCTTCTAAGTATTTAATACTTATTCCTAAACTTCTACAAGATGTATATTCTAATTACAAAGGAGGATAAGGTTATTTACCTCGATAAGCCCAATATTATCCAAGTATAAACGTCGATCCTGGCGAGGTTTAGCTCCTAAATACACACTGATAGCCCCAAGAACCCTTAGAGTTCTACACCACTTCTACTTAAATACTATAAGGGATTTGGGCTAGTGTATTTTGGGCATTATAACAATACTTGGAAGACAACATTTCTACCAAGGGAGGGGGTAGTGTTTGCTAGGGCTTGCTTTAGAGTGGGCTCTCCGCCACTAAGGCTAGAGGGGGAGGGAGGTGTTGGACGAAACTATAACAAGAGAGGGGAGGGAATTTCAAGACTTGGAAAGTGAGTTGTGGATGAAGAACTCTTCATCAAAAGGGGGGTATTTATAGGTCAAGCATTGACCAACCAATGGCCAAGATGATGCCAAGTGCAAGGCAAGTGTAGGGTGAGGATTTAGGCAAGTGTCCACTCTATCTACTACATCAAAAATATCCTACCAACTCCTTGACAAAAAGCCAACCCAATCGGCCACCCTTTACCGCCCAACGTCCCCAATGAGAGGGTGACAAGTGTCGCCCTCTCGTTGGTCCAAAATGTTTCGTCTCTCGGAAAAATCTGCAAAAATTAGAAATGACATAGCCGTAATTTATCCTACGCGAGTTGTGTAAACGCGTTCGAAAAACGACTCAAATCGGGTGTTGTGCACAAAGTGAAATTCGGCTCTTACATACTTTAAGCTTCAAATTTTCTACGTACGTCCTTACGTACATACTCTGGAATTACGGGGTATAACAACGGGGTTCCTACTTTTTACCTTATGACTGGCAGCGGAGCCCAGTTATGGCTATTTCTTTTTCTGGAGGTTTTACCAGGCGGGGTTAGAAACTCGAGCAGTCTCGATGCATTCACCCTCTGGCCTGTGTTTTGATTTCAGGGGTAGCAGCGAGGATTATGTGCCTCTTGTTGAGTGAGTATCATTATAGCTACCATTTCAGTATTCAGATATCGCCTTATGAAGCCTTGTATGGGCGTAAGGGTAGGTTGCCAGTCGATTGGTTCGATGTTGGCAAGGTGCAGATAGTTGGTTCATACTTGATTCAACCGGATGTGGATAGGGTGAAGCTTATCCAGGTAAGGTTATTGGCAGCTCAGAGTCAACAGAAGTCGTGCGGATAATCGCCGACACTGGAGTTCAGTGGGCGGTGGGTTTTCTTGAAGGTACCACCGGAAGGCGTGGCGAGATTTTTGGAAACCAAGCAATAACGGGAAGGTGGTAAGTTTATTTAGGAAGTGTTCGAGTGTACGAGGAGATGCGACGAGTAAGAGAATAGAAGTGATCATTACTTTTGTGAAGTAAAGGTGCGAAGGGAATATCTTTTAGACCTTGGGTGGGAGCAGTTGTGATGATAGAGGTGATTCCTCGTGGACTTGGATTTAAGTATTTGTGCGTGTTGTATTGTGGCCATGTGTGGCATTTGCAAACTGTTTAAGTTATGAGGAACTTTATCGTTATCTGCCTTGAGAAGGAACATTCGGGACGAATGTTTCTAAGGAGGGGAGAATGTTATACCCCGTATTTCCATAGTATGTATGTGAGGACGTACGTACATTTGTACAAACCCTAATTAGGTTAAGAATGAAATTGTGAACTTTCGACGGAAAAGATTCCGAACCTTGTGAAGGAAATTCTACGTTTTTAATATTTTAACCGATTACGGATTTTTCCGAGAGACGAAATATTTTGGACCAATAGGAGGGCGACATGTGTCACCCTTAGTTGGCATGGGTTGGACGAAAATTTTGGCCAAGTGGACAAGGTGAAATGGTCAAGTCTTGGAAGATATTTTCTTTGGGTGAGTGGGGGTAGGTAGGGAAGGTTGTGGACGTTTTTTTGTGCCTAGTGGAAGGCCACATGGCTCTTTGTTGTGGGGGACATATGTCCCAAGGTTGTGGTGGACATATGTCCCAACATTGTGGTGGACACTTGGTTGGAAGACCTCACTTTTCACATGGATCCAAATCTTCACCCTCCATTTGTTTTAATCTTGGCCCTTGGTGGTTCTATAAATACCCCTTGTGTGCAAGACTTATTCTTCATCCACACTTGAGAAATTCCAAGGCAAAATCCCTCCCTCCCTTTTAGTAGTTCTCGTCCAAGCTCCCCATCCCCCTTTTTGAAGCCCTCGGCCGAAACCCCCCCCCCCCCTTTCCTAGTTGTTCTCGTTGAAATACCCCCCCCCTTGGTTGAAAAATATTCTCCAAGTATTGTTGTTATTCCAAAATACCTTAGCCCAAATCCCTTGTAGTATTCCAAAGTTACCTCTATACTAAAAGCCCGGAAAATACTACTATACTTCATTTAGTCACAAAACGAAACCCTAGGGAAATCTTCATAGTGGGTTGAAGTGTTAAGTAGAAGTTGTTTAGAAACTTCTAAGGGTTTCTTGGAGCTATCGGAGCGTGCAAGTTAGGAGCTAAACGTTGTTCAGGATCGACATTTAAACTTGGATAATTTTGGGCTTATCGAGGTAAATAATCTTTGTCCTTCTATTGTAAATGGAAATTACATACTGTAGTAGTATAGAAATGAGTATAAGATATATAGAAGGATGGTATAAGAGAAGAGAATTGAAGACTTACATAGATTGTATTTACTGAGACTTGTGTAGTTTGTCTGCAGGGAAGTCTTGCCCAATTTTCCGTAGAATTAAGAACCTTCCGCTTAGAATATTCTACTGAGTAGTCTAGGCGTTGATAGGCGTGTTGACTATTATATGTTGATACTCTGCGCGCGACATATTCGACTTGGCAGGTGGATTTCGCCGAGGAGGTATGTGATTCTTCCTATCCTCTTGAGCATGATATTTTTGATATATATATATATAGTACGGTAGACGTACGTGTGTTAACTAAAATTGGTTTTACTCTGATGTCTTTTGACTTGAGTTTTAAATAATAAGAATCTTGAAGTGTTTCAAAAGAATTATGAATCGTTTTTGAAAGAAGAGTAATACTTGGTTTTAAAAGCTTAAGAGTTATACTAGCTTTATGGGAAGTTAGGTATAACGACTTAAGAAAGATAAAAGGAACGGTTTACTTAATTGTTTATGAAAGCCTTGTATTGATTTCGGAAAGGGGAAATAAGTATCGAACAAACCATCGCAACGCTAATAAGGAAAATGTATCGACTAAGTAAGTATTATTAAAACCAAGAGAAACCTCCATCCGCATGTAAGCTAAGATAAGACAAAATTGTATTACATTTTCTAGATCATGGCTGCTTTAATAAGATTGTTATAAACAAGAATAACTACTCACACATAAGGCATATGTTACTCAATTGTTTTAAAAAGAGATTACGTTATTTGATTAAGACTATGAACTATGAAATCTTTCGGAAATAAAAGACTGGAGTATATTTTTATTTAGGCAACTTGAACTTTTGGAAAAGAATGTTGTTACTTGATTTTAAAAAGGAAAGTGTTTTTGATTTAAAAGGAAAGCATGGTATTATCTTAATCTGTCTTAAAAGAGAGTTTAAATGTTATGGCCGATTTGATACCGAGTCCATGGGATGTACCGGGAATGTATACCACCCGATTCTACACCGAGTCCATGGGATGGACCGGGAATGTATTCCACACGATTTGATACCGAGTCCATGGGATGGACCGGGAATGTATTCCACACGATTTGATACCGAGTCCATGAGATGGACCGGGAATGTATTCCACACGATTTGATACCGAGTCCATGGGATGGACCGGGAATGTATTCCACACGATTTGATACCGAGTCCATGGGATGGACCGGGAATGTATTCCACACGATTTGATATCGAGTCCATGGGATGGACCGGGAATGTATTCCACACGATTTGATACCGAGTCCATGAGATGGACCGGGAATGTATTCCACACGATTTGATACCGAGTCCATGGGATGGACCGGGAATGTATTCCACCCGATTTGATACCGAGTCCATGAGATGGACCGGGAATGTATTTCATACGATCCGACACCGAAGTCCATGAGATGGGACCGAATGTATTCCATACGATCCGGCACCGAGTCCATGAGATGGGCCGGGAATGTGTTCCATACGATCCAAGACTTGTGTCCACAGACGGATGGGAATCGCCACGCCGCGCACTCCTCTGAGTCCCACACGGACGTAAGAGACATGTTATACGATTTCACGAGACCTGAGACCACGCTTGGCAGGGAAGGAGATCGCTTTTATGTTGTGAACTGTAGTTTGGTTATCATACATGTCTTCTGTTTTATATAGACTGTCATGATTTCATTTACAGTATTTTTCAGTTTCACATACTTGGTACATGTTGTACTGACCTCCTTCGGGGCCGCGTCATGCCGCAGTGAGAGGTACATCTGTTGTGGATCCTCGCTCATAGGATCACAGTTCAAGTTTTGGAAGCCCGTTTCTCCGGAGGCTTATCTTTGGTATGATCCCTGAGATTGTAGGTTCTTGTACATTCAGGGGTATGGCGGGGCCCTGTCCCGTCATAGTTGTTATAAAATTCTTAGAGGTCTGTAGTACTGTTGTGGGCAGGTTTGTAAAAGGGATGTAACTGTTCAAGTTTTTATATATGTATGCCGAAAGACAACTTTTCTCAGATAAACTGTTTCTCACTTCATATTGTTTCATGTCTTGTTTTATATTCCGCTGGTTACTCTGATGTATGTCTACTTGGGTGCCCGGGTAAGGCACCAGTCACGGGCCCGAGTTCGGGTCGTGACACCCTCCCATTCGTCCATAAAAAATTCCGCAACCCTCGTGGGCCCCACAAAACGTAAAATTCCTCGGGTGGGCCCCACGTGACCAAATCCGTAAAAATAAATTTCCATAATGATAATAAGTTCCATACTCTTCAATTAATGCATTTTGAGAATCCAATTCTCCTCAACGAACATTTCTCCTTTCCGACGTTCGGAAGATTTTCCGTCGGAAAAACAATTCTTCCTTTCGTACCAATTTCAAGTCTTGAGTTCCTTACGTACATTCTCTTAAACATGTCCTGGAGTTACGGGGTGTAACATTCTTCCCCCCTTAGAAACATTCGTCCCCGAATGTTCTTTCGGAGTCCA
Organism: Przewalskia tangutica; assembly: GCA_029844215.1. Taxonomy (NCBI): domain Eukaryota; kingdom Viridiplantae; phylum Streptophyta; class Magnoliopsida; order Solanales; family Solanaceae; genus Przewalskia; species Przewalskia tangutica. The sequence goes on from CM056729.1 coordinate 66,228,760, forward strand.
ATCTAATTAGATAGCGACATAGTCTCCTTTTACTGCACCCTTCATACTACATATGCCACCCATGGCCACATAACAATACTTATACTAAGATGTCAACCTTGGCACTCACGAAGCCAACTAGTCCATACTAAAACTAGCATACATACATAACTTCCATACCGATTCTGGCCTCTAATCTTTGGAGTCACTCTATAAAACAATATAAGGCCATTTCCGCCACGACTGTTTCGGTGGAACGTGTCCACGAACCCGTAAAACAATTAACTAGACTTGGGCCTTGCACCCTCGTGACCATGTCACGTAGCGGAACTACTACCAACTGATCCCACTCCATTTCAGGCTATGGGGCGACCCGCAATAGGTCATCACCCCGCCCCACCATCGCACTTAACTCTTATCCTTGGTGTTATACCCCGTATTTCCAGAGTATGTACGTAAGGACGTACGTAGAAAAGTTTGGGCTTTTAAGTAGGCTTGGCCGAATTATTTTTGTGCACAACACCCGATTGACGAAACGTTTTACACAACTTGCGAAGGGAAAATTCCGGCTATGTCATTTTTAATTTTTTTGCGGATTTTTCCGAGAGACGAAACGTGTTGGACCAACGAGAGGGCGACACTTGTCACCCTCAAGTTGGTGGAGTGTGGGGCGGTAACCTTGGCCGAATGGGTGTAGAGTTGGTAGGATATTTTTTTGTAGATATTTGTGAGGGTTTTAAGGAGTAGGGTCTAGGGGGCACTTGGGCATATCTTGGCCCTCCACTTGCCCCCCACTTGGCTAGATCTTGACCCTTGGTCTTCCTATAAATACCCCTCCCCTTTGAAGACTTCTTCATCCAAATAATTTCCTAAGTCTAAAATCCTCCCCCCTCTCCTTGTAGTGTTTCGTCCAAACACCCCCCTCCCCTATGAGGCCCTCGCCGAGAGTCCCTTCCCCTTGTCGGAGTACCCCTCCTAGTGGGGTTGGCCGAGGGGTATACACCCCCCCTTGTGGTGTTGTCTCGTATAAATACCCCCCTCTTGGTAGAAATACTCTCCAAAGTATTGTTACTATACCCAAAATACCTTAGCCGTATACCTTGTAGTATTCCAAAGATACCTCTATACGTAGAGCCCGGAAATACTACCGTATGTCCTTTTTGTCTCAAACCGAAACCCTAGGGAAAATCTCCATAGTTGGTTGGAGTATTAAGTAGAAGTTGGTTAGAACTTCTAAGGGTGGTTTGGAGCGGGTTGGAGCGCACGGAGTTGGAGCTAAACGGTGCTCAGGAGCGACATTAAACTTGGATAATTTTAGGCTTATCGAGGTAAATATCTTGTCCCCCTATTGTAATTGGAAATTACATGTTGTAGGAATATATAGTTGAAGTATACTATATATAGAACTGAACATAGTTTTGCGGCAATGTCTTTGGACTTAAGCCTAAATTTAAAGAAGAGAATTGGACTGTACTTACATAGGACTGTATTACAGTAGACTTGTGTAGTTTGACGGGTAGGGAAGGGCTGCCCAAATTTCCGTAGAATCTTGTATCTAGATTTATTCTACCGAGTAGTCTAGACTTTGATAGACTTGTATAACCTTTATAGGTTGAATGTTCTGTGAGTAGCATGTGCTACTTGAAAGGTGGACCAGGCTAGCCGGGTTATAGCCGTGGAGCAATTTGCTTATAGTCGATAATCGTCGCGAGGTATGTGATTCTTCCTATCCTCTTGAGCATGATATTTTAAAAGAATATATATATATAGTACGGTAGACGTACGCGTGCTAATTGAACGTAGTTGTACGGCAATGTCTTTTGACTTAAGCCCGAATAATAAGAATCTTGAAGTATTTCAAGAGACTTAAGAACTGTTTTTGAAAGGAGAGTAATACTTGGTTTTAAAAACTTAAGAGTTATACTAGCTTTATGAGAAGTTAGGTATAACGGCTTAAGAGAAATAAAATGAATGATTTATTGATTTTAGAAGTTAAGAGACTTGATCTTAAAAGATAAGAGACTTGACTTAATTAAATTAATATGAATTTTGTGTGAAACCTCATTCGTGAGTAATGAGTACTTGGTTTTTAAAAGGAATAATATTTTACTGATTTCGAAATCGAATGAAAAAACAAACCACTGCAGCGTTAATAAAGGGAAATGTTTTGATTAATGAAGTATTATTAAAACCAGTAGAAACCTCCATCTGCATAGAAGCTAAGATGAGACAAAATGATATTACATTTCCTAGATCATGGCTGCTGTAATAATATTGTTATAAACAAGAATAACCTACTCACATATAAGGCATATGTTTCTCAAATCGTTTTAAAGGAGAATTATATCATTAAGTGATTAACTATGAACTACGCAACCTTTCTAAAATAAGAAACCTGAACATTTGAAATTAGGCAAACTTGAACGTTTGGAAAATAATGTTGTTACTTGATTTTACAAAGGGAAGTGTTTTGGTTTACTTAAAAAGATAGTCACTCTATTTTTATACTACGGGTATTGTGTGACTTCTGTGAAAGAAACGGATCTTTTGAAAAGATAATGTATGAAGTACTTTGGGGATAGATACCCGATCTTGTTAATCATATAGTAGAAAGTACCTTGTGTGTATAACTTGATTGTGTTGGTTTGTGATAGTCTTGTAATACTTTCTTGTTGATTTGATAAGTAAGCATGCTAGGATGCTACGTGTGTTAGTATCTTGTGATGTTTGTGTAAAGGGGTTTTTCCCTCGATTGCGCTTAAGTTGTTTAACTATCACCGTTATGTTGATCGCACCACTCACCTTGACTTATTTCCGAGGTTAAGCCGCCTCCACGCGGTAGACTCAGCGATGCAGGACCATGATTCGAGAATACCTACGCGGTCCGGGGACCTATGCGAGCTACGAGAGTTCCGTGTGTGCGGCCTTTATGGTCATGCGGTCTCTGTGGCCATGCGATCGCGAGTCCAGCGGATGCCGGGAGTAGCTACCGATGCGGGTTATACCTCATGCGGGCCTATGAGGTTGGCCTATCGCGAGTCGCGAGAGTTCCGTGGCTAGACGCACATTTGATATCGCGCGAGTGACCAGCTTTGATCATGTGACGGTCTAGACAGATATCATGATACAATTTATGACCTTGATAGTACTGTGGGTGTTAGTAGTCGGCTATGCCTTCATTACCCTCATCGCTTTATTAGGACACAGTGGGACACAGTGTTCATTTGTATTCCTTGGTGCTTTTATATCATAAACTGCCGGCAGTGAGGAAGGTATTCCACGGGCATGATTGATGTTGTGGGCGTGAGACCCATAGTTACATTTGAGTGATGACTTTGAGGGCGTGAGTCCCTGACTTGACATATCGCTATTTATTGTGAATCGTAGTTTGGTTATCATACATGTCTCCCGCTTTATAGACTATTATGATTTCATTTCTGATTTTCGGGCCACATACTTGGTACTGTATCGACTCCTTCGGGCCGCGTCATGCCGCAGTAAAGGTACACGATCGCGATCCTCGCTCTTAGGGTCACAATTCGTTGGAAGCTCCGTTTCTCGGAGGCTTATCGCCGTATAGTCCTGTTGTTGTAGGTATTTACATTCAGGGGTATGGCGCCCCGTCCGCCATTGTTGTCGTATCATTCGTAGAGGTCTCAGAAAATCGATGCAGAGTTGTAATGGGATGTAACTGTTCGGTTTTAAAGTTGATTTATAAATGCCGAAAGGCAACTTTTCTCAGATTATTGTTTCATATTTCTTGGTTTTTCATGTTATTGTTTTATGTTCCGCTGATTTTCTCTGATGTTGTATCACTAGGGTGCCCGGGGTAAGGCACCAGTCACGGGCCCGGGTTCGGGTCGTGACACTTGGTCTGACTTAAAATCTTATTGCCAGAGAAAGCCTTACATATCTAAGGTCTCGGCAGTTATCAATATTCTTAGGCTCGCAATTTCCATGCTCCAAGCCTACCTTACCAGTCCCCCAAGAACGGTACAAAACTTCTCATAATACCATAATCGTGTCGTCTTGATCACAACAACCATTACTTACTCTATACGGACCTCATCCGTACAATTCTCTTAAGCCTACCACGTAGCTTAATATATTAACATGGTATTCCATTAAGTTCCTTAACATGGCTTCTTAAGGGTTCACTACCCTATTAGACAGCTCATCCTTTCCCAATTATCTCAAAATAAAACATAAGACCTTGGCGAAAATTCATTAACTGTTCCATACCCTCCCGGTATCTAGTTAGTCTTTACCAACTCCTGGTAATCTAAAATCGTTCTAGGCAACACGCGTATGACCCTCATACATAACTCCGTATAGATGTATGTCACAATACCAACTATATTATAATCATTACCAACCTGGATACGCAATCCACATAGCCCTTCCTGGGTCACTGCTGCCTTTCTCGTAGCTGCAATCAACGTAACTCGTTAGGGAGAGACGACCCTAACAACACAGCTCTATCGCACGATCTCAGAGTGAGAAGAATGGAAACCAATCCTAAATGTCCTGCAGCCTCCTGATTATAGATGTGGTGCACAACACACCGATAATCAAGACTCTACTAGACACGGTCTGTAGACACTTTCCGAGGACTAACTGCTCTGATACCACTTTTGTCACGACCCGACCCCGGGCCGCGACTGGTGCCCTACCTGGGCACCCTTCCAAACATACAACACCAAAACAACTGCGGAAAATAAGTAACACACATTTTTTTTTTTAAAAACCAAGGCGAAGCCGATCAGGCTGCCATAATATAAATCACCCAAAAGGGCTTACACTATCCAAAAATGTAATTACAACTCTAACCAGTCCAGCCCACATGTGAATACATACCTCTAAGATTTGAACACATACTATGACGGGACAAGGCCCCGCCGTACCCCTGAATATACATAACCATGACAACTCCGGAACATTGGAGCCATCTCAAAATGCTGAACCAGGATCCTAAGCTCGCGGATCCACAATCAGTACCTAAACTCGCGGACATGAACGCAAATTTCAAAGCCGGCATAACAAAATTTAATATGGAATGAAATAAAGTACAAGAAATGATCATAATCAGACAAAAGAATGACAGGGGCAAGTATAAAAAGTACATACCAGATTCTGCCGTGTCATTACCACTTATGAACTTAATTGCACATCATTATCTTTTCCATTCCATTAAGAGTTATAGCCATATCTTACGTACATACTTAGGAGAAGTCATTAAGTTCATTACCATATAACTTACTTATCTTTCATAACCTAATCCGGCCCTTTATGGAGGACGATATACTACCCGACCTAACTGGACGCGATCAAGTCGCACAAATATCAAAGCGCCCGTGGAATCCCCATCACCGCCAACGGTATAAGTGTAAAATATAACCATGTGACGCGCCCTGGCATCCCACCTCACCGTCGTACGATACATACACAACACATATATATATATATCTCCCGCCGTGGAATCCCACATCACCGCCGATACCGTAGGTGTAATATACAACACACATATATATATATATAACGTGGCCGCATGCCCTAATCCTCATCGTATAAGCATGGCCATAACGCGCCCTGATCCTCATCGTAGGTGCAGGTCTTCGCCGGGAGCTAGCCCATGGAGTAATAATCGACATAGCATGGTCGCATGCCTAATCCTCATCGTATAAGCATGGCCACGGGTAATAAAACAACCGAATCTAACCCGCCTCCGTCACATGCCGAATCCCACATCGTATAAGCATGTCCAAGGATCAATCATAATGGAAGCATACCCCGTGGAATCCCACATCACCGCTTGCACGCATCCAAGCAAACTTACAAGACGGTAACCCTCCAACTGAGAGTCACGACAACGTAAACATATAATACTTGCACTCAAAGCTATCACAAGCAAACATAGGCAAGTTCATTAAACCTTTATACCTCCATTTTTATAAACTCATGGCACTTTCGTTTCACACATAAAAATCCGGGAATTTAACCCAAAGTACTACGCACCTCTACTCCTTTAAAATGACTCTTTTCCAAATAAAACTTCCAAGATACTAATAACTGTAGTATCAAGTCATACTTACTTTTCAAGACAAGTCACAATACCTTTTTAGAGATACAATTATAGGCTTCTAAATCACGTGACTTCTTTCTTTAAAACCTTAAGCAATTGGTACCTTTAAAACAATTTGCCCTTCTTTATTTCAAGTAATTTCTTTGCTTACATTACTGAAGAAAACCATTCTTTTAATCTTCCATAAAGTTGTTATAACCAACTTCCCATAAAGCTGTTATAACTCTTTATGTTTTAGACAAATTCATTCCTTTTATAACCAAGCGACTTATACTTTCAAAACAAATCACATAGCTTTCAAAATACTTCAAGTCTCTTAACTTTAGAAATCAAGTCTTTCCAAATCAAGTATTCTATACTTGTAAATCAATTCATTTCTTCCTTTAAGAATCAAGTCCCATAATTTGAAGAAAATAAAGTCCCTTAACTTTTAAGAATTTGAGATCCATAGTCTTAAAACTTCATACGTAAATTCTTATAAGTTAAGTAACATATACATTGGTGCATTGTGAATAAGTTATACTTATTTATAACGATATTATTCAAGTAGCCATGATCTAGAAAATGTAATACAATTTTGTCTTATCTTAGTTTCTATGCAGATGGAGAATTCTACTCATTTTAACATAATTTGATTGTCATTACATTTTCCTTTATTAACGCTGCAATGGCTTGCTCGATACTTATTCTCATTCGTGCCATAACTTAGCCAAGTCAACTTGGCTCCAAATACCTCCTAACGACTCTTACCAACATCCCCCATAAGACTTGGTAAGAACTTAGGATAACTTAGACGTAACCCTTACGTAGAGTAAATCAGCATACATATTTCTTAACTTCTAAGAGTAGAAGGAATCATGAAATAATACCACATGTATATTCCATACATAAAATCATGTCAAAAGAAGGAAGAGGTTCACATACCTCGCGACGATTATCGACAAAATAGCAAAATGCTCCAAAGTACTTCAACCTTGATAGCTATTCCATCCTTCAAGTAGAATACGCTATACTTAGTACTTCAACCTATAATGGTCATAATACATCCATTAAACCTCTAGCTTCAAACGTAGAATATTCTAAGTACAAGGTCACTAAATTCTACGGAAAATCGGGCAGCACTTCCTTTATTTCTACATACTTTGCCACCTTTTTCAAGGCCGAATTCAATATCCAAACACGCCACATTTAAGGCCCAACAATTCATCTAACCAAAAGGGATTACACGCCTTAACAGGACGTGTAAAATTCTGCCCCACAAATGACATTAAACTAGTCCATAATACAAATGTCAATTCGGCCAAAAAGTGCAACAACTTATCAACCTTTCCAATTCCTTTTCAATCCAAGTTCTTAGGTCTAGCATGTTATATAGTAATAAACAACTTATCAATTATAACCACCTTAATTAACTCTTTAGATAACATGCGACGACTAAACTAGTAACTAAATTGAATTACAATCTTAAAGGCTAAATCATGCAACTTTCGGATTCCATCAAAATATTCCATAACACATACCATTCTTCATAATATAATCCACATGATCATTTCTAACTACTACAACAAGAAATCTTGAATTATAATAGCAAGACGGAGATTATTACCTTCTTAAGCTCAAAATGATCCAAAACCCTAAGTTGATCCTTAGCAACTCCAACTCCTTTTCTTGACGTTCCAATCCGCTATTTGCAACCCTGTGTTCATGAAAAACTCATCTTCTATTTCCAACTTCAAAGTTGAAGAACACCTTAGGGTTTCGCCTTGCGACTAACGTGAAAACGCCGTTTTTTCCGAAATCTTTCTATTGAGATATCCTTACAATACCCTTAGGGACCTTGGGTTTAAGTCTTGTGAATAATGGATCACAAACTAAAATTTTTGTGTGGGAAAATTAGTGAACCCGTGAGCTTTACTATAAGAACAAGAAATGTTGAAATAATTCTAAGTGTTTGAAGACTTGGTCTTGCACTAGTGTGTATATAAAACACAATGAAGGGTCAAGATAATAACACTTGTTAGGTTTTGGATGAAGGAGATCAAGCCAAGTGGCTCTTGACTTGGTCAACATTGTCAAGCTCTTAATTAGCAAGACTTTGTCATCTACACATTGGTCAAATGACCATCTTACCCTTGCACCAATTCGTCCAAGACCAATGTGGGGGGGGGGGTGCCACGTGTCGCCCTCCCATTCGTCCATAAAAAATTCCGCAACCCTCGTGGGCCCCACAAAACGTAAAATTCCTCGGGTGGGCCACACGTGACCAAATCCGTAAAAATAAATTTCCATAATGATAATAAGTTCCATACTCTTCAATTAATGCATTTTGAGAATCCAATTCTCCTCAACGAACATTTCTCCTTTCCGACGTTCGGAAGATTTTCCGTCGGAAAAACAATTCTTCCTTTCGTACCAATTTCAAGTCTTGAGTTCCTTACGTACATTCTCTTAAACATGTCTTGGAGTTACGGGGTGTAACAAATACTCCCTTCGCATCTTCACTTCACAACAAAATGATCTCTTATATTCTGTTAACACACGTTTACTTCTTTCCTTACTCGTCGTACCCTTCTCGTACACCCGAACTCTCTCTAGCATACGTACCATACTCCAGTCATCGCTTCAGTTCCCAAAACCTTGGAGTCACTACCTCCAAACTTGGTCATTTTACTCGCCTCATATTCCTTTAAGGCCATTCCCGGCCTTCACGATCCGATTCTGGTCGAACGCATCCACGAATTCTTACAACGGTTACCTAAACTTGGGCCTTGCACCCTCGTGATCCTACCACCTGGCGGGACCACCTCGAACTGACCCCACCTCATTCCGGGCTGCGGGTTGACCCGCGATCTGGCCTCAACCCGACCCGCTATCGCGCCAAACTCTCTTGTTCCCCGATCCGGAATAATCTTACTAATACACATCATGGAAGCTACCACTTCTATATCAAACTACCCATGGAATTATCACACAAAACTCCACGTATACTATGCACTCCGACAAAGATTAACCGTAAAGTCTTTTACTCAAGACGGCCTTACATCTAAGGTCTCAATCACTATAAATTCTAAGGTTCACAATTGTCTCATCCCCAGACTTACCCTTTTCACTAACCAGGCTTCTAAATCATATTTTATCACAATGCCATCCGAACATAACAATTAACACATCATCATAACATCAAAACAAACTAGTCTCTAGAGGGTTAAGGATATACATGAAAGTCAAATAGGCGGTTCAAAGGACCGCTAAAACTGGGAACTTCCACCGCGACCCCTGCCGTGGCCTGCCGGTGTATGAGCCTCCTGCCTAGCCATGGAAGGTGAAGAACCCGCAACTGATCCCGTAGTCTGTGCTATCCCACTAGTGCCACCTCCGCCTGACAGCCTTCGCCAAATGGCCCCGCTGGCGCAAGCATAACAAGCCGTCGAAATGGTACGACACTTCCAAGATGGGTCTACCACATCGACCACACCGAGGTAGGGTGGCTCCATCCGCTAACACCCTCCTCCCCAAAACTCAAGCCTCGAGCCCCGACCGCTTCCCGAACATCCCGAACGCCCCAAGATCGCGGAGGACCACTCAGATCTTGCGGAGGCGCATAATCGCATCCGAGGCGACCCACCGAAAGTCACAAAAGGTCCTCGCTGTCCCGGCCTCTTATGCTGATCTGGTCTCACGCCGCCTCTACGTTCTCAATCCTCGTGCATAAGCTCAGATACGGCAATGTCCATGCCCTACCAAGAGCTACTCTGCACAACTCTCGCTAGATAATAGTCAAGTCCTGTGACATATCGGTGCACTCTATACTCCATGTCTGCCACTAAATCGGGATCATAACGAGCCAACGAGCCAAACTCTATATCAGATTCCAACACCCGCCTGCTCGCCTCAACATCATAAATCTATCTGCCCGAGCTCTCTCATCCGCGAGGGCAAGAAGTGTAAGAAAAGCCTCGAGAACTCATCCCATGCGGTGGAAGTGCATGCTCTCCCGGACAGCTCCCACGAATCAAACCACGATCGCAGATCACGCACCGATGCGAACCTAAGACCACCGACTCGGTCTCAAGCCTTGATCACTCGCGATCCGCTGCAGTCGAATAAACTCACGAGGATCTTCCTCGCCTCGATCCATAGAACTCGGGTGGCTGCAACTCGTAAAGTCCCAAGTCTCAAACTATCGGATCTAGGGTGAACCATCGGTACTACGGAACCTCCGACTCGTCGCCCTCATTCCTATCCACCACCTAGCTAGTAACCGCCATCTCCTTGTAACCCATATCCTCTGCCCTCGGCCGTGGAACCGAGACTCAGTATGGTCTCAGCCATCATCGCTGCCGCTCTAAACTCCTCAGGGCTAGCGGCGCCGCAGAACTCCCCATCTGTAGTACCACCTTAGGTAAAGACGGGCTCGTGCCTCGTAACCCTCTCAGCTCTACTCGCAGCCTCCTCACGCTGCCTTCTTCGGGCTCTGGCTGCTTGCGTGAGGCATAATCGTACAAAAGAATACGCTGGAGGAGTCCAACTTACAACACGACTCTAAGGCACGATCTCGCAGTAAGAAGAATAGAAACCAATCCTAAATATCTCGACCTCTCGATTATAGATGGTGCACAACACACCGATAATCAAGACTTTACTAGACACGATGCTGTAGACACTTTCCGAGGACTAATCGCTCGATACCACTTTTGTCACGACCCGACTGCCCGTGATCGTGCCTACCCCGGCACCCTGGTGATACAATCATCGAGAAAATCGTGGAAATAAAAACCTTAAGCATGAAACAATACATAAAATAAGAAACAAAGCAACTAAAACTAAGCACTTCCTCAGATATATAAATATCAACACGAGCAGCTTAAATCCCTTACAAACCCTGCCCACAACAGTACTACAAACCTCTAAGAATGTAACCACAACTATGACGGGACAGGGCCCCGCCATACCCCTGAATGTACAAGTACCTACTATGACAGAGGACTATACCAAAGATAAGCCTTCGGAGGACGGAGCTTCCCAAAACGCTGAACTGTGATCCTATGAGCGAGGATCAACAACCGGTGTACCTCTACCTGCGGCATGAACGCAGCCCGGGCGAGGTCGATAACAGTACCAAGTATGTGAAATCAAAATATCAGAAATGAAATCATAATAGTCTATATAAAGCAGAGACATGGATGATAACCAAACTACGATACAACATATAAGCAGTCAGGTCTAGTCGGGGACTCACGCCCTCAAGTCATCACTCATGCCCGTGGAATTCCTTCCTCACTGCCGGCATTCTATGACATAAATCATACTCATGTGACGCGCCCGTGGCATCCTACCTCACTGTCGGCGTACACATATACGATGCATATATATATACCTCCTGCCCGTGGAATCCTCCATCACTGTCGGCAGCCGTAGGTGTAACATATAACCATGTGACCCGCCAGTGGCATCCTACCTCACTGTCGGCGTACACATATATAACACATATATATATAATACGCGGCCGCATGTCCCGGAATCCCTCATCGGTGTAACATGGCCATAACGCGTCTCGCATCCTCATCACAGTGCGAGTCTTCACGGGAGCTAGCCCATGGAATAATGATCGCATATACCATGCCCCTAATCCTCATCGGTAGACATGTCTTCACGGGAGCTAGCCCATGGAATAATAGTAATGGTCACATGCCCCTAATCCTCATCGTGTAGACATGCCCATGTGACAATAATAATATCTCGAGTTTAACTCACGCACGGCCGCATGCCCCTAATCCTCATCGGTGTAGACATGCCCATGTGATAATAACAATGGAAGCATACCTGGAATCCTCCACACGCTGACATCCAATGAAACGTACGGGCATCTAACCCGCATCCTGGTCGCATGCCCCGGCATCCCTCATCGGTATAAGCATGGCCAAGATCAAACAAAATGGAAGCATACCCGTGGAATCCTCCATCACGCGCAGACGTCCAACAAATTCACAACCAGTCAGTCGGCCCTCCAACCGAGAGACGCGGTAACATAGTAATACCACCAAGGCTATCACAACTAGCATAGGTAAATTAACATACTCTTAGACTTCCATTTTATGACAACAAATCCGGGTTTTAACCCCCAAAGTACTACATACATTAATCCTTTAAAAAAGATCTCTTTTTACGAAAACACAACTCAATACTATTATCCGTAGTACCAAACACGTTTATGTTTAAATCAAGTACTTTACACTTTTTTTTTAAAACAACGTCAAGTATACTTTTTAAACTCAAGTTACTTCTCTTTTCCCAAAATCAAGTTACCATTTTAAATCCAATAATGAAACCATTCTTTTGTTTTCATAAAGTCGTTATAACTAACTTCCCATAAAGCTATTATAACACTTTATGTTTTAAACAAATTTAAGACAAAACCCTGCCTTTCTTTTAAACCAAAACACTTCAAATTCTTAAGTCTCTTTTCTTTTAGAAATCAAGTTCCTTACTTTGGAATTTTAAGAAAATCAAAACTTGATTATAATAATTCTTATTAGAGCAAATGCATGATCTAGAAATGTAATACAATTTTGTCTTATCTTAGCTTCTATGCAGATGGAGGTTTCTACTCGTTTTAATATAATTAATTGTCATTACATTTTCCTTTATTAACGCTGCAATGGCTTGTTCGATAGTTATTCCCATTTCCAAATTAATATAACTTATTCCTTTTCTAGACCAAGTACTCATTACTCACGAATGAGGTTTCACTACTTTAACACAATTCAAGTTCTTCAAATTTCATACCAAGTCAAAATATAAGTCCATCTCTTATCTTTTAAAATCAACCAAAATTGCTTAGCACACGTGACGCTCACCGTACTACATAGTTCACAACATCATGCTAGAAAGGATAGGAAGAGGTTCACATACCTCGCGAAGATAATCGACAATTAGCAAAATGCTCCAAAGTACTATAACCCTGCTAGCCTTTTCCACCCTTCAAGTAGAATACGCTACTCGTAGTACTTCAACCTATAAAGGCCACAAAATGTCTATCAACTTCTAGATCTCTTCGTAGAACATTTCAAAGTACAAGGTTCCTTATTCTACGGAAAATTCGGCAGCACCTCCCTCCCCCGTAACCACATACATCTCCTCCTCTATCAAGGCCCGCTACCAAGCCAACAACTCCAAGGGGGTTACACGTCTAACCGGACGCGTACAACACTGCCCCACAATAATACTACAAGTCTCATCAGAATACGGTCAATGTAAATACAGCTTCTTTATAATTATCCTTCCAATATATCTTATACTCAATTCTAAACTACTACAATATGTAATATCCAATTACAATAGGGGGACAAAGATCATTACCTCGATAAGCCCAAAATTATCCAAGATTAATAAGTCGATCCTGAGCAACGCTTAGCTCCAATTCCTTACGCTCCAACCTGCTCCAAGCAACCCTTAGAAGTTTCTGAACAACTTCTCTTAACACTTCAACCAATTATGAAGATTTCCTAGTATTTCATTTTTCGACTAAAGGAATAAAGTAGAATTTCCTGCTCCTAGTATTGAAATAACTTTGGAATACTACTAGGAATACTAGGCTAAGGTATTTGGGACTATACCAACACTTGAAGAATTTTTTCTACACAAAGGGGTTGGACGAGAACACTTAAGGAGGGAGAATAATTTTGCCTTGGAAACTCTCTAACGTGGATGAATAAAGTCTTGCAAACAAGGGGTATTTATAGAGAAATCAAGGGCCAAGATCTATGCAAGTGTGTGGTGTAGATTGGGGCATGGGTGTGGATTCTACCAACCACATGTCCACCACAAAATTTGGACAAGTGGCACCCAAACCGTCAAGCCACATGTCCACTAGCCATTCGCCAACACGGCCATACATGGGGTGACACGTGTCGCCCCTACTCGCCCAAAATATTTCATCTCCCGAAAATATCCGTAAAATCCAAAATCTCCAAAACAAAGTGGGCCCCACAAAACCGTAAATTTTCCCCGTGGGCCCCACGTGACCAAATCCGGAAATAAAATTCCATAATTATATAATAATCCAAGACGTCCAAATACCAAATCTGGGAATCCAATTCCCATTATCGAACCTTTTTCCTTCACAAAATCCGGAATCTTTTCCGTCGAAAAATCACATCTTTCTTCCTTTCCAAAATTACCGTCGTATTCTCGTACGTACGTCCTCACATACATACCCTGGAATTACGGGGTGTAACACCTTATACGGGAGGAAGTGCATGTCACGACCCGACCCAAGCTCGCGATCGTGCCCTACTCCGCACCCTTTCAGATACATCGAGAATAGCAATGAACATACACAACTTATAAAATGCTTAAACATAAAATAACAACAGTCTAGCCGATAAGGCCACCTTCCGTAAACTATACAAATAAAACAGTACATTTTTTTTTCCTTTACAACCCAATCCACAAATGTGACTACAGACCTCTAAGTATAACAACTGTGACGGGACAGGGCCCCGCCATACCCCTGAATATACAACTACCAACCTGTCACGACCCGAACCCGGGCCCGTGACTGGTGCCTTACCCCGGGCACCCTAGTGATGCAACATCAGAGAAAACCAACGGAAATAAAAACTTAAGCATGCAAATAGACATGGATCAAGATGAAAGAAAATAGGCCAACCAAAACGGTTGCATTTCAACATATATATATAAACATTTGAACAGTTAAAATCCTTACAACCCTGCCCACAACAGTGCTACAGACCTCTAAGATTTTTACAACAACTATGACGGGACAGGGCCCCGCCATAAACCTGAATGTACGAGAACCTACAGACTCAGGGTAACATACCAAAGATAAGCCTCCGAAGGAACGGAGCTTCCCAATACGCTGAAATGAGATCCTAAACGCGGGATCGATACCGGTGATTTCTACCTGCAGATGAACGCACTTCAAGGAGGTCAAGATAACAGTACTAAGTATGTGAAATCAGAAATATCAGAAATGAAATCATAGCGATCTATATAAAGCGGGAGACATGTATGATAACCAAACTACGATACACAACATATAAACAAATATATCAAGTCGTGACTCACGCCCTCCAAATCATCACTCGTGCCCGTGGAATTCCTTCCCCACCGCCGGCAGTCTATGATATGATAACAACAAGACATCAATCCAAATGGGAGCATACCCGTGCGCTACGCATCGTGTCAGTATGTCCAAAGGGAAACACTAAGACAACATTCCAAATGGAAGCATACCCGCGCGCTACGCATCATGTCGTGATGTCCAAAGGGAAACAATAAGACAAAGATTCCAAATGGAAGCATACACGCGCGCTTACGATCGTGTCGGTATGTCCAAAAGGAAACAACAAGGCGCTATCAAAATGGAAGCATACCCGCAGCGCTACGATCGTGTCGATGTCCTAAGCGATTAGCAAAGTAACACTATCAACAGAACGCATCTGCGGAATTTCTCCACACCGCCAGACGCCCAAGTAAGTTCTCAACAAGTCAACCGACCCTCCATCGAGACGCCAGAGTATAGAAACACAATTCTTGCACAACAAAGGCTATCACAACAAGCATAGGCAAGTTTCACAACAACAAGCATAGGCAAGTTTCACAACAACAAGCATAGGCAAGTTTCACAACAACAAGCATAGGCAAGTTATACACAACTCAAAGTACTTTCATTTTATGCCAAAGTCCGGGTTTTAACCCTAAAGTACTACGTACGTTAAATTCTTTTTAAAGAGATCTACTCCTTTTATAAAAGTCACCCGATACCCGTAGTATAAAATAGAGTGACTCACATTTTTAAGCAAACCAAAACACTTCTCTTTTTAAAGCCAGGTTATCACATTAAAACCAATGATAAAACCCTTCTTTTGTTTTTCATAAAGTCGTTATAACTAACTTCCCATAAAGCTGTTATAACACTTTATGTTTTAAACCAGTTTAAGACAAAACAATGCCCTTCTTTTTCCTAAAGTTCCAGTTTGCCTAACTTCAATTACTCAGGTCTCTTTATTTTAGAACAGTTCATAGTTCAATGTCTTAATCTCTTTTAAAACAATTGAGTAACATATGCCTTATATGAGTGTAGATTATTCTTGTTCATAATCAATCTTATTAAGCAGCCATGACCTAGAGAATGTAATATCATTTTGTCTCATCTTAGCTTCTATGCAGATGGAGGTTTCTACTGGTTTTAGTATAATACTTCATTAGTCAATACATTTTCCTTTATTAACGCTGCAGTGGTTTGTCGATACACATTCTGATTTCCGAAATCAGTAAAATATTATTCCTTTTAAAAACCAAGTACTCATTACTCACGAATGAGGTTTCACACAAAATTCATTTTAGTTCATTTAAGTTAAGTCTCTTATCTTATAAGATCAAGTCTCTTAACTTCTAAAAATCAGTAAACCATTTTCTTTACCACTCTTAAGACGTTATACCTAACTTCCCATAAAGCTAGTATAACTCTTTTTAAAACCTTTAAAACCAAGTGTTACTCTTCTTTCAAAAATGGTTTCTTAACTCTTTTGACATACTTCAAGATTCTTATTATTTAGGCTTAAGTCAAAAGACATTGCCGTACAACTACGTTCATTTAGCACACGTACGTCTACCGTACTATATATTATTCAGGCTTAAGTCAAAAGACATTGCCGTACTATATATATATCTTCCTTTAAAATTATCATGCTCAAGAGTATATGAAGAATCACATACCTCGCGACGATTATCGACTATAAGCAAAACGCTCCACGGCTATAATTCGGCTAGCCTTGTCCACCTTCCAAGTAGTTCAGACTACTCGCAGAACATTCAACCAATAAAGGTTATCACCATCAGAATACAAATTCCTATGCAAGTACAGTTTAATCTTCTACCTTAATATTCTTCTGATGTGATTTCAGTTCAAGTCTTTTCTGTAATATCCTTCTATTACAGTTCAATTCTCTTCTATGAATCTTATATTCATTTCTACTACGACAGTATGTAATTTCCAATTACAATATAAGGACAGTAGTATTTACCTCGATGAGCCCAAAATTATCCAAGTATAAATGTCGCTCCTGAGCAACGTTTAGCTCCTACTCCGAGTGCTCCAATCCGCTCCAAACAACCCTTAGAAGTTCTACGCAACTTCTACTAAACACTTCAACCGACTATGAAGGTTTTCCTTAGGGTTTCGTTTAGTGGACCGAGGAAAGTATAATAGTATTTTCCTGCCAGATAGAGGTAACCTGGGAATACTCCAAGGTATTCGCGCCAAGGTATTTGGGAATTATAACAATACTAGGAGAGTATTTCTATACCACACAAGGGGGGGTATTTATACGAGACAACTAGGCAAAGGGGTTCCTCTCGACCACTAGGAGGAGTGGAAGCACCTCTCGCCATGGCTTCACAAGGGGGAAGGCTTTGGACGAGATACTACACTAAGGGGGGAGGAAGAGAGCTTTCAAGACTTAGGAAGTTTTTTAGGATGAATAAGTCTTCCAAAGGGGGGGGGGGGGGGTATTTATAGGTCAAGAAATGACCAACCAATGGCCAAGATTCATCCAAGTGTAAGGCAAGTGTAGGGCTAGATTTTAACCATGTGTACCTTATCCATCTACCACACAACTTGCACAAAAATATCCTACCAACTCCTCCTCCTAATCGTCCACTTTGCCGCCTCGCTTCCAATGTGAGGTGACACATGTCACCCTCCCGTTGGTCCAAAATGTTTCGTCTCTCGGAAAAATCCGCAAAAATTAGAAATGACATAGCCGGAATTTTTCCTTCGCAAGTTTAGTAAAACGTTTCGTCGAAAAACGACTCTTTTCGGCACTTGTGCCCAAATTTCGAAACTTGTCAATTCTTAAGGCTTGAATTTTATACGTACGCCTCACGCATACTGCGGAAATACGGGGTATAACATTCTCCCCTCCTTAGAAACATTCGTCCCGAATGTTCCTTCTCAAGACGGATAACGATGAAGTTCTTCTTAACTTAACAAGTTTCCAATGCCACACATGGCCACAAACATAACACACGTTCTCTTCCTTCCTTACTCGTCGTGCCCTCCTTGAACACTTGAACTCTTCTAGTATACGCACCATACTTCAGTCATCGCTTCAGTTTTACAAAACTTTGGAGTCACCACCTCCAAACTTGGTCATCTTACTAGCCTCAATCATCCTTAGGGCCATTCCCGGCCTTCACGATCTGCTTCTGGTCGAACATATCCACGAACTCATACGATGGTCATCTAAACTTGGGCCTAACACCCTCGTGACCCTACCACCTGGCGGGACCACCCAGAGCTGACCCCACCTCGAAACAGGCCGCGGGTTGGCCCTCAACATGGCCCCAACCCGACCCACTTAACGCATCACGCTCTTGTTCCCCGATCCGGAACAATCTTACCTCTACAGGTCATGAAAGTTACCACTTCCATTTTACACTACCCAAGGAAATTTCCCCACAATTACTCCACGTATACTTATACATTCTGACAAAGATCACCCACAAGATCTTGTACTCAAGACGGCCTTACATCCAAGGTCTCAACTGTAATATTCTAAGGTTCATCATTTTCTCACCCCCAAGCTTACCCTTTTTCACTAACCAGGTTTCTAAATCATATTTTAGCACAAAGCTATCCGAACATAACACTAAACACATCATCATAACATCAATACATACCAAACTCTAGAGGGTTAAGGATATACTGAAATAATAGGCGTTCAAAGGACCGCTAAAATCGAACTTCCACCGCGACCTTCTACCGTGGCCCGCGGTGTATGAACATCCCGCTCGCTATGGAAGGTGAAGAACCCGCATCGATCCCGTAGTCCATGCTATCCTACCAGCGCTACCTGGTCGGACAGTTTCCCTAAAATGGCCTCGCTGCCGCATGTAAAACAAACTCCGGACTAGCACGACACTCCCACCGCGAGTCTACCACACGGCCACAACGAGGTAGGGTGGCTTCACCGCTAACACCCCCGCTCTCCAAAATCAACCTCGAGCCCCGACCGCCTCCCGAATACTCTGGATGCTCTAAAGAGTGTGGAGGATCACTCTGATCGGGCGAGGCGCATAACTAGTTCGCTGAGGCGGTCCGCCTCGAAAGTCACCAAAGGACCTGCTGCTCGCCTCTCTTCACGACCTTGGTCATTCTCCGATTTCTCCGCCTCACCTCCGTGCATAAGCTGCATGCGGCAATGTCCATGCCCGATCAAGAGCTACACCAACAACTCTATGCTAGGTAATCATCGAGCCTCGTAACATATCGGTGCACTCGATCCTCTATACTAGCTACTAATGCGGGGACGCACGCCAATGAGTCGAACTCCACATTGTACTCCCAACCGCACGCCTGCTTCGCCGCAACACCAAAAATTTGTCGGCCCGAGCCCTCCTCATCTGTGGAGGCAAGAAGTGTGCAAGAAATGCCTTTGAGAACTCATCCTATAAATCCGGAAGTGTATTCTCTCCCGACTCCCACGATCAAACCAATCGATCGCGTATCACGCATGACGCGAACCTAGACCACCGACTCGGTCTCCGATGCCTTGATCACTCTCATGATCCGTCAGAATCGCCGGATGAACTCTCGCGATCATCCTCGTGCCTCGACCCATAAAACTCGCGTTACACTCGTAAAATCCCGTAGTCTCAAACCGCTCGCCGGGGTGAACTACGGTGCTTGGGATGGAATCGATGATCCAAATTTATCCTCATATTCGCCACGACCGCCAAGAATCGCCATCTCTTGTATCCCATCTCATCCGCTTCCAGCCGTGGACTGAGGCTCGTGTATCAGAGTCTCAGCAGCCCACCGCTGCGCCTAAACTCAGGCCGGGCGTGTCGCAAAACTCGCCGTCAAGTACTATCTCGTCTCGACGCTCGCGCTCGCATTTCCTCAGATCCCACTAGCAGCCTCCTCGATCGCTTTGCCTGCCTGGGCTCGAGTTGCTTTACGCGAGGCATAATCGTAAAGGAAAGGAATACGCGGAGGGTTCAGCTTATCACACGCCTCTAAGGCACGATCTCGTAATGAGAAGAAT
Organism: Przewalskia tangutica; assembly: GCA_029844215.1. Taxonomy (NCBI): domain Eukaryota; kingdom Viridiplantae; phylum Streptophyta; class Magnoliopsida; order Solanales; family Solanaceae; genus Przewalskia; species Przewalskia tangutica. The sequence continues at coordinate 66,248,896 of CM056729.1, forward strand.
GGAAACCAATCCTAAATGTCCTATAGCCTCTCGATTATAGATGTGGTGCACAACACACCGATAATCAAGACTTACTAGACACGGTTCAGAGACACTTTCCGAGGATTAATCGCTTCGATACCACTTTTGTCACGACGAACCGGCCCGCGGATCGTGCCTTACCCCGCACCCTAGTGATACAACATCAGAGAAAACCAGCGGAAATAAAAACTTAAGCATGCAAATAGACATGGATCAAGATGAAAGAAAATAGGCCAACCAAAACGGTTGCCTTTCAACACATATATATAAACATTTGAACAGTTACAATCCTTACAACCCTGCCCACAACAAAGGCTGCACTTCTAAGATTTTTTCAACAACTATGACGGACAGTGGCTCCGCCATACCCCGAATGTACGAACCTACTGCACTGTGGTAACATACCAAAGATAAGCCTCCAAGGAACGGAGCTTCCCAATACGCTGAAATGAGATCCTAAACGCGGGGATCGACAAAGATGTACTTCTACCATGCAGATGAACGCAGCCTCAAGGAGGTCGATAACAAGTACTAAGTATGTGAAATCAGAAATATCAGAATGAAATCATAGCACTATATAAATCGTGAGACATGTATGATAACCAAACTACAAGACACAACATATAAACAAATATATCAAGTCGTGACTCACGCCTCCAAATCATCACTGCGTGCGTGGAATTCCTTCCCACCGCCATGCCTATGATATGATAACAACAAGACAAGAATCCAAATGGGAGCATACCCGCGCGCTTACGCATCGTGTCGTGATGTCCAAAGGGAAACACTAAGACAACATTCCAAATGGAAGCATACCCGCGCGCTACGATCGTGTCGATGTCCAAAGGGAAACAATAAGACAAAGATTCCAAATGGAAGCATACCCGCGCGCACGATCGTGTCGTGATGTCCAAAAGGAAACAACAAGGCGGCAATCAAAATGGAAGCATACCCGCGCGCTACGATCGCGGTCAAGATGTCCAAAGCGATTAGCAAAGTAACACTATCAATGCGAACGCATCTGCGGAATTTCTCCACACGCCAGACGCCCAAGTAAGTTCTCAACAAGTCAACCGAATTCTCCATCGAGACGCCAGAGTATAGAAACACAATTCTTGCACAACAAAGGCTATCACAACAAGCATATGCAGGTTTCACAACAACAAGCATAGGCAAGTTTCACAACAACAAGCATAGGCAAGTTTCACAACAACAAGCATAGGCAAGTTATACACAACTCAAAGTACTTTCATTTTATGCCAAAGTCCGGGTTTTAACCCTAAAGTACTACGTACTTTAAATTCCTTTTAAAGAGATCTATTCCTTTTATAAAAGTCACCCGATACCCGTAGTATAAAATAGAGTGACTCACATTTTTAAGCAAACCAAAACACTTCTCTTTTTAAAGCCAGGTTATCACATTAAAACCAATGATAAAACTCTTCTTTTGTTTTTCATAAAGTCGTTATAACTAACTTCCCATAAAGCTGTTATAACACTTTATGTTTTAAACCAGTTTTAAGACAAAACAATGCCGTTCTTTTTCCTAAAGTTCCAGTTTGCCTAACTTCAATTACTCAGGTCTCTTTATTTTAGAACAGTTCATAGTTCAATGTCTTAATCTCTTTTAAAACAATTGAGTAACATATGCCTTATATGAGTGTAGATTATTCTTGTTCATAATCAATCTTATTAAGCAGCCATGACCTAGAGAATGTAATATCATTTTGTCTCATCTTAGCTTCTATGCAGATGGAGGTTTCTACTGGTTTTAGTATAATACTTCATTATTCAATACATTTTCCTTTATTAACGCTGCAGTGGTTTGTCGATACACATTCTGATTTCCGAAATCAGTAAAACATTATTCCCTTTTAAAAACCACGTACTCATTACTCACGAATGAGGTTTCACACAAACATCCATATTAAGTCAAGTCTCTTATCTTTTAAGATTAAGTCTCTTAACTTCTAACAATCAGTAAACCATTCTCTTTATCTCTCTTAAGACGTTATACCTAACTTCCCATAAAGCTAGTATAACTCTTTTTAAAACCTTTAAAACCAAGTGTTACTCTTCTTTCAAAAATGGTTTCTTAACTCTTTTGACATACTTCAAGATTCTTATTATTTAGGCTTAAGTCAAAAGACATTGCATAACCACGCTCATTTAGCACACGACGCTCACCGTACTATATATTATTCAGGCTTAAGTCAAAAGACATTGCCGTACTATATATATATCTTCCTTTAAAATTATCATGCTCAAGAGTATATGAAGAATCACATACCTCGCGACGATTATCGACTATAAGCAAAACGCTCCACGGCTATAATCCGGCTAGCCTTGTCCACCTTCCAAGTAGTTCAGACTACTCGCAGAACATTCAACCAATAAAGGTTATCACCATCAGAATACACCCTATGCAAGTACAGTTTAATCTTCTACCTTAATATTCTTCTGATGTGATTTCAGTTCAAGTCTTTTCTGTAATATCCTTCTATTACAGTTCAATTCTCTTCTATGAATCTTATATTCATTTCTACTACGACAGTATGTAATTTCCAATTACAATATAAGGACAGTAGTATTTACCTCGATGAGCCCAAAATTATCCAAGTATAAATGTCGCTCCTGAGCAACGTTAAGCTCTTACTCCGAGTGCTCCAATCCGCTCCAAACAACCCTTAGAAGTTCTATGCAACTTCTACTAAACACTTCAACCGACTATGAAGGTTTTCCTTAGGGTTTCGTTTAGTGACTGAGGGAAAGTATAATAGTATTTTCCAAGCTTTCAGATAGAGGTAACCTTGGGAATACTACAAGGTATTTGGGCCAAGGTATTTGGGCATTATAACAATACTAGGAGAGTATTTCTATACCACACAAGGGGGGGTATTTATACGAGACAACTAGGCAAAGGGGTTCTCTCTACGACCACTAGGAGTGGAAGCACCTCTCGACCATGGCTTCACAGGGGAGGAAGGCGTCTTGGACGAGATACTACACTAAGGGGGGAGGAAGAGAGCTTTCAAGACTTAGGAAGTTTTTAGGATGAATAAGTCTTCCAAAGTGGGTATTTATAGGTCAAGAAATGGCCAACCAACGGCCAAGATTCATCCAAGTGTAAGGCAAGTGTAGGGCTAGATTTTAACCATGTGTACCTTATCCATCTACCACACAACTTGCACAAAAATATCCTACCAACTCCTCCTCCCAATCGTCCACTTTGCCGCCTCGCTTCTTCAATGTGAGGGTGACACATGTCACCCTCCCGTTGGTCCAAAATGTTTCGCCTCTCTGAAAAATCCGCAAAAATTAGAAATGACATAGCCGAATTTTTCCTTCGCAAGTTTAGTAAAACGCTTCGTCGAAAACGACTTTTCGCACTTGTGCCCAAATTTCGAAACTTGTCAATTTAAGGCTTGAATTTTATACGACGCCTCACGCATATACTGGAAATACGGTATAACACAACCATACCAGTGGATAGGCCTCGAGTAATGGAGATTCCCAACAAATTGACAGTGATCCTAAGAGTGAGGATCAAGAACTCAGATACTCTACCGCGCAGATGAACGCACTCAAGGAGGTCAAGACAACATGTACCAAATATGTGAAACCAGCATCAGAGTGAAATCATAAGTCTAAAATAAAGCCGAGACACGTATGATAACTCAAACAATAGTACACTGTGCCTTACTAACAATGAGAGTAAACAAGTATATATTTTACTGCATAAAAATAGGAGGCTCATGATCAAAACAGGGTCCCTCGCCCGTAGTATCAATAAGAAATCCTACTCCTGGGACTATTTCACCCGCATGGGTCCTGTGGACCCGTACGAGGTATTCCTCGCATAGGTCAGTACCGCACGGGACTATTTCACCCGCATAAGCCCATAAGGACTCGCATGAGGTATTCCTCGCGATCATGGGTAGCAAATCCACTAACAGGTGGTATAACGCCTGGGGTTTACCCTCATTTATACTCTTACCCAGGCGGTGGTATAACGCCTGGGTTTACCCCTCATTTATACTCTTACCCTGGAGAAGGTGGTATAACGTCTTGGGGGTTTACCCCTCATTTATACTCTTACCCTAGCTCAACCAGCCATTATACATAACATAAGCCCTACCGTCTTATCATACATACCATAAGCACTACCGGCTTATCATACAATAAATAAGCAAGTTAAGAAATCCCCCTAACTTCTTATTAGTCTTATTCATATACACTCTCATTTTAGTTTACTTAAGGCACTAACATGTCATTATAAAATCCGGGAATTTAACCCAAAGTACTACGTGCTTCTATTCTTTTAAAATGACTCCTTTTCTTATAAAACTTCCAAGATACTAATAACCGTAGTATCAAGTCATAACTACATTTTAAGACAAGTCACAATACCTTTTAGAAAATACATTTTCAGGCTTCTAAATCAAGTGACTTCTTTCTTTTAAAACCTTAAGTAATTGATGTCTTTAAATCAATTTGTCTTTCATTATCAAGTCATTTATCATACTTATATTACTTAGAGTAAACCACTCTTTTTAACTTTTCATAAAGCTATTATAACCAACTTCCCATAAAGCCGTTATACTAGCTTTATACTTTAGAAACTTACATTCTTCTTTATAACCAAGAGACTTAAACTTTCCAAAAAAAACAAGTATCATATACTTTCGAAATACTTAAAGTCTCTTAACTTTTAAAAACCAAGATATCCTTATTATTTTTAAAACAAGTGAGTTAATTCCCTAACTCAACCAACTTGAACAGTCTTAAAATAAACCAAGGATATCAAATGGACTAGATTCAAAACCTCGTGACGCTCACCGCACTATACAATTACAACTTATTCATGCTCAAGAGATAAGAAAGTTCCACATACCTCTTCGGCTCAATCCACTTGCCAAGTCCAATACGCCGTACGTAGTATGTCAACCTATAATGATCATAGTACGTCTATTAACTTCTTACTTCAAACGTAGAATATTCCAAGTGCAAAGTCACTAAATTCTACGGAAAATCGGACAGCACTTCATTTGTTTCTACATACTTTGCCACCTTTTTCAAGGCCGAATTCAATAACCAAACACGCCACATTTAAGGCTCAACAAGTAGTTAACAATAGGGGATTACACGCTTAAACAAGACATGTAAAATTCCGCCCCACGATAAATATCAAACTAGTCCAACATATAATGTCCATTCGGCAAAATAGGGACAACAATACAAATTCGTTTCCAATCCCTTTTCAATCCAAGTGGTTAATATAACATGTTATCTAGCCACAATTGATTATAACTACTACAATCCTCAAGTAGGTAAACATGCGACGATTCTAATTATCGACCAAATTGTAATTCAATTTCAAATGACTCAACATGTCATTTTCGGATTTGAGCTTCCAAATTTCCATAACACTTATCAATCTTCATAATACATATCACATGATCATTTCTAACTTATTGTTATACCCCATATTTCCAGAGTATGTACGTAAAGGAATACGTACAAAAAGTTTGGCCTTAAAGTTTAGGCCTTGGACGTTTTTTTGGGCACAACTCACAAAGCGAATAGTTTTCCGACGAAACATTTCCACAGCTTTCGTAGGGTAAATTCCGACTATGCCATTTCTAATTTTTGCGGATTTTTCCGAGAGACGAACATTTGGATTCAACGAGAGGGCGACACTTGTCACCCTCTCATTGGTGGACTTGTCACGGCAATAGGGCCGAATGTATGGCCATCCTTGTCATGTAGTTGGTAGGATATTTTGTGTGCAAGTTGGCCAAGGACACTTGCCCTAATCTTGGCCTTACACTTGCCTAGCACTTGGCTAAATCTTGGCCCTTGGTTGGCCATGTCTTGACCTATAAATACCCCCTTAAGATGAAGAGTTCTTCATCCACAAATTCCTTTCCAAGTCTTGAAAATCCTTCCTCTCCCTTGTAGCCTTTTTCGTCCAACACCCCTTTGAGTGAGCTTGGCCGAGGCAACCTCTCCCTAGCCTAGCCAAATCTACCCCCTCCCTGTAGAAAAGTTGCCTTCTAGTATTGTTATAATGCCCAAAATACCCTAGCCCAAATCCCTTAGTCCTTAGTAGAAGTTGTGAAGAACTTCTAAGGTTTTCTGAGCTACCGAGCGTATAACTTAGGAGCTAAACCTTGCTCAGCGCGACTTTTATCTAGGATATTATTGGGCTTACCGAGGTAAATAATCCTAACCTCTTTTGTATTAGAGAATGCATCCGTAGAAGTATAAGAATAAGTATTAAATACTTAGAAGAATATTACGTATAGAATTGAACTGTTATCACAAAGTAGGCGGTTTAAAAGAAGAATAATTGAACTATGTTTATATAGACTGCTTTCAAAGAGACTTATATAGCTCACCTGTAGGGAAGTCTGCCCGACTTTCCGTAGAATTGTGAACCCTCTGTTTAGAATGACCTTCGAGTAGTCTAGACTTTGATTGATGTCTGTGACTATTATAGGTCGATTCTCTCACGACATATCCAACTCGCAGAGGTTTTCACGAGAAGGTATGTGATTCTTCCTAAAGCATGATATTTTAAATATATATAGTACAGACGCATACGTGTTAATCGAATAATAACTACGGCAATGTCTTTCGACTTAAGCTCGAATAATCCTTACGGCAATGTCTGCGACTTAAGCCCTAATAATAAAGATCTTAAAAAGTCTTTCAAAAGAATTATAACACGCTTTGAAAGAAGAAGAATAGTTGTTTTTAAAACAAGAAGCTTAAGGGTTATACTAGCTTTATGGGAAGTTAAGTATAACGGCTTAAGTTTTATAAAAGGAACGATTTACTTATGTGTTTTATAAAAGACTTGTATTGATTTCAAAGGTATAATAAGATGGTTTTGGTGAGTAGACATATTATGATGCTATGTGTTAGTATCTTGTAACGCTTGTGTAAAGAGGTCACTTTACTTATGCTTATGTTGTTTGAACTATAAACCGTTGTGTTAGTACTATATCACTCACCTCTTGAGATGATACCGGGTTAAGTCGCCTCCGACGCGGGTAGACTCAGCGATGCAGGACCATGATTCGAGAATACCACGCGGGTCCAGGGGCCTATGCGAGCTACGAGTTCCGTGTTAGTATGCGGGTTATGCCTCACGCGGTCTATGCGCTACGCGACAACGAGTCCAGACGCCGCCGAGGAGTACCACTCGATGCGGGTTATACCCACGCGCCTATGCGAGTGGCCTATGCGGACTCGAGTCCGTGATTAGGCTTGCGTAATGATAATATGGGCGAGTGGCCCCGCTCGATCATTCGCACCTAGAAAAGACCTATTACGCTACCTATTGTTGCTCTTGTTTATGATATGGCACTATGCGCTACATTTGTTTTTTCGCATATTTGTAAAATTGGTTTTAAAGTGTTATGATTTCATTTAAGTACTTTACAGTTTCACATACTTAGTACCTGTTGTACTGACCTCCTTCGGGGGGCTGCGTTCATGCCTCAGGTCAGGGCAAGCAAGTGCTAGATCCACATCCTTAGGATCTCTACATCGTGCCTGAGCTCCATCTTTTCCGAGGCTATACTGGGTATGATCTCCCGTTGTAGATAGTTTTGTACATAGTGGTATGGCGGCCCCGTCCCGCCATAGTTGTATATTTCCTTAGAGGTCTGTAGCCATGTTGTACAGTATCGGATGTAACTGCTAAACCATGTTTATATATATATGCCGAAAGGCGACGTTTGCTCACATAAACTGTGTCTTATTTTATAAATTGTTTCATGTCTTGTTTTATATTACGCTGATTACTCTGATGTATGACTACTTGGGTGCCCTGCAGAAGGCACTACCACGCCCCTGAACGGGTCGTGACAAAAGTGGTATCGAAGCGCTTAATCTCTGAAAGTGTCTACGCATCGTATCTAGTAGTCTTGATTATCGGTGTTGTGCACCACACCAATAATCGTGAGGCTATAAGATATTTAGGATTGGTTTCATTCTTCTCACTCGAGATCGTGCTTTAGAGCCGTGTTAAAGTGGACCTCTAACGTATTCCTTTCTCAGAATAGCTTATGCCTCCACGTAGGCAACCCGCCTGTAGCGGCAAGGCAAATGCGGAGCCGCCACGGACACCGAGTTACGAGGGCTCGTGCCCGCCTATACCTCGACGGCGAGTTCTATGACGCCGCCGCCCCAAAGAGACCACAGCACTCCACACCTCCCGCCCCACACCGGGCGGAGGAGTTAGGTACAAGGAGATGGCCCATCTATCGCCAGATCGTGGCTGACACGAGGACAGCCGGATGCGCAGCCTAGCCCCAAATTCGTGCATTCGTAGTTCACCCGAGGCGTAGAGTTTGAGGCTACGAGACTTCGAGTCAGAGCCCGCCGCAGTTTTACTGTCGAGGCCGAGGATGATCCGCAGGAGTTCATCCGCCGCCTATAGAGGATTTTGAGAGTGATCGTGGCGCCGGAGACCGAGTCCGTGATCTTTGGTTCACATAGGCCGCGTGATACCGCATCGATTGGTTTGATTCGCGGAGTTATCCCGGGAGAGCACGCGTCCCCGCCTACTGGGATGAGTTCTCGAGGCTTTCCTCACTCACTTCTTGCCTCCACAGATGGCGAGGGCGCGGCCGATAGATTTTTACCACGAGGCAGAGGACGACCGCCGTGAGTACAATGTCGAGTTTGATTCATCGCTCGATATGTCCCAGCTGTAGCAGAGCATGGAGGATAGGTGCACCGCCACGCCACCGGGCTAGATGATTACATGGCCGAAGTCATGCGGTGTGTCTCTTCACCGTATGGACATTACCCGCACGCAGCTCATGCCCTCGATGCGGCGAGCGCAGAGGTCGACGAGCGACGACAAAGCAGCAGGTTAAGGCCGTGACGGAGGTCTTCCGTGGCTATCGTGGGCGGCCTCGCAGCTAGCCTAGATTTGCACCACCCACCAGAGCACTCCGCACCGCCCTCGCGACACCAGAGTATTCGAGGGCGCACTCAGGCCCTGTGGCTTCAGACGCCCGCAGTAGCGAGAGGCATCGCCGACGGACCACCCCAGCCGGTGGCCGATGCGTAGATCCCATTACGGAAGTGTGGTACTACTTTTGAGCTTGTTACGCTTGTGGCCAGCAGGTCACTTTGCGAGGACCGTCCCGACCGGGGCTGGTGGTAGGGCTCAACCTTCGTGTTCTGCCGCTCATCATCTCCTACAGCCACTCGCCCGAGGCGTGGTACTCGTGGGTCGCAGGTCGCGGCAGGTCGTGGCTCGGGTCCAGCTCTAGCGGTCCTCGTAACCGCATTTATGCTTTGTCCACCGACAGATCGTGAGGCCTCACCGATGTCGCCACAGTACCTTATCGGGCCTCGGGTTTGATGTGTATGCTTTGATAGATCCGGTTCTACTCATCCTATATATCTCCCTTGTTGCTAGTAGGATAGGGATAGAGCCCGAGTCCATAGACCCTTTTCGAGGTAGCTACGCCAGCTGGGTGATTCGGTGGTAGCTCGGCGTATATAGAGCTTGTCCTGTGACATTTACGCCGCCGACCCAGCCGACTTGATAGAGTTGGAGATGATTGACTTCGACGTGATCACGGGATGGATTGGCTAGCTTCTGCTACGCCAATGTAGACCGCAGAGAGAGAGTAGTACGCCCAGCTTCCGAGGATCCGGTTGTTGAGCGAGGAGCACCAGACGCTGGCGGTAGGTTTATTTCCTACCTCAAGGCTAGGAAGATGGTGCGCAGGCGGGTATATCTACCATCTCGTCGTGTTTGATATCGAGGCCGCAGCGCTGATTTTCGCCGGGCCCAGAGAGTCGAGAGTTCCCAGACGTGTTTCCGCACGACCTCCCGTATCCTCCCGAGAGGGAGATTGAGTTTTGTATAGACATATTGCGCACACTCGCCTATTTCCATTCCGCCATACGTAATGGCACCGCCGAGAGAGAGTCAAGGACCACCGAGAGATTTCCGGAGAAGGGTTTTATCGACCTAGTGTTTCTCCCGGGGCGCCCGATTGTTCGTGAAGAAGAAGGACGGACGCCGCCACGTGGTTGACTACAGTGCACCGAACAAGGTGACCATCAAGAATAGATACCCCTTCCCGTGATTGATGATTTGTTCGCCGCAGTGGCGCGAGATGTTTCTCCAAGATTGATCCGCGATCGCTATCATCGTTCGAGTCGAGAGTGGATGTCCCTAGGATCGCATTCCGACCGTGACGCATTATGAGTTCGTGGTCATGTCTTTGGTTGACCAATGCTCCGCGGTATTCATGGATTTGATGAACCGAGTGTTCAAACCATTTTTGGACACGCTTGTGATAGTGTTCATTGATGATATCTTGGTTTATTCTCGCCAGAGAAGAGCACGCGAGCATTTGCGATCGTGGCCGACAGCTTCTCCGACCAAGAAATTGACGCCAAGTTTTCCAAATGTGAGTTTTGGTTAACTTCGTGGTTTTTTCGGGCATATTATCGGGGACGATGGTATTCGTAGATACGCCAAGATCGAGGCAACCGAGTTGGCCTAGACCTACTACTCCGGCTGAGGTTCGCAGCTGGGCCTCGCAGTTATTATCGGGCGTTCAGAGAAGTTTGCTTTATCTTCGCACCATTGACTAGGTCGACTCGTAAGGCGCCAAGTTTCAATGGATCGATGCTTGGAGCGTGGTTTCCGATTCGAAAGAGAGATCGACGACCGCCTGCTCTTACTCTTCCCGAGGTCCGGATGGTTACGTGGTGTATTGTGATGCGCCGTGCATCGGGTTGGGATGGTGTTGATGCAGCAGGCAGAGTTATAGCATACGCATCCCGACTTAAGAAACACGAGAGGAACTACCCCACCCATGATTTGAGTCGCGCAGCGATTCACGCCAAGATCCGAGGCACTATTTGTACGGGTTCACGTGGATATTTATACGCACTACAAGAGCCTCCAAAGATATCTTCACCGCAGGAGCCGAACTTACTGCAGACGGTGGTTAGAGTTGCTTAAGGATTACGATGTTGATATCCCGCATCACCCGAAGGCCAATGTCAGGCGTATGCCTTAGTCGTAGGTCGATGGGAGCCTATCGACGATGTGCAGAGAGGAGGGACATGGTTCGTGATTTGCATCGCTTAGCAAGCCTTGGTGTCCGCTTGATTGATTCTCGATAGCGCTGGGTTCGAGTTCGTGAGGTTGCCGAGTCTTCCATCGCCGGCGAGGCGAAGAGGCAACAGCCGAGGATCCGCTTTGACACGTTATCGCGATACAACTCTTCGCGAGGGCAAGGGTCCTTTGAGGTAGCACCATGGGGTGCTAAGGTTTGAGGGCGTGTGTGTTCCAGATGTTTCGTGACTTGGCAGCAGGTTCTGGGAAGCACACACAAGCGTTACTCTATCCATCCGTGGTCGACCAAGATGTACCACGACCTTAGATCCGTATTGGTGGGATGGCTCAAGAGGGACGCTGCGAGTTCGTAGCTCAACGCCCGTGTTGTCGCCAGTAAAGGCAGAGCACCGCAGGCCCGTGGTTTGTTACAAACGATAGAGATCCCGACCGAAGTGGGAGGTGATCAACATGGACTTAATCACGTGATTACCTCGCACTCGCAGGAGACATGATTCTATATGGGTTATCGCTGACAGTCGACTAAATCAGCCCACTTTCTTCCCGTCAGATCGACTTTTTCTACCGAGGATTATGCCATACTTTACATCCGAGAGATCGCCGATCGCATGGAGTCCCTACTTCGATCATATCGCATGCAGGAGCCCGCCACGCTAACTTCTCGAAGTCTTTCCAGAGGGCTTTAGGACGCAGTGAGTCCGAGTAATCGCATTCCATCCACGCATGCATTTGACAGTCGAGCGCACTATCCGCACTTCGAGGATATCTCGCGAGCCCGTGTTATTGACTTCGCAGTAGTTGGGAGGATCATTTGCCTCTAGTTGAGTTCGCGATAATAATAGCTACCACCCAAAGATTCGATGACGCCTTATGAGGCCTTGTACGGAGGAAGTGCAGACGCCATAGGCTGGTTCGATGTGGGCGAGGTGCGCTGGGACCAGATTTGGTGCAGCAGTGGATAAGGCGGCTTATCCGAGAGCGCTATCGACACCGTAGTCGCATGTGTCATACGCAGATCATCGCCGTGATCTTGAGTTCGAGGTTCATGATTGGGTTTTCCTAGCGTGTCACCCATGGCGGTGTGATGAGATTCGGAAGAAGGAAACTCACCAAGGTATATCGGGCCGCTTCAGATTGTCCGCAGAGTAGGCAAGGTTGCCTATGAGTTGATCTGCCGTCCGATCCGGAGGCGCTGCATCCGGTGTTTCATGTTTACGCCGGCGAGATGTATCGGGATCCATCTAGGGTACACCCGATTGACGATGTCCAGTGACCGGCGGTTATCGATGAGGAGATTCCCATAGCGATAATCGATCGTCGTTAGGCGTCTGCGATCAAGGACGTGGCTTCCACAAAGTTCTCGTGGCGAACGAGCTCGTGGAGGAGATGACGGGAAGCCGAGGAGGACATGAGGCGTAAGTATCCTCACCTATTCCCCACACCTCCGTAGTTCACTTTCCTACTTGTAAATTTTCATTATCGTTTGTGCCTAAGTGTTGTTTTGTGGCTACGTGTGGCTTTGCAAACTGCTTAAGTTATGAAGAACCTTATCGTTATCTGCTTGGGAAGGAACATTCGACAAATGTTTCTAGGCGAGGAGAATGTTATACCTCAGATTTGCAGTATGTACGTAAAGGAATACGTAAAAAGTTTGGCCTTAAAGTTTAGGCTCGACGCGTTTTTGGGCACAACTCACAAAGCGAATAGTTTTCCGACGAAACGCTTCCACGCCTTCGTAGGTAAATTCCGACTATGCCATTTCTAATTTTTGCGGATTTTTCCGAGAGACGAACATTTTGATCAACGAGAGGCGACACTTGTCACCCTCTCATCGTGGACTTGTCACTTAATAGGGCCGAATGGATGGCCATCCTTGTCATGTAGTTGGTAGGATATTTTGTGCAAGTCGCCAAGGACACTTGCCCTAATCTCGCCTTACACTTGCCTAGCACTTGGCTAAATCTCGCCCTTGGTTGGCCATGTCTTGACCTATAAATACCCTTAAGATGAAGAGTTCTTCATCCACAAATTCCTTTCCAAGTCTTGAAAATCCTTCCTCTCCCTTGTAGCCTTTTTCGTCCAACACCCCCTTCGAGTGAGCTCGCCGAGGCAACCCTCCCCTAGCCTAGCCGAAATCTACCCCTCCCTTGGTAGAAAAGTTGCCTTCTAGTATTGTTATAATGCCCAAAATACCCTAGCCCAAATCCCTTAGTCCTTAGTAGAAGTTGTGAAGAACTTCTAAGGTTTTCTTAGAGCTACCGAGCGCATAACTTAGAGCTAAACCTTGCTCAGCGCGACTTTTATCTAGGATATTATTGGGCTTACCGAGGTAAATAATCCTAACCTCTTTGTATTAGAGAATGCATACGTAGAAGTATAAGAATAAGTATTAAATACTTAGAAGAATATTACGTAGAATTGAATCTGCTATCACAGTAGGCGGTTTAAAAGAAGAATAATTGAACTATGCTTATATAGACTGCTTTCACAAAGAGACTTATATAGCTCACCGCAGGGAAGTGCTGCCCGACTTTCCGTAGAATTGTGAACCTCTGCTTAGAATGACCTTCGAGTAGTCTAGACTTTGATGATGTCTGTGACTATTATAGTCGATTCTCTCATACACGACATATCCAACTTGGCAGAGGTTTTCGCGAGAAGGTATGTGATTCTTCCTAAAGCATGATATTTTAAATATATATAGTACGGTAGACGCATACGTGTTAATCGAATAATAACTACGCAATGTCTTTCGACTTAAGCCCGATAATCCTTACGGAATGTCTTGCGACTTAAGCCCTAATAATAAAGATCTTAAAAGTCTTTCAAAAGAATTATAAACACGCTTTGAAAGAAGAAGAATAGTTGTTTTTAAAACAAGAAGCTTAAGGGTTATACTAGCTTTATGGGAAGTTAAGTATAACGGCTTAAGTTTTATAAAAGGAACGCTTTACTTATGTGTTTTATAAAAGACTTGTATTGATTTCAAAGGTATAATAAGATGGTTTTGGTAGTAGACATATTATGATGCTATGTGTTAGTATCTTGTAACGCTTGTGTAAAGAGGTCACTTTACTTATGCTTATGTTGTTTGAACTATAAGTCGTTGTGTTAGTACTATATCACTCACCTCTTGAGATGATACCGGGTTAAGTCGCCTCCGACGCGGGGTAGACTCAGCGGTCCAGGACCGTGATTCGAGAATACCTCACGCGGTCCAGGGGCCTATGCGCGAGCTACGAGTTCCGTGTTAGTATGCGGGGTTATGCCTCACGCGGTCTACGCGCTACGCGACAACGAGTCCGTGACGCCGCCGAGGAGTAATACCCTCGATGCGGGTTATACCTACGCGCCTATGTGAGTGGCCTACGCGACTCGAGTCGAGGATTAGGCTTGCGAATGATAATACGGGCGAGTGGCCCGCTTCGATCATTCGCAGCCTAGAAAAGACCTATTACGCTACCTATTGTTGCTCTTGTTTATGATATGGCACTATGCGCTACATTTGTTTTTTCGCATATTTGTAAAATTGGTTTTTAAAGTGTTATGATTTCATTTAAGTACTTTACGCTTTCACATACTTAGTACTGTAATCGACCTCCTTCGGGCCGCTCATGCCGCAGTAAGGGCAAGCAGTGCTAGATCCACATCCTAGGATCTCTACATCGTGTCGAGCTCCATCTTTCCTGAGGCTCTACTGGGTATGATCTCCTGTCAGAGATAGTTTTGTATGCCAGTGGTATGGCGGCCCCGTCCCGCCATAGTTGTATATTTCAGAGGTCTGTAGTCATGTTGTACAAGATCGATGTAACTGCTAAACCATGTTTATATATATATGCCGAAAGGCGACGTTTGCTCACATAAACTGTGTCTTATTTTATAAACTGTTTCATGTCTTGTTTTATATTCCGCTGATTACTCTGATGTATGACTACTTGGGTGCCCCGGTAAGGCACCAGTCACGGGCCCCGGAATGGGTCGTGACACTTATAATAACATGGAATCTTCAATTACAAAAGTAAGACGAAGATTATACCTCATTTAGCCTAAATATGATCCAAGATTACAAGTCGATCCTTAGCAACTTTAGCTCCTCCTTTCGACGTTCCAAACCACTCCAAGCAACCCTTAGAAGCTTATGAAGAACTCCTCTTCAAGTTCCAACTTCAAAGTTGAATAACTCCTTAGGTTTTCGCCTTGCGACTAATACGAAAACACCACTTTTTCGGGATCTTTCTATTGAGATACACTTACAATACCCTTAGGTACCTTGGTTTAAAGTATTGGGAATTATGGACACAAATTGCAAAATTTTCTTGTGTGGAAACCCTCAAAGCCGAGAGCACTAAGTGCTTCTTCAAAAATTTCTTCAATTTTTTCTAAGTGTTGAGAATGACAAAGTCTTGCTCTACTAGTGTACATATATAACATAATGGAGGGTCTAGATTAGTACATATGGATGGCTTGGATGAGTTTCACATGGATTTTGCCCAAGTGGCCCTTGGACTTTAGTCAACAATGTCAAGCTTAAGTCTTTGCAAGACTTGGTCATCTCTCTAATGGTCAAATGACCATCTTACCCATGCCATTTTCGCCCAAGACCACTAAGAGGGGGGGTGACACATGTCGCCCTCCCATTCGTCGCAATATCTCGTTTTCCGACAATTCCATAATTCCGATAATTTTTTACTCGTCTCAAATCTTAACATTTTTTAGTTCTTACGTACGTTCTTATAAACATATCTTGGAATTTCCGGGGTGTAACATTCTTCCCCCCTTAGAAACATTCGTCCCCGAATGTTCTTTTGGGAGTCAAACTTAAAAATAGCGACATAATCTTCTTTTACAACCCCTACATACCAATAATACCACACGAGGCCACATAACAATACTCATACTAAAATGTCAAGCTGAACCCCATGTGTCAACGTCGGTTATTCCGATAAAGCTTCACGACGCTAAGCTTACTAATAATCTTTCCCGGATAAGCTTTGCCTTATCCACAGCCCGCTGAATCAAGTCTGGACCAAATAACTGAACCTCGCCTATGTCGAACTATCCAACCGGCGATCTACACTTTATTAACCTTGGAAACAAATAATCGATCCCCGCTCGTAGTCGAAGAATCTCACGACCACGCCCCGCCTATCCGCCGCCTATCCGCATACTATCCTTAGATCCACGACTAAGAGTATCTTTAGCTGTCTTGGCTTTTCTCAGATGGTATAGGATATAAATATCACAATCCTTGGGTAACTCTAACCACCGTCTCTGTCGCAAATTCAACTGCCTCTGTCTGAAGATATACCGGAGGCTCTTGTGGTCTGCACAAATATCCACATGAAGTTTATATATACGTCATGCCCCCAAATCTTCAAGGCATGATTTAACTGTCGCCAACTCTAAATCGTGAATGGCGTAATTTCCTTTCCTGCTTCCCTAACTACCGGGAAAACATAGGCTCTACCCTTATCGGGTTGCGTCAGCACACAACCTAGCCCAACACCCAACGTGTTATCATAATAACCTACCCCTCAAGTCTCTCAGGAGAGGTTAGAACTGTAGTCGTGGTCAACTTATCTTCCAATAACTGGAAGTCTTTCTCATAACTGCGAAATATTCGGGTATCCTTAATCTCAATTATGGTTCCTGTTTCCTTTTCTCTGTTGCAACCCAACTTGGTCATTAACTTAGATTTGATTATTTTGCTTGCCTCCTGGCTAAGACTTCCTGTCAATCACAATTTTTTTTGGGGGGGGTGGGCGGGGGGAGATTTCCTTGATCTCGCCAAGTAGTAACCCGATTTTCCTTTCCAAGTTTGTAGAGCCTATAGCTAGGTGTTACCACATTTCCTCGAAATGTTCTTACTTCCCATTATTTACTAATGGTCTTTACACTAGTCTGGGGTAATCATATCTCGTGCAACTTTCATAACCCTAGTCGTATTCTCTTTTATCATTCCGGTCATAACCTTACCTTATGCTTATTATTAGCAAAAGTATTTCTATCTTGATTCATAATCGTACCGTTTCATGCAAGCGTACAACCTGCATTTATATCTTTACGATATTTCCTCGACCAATTTGTATGTCGTTCTTAATTACCCCATCACAACACTTTTCCCACGGTTATCTACAACTGTAACCTATGGCATGACGATACCGAAGACCTTACCTGTTATACCCCGTATTGTTCCAGAGTATGTACGTGAGGGCGTACGTATAAAAATTTAAGCCTTAAGGATTGACAAGGTTCGAAAATTTGGGCATAAGTGCCGAAAGGAGTCGTTTTTCGACGAAACGTTTTACAAGACTTGCGAAGGGAAAAATACGGCTATGTCATTTCTAATTTTTGCGGATTTTTCCGAGAGACGAAACATTTTGGACCAACAAGAGGGCGACACTTGTCACCCTCTAATTGGGGCACGTTTGGGCGGTAATTGGGACGAAAGTGTGGCTTGTTTTGTCAAGGAGTTGGTAGGATATTTTGATGGTAGATGGATAAGGTACACTTTCCCAAATCCTAGCCCTACACTTGCCTTACACTTGGATTAATCTTGGCCATTGGTTGGCCATTTCTTGACCTATAAATACCCCTCTAAGTTGATGAACTTCTTCATCCAAAATTGTTCTAAGTGTTAAAAATCCTCCCCCCCTCTTAGTGTGAGCTTTTCGTCCCTCTCCCTCCTAGTTGTGCTTGGCCGAGCCTCCCTCCCCCTTTCATGGTGCTCCTAGCCGAGGGGTACCCCCCCCTAGCCTAATTGTTTTCGTATAATACCCTTTTTTGTGGTATAGAAATACTCTCCTAGTATTGTTATAATGCCCAAATACCTTGGCCCAAATACCTTGTAGTATTCCCAAGGTTACCTCTATACGAAAAGCCCGGAAAATACTATTATACTTTCCCTCAGTCACTAAAACGAAACCCTAAGGAAAACCTTCATAGTCGGTTGAAGTGTTAAGTAGAAGTTGCGTAGAACTTCTAAGGGTTGTTTGGAGCGGATTGGAGCGCACAGAGTAGGAGCTTAACGTTGCTCAGGAGCGACATTAAACTTGGATAATTTTGGGATCATCGAGGTAAATACTACTGTCCTTCTATTGTAATTGGGAATTACAGAATGTAGTTGTATAGAAATGAATATAAGATTCATAGAAGGGTATTGAACTGTAATAGAAGGATATTACAGAATAGACTTGAACTGAAATCACGTCAGAAGAAAATAAGTAGAAGATTAAACAGATTTACTTAGACCGTATTTACTGATGGTCGATAACCTTTATTGGTTGAATGTTCTGCGAGTAGCATGAACTACTTGGAAGGTGGACAAGGCTAGCCGGGTTATAGCCGTGGAGCGTTTTGCTTATAGTCGATAATCGTCGCGAGGTATGTGATTCTTCCTATACTCTTGAGCATGATATTTTAAAAGCTATATATATATATATATATAGTACGGTAGACGTACGTGTGTTGACTGAACGTAGTTATACGGCAATGTCTTTTGACTTAAGCCCGAATAAGATATATATATAGTACGGTAGACGTACGTGTGCTAACTGAACGTAGTTGTACGGCAATGTCTTTGACTTAAGCCTGAATAATAAGAACCTTGAATGTATTTTAAAAGAATTAAGAAGCCTTTTTTGGAAAGAAGAGTAATACTTGGTTTTGAAAACATAAGAGTTATACTAGCTTTATGGGAAGTTAGGTATAACGTCTTAAAAGAGATAAAGAGAATGGTTTACTGATTTTTAGAAGTTAAGAGACTTAATCTTAAAAGATAAGAGACTTGACTTAATATGGATATTTGTGTGAAACCTCATTCGTGAGTAATGAGTACTTGGTTTTTAAAAGGGAATAACGCTTCTTGATTTCGAAATCGAATGAGTATCGACAAACCATCGCAAAGTTAATAAAGGAAAATGTATTGAATAATAAAGTATTATTAAAACCAGTAGAAACCTCCATCCGCATAAGCTAAGATGAGACAAAATGATATTACATTTCCTAGATCATGGCTGCTTAATAAGATTGATTATAAACAAGAATAACCTACACTCATATAAGGCATATGTTTCTCAGATTGTTTAAAAGAGAATTATATTCTTAAATGATTAAGACTATGAACTATGAAACTTTTCTAAAATAAAGAGACCTGAGCAATTGAAATTAGGCAAACCGAACTTTAGGGAAGAATGTTGTTAAAAAGGAAAGTGTTTTGGTTTACCTAAAATGTGAGTCACTCTATTTTTATACTACGGTATCGGTGACCTTTATAAAAGGAATGGATCTCTTTAAAAGGAATTTAACGTACGTAGTACTTTAGGTTAAAACCCGGACTTTGATATAAAATGGAAGTATCTTGAGTTGTGTATAACTTGCCTATGCTTGTTGTTGTATAACTCGCCTATGCTTGTTGTGATAGCCTTTGTTGTGCAAATGTTGATATCAGGTGACTTCTTGATAAAGAATGGACCTTTTTATGAAAGTCTGAAGTATGGTAATTTGCTTGTGCTTGCTTGTGATAGCCGGTTGTGTGATATATTGTGATTATTGTTACATGGACATGCCTACACCGATGCACTTCCGGGGCATGTGGCCACGCGGGTTGATTACCCGATATATGGTTATTATTGTTACATGGGCGTGTCCGCACCGGCGCACTCGGCACGTGGCCACGCGCAGGTTGACCACCCAGTATATTGTTGTTGATGTTACATGGACATGTCTGCACCGATGTAGAATTCCGGGGGCATGTGGCCATGCGGCATTGTTTTTATTATTGCATCATAGACATGTCTGCACCGATGCAAAATTCCGGGGGCATGTGGCCATGATGCGAACATGATTGATGTTGTGGGCGTGAGACCCATAGTTATATATTGAGTGATGACTTTGAGGGCGAGTCCTCGACTTGATCGCTTTATGTGTATTGTATTTTGGTTATCATACATGTCTCCTGCTTTATATAGACTGTTATGATTTAAATGCGATTTTCGGCCACATACTTGGTACTTGCATCGACCTCCTTCGGCCGCGTTCATGCCGCAGGTTCCGTACATCGGTAGTTGATCCCCGCTCATAGGATCACAGTTCAGCGTATTGGGAAGCTCCGTTTCTCCGGAGGCTTATTCTTCGGTATGTGTTCCCTGAGTTGTAGGTTCTTGTACATTCAGGGGTATGGCGGGGCCCTGTCCCGTCATAGTTGTTGTAAATCTTAGAGGTCTGTAGTACTGTTGTGGGCAGGGTTGTAAAAAGGATTAAACTGTTCGGGTTTTTATGTATTTATATACTGAAGGCAACCGTTTTGGTTGGCCTGTTTATATATAATATCTCTTGCTTCATGTCTTGTTTTTATGTTCCGCTGATTTTCTCTGATGTATGACTACTTGGGTGCCCGGGTAAGGCACCAGTCACGGGCCCGGGTTCGGGTCGTGACATTACCAGTCTCATATCCTTCGTCTAACAACATGGGTACACGCAACCCCAAAATACGTAAAACTGTCCTTTTATGTGGGGGAGAAAACTTATCTCCCTTTCTTAAACATTCCTTGGAGTCACAACCCTAATCACAGGGTCCTCTCGCGGTCCAGTAAATATCTAATCATCACGCACCGCCTTAAAGTCATGTAGATTTTCAAAACCTACCAAAGATGCCCTCCGCTTTCCGCCGGCAGCACTCGTACTTATTTTATTCTTGCCTTGCACATTTTCTTGAAATTATCCGGAAGGTCGTGGCCCTGACCGCCACACCAAAGCAACTCCAAGTACCTCCAAGGGCACTTAACATAAATTCCTTCAAATTCAATTATTACTTACTTCCTGCGTCAATTTACCTCAAATGAACAAGTCACACAAACTTATTAAAAACAATAATGCCAAAGAAGGAAGGATAATTCACTGGTTACTACCACTTCTCTTCCTTTACACTGGATAATCAGCTTACCAGAAAACTGGAATCGAGTCAATCTCTCTCTGCAGTCAACGTTGGCATAACAAGAGGCCAACTAGCCCGTACTCATAATGACCTCAACGTCTGTCATAACAGCTCGCTAGGTCCGCTAGTGGTCCAACGATCAGATCGTTACCGATAATTATTATCTACCCGCCGCCTACCACCCAACACTCACGTGTAGTCACCACGAAAGATCCTCACTGATTCGTGCTCCATTTCTTTACACTTGGTTGCTCTCTTTCATCGGGTCGCATTCTTCCCGCATTTCCAAACTTATTCTAGCGCACGACATAGCCTTCATACCGATTCGACCTCCTATCTTTGGAGTTACTATTCTAAACAACATAAGGCCATTTCCGGCTCACAACCGTTCCGGTGGAATGCGCCCACGAACCCGTAAAATGATTAACTAGACTTGGCTTGCACCGTGACTCGTCACGAATGACTATTAACAACCAATCCCATTCTTACATAAAGCTGGGCGACCCTTAATAGGTCCTTAACCCGACTCGGCGTCAGATTTAACTCTTTACCACCCGAGAAGGCCTTATATACCTAAGGTCTCAAGTTATCAACATTCTTAGGCTCATAATTTCCTGTGCTCCTAGCCCGCTTTATCATCCCCTCAGAACGGGTACAATAACTTTTCATAATATCATAACCGGTTGTCTTGACCACAACAACCATACTTACTCCATACGGATCTCACCCGCACCATTTCTTAATCATACCACGTAGCTTAATCTATTAACATAGTCTTCCATTAAGTCCCTTAATTAAACTTCTAAGTGGTCCATTTCTTCTCGCATAACTCATCATCTCCTAATTATCTTAAATTAGCACGTAAAACCTTGCTGAGAGTCCATTAACTATTCATACCTTCCCGATATTTTTAGTCCTTACCAATTCCTGGTAATCCATAATCATTCTAGGCAACACATATGTGACCCTCATACATAAATCCGTATAGTTGTATGTCACAATACCAACTATACTACTAATATTACCAAACTGGATACGCAATCCACATAATCTTTCCTGGGTCATCACGCTTTTCTCAGAGTGCAAACAACATAACTTGTTAGGGAGAGACGACTCTAACCACACAGCTCTATCGCACGATCTTAGAGTGAGAAGAATTGAAACCAATCCTAAATGTCCTGCAACCTCCTGATTATAGATGTGGTGCACAACACACCGATAATCAAGACTCTACTAGACACGATCTGTAGACACTTTCCGATGACTAACTGCTCTGATACCACTTTTGTCACGACCCGACCTCGCTCGCGATCGTGCCCTACCCGGGCACCCTTTCTGTGATACATCAGAGAATAGCAGTGGAACATACACAACTTATAAAATGCTTAAACGTAAAATAACAACAGGCTAGCCGATAAGGCCACCTTCCGTAAACTATACAAATAAAACAGTACATTTTTTTCCTTTACAACCCAATCCACAAATGTGACTACAGACCTCTAAGAATAACAATCGTGACGGACAGTGGCCCCGCCATACCCCAATATACAACTACCAACCATACCGAGGATAGCTCGAGTAATGGAGATTCCCAAACCAATGAAATGATCCTAAGAGTGAGGATCAAAGAACTCAGATACTCTACTCGCAGATGAACGCAAATCAAGGAGGTCAAGATAACATGTACCAAATATGTGAAACCAGCATCAGTAGTGAAATCATAAGTCTAAAATAAAGTCGAGACACGTATGATAACTCAAACAACAAGACATCGTGCCTTACTAACAATGAGAGTAAACAAGTATATACTTTATCGCATAAAAATAGAGGCTCATGATCAAAACAGGTCCTCGCCTGTAGTATCAATAAGCAATCCTACTCGGGACTATTTCACCCGCACGGGTCCCGTGGACCCGCATTTAGGTATTCCTCGCATAGGTCAGCACTACCGCATGGGACTATTTCACCCGCATAAGCCCATAAGGACTCGCGTAGGTATTCTCGATCATGGGTAGCAAATCCACTAATACGTGGTATAACGCCTTGGGGTTTACCTCATTTATACTCTTACCCCAAGCAGTGGTATACCATCTTAGGGTTTACTGTCACGACCAACCGGCCCGTGGATCGTGCCTTACCCCGCACCCAAGTAGACATACATCGAGTAATCAATAACAAACACAACAATATGAGATAAATGTATATAAAACAATAATCAGGAAACTTGCCTTTCCATATATATAAATGACAACTTTTAACATGAACAGCTTAATCCTTTTACAAACCCCGCCACAACAAGATTACAGACTCTAAGAATGATATGACAACAATGGCGGACAGTGGCCCCGCCAAACCCCCGAATGTAAACACTTACTACGACAGGACTACACCATCGATAAGCCTCCGAGAAACGGAGCTTCCCAAACGCCGAATCAGGACCGAGAGCTAGGATCAACGACTGGTGTACCTCAACCTGCGGCATGAACGCAGCCCCCCGAAGGAGGTCAGTACAACAGGTACCGAGTATGTGAAACTAAAAATACTGCAAATGAAATCATAATAGTCTATAAAGCAGAGACATGTATGATAACCAAACTACGCTTTACAATAACTAAGCAAATATATCAAGTCGTGACTCACGCCTCAAGTCATCACCAAAGAACATAACAAAGGTCTCACGCCCACAACATCAATCGTGCCTGGACACATTCTCACCGCCATAGCTTATGATATAAAAGTTCCAAGGAACACACATGAACACCGTGTCCCACTGTGCATAATAACACCGCACGGTAAGTACGAAGGCATAACCGATTACTAACACCTACGCATCAACAAGGTCATGAATCAGATCATAAGATCTGCCTGCACCGTCACATGATCAAAGCCGCCACTTGCCCGCAGATCTAATGCGCGTCTAGTCCTGGAAATTCCCGCAGCTCAGCATAGGCCAATCTCATCTGCACGCATGAGGCATCCCCCGCATCGAGGGTCGCTACTCCCAGATCGCCCCGACTTCGCACCGCATGGCCACAAGGACAGCATGACCATAAATGACGTTCACTAACCTGGAACTCTCTTAGTTCCGAATAGGCCGGCGGGACCTTCATGAGGTATTCTCGAATCATAGTCCATCGACTACCGAAGTCTACCCCGCATCGGAGGCGCTTAACTCCCTAATCATCTCAAGAGATGAATGCCACAATACTATCATAACGATCGATAGTTAATAAGCACAATCAAGAAACCCTTCACACAAACATCACAAGATACTAACACACGTAGCATCCCAACACGTTTACTTATCAACGCAATCAAGAAAGTATTACAAGGCTATCACAAACCAATACAATCAAGTTGTTCACACAAGGTACCTTCTACTATATGATTAACAAAATCGGTTTTTATCCCCAAAGTACTTCATACATCAACTCTTTAAAAGATACGTTACTTTCACAATGTCACACAATACCCGTAGTATAAAATAGAGTGACTATCCTTTTAAAGTAAATCAATTACTTCTCTTTGTAAAATCAAGTAGCAACATTCTTTTCCAATGATCAAGTTTGCCTAATTTCCAATGTTCAAGTTTCTCATTTTAGAAAGGTTTCGTAGTTCATAGTCTTATTCAATTAAGAATATAATTCTCTTTTAAACAATCGGAGAAACATAAGCCTTATATGTGAGTAGGACATTCTTGTTTATAACAATCTTATTACAGCAGCCATGATCTAGGAAATATCATTTTGTCTCATCTTAGCTTCTATGCAGATGGAAGTTTCTACTGGTTTTAATAATACTTAATTATTCAAAACATTTCCTTTTATTAACGCTGCAGTGGTTTGTCGATACACATCCTGATTTCCAAAATCAGTAAAACGTTCTTAAGCCGTTATACCTAACTTCCCATAAAGCTAGTATAACTCTTAAGTTCTCAAAAACCAAGTATTACTTCTCTTTCAAAACGATTTCAGAAATCTTTTGAAATACTTCAAGTTCTTTATGATCACACATCAAGCCAGTTATAAACAAATCATTTACCTTTTTAAAAACCACAAAGTGTTTTCTTATCTACATAAAGCTGTTATAACCAACTTCCCATAAAGCCGTTATAACACTTTATGTTTTAAACCAATCGAATACATTTAGCACATGTACGTCTACCGTACTACATAGTTCACACATATCATGCTAGAAGAGATAGGAAGAGGTTCACATACCTCGCGACGATTATCGACTAATAGCAAAATGCTCCGAGTACCTCAAGCCGTCGGCTACTCCTTAAGCCAAGTAGAACGCGCCACACGTAGTACTTCAACCTATAAGGCCCCAAGGCGCTTATTAACATTTAGGTCTCATCGTAGAACTTTCTACGTAAATTTCAAAGACTCTCCCCGCAACAACAGAAACCTCCTCCTCTAACGAGGCCGCTACCAAGCCAACCAGGGGTTATACATCTAACCCTAACTGCACAATTCTACTCCACTACACAACTACACAAGTCTATCAGAATACACCCATGTAATTACAGCAAAGACTATATATAGTATACTTCTACTATATAATCTAACAACATGTAATTTCCAATTACAATAGGGGGACAAGATAATTACCTCGATAAGCCCATAATTATCCGAGTTTAATGTCGATCCTTAGCAAAGTTTTAGCTCCAACTCCGAGCGCTCCAACCCGCTCTAAACCACCCTTAGAAGTTCTAACCAACTTCTACACAATACTCCAACGGACTATGGAGATTTTCCTGTGGTTTCGGTTTTGTGGACTGACGGAAGTATAATAGTATTTCGGCTTTTCAGAAAGGTATAACCTTAGAATACAACAAGGTATAAGGCTAAGGTAATTGGGCATAACAACAATACTTTTGAGAGTATTTCTACCAAGAGTGGGTATTTATACGAAAACACTAGGCTGTGTGGTACCCCACGGCCACACCACAAGGGGGAGAGGGGGGAGGCTCTCGGCCACAAAGGCCTATCTAGGGAGGGGGGGGCTCTTGGACGAGAGTCAAACAAGAGGGGAGAGGGAGGGACTTTAACACTTAGGAAATATTTGGAATGGATGAAGAAGTTCATCAACCTTAGAGGGGTATTTATAGCACAAGCCAAGGCCAACCAATGGCCAAGATCTAGCCAAGTGCCTAGCAAGTGTAGGGCCAAGATTCACCCAAGTGTCCTAGCCAACTTGCACACAAAATATCTACCAAAAATATCTCCCACTTGCCTTCCCCAAATCGTCCATGCCGCCCACTTTGCCCACCAATGAGAGGGTGCGCGTGCCTCTCTCGTTGGTCCAAAATGTTCGCCTCTAAAAATCCGCAAAATACTAAATGACATAGCCGAAATTCCCTACGAAAGTGGAAAACGCTTTAAAAACGACTCTAACAAGATGTTGTGCACAAACATATTTCGCCCAAAGGTGCCACACGGGGTGACACGTGTCGCCCCGATTCGCCCAAAAATATTTCGTCTTCCAAAATATCCAAACGCCAAAATCTCAAAATCAAAGCTGCCCCACAAAACAGAATTTCACCCGGGCCCCACGTGACCATTTTCAAAATAAAATTCCATAATTCTCTAATATTCCAGAAGTCCGAATACCAACTGGGAATCCAATTCCATAAACGAACCTTTTTCCTTCACAAAACCGAAACTTTTCCGTGGAAAAATCGCCTCTTTCTTCCTTTCCAATCTTTCTGTCGTATTCTCGTACGTACGTCCTCGCATACATACACTGGAACTACGGGGTATAACATTCTTCCCACCTTAGAAACATTCGTCCCGAATGTTCCTTCTAAGTCTCAAATCGTACACGTTCCCGTTTAGTATTCACTTCTATACTTACTAAACAATCCTGCCACTGCTGGCCACAGAAAATATCCACGTAAAATACTTACATCCAAGTCCACGAGAAAACACCTCTAACATCACCACAAATACCACTACTTTTGTCACTTTGTCGAGAGCCTTGCTCCGACGACCCAACAAATGGTACCGGGCTGCATGAGATCACTGAAGCTGTCGTAAACTCTAATTCTTAACACATTTCTGATACTTCTTTAGTATCCAAAACTCGGGTTTACTATCTCTAACGTTGTCATCATTAACTGGGAACATTCTGGATGGATCTTCGATACTTTCCCGAACATAACAATACGAAGACCGGACGCCCTTCCTCCTAAGTCGGACGGCAATGCTAACATATAGGCAACCCGCCTATTCTTCACATGAACTCACAAAGGCCCAAAGTAACTCGCTAAGTTCCTTCGCTTTCCAAAACTCGTCACACCCGCCCGGTGGTACTTTCAAGAAGACCGACCGCCAACTCAACTCTAAGCGTCGCCGCCGATTATCCGCACGATTCCTCCGAGCCGCCGTAACTCCTTCTAGACAAGCTTCACACTATCCACGATTACCGGAACAAGATCAACCAACTATCTCAACCCCGCCAACATCGAACCAATCGACGCAACTTGCATTTCCGCCCTACAAGGCTTCAAAAGGCGACATCCGAACACCGAAATGGTAGCTCAAACGCTTCCACAGAGACAACAATCCTCACAACTACCCTCAAATCACGTGACCGCCCGAGGCGAATGCGATTTGAGACTCACCCAGTTCTTAACACATGCTTGGTAAAACTTCCGTAAACAAAAACAGCGTAACTGGCTCCATCATTCACATAAGGTGAAGGTAGGCACCCTGCAACCTCACAACCTTTTCGGATAACATCAACTCGCCGAGGAACGACTCGACCAAGAACACGATAGTCGCTTCCCATCGCCCGACCACCGGTCGAACGCATCCACGAACTTGCACGCTAACTAAACATGGGCCTAACACCTCACGACCCTAACACAAAGAGGACCACCACAACCGACCTCACCACTAAACCTACCGCGGGTTGACCCGCACGTAGCCTCAACCCGACCCCAAGGCGCAAATACCATCTCCCCGGCGAACAATCTTACTAAACACGTTACGAAAACCTCGAGGTCTTCTTAGCTCGACTACCTTCCTTCAAATCACGCTACTCTTGACTTATCCCACGAACATAGCTCACCTGCACTATGCACTCCTATAAGGGTCAAACATAACACTACACCTTTCTCGAGATGGCCTTATCTCTAAGGTCTTTACGTATAACACTCTAAGGCTCACACCTTCTCTATCCCCCAAAATCTTACTCGGTTAACCCACCATGATTCCTAATCACAACTCACACATCGCTATCGTAACGTAGCACTTAAGGTATACTCACCTGAAAGTTACCAAGGACCTTGCCGCCCGCCCTCTTCTCACGCCTCTTGGTTAACCCGCCGATCTCTACGCTTTCGCCTGCCGCGCATAAGCCCGCATACGTGCCATGCTCAAGCCTAATCAAGAATTACTCTTGACAACCTCTTTAGATAGTCCTCCGCATCATGCAGACATCGGTATACTCTCTGGTAGCCAAATCTATAGCTAGTAACAGGTTGTCTCTTGCAATCTATATTCTCGCTTCTGGCCGCGAACGAAGGTTCACATATCATGGCCGCAGAGGAATCGCCGCCGCCATTCTTAAACTCTGTGGGCTAGTGACGTCGCAGAAATCCCCGAATGGCACTACCCTAGGTAATGATTGGGCCTGCCCTCGCCACCCTCCGAACTCTACTCAGCCTCTGGCCGCCTTGCCCTCCCGGCCCGGTTGCCTACGCGAGGCATGACGATAAGGGAAAATATTTCGTCGAGGTTCAACTTACAACACGCTCTAAGGCACGATCTCGAGTGAGAAGAATAGAAACCAATCCTAAATATCCTATAGCCTCTCGATTATTGATGTGGTGCACAACACACCGATAATCAAGACTTCATCGATACGGCTCAGAGACACTTTCCGAGGATTAATCGCTCGATACCACTTTTGTCACGACCAACCGGTTCGTGGATCGTGCCTTACCCCGCACCCAGTAGACATACATCGTAGTAATCACGAACAAACACAACAATATGAGATAAATGTATATAAAACAATAATCAGAAAACTTGCCTTTCTAAGATATATATAAATGACAACTTTTAACATGAATGCTTAATCCTTTTACAAACCCCGCCCACAACAAGATTACATGCACTTAAGAATGATATGACAACAATGGCGGACAGGCCCCGCCAAACCCCGAATGTAAACACTTACTACGGCGGGGACTACACCACCGATAAGCCTCCGAGAAACGGAGCTTCCCAAACGCCGAATCGCGACTCGAGAGCTAGGATCAACGATCGGTGTACCTCAACTCGCAGATTTAACGCAGCCCGGGCGAGGTCGCATAACAAAGTACCGAGTATGTGAAACTAAAAATACCGCAAATGAAATCATAATAGTCTATAAAGCGGGAGACATGTATGATAACCAAACTACGCTTTACAATAACTAAGCGATATATCAAGTCGTGACTCACGCCTCAAGTCATCACCAAAGAATATAACAGTGGGTCTCACGCCCACAACATCAATCGTGTCTGGGACACATTCTCATCGCCTAGCTTATGATATAAAAGTTCCAAGGAACACACATGAACACCGTGTCCCACCTGCGCTATAATAACACCGCACGGTAAGTACGAAGGCATAACCGACTACTAACACCCACGCACCAACAAGGTCGCGAATCAGATTATAAGATCTGTCTGCACCGTTACATGATCAAAGCCGCCACTTGCCCGCAGATCTAATGCGCGCGCTTAGTCCTCGAACTTCCCGCACCCGCATAGGCCAATCTCATCGCCCGCATGAGGCATCCCCGCATCGAGGGTAGCTACTCCCGATCGCCCCGACTTCGCATCCGCATGGCCACGCGACCGCATGCCCATAAAGGACGACACTAACACGGAACTCGTAGTTCGCGATAGCCCCGACTGCGTAGGTATTCTCGAATCATAGTCCATCGACCACCGAAGTCTACCCCGCACGGAGGGCCTAACTCCCTAATCATCTCAAGAGATGAATGCCACAATACTATCATAACGATCGATAGTTAATAAGCACAATCAAGGAAACCCTTCACACAAACATCACAAGATACTAACACACGTAGATCCCAACACGCTACTTATCAACGCAATCAAGAAAGTATTACAAGGCTATCACAAACCAATACAATCAAGTTGTTCACACAAGGTACCTTTTACTATATGATTAACAAAATCGGTTTTTATCCCCAAAGTACTTCATACATCAACTCTTTAAAAGATATCGTTACTTTCACAATGTCACACAATACCCGTAGTATAAAATAGAGTGACTATCCTTTTAAAGTAAATCAATTACTTCTCTTTGTAAAATCAAGTAGCAACATTCTTTCCAATGATCAAATTTGCCTAATTTCCAATGTTCAAGTTTCTCATTTTAGAAAGGTTTCAGCTCATAGTCTTATTCAATTAAGAATATAATTCTCTTTTAAACAATCTGAGAAACATAAGCCTTATATGTGAGTAGGACATTCTTGTTTATAACAATCTTATTACAAAGCATGATCTAGGAAATATCATTTTGTCTCATCTTAGCTTCTATGCAGATGGAAGTTTCTCCGTTTTAATAATACTTAATTATTCAAAACATTTCCTTTATTAACGCCGCAGTTGGTTTGTCGATACACATCCCGATTTCCAAAATCAAGAAAACGTTCTAAGCCGTTATACCTAACTTCCCATAAAGCTAGTATAACTCTTAAGTTCTCAAAACCAAGTATTACTTCTCTTTCAAAACGATTTGAAATCTTTGAAATACTTCAAGTTCTTTATGATCACACATCAAGCCGCTTATAAACAAATCATTTACCTTTTAAAACCACAAAGTGTTTTCTTATCTACATAAAGTCGTTATAACCAACTTCCCATAAAGCCGTTATAACACTTTATGTTTTAAACCAATCGAATACATTTAGCACACGTACGCTCACCGCACTACATAGTGCACACATATCATGCTAGAAGAGATAGGAAGAGGTTCACATACCGCGACGATTATCGACTAATAGCAAAATGCTCGAGTACTCAGCCGCTTCGCCACTCCTAAGCCAAGTAACGCGCCACACGTAGTACTTCAACCTATAAGGCCACAAGGCGCTATTAACATTTAGGTCTCATCGTAGAACTTTCTACGAAATTTCGCAAAGACCTCCCCGCAACAGAAACCTCCTCCTCTAACGAGGCCGCTACCAAGCCAACCAGTGGGTTATACATCTAACCCTAACTGTACAATTCTACTCCACTGACAACTACACAAGTCTATCAGAATACCTATGTAATTACAAAAGACTATATATAGTATACTTCTACTATATAATCTAACAACATGTAATTTCCAATTACAATAGGACAAGATAATTACCTCGATAAGCCCATAATTATCCGAGTTTAATGTCGATCCTTAGCAAAGTTTTAGCTCCAACTCCGAGCGCCCAACCCGCTCTAAACCACCCTTAGAAGTTCTAACCAACTTCTACACAATACTCCAACGGACTATGGAGATTTTCCTGTGGTTTCGGTTTGTGGACTGACGGAAGTATAATAGTATTTCTGGCTTTTCAGAAAGGTATAACCTTAGAATACAACAAGGTATAAGGCTAAGGTAATTTGGGCATAACAACAATACTTTTGAGAGTATTTCTACCAAGAGTGGTATTTATACGAAAACACTAGGCTAGTGGGTACCCCACGCCACACCACAAGGAGAGGGAGGCTCTCGCCACAAAGGCCTATCTAGGGAGGGCTCTTGGACGAGAGTCAAACAAGAGGGAGAGGAGGGCTTTAACACTTAGGAAATATTTGGAATGGATGAAGAAGTTCATCAACCTTAGAGGGGTATTTATAGCACAAGCCAAGGCCAACCAATGGCCAAGATCTAGCCAAGTGCCTAGCAAGTGTAGGGCCAAGATTCACCCAAGTGTCCTAGCCAACTTGCACACAAA
Organism: Przewalskia tangutica; assembly: GCA_029844215.1. NCBI lineage: Eukaryota > Viridiplantae > Streptophyta > Magnoliopsida > Solanales > Solanaceae > Przewalskia > Przewalskia tangutica. The sequence continues at coordinate 66,280,944 of CM056729.1, forward strand.
ATATCTACCAAAAATATCTCCACTTGCCTTCCCCAAATCGTCCACGCCGCCACTTTGCCCACCAACGAGAGGTGCAGTGCCGCCTCTCGTTGGTCCAAAATGTTCCGCCTCTCGGAAAAATCCGCAAAAATACTAAATGACATAGCCGAAATTCCCTACGAAAGCCAGAAAACGTTTCGTCAAACGACTCTAACCGTGTTGTGCACAAACATATTTCGGCCCAAAGGTGCCACACGGGTGACACGTGTCGCCCCGATTCGCCCAAAAATATTTCGTCTTCCAAAATATCCAAACGCCAAAATCTCAAAATCAAAGCGGCCCCACAAAACCAGAATTTCACCCGTGGGCCCCACGTGACCATTTTCAAAATAAAATTCCATAATTCTCTAATATTCCAGAAGTCCGAATACCAAATGGGAATCCATTCCATAAACGAACCTTTTTCCTTCACAAAAACCGGAAACTTTTCCGTGGAAAAATCGCCTCTTTCTTCCTTTCCAATCTTTCTGTCGTATTCTCGTACGTACGTCCTCGCATACATACCCTGGAACTACGGGGTATTACATTACCCCTCATTTATACTCTTACCCTGGAGAAGGTGGTATAACGTCTTGGGGGTTTACCCCTCATTTATACTCTTACCCTAGCTCAACCGGCCATTATACATAACATAAGCTCTGCCGGATTATCATACATAACATAAGCACTACCGGCTTATCATACAATAAATAAGCAAGTTAAGAAATCCCCCTAACTTCTTATTAGTCTTATTTATATACACTCTCATTTTAGTTTACTTAAGGCACTAACATGTCATTATAAAATCCGGGAATTTAACCCAAAGTACTACGTGCTTCTATTCTTTTAAAATGACTCATTTTCATATAAAACTTGTGCAACTTACATAACCATAGTCGTATTCTCCTTTATCATTCCGGCCATATCCTTACCTTAGGCTTATTATTAGCAAAAGTATTTCTATCTTGATTCATAATCGTACAGTTTCATTCATGCGTACAACCTACATTTATATCTTTACGATACTCCCTCGACCAATTCGTACGTCGTTCTTAATTTCCCCAACACAACACTTTTTCCCACGGTTATCTACAACTGTAACCTATGGCATGACGATACCGAATATCTTACCAGTCTCATATCCTGCGTTTAACAACATGGGTACACGCAACCCCATAATACGTAAACCTGTCCTTTTACGTGGGGGAGAGAACTTATCTCCCTTTCTTAAACTTTCCTTGGAGTCACAACCCTAATCACAGGGTCCTCTTGCGGTCCAGTAATTATCTAATCATCACGCACCGCCTTTAAGTTCGTGTAGATTTTCCAACCTACCAAAGATGCCCTCAGCTATCCGCCGGCAGCACTCGTACTTATTTTATTCTTGCCTTGTACATTTTCCTGAAATTATCCGGAAGGTCGTGGCCCTGACCGCCACACCAAACCAACTCCAAGTACCTCCAAGGGCACTTAACATAAATTCCTCCAAATTCAATTATTACTTACTTTCTGCGTCAATTTACCTCAAGTGAACAAGTCACACAGACTTAAAAAAAAAAACAATGATGCCAAAGAAGGACACTTCTCTTCCTTTACACTGGATAATCAGCTTACCAGAAAACTGGAATCGAGCCAATCTCTCTCTGCAGTCAACGTTGGCATAACAAGAGGCCAACTAGCCCGTACTCATATTGACCTCAATGTCTGTCATAACAGCTCTGCTAGGTCTGCTAGGGTCCAACGACTGTATCGTTACCGGCAACTATTATCTACCCGCTCAGCTACCACCCAACACTCACGGTGTAGTCACCTCGAAAGGTCCTCATTGATTCAGGCTCCATTTCTTTGCACTTGGTTGCTCTCTTTCTTACTGGTCGTACTCTTCCCGTACTTTCAAACTTATTCCAGCGTACGCACATAGCCTTCATACTGATTCGGGCCTCCTATCTTCGGAGTTACTATTCTAAACAACATAAGGCCATTTCCGGCTCTCACACCCTGGTTCCGGTGGAACACGTCCACGAACCCGTAAAATGATTAACTAGACTTGGGACTTGCACCCTCGTGACCCTGTCACGTAGCGGGACTACTTCCAACTGATCCCATTTCATTTCAAGCTATGGGGCGATCCTTAATAGGTCCCCAACCCGACTCGGCGTCGTAGTTAACTCTTTTCCTTGGTTTGTCTTAACTTTTTACTACCCGAGAAGGCCTTATATACCTAAGGTCTCGGTGGTTATCACATTCTTAGGCTCGCAATTTCCATGCTCCATGCCTACCTTATCATTCCCCCCGTAAACGGGTACAAAACTTATCGTAATACCATAATCGTGTTGTCTTGACCATAACAACCATACTTACTCCATACGGATCTCACTCGTACCATTCTCTTAATCATACCACGTAGCTTAAGTAACTAACGTAGTCTTCCATTAAGTCCCTTAATTAACCTCTTAAGGGTCCATTACATTCTCATACAACTCATCATCACCTAATTATCTCAAATTAGCACGTAAAACCTTGATGAGAGTTCCTTAACTATTCATACCTTCCCGGTATTTATTCAGTCCTTACCAAATCCTGGTAACCTAAAACCATTCTAGGCAACACGCGTCCGACCATCATACACAAATCCATATAGTTGTATGTCACAATACCAACTATACTACCAACATTACCAACCTGGATACGCAATCCCCATAATCTTTCCTGGGTCACTGCTGCCTTTCTCGTAGCTGCAAATAACATAATTTGTTAGGGAGAGACGACCTTAACTACACAGCTCTATCGCACGATCTCAGAGTCAGAAGAATGGAAACCAATCCTAAATGTCCTGCAGCCTCCTGATTATAGATGTGGTGCACAACACACCGATAATCAAGACTCTACTAGACACGGTCTGTAGACACTTTCCGAGGACTAACTGCTCTGATACCACTTTTGTCACGACCCAACCCCGGCCCGCGATCGTGCCCTACTGGGCACCCCTTTCATATACCTCGAGAATAGCAATGAACATACACAATCGATAAAATGCTTAAACATAAACTAACAACAAAGAATGATAAGGCCACCTTCCGTAAACTTATACAAATAAAACAAGACATTTTTTTCTTTACAACCCAAACCACAATGTGACTACAGCACTTAAGAATAACAACTCAAGTGACGGGCCCCGCCATACCTCGAATGTACAACAACCGACAATACTGTGGATAAGCCTCGAATAAAGGAGCTTCAACAGCGGAACAGTGATCCTAAGAGCGAGGATCGAATCAGATTACTCACTGCGGCATGAATCGCACCCAAGGATTTCAAGACAACATGTACCAAATATGTGAAATCGAAATCTTCAGAATGAAATCATAAGTCTATAATAAAATCGAGATGTATGATAACTCAATTAATAACGATACGGCCTTACTAACAATGAGTAATCAAAAGTATACTTACAACATAAAAATAGGAAGCTCGCGATCAAGCAGACCACCCCGAAGTATCATTAAGCAATCCTACTCGCAGGACTATTTCACCCGCATAGTCGTGGACCCGCGTGAGGTATTCTCGTGATAGGTCGCACTACCGTATGGGACTATTTCACCCGCATAAGCCCATAAGGACTCGCATGAGGTATTCCTCGCATCATGGGTAGCAAATCCACGGAACAAGTGGTATAACGATCTTGGGGATTTACCCCTCATTTATACTCTTACCCTGAAGAAGGTGGTATAACGATCTGGGGTTTACCCTCATTTATACTCTTACCCCGAGAAGGTGGTATAACGATCTTGGGGTTTACCCTCATTTATACTCTTACCCTATCTCAACCGGCCATCATACATAACTTAAGCCCTACCGGCTTATCATACATAACATAAGCACTACCGGCTTATCATACAATAAATAAGCAAGTTAAGAAATCCCCCTAACTTCTTATTAGCCTTATTCATATACACTCTCATTTTAGTTTACCTAAGGCACTAACGTGTCATTATAAATCCGGGAGTTTAACCCAAAGTACTACGTACTTCTATTCTTTTAAAATGACTCATTTTCATATAAAATTTCCAAGATACTAATAACCGTAGTATCAAGTCATAACTACATTTTAAGACAAGTCACAACACCTTTTTAGAAAAATACATTTTCGGGCTTCTAAATCAAGTGACTTCTTTCTTTTAAAACCTTAAGCAATTGATGCCTTTAAATCAATTTGCCTTTCGTTATTTCAAGTCATTTAACATGCTTAAATTACTTAGAGTAAACCACTCTTTTTAACTTTCCATAAAGCTATTATAACCAACTTCCCATAAAGCCGTTATACTAGCTTTATACATTAGCAACTTACATACTTCTTTATAACCAAGAGACTTAAACTTTCCAACAAAACAAGTATCAATAATACTTTCAACATACTTAAAGTCTCTTAACTTTTGAAAACCAAGATATCCTTAATATTTAAACAAGTGAGTTAATTCCCTAACTCAATCAACTTGGACATTCTTAAAATAAGCCAAGGATATCAAATGGACCTAGATTGTCAAAAACTTGTACGTCTACCGTACTATACATTTACAACTTATTCATGCTCAAGAGATAAGAAAGTTCCACATACCTCTTCGGTTTAATCCACTTGCTAAGTCCAATTCGCCGTACGTAGTATGTCAACCTATAATGACCATAGTACGTCTATTAACTTCTTACTTCAAACGTAGAATATTCCAAGTGCAAAGTCACTAAATTCTACGGAAAATCGGACAGCACTTCCTTTGTTTCTACATACTTTGCCACCTTTTTCAAGGCCGAATTCAATAACCAAACACGCCACATTTAAGGCCCAACAAAGTAGTTAACAATAGGGGATTACACGCTTAATCAAGACATGTAAAATTCCGCCCCACAATAAATATCAAACTAGTCCAACATATAATGTCCATTCGGCAAAAATAGGGACAACAATACAAATTCGTTTCCAATCCCTTTTCAATCCAAGTGGTTTAATATAACATGTTATCTAGCCACAATTGATAATAACTACTACAATCCTCAAGTAGATAAACATGCGACGATTCTAACTATCGACCAAATTGTATTTCAATTTCAAATGCCTCAACATGTCATTTTCGGATTTGAGCTTCTAAACTTCCATAACACTTATCAATCTTCATAACACATATCACATGATCATTTCTAACTTATAATAACATGGAATCTTCAATTACAAAAGTAAGACGAAGATTATACCTCATTTAGCCCAAATATGATCCAAGATTACAAGTCGATCCTTAGCCACTTTAGCGCCTCTTTTTGACATTCCAATCCACTCCAAGCAATCCTTAGAAGCTTATGATGAACTCATCTTCAAGTTCCAACTTCAAAGTTGAAGAACTCCTTTAGTTTCTGCCTTGCGACTAATACGAAAACGCCATTTTTCCAGGATCTTTTTGTTGAGATACACTTACAATACCCTTAGGAACCTTGGTTTAAAGTGTGGAGCTTATTGGAAAACAAACGAAAAAATTTCCTCTCTTGAACCCTCCAAACCCGAGAGCTCATTTCTTGTGCACACAAGTTTTGCAAAATTTTCTCTAAGTGTGGAGTTCATCCTTGCTACTAGTATACTATATAACAAAACTAAGGGCCAAGATCTATACACTTGAATGGCTAGGATGAAGGATTTTTAAATATCAAGTCAAGTGGGCTTGTTGACTTGGTCAACAATGTCAAGCTTAGGTCTTTGCAAGACTTGATCATCCTAACATTGGTCAAATGACCACTTTAACCATGTATTTTCGTCCAAGACCAATTAAGGGGGGGGGGGGGGGTGACACGTGTCGCCCTCCCGTTCATCGCAATAATTTTTTTTCCGACAAATTCCGATAAATTTTTACTCGTCTCAAATATTAACATTTTTGAGTTCTTACGTACGTTCTTATAAACATATCCTAGAATTCCGGGGTGTAACAAAGGCGGTGTGTGATGATTAGATATTTACTGGACCGCAAAAGGACCCTGTGATTAGGGTTGTGACTCCAAGGAAAGTTTAAAAAAAAAAAGGGGGAGATGAGTCATCTCCCCCACGTAAAAGGACAGTTTTACGTATTATGGGGTTGCGTGTACCCATGTTGTTAGACGAAGGATATGAGACTGGTAAGGTCTTCGGTATCGCCATGCCATAGGTTACAGTTGTGGATAACCGTGGGAAAAGTGTTGTGTTGGGGTAATTAAGAACGACGTACGAATTGGTCGGGGAAGTATCGTAAAGATATAAATGCAGGTTGTACGCTTGTATGAAACTGTACGATTATGAATCAAGATAGAAATACTTTTGCTAATAATAAGCATAAGGTAAGGTTATGACCAGAATGATAAAAGAGAATACAACTGTGGTTATGTAAGTTGCACGAGAGATGATTACCCCAGACCAGTGTAAAGACCATTAGTAAATGATGGGTAGTAAGAACACCTCGAGCGAAGGTGGTAGCATCTGTACTAACGAGAAAGATAGTAAGGAGATACGGGGAGGTGAGGGACCCCAGGACAACTTGAAATAACTTATAAAGGAAAGACGAGTAGACACTCGAACGATGAGAAATCTTGACAAGTCATTGGATTATGTGATACCATGAGTTGAGGTTGAACATCTGGCTATAAGCTCTACGAGCTGGGAGAGAATAAGCGGGTTACTACTTGACGAGATCAAGGAAATCCCCCCCCCCCCCCCTAAATTGTGATTGACAGGAAGTCTTAGCCATGGGGGAAGCAAAGGAATCAAATCTAAGTTAGTGACCAAGTTTGGTTGCAACAGAGAAAGGGAAACAGGAACCATGATTGAGATTAAGGATACCCGAATATTTCGCAGTTATGAGAAAGACTTCCAGTTATTGGAAGATAAGTTGACCACGACTACAGTTCTAACCTCTCATGAGAGACTAGAGGGTTAGGTTATTATGATAACACGTTGGGTGTTGGGCTAGGTTGTGTGCTGACGCAAACCGATAAGGATAGAGCCTATGTTTTCCAGAGTTGCGAAGCAGGAAAGGAAATTACGCCACTCACGATTTAGAGCTGGCGGCAGTTAAATCATGCCTTGAAGATTTGGGGGCATGACGTATATATAGACTTCATGTGGATATTTGTGCAGACCACAAGAGCCTCCGGTATATCTTCAGACAGAGGCAGTTGAATTTGCGACAGAGACGGTGGTTAGAGTTACCCAAGGATTGTGATATTTATATCCTATACCATCTGGGGAAAGCCAAGACAGTCACAGATACTCTTAGTCGTGGATCTATGGGTAGTCTGTCAGATGGGCAGCCAGATAGACAGGACGTGGTCCGTGAGATTCATTAGCTAACGAGCCGAGAGGTTCGATTATTTGTTTCCAAGGCTAATGAAGTTTAGATCCGAGAGGTTGCCGAGTCTTCCATCATTGAGGAGGTAAAGAGGTGATAGTATGAGGATCCAGTTATGATACGGTATCGAGATACGACTCTCCAAGAAGAAGAAGAGCCTGTTTGTGTAGCACCGGATGGGGTGCTGTGATATGAGGATAGATTGTGTGTACCCGGTGCTGCAGGACTAGTCAGCAGGTTTTAGGGGAGGCACGCAGTGCTTATTGCTCTAATTGTTCGGGGTCGACTAGTCGTGTCGTGACCTCAGATGCATGTATGGGTTAGATGACCGGAAAAGGGACATAGCGGAGTTTACTTCTTAGTGTTCGAATTAGTAGCAGGTCAAGGTTGAACACCAGAAGCCCAGTGGGCTATTACAGGCGATTTAGATCCCGACTTAGATTTGGGAGGTGATTAATGTGGATCTTGTTACAGGGTGGCATCGTACTCAGAGGAAGTGCGACCCCATGGGGGTCATGGTAAACATGCTGACGAAACCAACCGTGTTCTTCCGGTTAGGACCACTTGCTCGGCTGAGGTTTATGCCAGCTTTTATAGCAGGGGGATTGTGAGACTGCACGGGGTTCCTACGTTTATGATGTCAGACAGATGAGCTCGGTTACGGATAACTTCTGGAGGTTATTCAGAAGGGTTTTAGGGACACAGGTGAGTCTCAGTGTTGCATTTCACCCTCAGACCAACAGACAGGCAGAGCGTACCATCCAGGACTTGAGGATAGGTGACGGGCCTGTGTTCTTGATTTCAGATATAGCCGGGAAGGTTATTTTGCCTCTTGTTGAGTTACGTACGATAATAGGTACCCTTCCAGTATTCAGATGGCCCTGTATGAGGCCTTGTATGTAAGAAAGTGTAGATCGCCGGTTGGGTGGTTCGACGTAGGCAAGGTTCAGTTATTTGGTCCAGACTTGATTCCGCGGGCTGTGGATAAGGCAAAGCTTATCCAGGAAAGATTATTAGTAAGCTCAGAGTCAGCAGAAGCTTTAGGAAGATAACCGACGTTGACACATGGGGGTCAGGTTGACATTTTGGTATGAGTATTGTTATGTGGCCACGTGTGGAATTATTGGTATGTAGGGGTTGTAAGGAGACTATGCCGCTACCTTTAAGTATGACTCCCAAAATAACATTCGGGGACGAATGTTTCTAAGGAGGGAAGAATGTTACACCCCGGAATTCCATGATATGTTTATAAGAACGTGCGTAAGAACAAAACAATGTTAAGATTGGAGACGAGTAAAAATTTATCGGAATTATGGAATTATCGGAAAACGAAATATTGCGACGAACGAGAGGGCGACACGTGTCACCCCCTTAGTGGTCTTGGTCGAATTTTTGCATGGGTAGAATGGTCATTTGACCATAATTATGATGAAAGTCTTGCTAGGCTAAGGGCTTGACAACATTGACCAAGTCAATGAGCCCACATAGCATGATATTTAAATAAAATGCATCCAAGCCACCCATTTGTTTTAATCTAGAACTTCCATTTGGTTATATAAGATTCCTTAGTAGCAAGACAAGGCTTAACACTTAGAAAAAATTTCAAGAATTTGAAGAACCCTATGTGAGGCTCTCGGGTTTGGGGTTCAAAGAGAAAGAAAAAATTTCGTTTGTTGTCCAATAATCCCCATACTTTAAACCAAGGTTCCTAAGAGTATTGTAAGGATATCTCAATAGAAAGATCCCGGAAAAGGGGCGTTTTCGTATTAGTCGCAAGGCGAAAACCTAAGGAGTTCTTCAACTTTGAAGTTGGAACTTGAAGAGGAGTTCTTCATAAGCTTCTAAGGGTTGCTTGGAGTGGATTGGAACGTCAAAAAGAGGAGCTAAAGTTGCTAAGGATCGACTTGTAATCTTGGATCATATTTGGGCTAAATGAGGTATAATCTTCGTCTTACTTTTGTAATTGAAGATTCCATGTTATGATAAGTTAGAAATGATCATGTGATATGTGTTATGAAGATTGATAAGTGTTATGGAAATTTAGAAGCTCAAATCCGAAAATGACATGTTAAGCCATTTGAAATGAAATACAATTTGGTCGATAATTAGAATCGTCGCATGTTTACCTACTTGAGGATTGTGGTTGTTATAATCAATTGCGGCTAGATAACATGTTATATTAAACCACTTGGATTGAAAAGAGATTGGAAACGAATTTGTATTGTTGTCCCTATTTTGCCGAATGGACATTATATGTTGGACTAGTTTGATATTTATTGTGGGGCGGAATTTTACACGTCTTGATTAAGCGTGTAATCCCCTATTGTTAACTACCTTGTTGAGCCTTAAATGTGGCGTGTTTGGTTATTGAATTCGGCCTTGAAAAATGTGGCAAAGTATGTCGAAACAAAGGAAGTGCTGTCCGATTTTTCGTAGAATTTAGTAGCTTTGCACTTGGAATATTCTACGTTTGAAACTAGAAGTTAATAGACGTACTATGGTCATTATAGGTTGACATACTACGTACGGCGTATTGGACTTAGCAAGTGGATTAAACCGAAGAGGTATGTGGAACTTTCTTATCTCTTGAGCTTAAGTTGTAAATGTATAGTACGGTAGACGTACAAGATTTTGACAATCTAGTCCATTTGATATCCTTGGCTTGTTTTAAGAATGTCCAAGTTGGTTGAGTTAGGGAATTAACTCACTTGTTTAAATATTAAGGATATCTTGGTTTTCAAAAGTTAAGAGACTTTAAATATGTTGAAAGTATTTTTGATACTTGTTTTGTTGGAAAGTTTAAGCCTCTTGGTTTTAAAGAAGAATGTAAGTTTCTAAGGTATAAAGCTAGTATAACGGCTTTATGGGAAGTTGGTTATAATAGCTTTATGGAAGGTTAAAAAGAGTGATTTACTCTAAGTGATTTAAGTATGATAAATGACTTGAAATAATGAAAGGCAAATTGATTTAAAGGCATCAATTGCTTAAAGTTTTAAAAGGAAGAAGTCACTTGATTTAGAAGTCTATAATTGTATTTCTAAAAGGTATTGTGACTTGTCTTGAAAAGTAGTTATGACTTGATACTATGGTTATTAGTATCTTGGAAGTTTTATATGAAAAAGAGTCATTTTAAAAGAATAGGAGTACGTAGTACTTTGGGTTAAATTCCCGGATTTTTATAATGACATGTTAGTGCCTTAAGTAAACTAAAAATGAGAGTGTACATGTATAAGACTAATAAGAAGTTAGGGGATTTCTTAACTTGCTTATTTATGGTATGATAAGCCGGTAGTGCTTATGTTATGTATGATAAGCCGGTAGTGCTTATGTTATGTGTGATAGCCGGTTTGTGCTAGTGGTATGTTATTCATTACGGGGTCATTCCCCGGGTTTGTGGCATTTGCATATTCCGTGGATTTGCTACCCACGATGCGAGGAATACCTCATGCGAGTCCGTAAGGGCTTATGCGGGTGAAATAGTCCCAGGAGTAGGATTGCTTAATGATACTGCGGGCGGGTGGTCCTGCTTTGATCGTGAGCTTCCTATTTTTATGTTGTAAGTATACTCTTGATTACTCATTGTTAGTAAGGCACGATGTCACTTAATTGAGTTATCATACCGGTCTCAGCTTTATTATAGAATTATGATTTCATTACGATTTCAATTTCACATATTTGGTACGTATGTTGTACTTGACCTCGCCTGCGTTACATCGCAGTAGAGTATACGTAGTTGATCCTCATTTTTAGGGTCAGATTCAATTTGTTGAGAAGCTCATTACTCGGAGGCTTATCCCGGTATGGTCGGTTGTTGTACATTCGAGGTATGGCGGGGCCTGTCTGTCACAATTGTTATTCTTAGAGTGCAGAGTCACATTTGTGGATTGGGTTGTAAAGAAAAAAATGTCGCTTTATTATGCACGTTTACGAAGGTGGCCTTATCGCCTGCTCTTATTTTATGTTTAAGCATTTTATAAGTTGTGTTTGTTCACCGCTATTCTCTCGATGTGTCAGAAAGGGTGCCCGGTGTAGGGCACGGTCGCGAGCCCGGTCGGTCGTGACACTTTTGTCCACCGAACTTAGTCGCTTTACGAGTCGGCTAGTCAATGGTGCTGATATCAAAGCAAACTGCTCCACAAACCTACGATAATAACCTGCAAGCCCCAAGAAACTGCGCACCTCCGTCGGAGTAGTAGGCCTCGGCCAAGACTTGACCGCCTCAATCTTTGTCGTATCAACCTGAACACCGTCAGCCCTAATAATGTTCCCCAAGAATGCCACTGAGGCCAACCAAAACTCACACTTGGAGAACTTGGCGAACAACTGTCGTCTCCGGAGGACCCCAAGTACCGTCCTCAAGTGATCTGCATGCTCCTGCTCTGTGCACGAATAATCCAGGATGTCATCAATGAATACTATAACAAACGTATCCAAGAATGGCTGGAACACCCGGTTCATCAAATCCATAAATACCGCTGGAGCGTTGGTCAAACCGAAAGACATCACCCTGAACTCAGAGTGCCCATATCGGGTCCTGAATGCAGTCTTTGGGATATCTGCCTCTCTAACTCGCATCTGATGATAACCAGAATGCAGGTCTATCTTAGAGAAACACCTTGCACCCTGCAACTGGTCAAACAAATCATCAATCTTGGGGAGGGGGTATCTATTCTTGATGGTTACCTTATTCAGCTACATGTAGTCAACACACATACGCAGCGTCCCATCCTTCTTCTTTACAAACAAAACCGGCGCACCCCAGGGAGAAACACTAGGCCTGATAAAACATTTTTCCAGCAAATCTTTTAGTTGGTCCTTCAACTCCCTCAACTCAGCAGGTGTCATTCTGTACGGCGGAATAGATATAGGTCGAGTGTCTGGCACCTCAGCCTCTGTATCGAATACCCGAACCAGATGATATGTCACGACCCGACCCCGGGCCCGCAACTAGTGCCCTGCCTGGGCACCCCTTTCAGGTATACATCAGAGAATAGCAGCGGAACATACACAACTTATAAAATGCTTAAACATAAAATAACAACAGGCTAGCCGATGAGGCCACCTTCCGTAAAATATACATAACCAAACATAAATCAGTATATCTTTGTTCTAAAAAAAACCCAATCCACAATGTGACTACAGACCTCTAAGAATAACAAATGTGACGGGACAGGGCCCCGCCATACCCCTGAATATACAACAACCGACCATACCAGGGATCTGAACCCGGGATAAGCCTCCTGTCACGACCCGAACCCGGGCCCGTGACTGGTGCCTTACCCGGGCACCCAAGTAGACATACATCAGAGTAACCAGCGGAATATAAAACAAGACATGAAACAATATGAAGAGAGAAACAGTTTATCTGAGAAAAGTTGTCTTTCGGCATATATATATAAAAACTTGGCGATTACACCCTTTACAAACCTCGCCACAAGACTACGCACTTACAGAATGTTATAATAACAATGGCGGGACAGGCCCGCCATACCCACGAATGTAAGTACCTACAACAACGGGGACTATACTAAAGATAAGCCTCGAGACACGGAGCTTCCCAAACGAACTGTGACCCATGGCGAGGATCAACAATCGTGTACCTACCTGCGCGGCATGAACGCGAGGTCGAAGGAGGTGTACCAAGTATGTGAAACTGAAAATACTGTAAATGAAATCATAATATCCTATATAAAACAGGAGACATATATGATAACCAATTTACGATACACAATATGTAAGCAGTCATGTCAAGTCAGGGACTCACGCACTTAAAGTCATCACTCAAATATAACTATGGGTCTCATGCCTATAATATCAATCATGCCCGTGGAATTCCTTCCTCACTGCCGGCAGTCTATGATATAAAAACACCCAAGGGATACACATGAACACCAGGTCCCACCTGTGTCATAATAAAACTGTACGGGGTAAGTACGAAGGCATGGCCGACTACTAAAACCCACAGTACCAACAATGCTATAAAACTGTATCAGGAGGTCTTTCTAGACCGCGCCACATGATCGGGCGCTCGCCTCGGCATCAATGCGGCGTCTAATACCGAACTTACCGCACTCGCGCATAAAGCCACCTAGGCCCGCATGAGGTATTCCCCGCATCGAGGGTAGCTACTCCTCGGCATCGTCCTGGACTCTCGTAGTCCGCATGGCCACATAGACCGCATGAGGTATTCCCCGCACACTAACCTGGAACTCTCGTAGCTCCGCATAGGTCCCCTGGACCCGCATGAGGCATCCCTCGTGACGGGGCAGCTTAACCCCGGTATAACATGTCAAGAGGTGAGTGGTACAATACTAACATAACGACTTATCGTTAAACAACATAAGCACAACAAGGGAAACCCCTTTACACAAACATCACAAGACACTAACACACGTAGCATCCTAACATGTTTACTTATCAAACCAACAAGAAAGTTAGGCTATCACAAACCAACATAGTCAAGTTATTCACACAAGGTACTTTATGGCAACAAGTTCGGGTTTTTATCCCCAAAGTACTTCATACATTAATTCTTTAAAAAGATCCGTTTCTTTCACAAGAGTCACACGATACCCGTAGTATCAAATAGAGTGACTATCTTTTTAAGTAAACCAAAACAATTTCCCTACCTTCTTTTTGAACCAACTTAAGACAAAAGCATGCCTTCCTTTTTAACGAAAACACTTCAAATTTTCAAGTCTTTGTCTTTTATAAATCAAGTCCTTACTTTGAAATTTTAAGAAAATCAAAACTTGTTTATTAATGATCTTATTAAAGCAGCCATGATCTAGGAAATGTAATACAATTTTGTCTTATCTTAGCTTCTATACAGATGGAGGTTTCTACTGGTTTTAATAATACTTAATTAGTCAATACATTTTCCTTTATTAGCGCTGCAGTGGTTTGTTCGATACTTATTCTCATTTCCGAAATCAATACAAGGCTTTCATAAACAATTAAGTAAACCGTTCCTTTTATCTCTCTTAAGTCGTTATACCTAACTTCCCATAAAGCTAGTATAACTCTTAAGCTTTTAAAACCAAGTATTACTCTTAACAAAACGATTCTTAATTCTTTGAAACACTTCAAGATTCTTATTATTTAAAACTCAAGTCAAAAGACATCGAAGTAAAACCACGTTCAGTTAACACACGCGTCGTCTACCGTATATATATTCTTTTAAAATATCATGCTCAAGAGGATAGGAAGAATCACATACCTCCCGCGAAATCCACCGCCAAGTCGAATATGTCGCGCGCAGAGTATCAACCTATAATAGTCAAATACGTCTATCAACGTCTAGACTACTCTGTAGAATATTCTAAGCAGAAGGTTCTTATTTCTACGGAAATTTGGGCAGCACTTCCCTACCCGCCAAACTACACAAGTCTACTGTAAGTACAGTCCTATGTAAGTACAGTTCAATTCTCTTCTTTTATACCATCCTTCTATATCTTATACTCAATTCCAAACTACTTATATGTAATTTCCAATTACAATAGAAGGACAAAGATATTTACCTCGATAAGCCCAAAATTATCCAAGATTAAAGTCGATCCTGAGCAAGGTTTAGCTCTAATGCTCAGATGCTAATTCGCTCAAGAACCCTTAGAAGTTCTAAACAACTTCTACTTAATACTTCAACCAACTATGAAGATTTTCCTAGGGCTTCGTTTTGTGACTAAGGGATATAAAGTAGCATTTCCGGGCTTTTTGTATAGAGGTAACTTTGGAATACTACAAGGTATTTGGGCTAAGGTATTTTGGAATAACAACAATACTTGGAGAATATTTTTCTACCAAGGGAAGGGGGGTTTCGGCGAGACCAACAAGGAAGGGGGGGAAAGGGGTTTGGACGAGAGCTCTCAAAGGGGGAGGGAGTTTTTGAGACTTGGAAATTGTTAAGTGGATGAAGAATAAGTCTTGAACTTAAGGGGTATTTATAGGCCAATCAATGGCCAAGATCAAAGCAAGTGGAGGGTGAAGATTTGGACATGTGTGTGTGGGTCCCACTTATCTATCTACTACACAAATATCTTGCAAGACCTTTGACCAAATGTTTATGGTCTTTAAAAGGAGAAAAACGTGTAAAACAAGGCCTTCAATTCGTCCACCAACCGCCCACTTGAGGGTGACACATGTCGCCCTCTCGTTGGTCCAAAATATTTCATCTCTCGGAAAAATCCAAAATAAATAAATTCTTGAAAACGTAAAATTCCCTTACAAGGTACGGAAAAACCATTCTTTTCGTAGGAGCTCACAATTTTCGTCCCTAACATAAATCGGGCTTACACAATTGTACGTACGTCCTCACATACATACTCTGGAAATACGGGGTATAACATTCTCCCCTCCTTAGAAACATTCGTCCCGAATGTTCCTTCCCAAGACAGGTAACG
This sequence comes from Przewalskia tangutica, assembly GCA_029844215.1. NCBI lineage: Eukaryota > Viridiplantae > Streptophyta > Magnoliopsida > Solanales > Solanaceae > Przewalskia > Przewalskia tangutica. The sequence continues at coordinate 66,296,716 of CM056729.1, forward strand.
ATAAAGTTCCTCATAACTTAAACAGTTTGCAAATGCCACACATGGCCATAATACAACACGCGCAAAAATACTTAAATCCACGTCCACAAGGAATCACCTCTAGCATCACCAAAGCTCCCACCCAAGGTCTAAAATATATGCCCTTCGCACCTTTACTTCACAAAAGTAATGATCACTTCTATTCTCTTACTCGTCGTACCCTCCTCGTACACTCGAACTCTCAAAAAAAACTTGCCACATTTCTGTTATTGCATCAGTTTCCAAAATCTCAGGGTTACTACCTCCAACTTGGTCATCATTATCTTGGAACACTCTGGGTGGATCTCCGATACTTTTCCGAACATAGCAACACGAAAGACCGGACGTACTGCCTCCTAAGTCGGACGGCAAATGCTAACATATAGGTAACCTGGCCTATTCTTCACATGATCTGAAAAGGCCCAAAGTAACTCGGGCTAAGTTTCCCCTGCTTTCCCAATCTCGTCACACCGCCGGTGGTACTTGAAGGCCAGTCGACCTAAACTCCAAGTGTTGGCGCGATTATCCGCACGACTTCGGTAACTCGAGCCGTCAATAACCTCTCTGGATAAGCTTCACCTATCCACATCCTGTGAATCAAGTATGAACCAACAATCGAACCTTGCCAACATCAGACCAATCGACCGTGACTCTGCTACCCATACAAGGCTTCATAAGGTGACATCCGAATACTGAAATGGTAGCTATTATAATACTCACTCAACAAGAGACGAATAATCCTTACAGCTACCTCTGAAAATCAAAACACCGGCCCGAGGGTGAATGCAATACTGAGACTCACCTGAGTTCATAACCTTGCCTGGTAAAACCTCCAAAAAAAGAAATAGCCGTAAACTGGGCTCCACTGCCTGGCATAAGTAAAAGTAGGAACCCCGTGCAGTCTTACAACCTTCCTGATATATAACATCTCGCATAACCCTCTGCCGAGTAAACAATTCTGACTGAAAGACAAGATGGGCTGACCTCATCGGCCGAGCTCTTCGGTCGAGCATCCACGAACTCGTACGATGGTTAACTAAACTTGGGCCTAACACCCTCGTGACCCTATCACAAAGCGGGACCACCACAATTTTTCCTTACTTCAAACCGGGCTGCGGGTTGACCCGCAATCTGGCCTCAACCCGACCCATTTATCGCGCCAAGCTCTTGTTTCCCGATCCGGAACAATCTCACCATCGAGTCACGAAAACCTAGTGGTCTTCCTAGCTCAACTACCCTCTTTCACTTCACACTACTCAGGGACTTATCACACAAATATATCTCACGTATACTATGCACTCCGATAAGGGTCAAACATAAAAAATAAATCTTTTACTCAAGATGGCCTCGCCTCTATGGTCTCCACGTATAAAACTTTAAGGCTCACACTTTCCCTATCCCCAATCTTACCCTTTTAACTAACCATGATTTCTAATCATAATTAACACAATGCTATCTGAACATAACACTTAAAATATACTCATCTTATCACACATACCAATCTCTAGAGGGTTAAGGATATACATGTATCTACTGCTTCACTCCCCTTTGTCGTTCTAATCAATCCTGCCCTGTTGGGCGCATAGCTAGGGAAGGTGATGAACTAGCCACTGATCCTGAAGGCTGAGTCTCTACATCCGCGCCACATCTGGTCGGACAATTTCTCATAAAATGGCCTGCTGGACCAAGCATAACAAGTTTGTCGAAGAATCGACACTCACAATGACACCTACCACAACGCCACAGGGTGGGGTGGCCTCTCAACTAACACCCTTCCTCTCCAACCACCGAATCGCGAATCGATCGTAGGTGAGTCCTCCTACTTGCATCCCTACTACTTGAACATTCTTTCGTCTCATGGCCCCGACGACGCGAGTAAAACAAGCACCAACAAAAAGCGACATTCCCGGGATGGCGCCGCCACCTGTGAACACCGAGGAAAATCGAATCCGGTGTTGGAACCTCGTGTATCTGTGAACGAAGCCCCGGAGCTCGACCAACTCCTGCATACCCGAACGTCCCGAAGTGCAGCGGAGGACCACTCAGTCTTGGCGGAGGCGCATAACCATCTGCTGCGGAAGGTCCGCCTCAAAAGTTACCAAAGGACCTGCATGCAGCCTCTTCTGCTGATCTTGGTTAACCCGTCGATCCTACGTTTCTCGACTGCTGCGCATAAGCCCGTCTGTGAGCCATGCTCATCTGATGAAGAGCTACTCTTGCACAACCTCTCTTAGATAGTCATCCGCACGTGATAAATCGGTACATAATATACTCTGCGGTTGCTAAATCCCTAGCTAGTAATGTGTCGTCTCTTTGCAATCCATACTTTACTGCTCGTCGTAGGCGAATGTTAAAATATCATGGCCGCAGATGGAGCTTTGCCGCCGTGCTGAACTCTGTGAAATTTGGCGACGTCGCAGAACTCCCCGAATGAAGCACCACCTCAGGTGATGATTGGGCCTGTGCCCTCGTAACCCTCTGTGCTCTACTTGCGACTCCGCCTTGCCATCGGGCGGGTTGCTGCGTGAGGCATAACGGTAAGGGAAAGAAATACGTTAGAGGGGTCCAACTTATAACACGGCTCTAAGGCACGATCTCAGAGTGAGAAGAATGGAACCCAATCCTAAATATCCTATAGCCTCACGATTATTGGTGTGGTGCCACACCGATAATCAAGACTCTACTAGATACGGTCTCAGACACTTTCCGAGGATTAATCGCTCGATACCACTTTTGTCACGACCGAACCGGGCGTGGTCGTGCCTTACCGGGCACCCAGTAGACATACATCATAGTAACCATGGAATATAAAACAAGACATGAAACAATATGAAGAGAAAGCAGTTTATCTGAGAAAAGTTGCCTTTCGGCATATATATATAAAAACTTGAGCGATTACACCCGCTTTTACAAACCACCGCAGCGATTACTACGGACCTCGAAGAATGTTATAACAACAATGGCGGGACGGGGCCCGCCATACCCACAAATGTAAGTACCTACAACGACGGGGACTATACCAAAGATAAGCCTCGGAGACACGGAGCTACCCAAAGCAGCTGACGTGACCACATGAGCGAGGATCAACAATCGGTGTACCTCTACTGCGGCATGAACAGCCCACGAGGTCGATCTGACAGTACCAAGTATGTGGCTCAAAATCGTAAATGAAATCATAATAGCCTATATAAAATAGGAGACATATATGATAACCAATTTACGATACACAATATGTGATCGTGTCAAGTCGTGACTCACGCCTAAAGTCATCACTCAAATATAACTATGGGTCTCATGCCCATAATATCAATCATGCGTGGAATTCCTTCCTCACCGCCGATCCATGATATAAAAACACCCGAGGATACACATGAACACGAGTCCCACTGTGTCATAATAAAGCATGTCTGGGTAATGCGAAGGCATAGCCGACTACTAAAACCCACACCAATAATGCTATAAAAGCGTATCACGAGGTCTTTCTAGACCGCGCCACGTGATCAAGCGCGCTACTCGCCTCGATCAATGCGCGCGTCTAATCCTGGAACTTACCGCGACTCGCGTAGGCCACCTAGGCCCGCGTGAGGTATTCCCGCATCGAGGGTAGCTACTCCTCGGCATCGCCCGGACTCTGCGTAGTCCGCGTGGCCACATAGACCGCGTGAGGTATTCCCGCACACTAACACGGAACTCGTAGCTCGTATAGGTCCCTGGACCCGCGTGAGGCATCCTCGCGTCGGGGCAACTTAACCCCGGTATAACATGTCGAGGTGAGTGGTACAATACTAACATAACGACTTATCGTTAAACAACATAAGCACAACAAGGGAAACCCCTTTACACAAACATCACAAGACACTAACACACGTAGCATCCTAACATGTTTACTTATCAAACCAACAAGAAAGTATTACAAGGCTATCACAAACCAACATAGTCAAGTTATTCACACAAGGTACTTTATGGCAACAAGTTCGGGTTTTTATCCCCAAAGTACTTCATACATTAACTCTTTAAAAAGATCCGTTTCTTTCACAAGAGTCACACGATACCCGTAGTATCAAATAGAGTGACTATCTTTTTAAGTAAACCAAAACAATTTCCCTACCTTCTTTTTGAACCAACTTAAGACAAAAGCATGCCTTCCTTTTTAAACGAAAACACTTCAAATTTTCAAGTCTTTGTCTTTTATAAATCAAGTCCTTACTTTGAAATTTTAAGAAAATCAAAACTTGTTTATTAATGATCTTATTAAAGCGACCATGATCTAGGAAATGTAATACAATTTTGTCTTATCTTAGCTTACATGCAGATGGAGGTTTCTACTGGTTTTAATAATACTTAATTAGTCAATACATTTTCCTTTATTAGCGTTGCAATGGTTTGTTCGATACTTATTCTCATTTCGAAATCAATACAAGGCTTTCATAAACAATTAAGTAAACCGTTCATTTTATCTCTCTTAAGTCGTTATACCTAACTTCCCATAAAGCTAGTATAACTCTTAAGCTTTTAAAACCAAGTATTACTCTTCTTTAAAAAACGATTCTTAATTCTTTTGAAATACTTCAAGATTCTTATTATTTAAAACTCAAGTCAAAAGACATCGAAGTAAAACCACGTTCAGTTAACACACGTACGTCTACCGTACTATATATATTTTTTTAAAATATCATGCTCAAGAGGATAGGAAGAATCACATACCTCCTCGGCGAAATCCACCTGCCAAGTCGAATATGTCGCGCGCAGAGTATCAACCTATAATAGTCAAATACGTCTATCAACGTCTAGACTACTCTGTAGAATATTCTAAGCAGAAGGTTCTTATTTCTACGGAAATTTGGGCAGCACTTCCCTACCCGTAAAGCTACACAAGTCTACTGTAAATACAGCCCACTGTAAGTATAGTTCAATTCTCTTCTTTTATACCATCCTTCTATATCTTATACTCAATTCTAAACTACTTATATGTAATTTCCAATTACAATAGAAGGACAAAGATATTTACCTCGATAAGCCCAAAATTATCCAAGATTAAAGTCGATCCTGAGCAAGGTTTAGCTCCTATTATGTACGCTCCAAGAAACCCTTAGAAGTTCTAAACAACTTCTACTTAATACTTCAACCAACTATGAAGATTTTCCTAGGGCTTCGTTTTGTGACTAAGGGATATAAAGTAGCATTTCCGGGCTTTTTGTATAGAGGTAACTTTGGAATACTACAAGGTATTTGGGCTAAGGTATTTTGGAATAACAACAATACTTGGAGAATATTGGTCTCCCACGGGAAGGGGGGTTTCGGCGCGACCAACAAGGAAGGGGGGGAAAGGGGTTTGGACGAGAGCTCTCAAGGGGAGGAGTTTTGAGACTTGGAAATTGTTAAGTGGATGAAGAATAAGTCTTGAACTTAAGGGGTATTTATAGGCCAATCAATGGCCAAGATCAAAGCAAGTGGAGGGTGAAGATTTGGACATGTGTGTGTGGGTCCCACTTATCTATCTACTACACAAATATCCTGCAAGACCTTTGACCAAATGTTTATGGTCTTTAAAAGGAGAAAAACGTGTAAAACAAGGCCTTCAATTCGTCCACCAACCGCCCACTTGAGGGTGACACATGTCGCCCTCTCGTTGGTCCAAAATATTTCATCTCTCGAAAAAATCCAAAATAAATAAATTCTTGAAAACGTAAAATTCTCTTACAAGGTACGGAAAATTTTTCGTCGGAAAAACCATTCTTTTCGTAGGAGCTCACAATTTTCGTCCCTAACATAAATCGGGCTTACACAATTGTACGTACGTCCTCACATACATACTCTGGAAATACGGGGTATAACACCTCCAGAGTAATGGAGTTTCCCAACAGCTGAAGAGTGATCCTAAGAGTGAGGATCAACAACACGTATCTACTACTGCGGCATGAGCGCACTTGACCAGGAGGTCGATAACATGTACCAAGTATGTGAAACTGAAAGTACTGTATTTAAATCATAAATTTTAATATAAAACTGGAGACATTTATGATAACTCAAATAACAGTACACTGTGGCTTACTAACAATGAGAGTAAACAAGAGTATACTTTACTGCATAAAAATAGGAGGCTCATGATCGAAGTAGGTCCACCCGCCCGTAGTATCATTAAGCAATCCTACTCGGGACTATTTCACGCGAGGATCGTATGGACTGCATGAGGTAACTTCTCGCATAGGTATCATCGCGCATAGGTCGTATAGACCCGCGTGAGTACTCTCCTCGCGTAGGATTGGTCCGCCCGCATAGGACTATTTCACCGCATAAGCCACTTACGGACTCGCGTGAGGTATTCTCGCATCATGAGTAGCAAATCCACGGAATATGCAAATGCCACAAACGAGGAATGACCGTAACGAACAATATATCACTAGCCGCGACCGACTATCATACATAACATAAGCACTACGACTTATCATACATAACATAAGCATTCTGGGTTTATCATACATAACATAAGCACTACCTAAACATGACATAACATAAGCAAGGTAAGAAATCCCCTAACTTCTTATTAGTCTTATACATATACACTCTCATTTTAGTTTACTTAAGGCACTAACATGTCATTATAAAAAAAATCTGGGAATTTACCCTAAAGTACTACGTACTTCAATTCTTTTAAAATGACTATTTTCATGTAAAACTTCCAAGATACTAATAACCGTAGTATCAAGTCATACCTATTTTTCAAGACAAGTCACAATACCTTTTAGAAATACATTTTAGGCTTCTAAATCAAGTGACTTCTTGTCACGACCCGTTCCGGGGCCCGTGACTGGTGCCTTACCCGGGCACCCAAGTAGTCATACATCAGAGAAAATCAGTGGAATATAAAACAAGACATGAATCAATGAAAATTGAGACACAGTTTATATGAGAAAAGTCGCCTTTCGGCATAATATATATAAACCAAAATCTGGCAGTTACATCCCAACTGTACAATAGGACTACATACCTCTAAAGAAGTAAACCACTATGGCGGACAGGCCCGCCATACCTCGATCAGACAAAACTATCTACAACAGGAGATCATACCCAAAAGTCGAGCCTCCTAGAAGATGGAGCTCGACACCAACGCAAAGATCCTGAGGATGCGGATCTAGCACTGCTGCCCTTACCGCGCATGAACGCAGCCCGGAGGTCGATAACAGTACTAAGTATGCGAAATCAGAAAGTACTTAAATGAAATCATATCATTTTAAAACCAATTTTACAAATATGTACGAAACAACCAATGTAACCGCACATAGTGCCACATCACAAACAAGAGTAATAACAGGTAAACTGTAACAGGTCTTTTCTAGGCTGCGAATAATCGAAGAAAGGCCAATCGCCCATAGTATCATTATGCAAGCCTAATCCTGGACTCTCGTAGTCCGCATAGGCCACTCACGTAGGCCCGCATGGGGTATCCCCCTGCATCGAGGGTAGCTACTCCTTGGCATCGTCCTGGACTCGTAGTCCGCATGGCCACATAGACCGCATGACCATAAAGGCCGCACACTAACCCGAACTCGTAGCTCGCATAGGTCCCTGGACCCGCACGAGGTATCCTCGAATCATGGTCCTGCATCGCTGAGTCTACCCCGCACGGAGGCGACTTAACGGTATCATGTCAAGAGGTGAGTGATATTATACTAACATAACAGCTTATCGTTAAACAACATAAGCACAAAAAGAATACCCTCTTATACAAACGTTACAAGACACTAACACACATAACATCATATTATGTCTACTTATCAAACCATCTTATTATACTTTTTCAGAAATCAATATAAGTCTTTTATAAACACATAAGTAAACCGTTCCTTTTATCTTTCTTAAGTCGTTATACCTAACTTCCCATAAAGCTAGTATAACTCTTAAGCTTATTGTTTTAAAAACAATTATTCTTCTTCTTTCAAAACTGATTTATAATTCTTTTAAAAGACTTCAAGATCTTTATTATTCAGGCTTAAGTGAAAGACATTGCACGTAAAACTACGTTCGTTAACACACGTCTACCGTACTATATATATACTTTGAAATATCATGCTCAAGAGTATAGGAAGAATCACATACCTTCTCGGCGAAATCCACCTTCCAAGTCGAATATGTCGCGCGCAGAGTAACAACCTATAATAGTCAAAGACGTCTATCAAAGTCTAGACTACTCTGTAGGACATTCTAAACAGAGGGTTCATAATTCTATGGAAAATTGGGCAGCACTACCCTACCCGGTAAGCTATACAAGTCTACTGTAAATACAGTCCTATGTAAGTACAGTTCAATTCTATTCTTTAATACCCTTCTAAGTGTTTTATACTTGCTTCTATACTTCTACATTATGTATCTTACAATAGAAGGATAAGATTATTTACCTCGATAAGCCCAATATTATCCCAGATAAAAGTCGGTCCTGAGCGAGGTTTAGCTCCTAGTTTGCACGCTCCGATAGCTCCAAGAACCCTTAGAAGTTTCCAACAACTTCTACTTAAATACTAAAAGGGATTTGGGGCTAGGGTATTTTGGAATAGTGGCTAATACTTGGAAGACAACTTTCTACCATGGGGCTCTCGGCCAAAGCCACTAGGCTGTATGGGGAGAGGGTGTTTCGCTAGGCTCACTAGAGGGGGGGAGTGAGGCTAGGAAGAGAAGCTCACAAGGGGGGAAGGAGGGTTTTTAGACTTGGAGATTTGTGGAGTGGATGAATAAGTCTTCAAAGGGGAGGGGTATTTATAGGGAAACCAATGGCCATGATCAAGCCAAGTGGGGGGCAAGTGGAGGGCCAAGATTTGCCCAAGTGCCCCCTAACCTACTCCTCAAATCACTCCACAAACAATGACCCATGTCTTAAGCCCCAAAACAAGGCCAATCGTCCAAGGCCTTAGCCCCTTTGCCGTCAATGAGGTGACAAGTGTCACCCTCTCGGCCAAAAATGTTCCATCTCTCGGAAAAATCCGCAAAAATTATAAATGACATAGCCGGAATTTTCCCGTCGCAAGTTTTGTAAAACGTTTCGTCGGAAAACCATTCGTTTTGTGAGTTGTGCCCAAAAAAACGTCCTATGCCTAATCTTTAAGGCTAAACTTTTTGTACGTATGCCCTTACGTACATACTCTGGAAATACGGGGTATAACATTCTCCCCTCCTTAGAAACATTCGTCCCGAATGTTCCTTCCCAAGACATACAACGATAAGGTTCTTCATAACTTAAACAGTTTGCAAATGCCACACATGGCCACAATACAACACTTAAGCAATTATGTTAAAGAAAAATTTACAAGTAGGAAAGTGAGTTACCTGGAGGTGTGGGGAATAGGTGAGGATACTTCTGCCTCATGTCCTCCTCAGCTTCCCACGTCATCTCCTCCCTGAGCTCGTTCCGCCACAAGACTTTGACGGAAGCTACGTCCTTGGTCCGCAGACGCCTAACCTGACGATCGACTATAGGTATGGAATCTCTCATACGATAACCCTCACACCGACATCGTCAATCGGGTGTACTCTAGATGGATCCCCGATACATCTCCTCAGCATAGAAACATGAAAC